>OY992876.1:424938069-425418069 GCA_963921405.1 Cepaea hortensis
TGTGTCTGTAGTGTACTAAGTGTTGATATAAACCTAACATTCACATTCATCCCATTTTATTTTTCTTTATTTTTTCTTTCAATCTTCCATTTATTCTATTTCTTTTTCTCTTTCTTTGTTTCAAATTGGTGGTGTCTTTTATCTGACACTGTGTTATTATTATTCGTGTCAGTGAAGTTTGTTACAGATTTGTATACTTCAAGACTGAACTGTCTGACGTTGAGACCCATCCAGTATAATAGGTACAACAAGACCATTGAGACCTGTAACATCATATTAATGTTTTGTGTGTAAACGTTGACAATGTCCGCAATTATTCTCAAAGAGTGGAAGTATGCCTTACCTAAGAATACTATTTGGAAATTAAACATGGCTATTACTATCCACAGCCATTTCATCATGAATTGTATACATAGTCTGTAATGAGTGCCTTTCGCTTTTGTTCGCTTTTTGTGTGCTATGCCGTTCTTGTTAACAGTCGGCGTAACTTGTAACAATTGTGTATTTTCTTCTTCTTGTGACACGTGGACTTGGGTTCTTGTGAGTACCACATCAGGTTTGTGTTCTATAGTTTGAACGTAATCTTTGACATTAGGAATGTTACCAATTATCAACCCAACACATGGGTTAGGTAGTACTGCTGCACATACTCTACCTTCATAATATGGACATTTTATGCTGACCCATGCGGTCTTGTACGTTTCTATTGTACCTCCAAATGTTCTGCAACAAATGTTATCATGAGTAAAGTCATTTTTGTTCACTAGTTTGTGACTAACTCCTGTAATATCATCCTGTGTCTCTAAAACAGGTTGTTTGTGAACCATTAACCCACGCTTCGTGGAACACAAGAGTACTTTTATGAGTGCATGCTGCATTAGCCTCATGTATATGTCTCTTGTGGCCTGATGTGAGATTTTCATCATCATCATGACCTTCCTTACCTGTTCTGTTGTTGTATGACTCTATAAAAGCTGCGTGTGTGTGTGTGTGTGTCCTCTAGATCATCGGAATCGCTACTACTAGAAAACACATATGCAGTACTTGCTTCCTTCCAAGTATTTTTCATGGGACATGACCTACTGGTATGCCCATACACCCTACAAGAAAAACATTTAATACTCCTCTTGTATGAGTCATACTTACTTCTTTTCTTGGATGTGATGTCACTCAAGTAAGCTGGATACCCTGGATGTTTATCACACATCTCAAGCGTTCCATGAGAAAGTTTGCAGTACTGACAATGTCTGAAGTGACCTTTTCTAAGTCTGTCTCCCTCTTTATTGGAGTATTGATATGGACCACTTCTATTCATATTAGTAACTTTTTTGAACTTACCATTGCCTTTCTGGAATTTGGCGCTCGCTCCTATGACATGCTCTGGTTATGCACAGTTGGCAAATATGTCACGATGGGCATTATAAAATGATTCACCTTTTGATTCCATTTCACTAAGTGATTTACATTTATTTTCAACCAGAAAAACAGACATAGCTCTGGTACTGCAGACAAAAGTTTGTCTCTTATTATTAGATCTCGAATTTTATCGAAATCAGACCCAATATCAGTTGCCTTCAGCCATTTATCAAAGCAAGAAGATGTTTCAAAAAGTCGAGGAAAGTTTTGATTAGACTTAGGAGTAAGTGTCTTGAATTTTGTACGCAACCCCGATTCGTCCAGACTAAAATGTGCAAGAACACGATCTCGCATGTATTTGTAGTTGGTACGCAAGTTCTCAGGTATTAATTCTATCACCTTCAGAGGTTCCAATGCGAGGTGTCGATGGAACAAAATTGGTATGTCCTGCTCAGGAATCTTATAGAATTTAACCAAAACCTCGAAATTAGTAATCCAGGAACTAACGCAATCACCGTGTTGGAAGTTACGAAATAGACCTTGGTATTTCTTCACTGGATCATTCTGTTTTGCTTGTAACTTTTCTCTTTCAATCTCAGCCTCACGATCCATTTCCATTGCTTTGACTTTTAAATTACCTTCAACTTCCTTGTCCTTCCAGGCTGTATCTGTTGCAAGTTTTTCTTTTTCAAATGCCAGTTGTTTTTCCTTCATTTCTGCTTCTGCGGCTATTTGTTTTTTCTTCATTTCTGTTTCTGCGGCTAGTTGCTTTGCCTTCATTTCTGTTTCTGCGGCTAGTTGCTTTTCCTTCATCTCTTTTTCCAAAATTAATTTCTCTTTTTCAGCTGCTATCCTCTCACGTTCTAGAGCTAATTCCTTTTCTTTAGCCGCCATTTTATCGTGTTCCAAAGCTATCTCCTTCTCTTTTAACTCTTTCTCATGTGCCAATCTCTCTTGTCTTTCCTCTCGTTTCGCTTCTGTCTCTGCTGCCAATCTTTCCTTCTCAAGAGCCAATCTCTCTTGTCTTTCTTCACGTTCACTTGCTGTTTGTTGCATCTGGAATTCTTTGAACTCCTGTTTCGCCCATGTCCTAAGCTCTGAACCGGTCAACCCAGACTTCTCACCTATGTCCATGAAGTCTTGAAGTGTCGACATGTTGATTTAATTTAATGATCACTACTCTAGCTGGGGAAAAAATGTAGAGAAGTGCAAAATAAGCAAAGGACTCGACGATATGCAAGTATGTTCAAATCCGAGTAGACAATATAAGAAATGTTGAACAAAATGTCAACTGCAACTCAACAACAATGTAAAACTGAACAATAAAGAAATTCAGCATTTTATTGCGATAAAATTATCCTAACTGTTATTCTATGTAAATAACAGAAAATAGCATTTAAAATATATTCAGTATAAAGAATATATAACACTAGACAGTTACGAACGATAGAAAACGAGTGACGTGTGACGTAAATAGATATTTACATTTATAACAGACAATAATACTGACTAACAATTTTCGGGAACAGTTTCAAACAACCTTACCTTACTACTGCATTATTGTAACAAAACAACAATTAATTACTTACAATACGTGAAATTGATACAAATAGCTTCGTACCGACCTGACGATTGTAAGTATATGCGTCTTCTTAAATTAGTACGTTAATATTAACTAATTCGAAGGAGAGCACCACCCAACCACCCACTAATTTAGTGCTAACTTAGTCATCACTAATTAGTTAATCTATCCTACGACTGCACCTAGTTAAAAAGATCAACACAACAATCATCAAATATGAAAAATTACACTGGACTTATGAACTGTTGTTGACGTGTTTCGTATTGTTGAATAATTAAGCAGGTGATATCCGTTTAATAGATACGATACTGAGATGACTCGGTGACTGAACTGATTCTCGTTGTTCCTGTGTGTGTGTGTTGCAACGGTAACGCACTTATTTATATGATTAACACCCGAGGCATAGCGCCTGTAACCGATCTCTGAAGCAAACTTAATCGGTGGCGGAGTATAATAATCGTAGACACTTTGCGTAGCCCCAGTATGTTGCTCGCTGTTGTGAGATGTGTATCGTCCACGTCCAGTAGCGTATGATGTGACAATCTAGAATGTGTTGTCGTTTAGTATTAGGTGAAAGTAACTCTCTTCTCGTCTATGTTGACGTTCCGAGTCGTACTGCTGTGTATCGACGCTGATAAATCAAACTCCCGGTGACAGCTAATTTTCCCCATACTGTCATTAGTTCCTTTGACAATCACCAATGTGCGTCGTATTCTGCTGAGAGTGCTAACGATTGTCCGATCACTGCACTTTGGGAATGACGGAGCAGTGGAAATGTTGCAGAGGATGATAAAGACACCTTCCTTTGTGCCAACAAACCGAAATATGTCGACTTTGGTCTCCACTGACTATTATAATACGTGTCTGGACGTAGTACTGCTTCTTATAACTTATATTGTCAATGTTTATGCTCGACAATCCAAAAATGAGTAACGTTTCTTAACTGACTTTCACTTCTTCACAATGTCCAGCAACATACTATTTCCTCTTTATGACAGCACTGCGTTATCCTGCATCTTTCAGTTGGTGCGTGTGTACGTGTGCAGTTCTTTCCTTGATGTGCAACTGTTGCTAGAAGTATTTTGGCTAACGGCGTTCTTGTGCCTCGTTGTTATTTAATCAGGTCTGACACTTAAGATCTTGGAGTATGTATCAGATATAAGAGGTATATTAGACTTCCTCCTACCGTGTGTAGGCCATTCTGGAACAACGATATCTTTGCAAATTATTTGGGATGTTTTTACTGTGTTTTCGAGTGTGGATACTCCAGCGTTCAATTGGGCGTTATAATTTCCGGCGCGTGCCGTATGGTGCGTCTCACTGAATTCCGGTGTGAAACTTTCTTTACGTGCACACCTTGTGGCTGGGTTCTGTGCAATCTATTTACTTCTTTTGTTGATCGTGGTGGGAGCAATGTTGAAAATTACTTGGCCCTAGAAGAGTCCCCCATATGCCTCGATGTAGATCTATCTCAGCTGTGCCGTAATATAAGATATTGGAAATCTACAAGAAGTATTTACTTTGGCTCGTCACCAGTAACACGAACGAACAAAGTCAATGAAACTTGATAATGAAACAATGACGTGGCTCCAGTGAAGAGTTAACACCTTTTTATTCAGTGTCGTGGCATTAGTTCATACAATTCAGTGTCACTATAGAGCACCCTTGCCGTAGGAATAACATCTATTTAAATATCCAGAATTAATATGGGTAATACCTACAACCTTCACCTCAGCGCCCAGCCTATTTTCCATTCCACTGCTTTTCGATCCTTGCCGTTACATGCATGATAGATTCATCTCGTTTTTCTCAATGGTCCACTGTTCTTAGATCCATAGTTTCTTCTCAACAAATGCCTCCTCTTGTTATCCACTTGAGATCGAATACACTTGCATCCAAATATCCAATCGCCACACGAATTTGGATCCACAAAAGAACAACACGTCCAGTCTTTAAAATGGCACCACAGCGTATGTTTCTTTGTTGTCCTGTGACGTATCTCATCTCCCTTAGTTTCCTTGTGCACTATACACTTTGGTGCATGCTTAGGAAAAAATCCCTTTAATCTCTTTCTGCATACCGTGTTTCAGTGATAGCTATCTGGCATACTACTACTACTGTTACAACAACAACAACTACTACTACTACTACTACTACTACTACTACTACTACTACTACTACTACTACTACTACTACTACTACTACTACTACTACTACTACTACTACTACTACTACTACTACTATTACTACTACTACTACTACTTCTACTACTACTACTACTACTACCACTACTACTACTACTACCACCACCACCACCACTATTACTACTACGAATACCGCTACTACTACTGCTACTACTAATACTGCTGCTGTTGCTACTACTACTACTACTACTACTACTACTACTACTACTACTACTACTACTACTACAACCACCACAACCACTACTACTACTACTAGTACTACTACTACTACTACTACTACTACTACTGACGCTGCTGCTACTAGTACTAATACTACAACAACCACTACTATAACTACTGCTGCTGCTTCTGCTACTACTACAACTACTACAACCACCACAACCACTACTACTACTACTAGTACTACTACTACTACTACTACTACTACTACTACTACTACTACTACTACTACTGACGCTGCTGCTACTAGTACTAATACTACAACAACCACTACTATAACTACTGCTGCTGCTTCTGCTACTACTACAACTACTACAATTGCTGTTGCTGCTGCTGCTACTACTACTACTATTACTACTACAACTGTTGTTTGTCCATCAAGAATGATGATGACCATTCATTTCATCCAGTGGGGTTGAAGGTGTGGAGCCGTGGGTTCTAAGATGGCTGATAAGGCCTATTTTGGCTCGAAATGTTCTTTGACAATGTGGGCAAAGAATGCTTGACGTCTCTGGAGGAGGATTTCCTGCAGTGGTTTTTCTGTCCTGCCTTTTCTTCACAGCTCTTGCAGTCCTGGTTGCCTCACATACGACTGCACCTTTGCGCAATGATGCACGCCACGAATTTCGGTCTCTGGCTGCAGCCTCCCAGGTGTCATGATGAATTCCAAAAGCATTCAGTGAAATTTTCAGAGTGTCTTTGAAACGTTTCCTCTGGCCACCTTGGGAGCGTTTACCACAACGCAGTTCGCTGTAGAAAATTCGTTTAGGGAGCCTGTGATCTGGCATGCGAGTCAAGTGACCAGCCCAGCGAATCTGATTCTTCATCAGTAGAGTGTGGATACTGGGCATGGATGCTCTTTCTAGGACTTCAGTGTCTGGAATCTTGTCTTGCCATTTAATCTTCAGTAGCTTCCTTAGGCAGACTGTGGAAGTGGTTTAATTTCCTAGCGTGTCGCTGATAAACAGTCCAGGTTTCACAAGCATATAGCAGTGTGGATAATACAACTGCTTTGTAGACTTTTAGCTTTGTTTGCAGGCTTATTCCAGTTCTGTCCCATACATTCTTGTACAGTCTGCCAAAGGCTGCACTGGCCTTGGAGATTCTTGCATTCACTTCGTCATCAATTGTGGCAGCTTGTAACACGGTGCTGCCAAGATAGGTGAATTTGTCCACAACACTTAGTCTATGATCATTCACTTTGATATTCGGCACAGTGTGATTATTCCCTGGAGCTGGCTGGTACATAACTACAGTCTTCTCCAAGTTGATATTGAGCCCAAAGTTGGCACAGGCATGTGAGAAAGCTGAAACATT
This sequence comes from Cepaea hortensis, assembly GCA_963921405.1. NCBI lineage: Eukaryota > Metazoa > Mollusca > Gastropoda > Stylommatophora > Helicidae > Cepaea > Cepaea hortensis. The sequence continues at coordinate 424,944,748 of OY992876.1, forward strand.
ATGTTGCATGTCCGCCTCTGAGTTGGCGTATAGAGCGCAATCATCAGCAAACAGGAGCTCTCTGACGGTGCCGCTGTTAATTTTGGTTTTAGCTTTCAGCCTTCTGAGATTGAATAACTTTCCATCCATACGGTAGTTGATGTCTATTCCAATGTCGTCGTTCTCGAAGGCATTCATCAACATGGCTGAAAACATGAGGCTGAACAGTGTTGGTGCCAGGACACATCCTTGCTTCACTCCATTGGTGACAGGAAAGGGTTCAGACAGTTCACCATTTTCCTGTACTCTTGCCTGCATGCCGTCATGAAATAGCTGCACTATTTGGACAAACTTTCGTGGACAGCCATATTTTGCCATAATCTTCCACAGTCCTTCTCTGCTGACTGTATCAAAAGCCTTGGTAAGGTCAATGAAAGTGGAGAACATTTCGCAGTTCTGTACCTGACATTTCTCTTGCAGCTGCCTTGCAGCGAAAATCATGTCAACAGTTCCACGTTCTTTTCTGAAGCCACATTGACTCTTAGGAAGAAGACCTTGATCGAGATGGGCTGTGAGGCGATTGAGAAGAATTCTGGCGAGTATCTTCCCTGCAATTGAAAGCAATGATATGCCTCGGTGGTTGTCACAGGATTGGCGGTTTCCTTTACGTTTGTAAAGGTGGACTATTGACGCGTCCTTAAAATCTTGTGGCATGGTCTCGTTCATCCATATGTTTGTGAAGACTTGGTGAAGCTGCTCTGTTAGGACCGGCCCACCTGCCTTGTATATCTCTGCTGGGATGGAGTCAGGACCAGGTGCCTTGCCGCTGGAGAGTTGCTGGATGGCTTTGTTTATTTCCACTATGGTTGGCAGGTCATCAAGTGTCTCATTTGTGGGAACTTGAGGAAGGCAGTTGATGGTTTCATCATCGAAGAAGGAAGTTGCATTTAAGATTTTGCTGAAATGCTCTGCCCAGCGTTGGAGGATTTCTTTCTTATCGGTGACCAATGTTCCCCCGTCTGCACTGAGGTGGGGAACTATGCCTGGTGATGAAGGACCATAGACCGCTTTCAGTGAGTCGTAGAAGTTTTTCATATCATGTCTGTCAGCAAAGCCCTGAATTTCATCAGCTTTGCTGCTCAGCCAGGAGTCCCGCATGTGCCGAAGTTTCTGCTGCACTACTCTCTGAATGTTCTTGAAAGCATCTTTTTTTTATGTTGACTTTGGGTCATTCAAATGTGCCTTGAGGAGAAGATGTTTCTCGGCCAGAAATTGGTTGATGTCTTCGGAATTTTCATCAAACCAGTCTTTATGCTTTCGGGGGGCTGAACCCAGGATTTCCATAGCAGTGTTGTAAATTGTGTCCTTTAGGGCTCTCCATTCTGTTTCTGTATCCTGTTTAGCTTCAGCATTGGGCTTGAGGCGGTCTTCCAGCATATTTTCAAACGACTGCTGCATTTTCTTGCTGTTTAGGCGGGTGACATTTAGCTTTGTTTGCATTTTCGCCCCTTGAGGACGCCGTGGTGGCCTGATGTGGATGTTCATTTTCGAGACAATGAGACGATGGTCTGTCCAACATTCGGCACCACACATGGATTTTGTCACTCGAACGTCTTGTCTGTCACTCCTCCTGACGATGACATAGTCAATGAGGTGCCAGTGTTTCGAGCGAGGGTGCATCCACGATGTCCTATTTCTCATGGGGAGACGGAAAATTGTGTTCGTAATCAGGAGATCATGTTCGGCACATGTCTGAAGGAGGCGGAGTCCATTGCTGTTACAATTTCCGACTCCATGCTTTCCAATAATGCCACTCCAAGAGGTGGTGTCCGTGCCTACTCTGGCATTGAAATCCCCAAGGAGTATAAGTTTGTCTCCTTTGGGAACAGATGTTAATACATTGTGCAGGTCCTCATAGAACTTGTTCTTGACATCATCTTTGTTGGTCATAGTTGGTGCGTAGACACTCACAATGGTTGCGTGCTTCCTTCTATTCAGCAGAGGCAACTTCATAGTCATGAGCCTGTCGTTTATAGCCTTTGGAAATCCAGCTAATTTGCCGACCAGGGCCGACTTAATGGCAAATCCCACACCGGATTGGCGTCTTTCCTCGCTTTTCCTTCCACTCCAGAAAAATGTGTAGCCGGCACCAATTTCACAGATTTGGCCTTCTTCTGCAAGTCGTGTCTCGCTCAAGGCTGCAATGTCGATGTTGTACCTGCCCAGCTCTCTCCCAATCAGTGCTGTTCGTCTCTCTGGACCCGACGCGCCGTCTCTGTCAAGTAGGGTGCGTACATTCCAAGTTCCAATTGTTAAGGGAATATGGTTTACTCTTTTAGCTTTGCTTGTTTTATCTTTCTTTGTATGTCGACCGCAGTTAGGGTACCCACCAACCGCGGCTAGCTGGTTAGGTAGTGATGAAGCAGACAATGTTTAGGGCACCTTTTCTAGCCCCTTCCTCGTGCTATGGAGGTGAGCAGTGTGTTCCTATAGAGGGCTGCTCAGTCGCTCAGGGGGCTGCCGAATCCCACTGCTGCTCCGGTCAGTAGAAGACGACCATATGGCCTGAGCCGCCTGTGTGCAGGTCTGCGACTATGGCTGCCAGCGTACCCACGCCTGCCGCTTTGCCGCTCGCCCATCGCCACAGGGCTTGAAGGTGATATGTGACGTTGGATGAAGAATGACTTGCGCGATGACTTGGATTAAAGTGAGGAAGAGTTGCGCAATTCGTCGACCTCACTCTCTCGCCTGAGTCCATCTGAGTCCAGTGGCAAGACAAGTCGAGACGATTGGAGACGAATATAGGTGCAGTGGATGACCAGGGCGCTCTACGTGCCTTGCCGTGCTCATTACGTTCCACAACGCTTTGCAGGTAAACGCCGTCTTCAGGAATGATTTCTTCCGCGCAGTCTGCCGAATCCTGTCTTCACATGCTGGGTAGGCATACCCTAGTTTACCTCTTGGTTTGACACCAAATCGGATACCCATGCCTGGTTTAGCCAGCCTCTCACAGCTGTTGCCCGAGGGGTGGCCGCTGTCGCATGCTGACAGCTACTAGGAGCCACAGGCACGAGCTGGGTGTCAGACTTGGACCAGTGGGGGATGGGTCCTGAAAGGACATGAGATCCATCCTTACCAAAGGTGCTACCAATGCCTGACACCCCGTACCCCCCTACTACTACTACTACTACTACTACTACTACTACTACTACTACTACTACTACTACTACTACTACTACTAATACTATTACTACTACTACTACTACTACTACTACTACTACTACTACTACTACTACGACGACGATGACGACTACCACCACCACCACTACTACTACTACTGCTACTGCTACTACTACTACTACTACTACTACTACTACTACTACTACTACTACTACTACTACTGCTGCTGCTACTACTACTACTTCTTCTTCTACTACTACTACTACTACTACTACTACTACTACTACTACTACTACCATCACTACGACGACGATGACGACGACTACCACCACCACTATCACCACCACCACCACCACTACTACTACTACTACTACTACTACTACTACTACTACTACTACTAGTACTGTTACATCAACAACAACAATAACAACAACAACTACTACTACTACTACTACTACTACTACTACTACTACTACTACTACTACTACTACTACTTCTACTACTACTACTACTACTACTACTACTACTACTACTACCATCACTACGACGACGATGACTACCACCACCACTATCACCACCACCACCACTACTACTACTACTACTACTACTACTACTACTACTACTGTTACATCAACAACAACAATAACAACTACTACTACTACTACTACTACTACTACTACTACTACTACTACTACTACTACTACTACTACTACTGCTACTACTGCTGCTGCTACTACTGATACTACTAGTTTAGTTTAGTTTAGTCGACGGATCAACATCACGGCACACGAATGTAAAACATAAGTGCTCCGTTCTCCTCCTAACTCAAACCTGAGTCTGGAGAAACTGAGCTCAGTGCACGAACTCCGTAGCGCCGGAGAGGATCCTGAAATACTTTGGGTAGATTTTTAACATGAAATTTTGCCCGGGCAGTGTTGTTAGGCTACTCTTTTTCGATTTCCAGCTGCCAAGGGATTTTTTACGTTCGCAACAGTACACACTGGCGTCCGATCTCACTACCCAGAGATCAGGGGAAATTTTTACTAGAAGTCCACGTGAAAAATCCCGCTCCACATCGGGGCGTGAACCCGGGACCTCCAGCACTCGAGGCGGACACCATACCTCGAGACCACGCAGCCCCCCACTACTACTACTACTACTACTACTACTACTACTACTACTACTACTACTACTACTACTACTACTACTACTACTACTACTACTACTACTACTACTACTACTACTACTGTAGTCTCTGTTCACGAGTGTAGTCTCCCACTACTACGGGAGTCTCTGTGGCGAAGTGGTCAAGCCGTTTGACGTTTGACTCGTGAGCCGAAGGTTGTGGGTTCGATTCCGGGCCACGTCCTTCGGTTTACGAGTTAAATGTTTCGGAGACTCCCATGGGTCGTCGCTAAAAGCTACGGAGTTCGTGCTTTGTGCGACGCTTTCCGTGCTGTGGAAAGAGACCGAGCCATATGGGATAAAACCCGGTGCAATGAAGTCGACCCTGTCGACTTTTAAGCGACTTTTAAGCGACTACTACTACTGCGACAGCTGCTGCTATTACTACTTTTATTATGATTATTATTGATTGCATTGTATTGTCACAGTTTTCCTCGTCGTTAACAGTTTCCTTTATGAATGTTAGTACATGAATGGCAATAGATCAGGAAAACGATTGGGTGATAGGATTGTTCAGTTAGTTAGTTAGTTAATCGACAGATCTTCCTCATTGCACATCGAACCATTCAGTCCATAAGTGCTCGGATCCCCTCCTCTGCAAATCCCGCAGCGTATAGCGGCTAACGACGCCAGTTCTGTGACGGTTTATCAATCTTCTTTGGCTTCCTGCGTAGTGTTCTTGTTTGGCCACCCCTCTTTTGATTTGCTGTTCTCGCAGTCTGACCATGGTTGTAGATTCACAGTCATCACTTGGTTCTCGCACAAGTCTTACTTCTTGTAGAGCATTCAGAACGTCTGCCCTCCACCTTAGCCTTACCTGCGAGCTTGTCAGCCCGCTCAATTCCTTGTACTCTGCATGCCCTGGCACGAGGATGAAACTAATCTTTGTCAGCCGAGACCGCTCCAAAGCTTTCCAAAGCTAGCAAAGCTACCAAAGCTTGCCTCTTCCGATCCACCCCATCTCTATCCTCTTGAGCATGCTCATTGAGTCGCTAAGGAAACATGCCCTATTGAATTTCGGTGTCTCGGGCCAGGTTATTGCTTTACTTACTGCAATAACTTCCATAGTCAGGCTAATTGTGGTCTCAACAAAAGTACCAGAGTCCTTCACAATTCTCCCTCCGGCCCGCGCCGTGAAGGCCCATGAGCTTCTCACATGTCGGACGACCGACCCATCTGTGTAGATGACAGCATCACCGTCTAACGAATTCTCGAAAATCAACGCTTGTACTTTTGCCTCCACAGTAGCCGGATTTTCTTGTCTGCATTTTCTGTCTACTTGGATGCAAACTGAAAAGGATGTGCAGAAGTCTGTTGGTACTTGCACCCACTCCTCGCCAGGTTCTAAGTCCTCCAGTGAACACACCTGTTGAAGAATGTCTTTGGCTTGACCCATCCACGACCTTCCTCTTTTTAACCTGCTGCCCTTCACCTTCCTAATTTCACTATGCAGTGGTTGTTGTGCCGGCTTCGTGGCTTAGAGGTTATGACTTTTCTCCGTAATCTCGTATACTCTCGTCGGTTACGTAATGACGGTGAGAATCAGCAGTGGTTCGAATCGCATCGGTAACTTACGGGGTATGTGAGCCGGTCGCTCAGAAAGCAATGGCAAACTACTGAGCGTAATCTTGCCAAGAAATCAACATACAGCTGAAAGATGCTGGTGTTGACAGTGATGTCCTGTAAAGGATATGCACCAAAAAAAAAAAAGTGGTTGTTGTGTGTTTGCGTTAACTCTGAGGTAGGCACGTGCTCTGCAAATTTGTAGTCTGTCTTCAATGGTTGGAAAACCAAGAAGGTAGCGCTTCGCCCTGCATGCTGTATCTCTTGTACATCCAAGAATAATGCGCATAGCTTCGTTTTGTATCCTTTCCATCCTTTCTATCTGCTTACGGCTGAAAGTCAGGATTGCCATCGCAAACTCAAAAACAGACATGACCAGCCCCTCATATAGGAGGCATAGATGACGCTGCTCACAGTTTGCTGTCGCCATCATCCGCATCGCAGCCAAACCCCGCTTGGCCTTCAAAACATATCCCCAGGTAATTCATTGCCAGCGTTCTTTCCACAGTCTCTGAACACAGATTGACAGTTGATGTTGGAGTGATGACAATATGATTATTCAAAGAGAACCATGTCACCGTTGCCTTTGCTGGGTTGACCATTGCCCCAGCTTCAGCACACCAAGTAATTATGCCATTGAGTTCGGTTTGCAGTTCCACAGCAACCTGATCTCTATCCTTACCCTGACGATACACTAAAACATCGTCGGCATATGACAATGTCCTCCCCGGTCCTGTGATCTGCTCGCTGGTGATTCACACTGTGTAGGCGTTGAAAAGCACCGGAGATAATGGTGATCCGTATGGTAGGCCAGGATATATTGTTGTTGGTTCCGAAGTCCAACTGTCACATCTAAAAACTACTTTCCGTTGGAAGAGGGCGGCAGCGATCCAACTAAGGAGGAACGGACTTATCTTGAGTTCAAGAATCTGAAGCTTTAGAAAATCCAATGATACTCTGTTGTACGCGTCCTCAAGATCAATCGCTGCAGCAAAAGTGTCAATGTCTGAGTGGAAACCTTCATAAACATCATGGGCAAAAATTGCTGTATTGGTCCAGGTTTCTCTTTTGGGACGGTAACCTCCCAGGGTAGGTGGGAAAACACCTTGCTTCTCTAGCTGGCTTGATATTTTTCTGGCAACTAACTTCTCCAGCAGCTTGACTATTGTATTCTGCATGGTGATTACTCGATATCCCTGAATTTGTGTGTGGTCTTTGTCAGACTTCGGCAAGGGAATCAGATAGCTGTGTAACCACTCCTCCTTGATGCTAGCACTCCCTATACTGTTGTTGTACATGTCTGATAGTTTCTCTAGCTCGTTGTCGGTACACCTATCGATGTCGTCATATCTTAGAGCATCTGGCCCTGGAGAGCTGTTCTTTGATCGTCTAAGCACAGCCTTGATTTCTTTCACTATCACTGTGTCTTAATCCGAAATGTTCTGTGCCTTACACCTGTCTGAGGTGACCTCCTTGGCAAGATTTCTGCCTCTCATGTCTGTCTGGTTGTTCTGCTCTAGATAGCGTTCGAAGAGGGCTTTGCCCTTGTTCTCGTCAGTCCTCTGCCAGATGAGGTCAGGACCTTGGAAGTCAGAAATGCTTTTATTCTTGACTACTCCAACCTGGCACACAAATTACAAATAGGAGATGAAAATATCCATCTCCTACGCGAAAATGTAGCGGTCAGAAAAACAACACAACCGTCCTTCGCAATCTTGACCGGAAGAGCGGATAGGATTGTTCATACGTATCTATAATGTTCTTAGCGAGGAAGAAGAAGAAGAAGAAGAAGAAGAAGAAGAAGAAGAAGAAGAAGAAGAAGAAGAAGAAGAAGAAGAAGAAGAAGAAGAAGAAGAAGAAGAAGAAGAAGAAGAAGAAGAAGCAGCAGCAGCAGCAGCAGCAGCAGCAGCAGCAGCAGCAGAAGAAGAAGAAGAAGAAGAAGAAGAAGAAGAAGAAGAAGAAGAAGAAGAAGAAGAAGAAGAAGAAGAAGAAGAAGAAGAAGAAGAAGAAGAAGAAGCAGCAGCAGCAGCTGCAGCAGCAGCAGCAGCAGCAGAAGAAGAAGAAGAAGAAGAAGAAGAAGAAGAAGAAGAAGAAGAAGAAGAAGAAGAAGAAGAAGAAGAAGAAGAAGAAGAAGAAGAAGAAGAAGAAGAAGAAGAAGGAGAAGAAGAAGAAGAAGAAGAAGAAGAAGAAGAAGAAGAAGAAGAAGAAGAAGAAGAAGAAGAAGAAGAAGCAGCAGCAGCAGCAGCAGCAGCAGCAGCAGCAGCAGCAGCAGCAGCAGAAGAAGAAGAAGAAGAAGAAGAAGAAGAAGAAGAAGAAGAAGAAGAAGAAGAAGAAGAAGAAGAAGAAGAAGAAGAAGAAGAAGAAGAAGAAGAAGAAGAAGAAGCAGCGTAAGAAGCAGAAGAAGAGGAGAAGTAAATGTTCTCACATTTAAGGAATCTTTTGCGATACCACACACAAAAACTACAATACAAATGTTTCTGTGTGACCAATGATAACTACATATTTCTCGATTGTTTTTTTCGTGAGGTCAGTTTGCACATGTGCTTTATCTTTCTCGTTGTTGAATTGTCCTAATCAAATGGCGTCAAATGACTAATCAAGTGGCGTCTATTAGATGCGATAATAATTATTCGTCGCCTAAAGAGATAAAAAGAGGAGTACGGCAGGGATGTGTACTGTCCCCAAGCCTCTTTAACCTATACACATAAAGAATTGTTAAACAAGTTGAAATGCCTGGACTCAACATCAATGGAAGAATCATAAACAATCTTAGGTATGCTGACGATACCCTGTTACTAGCAGAAAGTGAGCAAGAGTTGCAAGACCTAGTGGAACAAGTAAACAGGCACAGTGCATTATGTGGCTTAGATATTAACATCCAAAAAACAAAAACTATGATAATTAGTAGTGAAAAGGAAAGGCCATCAATGAACATCACAGTAAATGGGCAGATACTAGAACAAGTAACACGTTTCTCTTATCTTGGACATATAATAACAGACAATGGCAGAAGTGAAATGGAAATTTTAAAAAAGAAAAAAGAAAAAAAAAGAATAGGAATGGCCAAAAACGCTTTCAACGGCATGAAATCAGTATTAACATCTAGAGAGATTAATAACGCATTAAAAATGAGAATTGTCAAATGCTACGAATATTCAACGCTACTGTATGGCGCGGAAGCCTGGACATTGAACAAGCAACCAGAAAGTCGCATAGAAGCCCCGAAGATGTGGATATACAGACGAATATGTCGTATTTCATGGAAACAAAAAACAATCAAATGCAGAGGTCCTAGAAAAACTGGGAATGAAGAGAGAGTTGATGAAAGAAATAAAGAGGAGACAAGTGAAATAGTTTGGCCACATTAAAAGACATGATACTCTTATAAAAACCATACTGGAAGGCAAGGTTGAGGGCAAGCGAGCAAGAGGTAGACAATGATACAAGTGGGAGGATAACATCAAGAGATGGACGAACATCAATCTGACAGAATGTACAGTCAAGGCGAGAGACAGACAGTGTTGGAGATCCATTGATGCCAACCTTCATTGTGGAGATGGCACCTTATTGATTGATTGAATCAAATAGCAATGCTTGGATGCAAAAGTGGTGATGAAATATGCCAGATTGAATAATCACAGCGGCATATTATAGTTTTGGAATCTATTATTTATTAAACAAAATAAAACAATTGTGTGAAGGTTGTGTAAAAAACATGAAAAGTTTAATATATGCAACATTAATCACTTTGCTTATTTATTGAATTGTATTGATTGAAATTAGCGTTTAAGTCCACACGTTCTTTTAGCGAAGCTCTCCCGTTATGTTGGAAGCGACATCTTCAAATCTGTCTTTCCCTAATGTTTCTAATTTTTCTATTACCTTGTGTTATTCTATATCCACATATTCTATATGTCTTTTGTGTGTGCTAATAAATTCTTGTTAATTTACGTTGTACATTATTTAAACATGGACACACATGTTATTACCGTTGGTGTACCTGGCACTTCCTGTTACTATAATGAGCGAACGATTAACAACAAAAGTGAAGTAGTTGGTTGTTCATGAATATTTTAGTAACTTTCAAACTTTAAGTGATTCGAGGCATATCTTTGTTTAAGAGTATCGTGAAGTGTGAGTATACTTTTCATCAATCAAAATATTGATATTCTAAGAGTGTTTACCATCGTTATATCGTTTATAATGTTCGTCACAGGCTGAGACTCCAGTGAGAGATAGTCGATACTCAGTATGATTGACTTCATTTGAGTATGTGATAGACAGAGTCACAGACAGACTCCACTTCAGTCGAATGATTCGGATATAACGGGTCGAGCAGCAAGACGGACGGTGGGTCGATCTCAGTTACGGATGTATACAGTATTAGTTTAGATTACAGTAACCTTTATAGATTTATATTCTAACTTACACGACATACATACACTATATAATTTTGGTCAATATTTAAATTTAAAAATTGGGTTTTTACTTATGGAAATCATACCAGTGAGATACAGCAACTACAACTAGGCCAGTCGCAGGTTTAGGACACTAATCTGACCACAGGGAGTCCATCCCCTATGGCGAGCCATAGCCTCATTAGCCCATGACCTCGCGGTCATGGTTGCCCGGTCTGCACCATGTGGAGGTGGGGGTTGACTTGTGTAGTCTGCGGGTCATCGGCAGGCTACTAATTTTCGCTCTTCACCCCTCCTGGGAGAGGCTAGCCGATCCTAACCCTGCTGGCTGCAGGGCCAAGCGCATTCCACACTTTGCAGACAAGTCAACAGCATACCACAACAAGCAATGATGTACAGACCAGATGGAAACAGAGGAAGAGGCCGACCACGTAAACATTGGACGGAGGGAATAGCAGAGTCCTTGGGAATATCGATACGGAGTGACTATTCGCAATTCCATTGCGAATAGAAAAAAATTATATTCGCAATGGAAGTAGATCATGTGATTATTCCTATGCGTGTGTCCACATTACAATATATTGTTGATCTATTAACGTGTCCTCAGTAGCATAGTGGTTAGTGTCTCCGCCTGGTACACGGGACCTCGAGGCTCGATTCCCCGCCAGGAAGGCAACATTTTTTTTTTTCATTTTCAAGAATTACGTGACACCAGTGCTAGTCTGATGATTTCGCTTTAGGCATATGTTTTCTACGGATTTTGTGCATTAGGTGTTGTTTATCTTGCTGCACAAGATCCTGCGCACTTGTCTCTCTGTTCTTATCTGTCCTCTACTTTTGTTGTCTTGGGAAAGGAGCTTAGCCATCCGAACACAAGTTCTTCTTCTCTCTCTCTCTCTCTCTCTCTCTCTCTCTCTCTCTCTCTCTCTCTCTTTCTCTCTCTCTCTCTCTCTCTCTCTCTCTCTCTAAGTCTCAGTCTCCCACCTCTCTCTTTCTTGTCTTTACCACTCTTTGTCTTTCAATACATCTTTCTCATATCTCTGTCTCTCACACTATCTTCGTTATCTATCTCTCTCCTCTCTCTTTTCTTTATATACCAGGTTTTCCTGCACTTTATATGCGTAGCATTTCCTTATCCTTGTTTATTTATTAATTCATGAGGCCAGTCAGTCGAAAGCCTGGTGTTTGAATTGCTTAATCATGTCTCTCTGAGGCGAAGCATATTACTGGAGGCCATAGAAAGTGTCAAATTAAGAGAATCATCACTGCTGCGATATTATCAGGACATAAATAGTAGGACTGTAACATTATCAAAAATGGATGCCTGGTAACAGTAAGTATACAGAAACGAAAGTTAACAATTCTTGAACTTGCCTGGGGACAAAATTATTTGTAGGGATCGTTATTTGTATTGGGGATACCTGTTCTGAAAAATTATTCTTGATATTTAAATAGGACTAACGTAATGTAAAATAAAACGGGATGCCAAAAGAACGGACAGAAGTAAGAAGAAGAGTGATTCATTAAAAAATACGGAGAATTCGGCAGAATTAAACTCGCAACAGTGAACATTCCTATTTAAATTAACCACCTTCTTAGACTTCTTAATGGCCCAAACTAAAATTGACTAGTAAGCAGACGCTGTGACATGTTTGTTACTTCCCACAATTCGATTGCAAATATAATTTTTCTCTATTTGCAATTCCATTGTGAATATAATTTTTTTGACTATTCGCAATTCCATTGCAAATAGAGCCTCCCATATCAATATATGAAGCCCATAATTGGGCACTCTCACGAAGTTTATACTTCACCTCGACACCGCAAGGCACAAGAGGAACATGATGAGATGAGTAATTTAATACCAGGAAGTGTAATGATGACCTAAGAGATAAGGGAGATTTTATCGCTGCCCATTAAATTGCAGATAACATCACAACAGAAATGATTAGAGCTCTAGAAGAATTTGGACTAGAGCAAGTCACTAGACTGCTGAACACATTATATGATACTGGAGATATACCTTCTGAATTATGTAATTCTGTATTTATTGCAATCCCAAAGAAATCAGGAGCCTTAGAATGTGATCAACATAGAACAATTAGTATAATGAGTCACATCACAAAGATTTTGTTACGAATTATCATGCAAAGAGTGAGGAAGAAAATACAACCTGAAATAGGGGAAGAACAATGTGGTTTTGTAGAAGGAAAGGGTACAGTAAATGCTGTGTATATGCTGCGAACAGTTATTGAACGTGCTTTAGAAGTAAACAAGGATATACATCTTTGCTTTATTGACTACACAAAGGCTTTTGATAGAGTTAGACATGTCAACATTGTGGATATGCTTGCAGATCTACAAATTGATGGGAAAGACATTAGACTTATAAAAAACATATATTGGAAACAACAAGCTGCCATAAGGATTGATAATGAAGTATGACAATACCAACCTATTAAGAGAGGTGTTAGGCAGGGATGTGTAATGTCTCCAGATCTTTTTTCCCTATACAGTGAAAATATTTTCAGAAATGTAGAAGACCTAAATGGAATCAGCATTGGAGGACGAAACATAAATAACATTAGATATGCAGATGATACAGTATTGATTGCAGACAATGCACAGGATCTGCAACAATTAGTAGACGCTGTGGTTGTCCACAGTGAGCAGCTGGGGTTGGAATTAAATTGTAGGAAGACACAGGTTATGGTCGTCACTAGGAAGAACGAAGTACCACAATGTAATATACAAGTAAATAGGAATATTCTTCAACAAGTGAATCGGTTCAATTATCTCGGAACAGTCATAACATCTGATGGCAGATGCCTTGAAGAGATTAGAATAAGAATCGCCATTGTGAAAGTAGCCTTTAGCAAGATGAAAAACATTCTAACCAATAAAATGATGTCAATTGAAACGAGAAAAAGAGTGTTGAGGGGATACATAGAGCCTGTTCTTTTGTATGGATGTGAAACTTGGACAATTTGCAGTCAAGCAGAAAAACATCTGATGGCTGCAGAAATGTGGTTTCTGAGGAAAATGCAAAGAATACCATGGACAGATAGAAAAACCAATGACCAAGTACTACAAGAGACAAATGAAAATCGTAGATTGATTAGAGAAATTAGACGTAGACAGTCCAAATTTTTTGGACATGTTATGAGAAGAAATGGACTGGAGAACTTAGTGACAGCTGGCAAGATCGAAGGGAACAGACCAAGAGGAAGACAGAGAGGAAAATACCTGGATGGCTTGGCCACATGGCATGGACGAGACAGGAACACTGAGCTGATCCACGACTCTGGTGATCGAGTGAAATGGCGAATCATGACCGCCCACGCTTTCCGGCATGGCACATGATTGATTGATTGATTAAATTGGAAGCTGAGAAATTCTGCCCTCTATTACTGTGGCGTGTTTATTTTTAAACAGACAATGTAGTGCCATATATCATTGCGTCCGGGGCAGCGAGGCCTAACTTGACGTATTATTTATTTTTCAATAGGATGTGCTGTGACCTAATTAACGATTTAAAATGGCCGCCAATTGTGTATTATTTGCCTTCTATTACTGTGGCTTGATTAGTTTTAAACGGACAACGTAGTGCCATATATCATTGCGTCCGGGGCGACGAGGCCTAACATGACGTATTATTTATTTTTGGATAGGATATGCCGTGACCTAATTAACAATTTAAAATGGCCGCCAATTGTGTATTATTTGCCTTCTATTACTGTGGCTTGATTAGTTTTAAACGGACAACGTAAGCATCGTACAAAGCACGAGAGTCTCTGACAAAGATGCATTTGACTTTTAAGACTTTTCGATAGGATGTGCTGTGACCTAATTAATAGTTAAAAATAGCTGCCCATTTATATTAATTAAATGTCATGTGAAATGTTCGTCGTTAGTGAAAGAACAATTCATGAAAATGTACTCATATTGTCTTAATGTACCAACTGCATTGTGACAGCTTTCTTTTGTTGATTAAATATCATGCATTGACGTGCGTAAGTAAGTTTGTAACTGCTGCATAAATTAAGCAGTAGTTAATTCATTATTAAAATATTAAATTTAAAAAAAAATAAGTAAATAAAATATTCGCTAATAATGAATTTCTACTTCTGCTAAATAATTACACTGCTCTGTATCTAGAAGTGAGCAATTAATAATTAAATACTAACTTTAAAAAAAAAAAAAACATAACTTATTTCACAGTATTTTATTTAAATAATTAAGTACTGGTGCACTGCTAAGAAATAAGTTAAATACTTCTTACACTTACAGGGCACAGGTTTACAGAGACGGGTCTGAAAACTGGCTTTCAAAATTATTTTCAGTCATGTCAAATGCTGAAATATACAAGTAGACAGATACATTACTGCTACAAATGACACTTGTATAATTTTAGTAGTTAAATTACCAGTTCTAATTATAAATAAATATAGGTCCGCTAAAGTTTAGTACTATTGTATTGTATGCTTGAATTTTGTGTTATGACGGCCATGTCACTAAATATTTTTTCCTGAACTCCAGCAAACACCAGCTGTGTTGAAACTCTTCACATTTATGTAAAATTGGACGAGGGATTCAAAAATGAAATAAAAAGTTTAGACTTCTTTAAGCTACACGAGTTATAAGACATATTAGCTTACTGTTCGTGAATAGACTCGAAGAAATTCCAGAAAAAACACTTTGTCGGCCTCAAACTTTTGGCGCATAACAGAAGGTCTAATACTGCAAAGATCAGAGTAGATTCCCCTTTTGTCGTACCATGCTGCTTTTGAATAATTAAATTCTTGCAAGACATGGTATCAACCAGAAGTCAATCGTTGGTCTCAAGAAATGGCCCGCAAAATCAAGATCGAGTTACCCCACCCCGACGGGAAAGTTCGATAATTCTGACGTTGCTACTATACACTATACACTATTACAATATTAAAAAAACACGAAGGTGGCCCCAGTGAGTCACATCAATCAGGTGCCGTCTCTACAATGAAGGTTGGCTGCAATGGATCTCCAACATTGTCTGTCTCTTCGCTTTGACTGTACATTCTGTCAGACATGTTCTTCCATCTCTTGATGTTATCTTCCACACATATCATTGTCTATCTCTTCTTGCTCGTTTGCCCTCAACCTTGTCCTCCAGTATGGTTTTTTCAAGAGTGTTATGTCTTTTAACGTGGCTGAAATATTTCACTTGCCACTTTTTTATTTCTTTCATCAACTCTTTTCATTCAGCTCTCTTTTCATTTTTTCAAGAACGTCTGTATTTGATTGTTTCTTCTGTATATCCACATCTCCAGGGCATCTATTCGACTTTCTAGTTGCTTGTTCAATGTCCAGGCTTCCACGCAATACATAGAGTCATATCATTCCATACAAATTGATTTATTATTAATGGAATAGACCAGGTCCCAGGCTGCTGAACACAATATATAACAATATAACATCATCAGGTGAATTTAATTGCATTGTTTCTTCAAGCCTGTGGCTCAGTATATCCTATTTCGACAAGCATCTTTTCAAGTTGGATTTTCCTAGCATATCACTGTCCCCAGTCTACCTTACAAGACAAGGCAAAATACTCTCTTCGTCTGGTTCCTATCTCTTGACATGGGAGACCCTTCCAGTAGCTATTGTCAGTGTGGCTCTTTGGGTCATTGGAACATGCAAGGAGACAGTCAACAGAAGGGAATACAATATATATTATAGTAATAATAATACTCAAGATTTACCTTCTGACCTACGTAAATCTGTTTATTGCAATCCCAAAAAATTCAGTAGCTTTGGAATTTGATCAAAATCAAACAATTAACATAATGAGTTACATCACAAGATTTTGTTATGAATCATCATGCGAAGAGTTAGGAAGAAAATACAACCAAAAATAGAACAGTGTTGGTTTGTAGAATGCAAGTGTTGCAGCAAATGCTGGTATTTCCTGAGAACATTGAATGTTCATTGACTACGCAAAAAGGCTTTTGATAGAGTTAAGTTAATTGCATACCCTTTATTTACAGAACATCACAATCAACACCAGCATTGTTTTGCTGTTGTGATCTCTTGGCAAGTTTACTTTCAGTAGTTTGCCATTGCGTTCTGAACGACCGGCACCCATACCATTTAATTTTTAAAAACTCAAGGCGATCTGCTGCCAAATCGCCTGCAGCTGTTTCAAACGTAGGTATACGGATTACGAACTGCGACCGTAAATCCTTCGCCACGAAGCGGGCTTTGATAGAGTCAGAACTGCAAAACAATGTTTTCCCGTAGTTAATTTGAATTACGAAGACACAAACAATAGATCGCATGATTTACTGCCAGACATATTTCGCAGCATCTCGCCAGGTACATGTTGCAGAAATCACACAACATAAAGTGATTAGATAAATCTTCTAAGCTGAAATATACAACACACATATAGTAGTGCATGGTTCCATATCTCAGCTACTGAGTTATGTGCATAGAGCGACACAGTGAGCTATAGATTTCATGTGGAATGCTTTTACATCTCTCCATGGTTGTTTGTATTGTGAACTGAATGTTAAAAGAGTTAGTGGACAGCCAGTTGCTGAACTAGCTGGTTTTGCCTTATGCAGTAATGTGCGTGCAACTGCTGGTTTTCTATTGACTACCGCTTCCATCAACAGTGAACTGTAATTTTAGTGGTGGACTGTTGTATTGGCATTCGGGCAGCGACCTTATGCATGTATGTATGCCTCTTCTGTTGGTTTGTCGAAACTGCTGTCTGTTCCACTTTTCACATGGGACAGTGGGGAGCATTTTGTGTGATAGTCAGTGGCACAGGAACGGAGCATTATGGGGTGACCCTTTGCCATGAAAATGGAACTACAACTAGACTTAGACTTGTAAAGAACATATATTGAAAAGAAAAACCCGGGAAGGTTAACCCGGTCAACAAATGCCCGCAAGAAGTCGGATGTGTCGGCCTAACGGCGCAAGAACGCAGCTCTGCTGTAAACAGGCACAACACAATCACATCCGGAAAAAAAAAACTCCGGATGAACGAAGAAGAAGAAGAAAAAAAAAATAGATGCCATAAAATGCCGATCAAAACAGAATCTCTCAGAATGAGCAACAGGATTGTATGTCTCCAGACTAATTTTCATTTGATGAAAATATGTGAAATTTAAAATACGTGGGAGGAAAAACAGCAGAAGACATCAAGAATATGAGATTTGCAGATGATACAGTATTGATTGTGGATATGAATCGCATCTGCAGCATTTAGTGTTAGTGGATGCAGTTAGTGTGCAGAGTGAGCAATAAGGGTTGGAATTAAATTGTAAACAGAAATTATAGACATCTCTGAGAAGAAAGAAATACTACAATGAAACATCCAAGTAAATGGGAACATTCTTAAACATGTGAATAGGTACAGCTATCTTGGAACAGTTCCATTTGATGGAAGGTGATGCAGAGATTAGAACAAAAGTAAGACAAACAAGAAAAGAAATAAGACAAACATAGTATTTCTTTAATATGGAAAACATGTTTACTAATAAAAAGCTGTCAATCGCAATGAGAGAAAAAGTGCAGTATAGAACCTATATTGTTGTATGGATGTGAAATATGGACAATAAGCAGAGAAACAACTATTGGCAGTGGATTAGTGGTTTCTGGGGAAAATGCAAAATATACCAAGGATGAACAACAACATAAATGAGGCAGTTCTTCCAGAAACAATTGACAATTGTAAAATGATGGGGAAATTAGATATAGATAGCACAGGTAGAAAAATCTGGACATGATTCAGGAGCCAGTCCCTTTTCCTCAGGAGCCAGAATATTTTTTTTTATTAAACACAGACTCAGAAAAACATTAATGAAGCACAGATAAAGCCCTTTGTTGCTACATAGCAAAAGAGAGTTTGGAACCTGATGAAACTAACCAATTGGAAAGAACCTACATCTCCTATAGCTTGCCACCTATCAGACTGAGCATGTGACAGACAAAGAGGCCTTTGGAGTACCGTTTACCACACATGACCAATGGTTGTTGGGATTTTCTGAGGCCGCTGCAATACAGGCAAGAAAACCGGAATTATGCAAACAAAAACACATTATAGTTTCTTTAAAATTACTGTGGTAAAACCAACAGTGAAGCATATGACAGCGATTTGTGTGTTTTGGCTGAAAGGATTCAGATGTTGCTTTAATATATGTTGAATTATTTCTGGTTTATTGACCTGATGGTTGGTGCTGTGGTTTTGTGGCAGTGAATGCGTTTCATACTTACCTGTCATACTGAGTCGATAGTTCAAAATCAGCTGCAGGTGGCTTGGAAACAGACCACTTGTGGTGTTGATTTTGATGGTGTGAATTGCTGGTCATTCAGAAAGCAATGGCAAACTACTCACTTGTCTAGCAAATCACAAACAGCCAGTAAATGCTGGGGTTAATGGCGACATCCTGTAATGAACTCGCTACTTTTTTGTTTTATTCACCTGACGAGCTGCAGAAAGATATGCCAGGCTACGAATTGTACAGTATGTTACGTTTTCATTACTGCAATCACTGAAAGGGACGAAGTTAAGATCGTATGGATTTTCTGCCCAAGGCATGTGGGTGTACAGGGAAATGAACAGGCGGATAGATTGGCTGTTGCCACTCCTTGGGCAGCCAGCTAGATTATGACAAGAATGGGGGAAATGAAGGCTCCCTGGGCTCAGGTGGAAAGTGCAGCAAAACAAACACAAAAGCCACATCTGGAATGACTGATTCACCCTGGAGTGAGCAGAGGCTCTGGATGACACTCAGCCCATACAGGAGAATGCAGGTGGACATTCAAGCAGGCTGGCACATTTCCACCGGCACAGGGACTCTTGATTAGCTATTGAAGAAGAGGACAGAGGGGAGTGTGGGAATGTTCTGAGTGCAGTGATGCTTATTATTCATTTCATATTTCGTTATTCAACACATTGTATTCATTTCAGACTCTTCTTCTTCTGCGTTCATCCGGAGTTTTTTTTCCGGATGTGCTTGCGTTGTGCCTGTTTACAGCAGAGCTGCGTTCTTGCGCCGTTAGGCCGACACATCCGACTTCTGTGGGCATTTGTTGACCGGGTTAACCTTCCCGGCATTTCAGACTAGAGGAGTATGTTTAGTAAGGTGGAGAAAGGGACGTTTCTTCTGGAATGGCTCACCTCGTTTCAGAGGTCACAGATTGTGAGAATTGTATGGATTTTTTGCCCTGGCCATGCGGGAGTGCAGAGGAATGAACACGCTGATAGGCTGACAGGGCATGCATCTCTAGGTGGTAGATTACCTATAGACAAGGGAGAGGTGGTCGTTTCGCCTGTTGGACCAGGTGGAGAAGGCAGGGGAACAGATTGAGAACCCGTGTGTGGAAAGAATGAGATTGTGGGGGATGAGCAGGGGTTCTGGGAGAATCTGAAACCTGAGAGGGAAGACCAAGAGAACTTTCAATCAGATAGTGATGGGAGCGATAAGTAGTATGACTCTTTGCTGGCTTTTTAACGAGGGGACGGAGCGCGACCGGGAATGTCCTGAGTGCAATGATGTCGGTTCTTAATTCAACACAACAACTCAATTTCATTATTCAAGTTTATATCTCTGCCTGTTTACTCATTTCAGTTTTTAAAAGATGGTTTGTTTGGTAAACACCTCATACATTTATCTGTTTGTATTCATCAGCAACCATTGCACATAATGTATAACGGTATCGGACTCCAAACTCCGAGAGGCAGTGGCACGAATGGGTATGTGCAGCGGAACCTGGCCTTCGTGAAGTCAAAGAAAGACAGGGTTGACTACAAGACAGAGGAGGAAATCAACAAGCTGGATCAGGGACTGAATAGACAGCCAAACAAAGAAATCCTTGATCATGAGCGGAAGAGAAAGGTGGAGCTGAAGTGCATGGAGATGCAGGAATTGATGGAAGAGCAGGGGTATGTACACCGTTGTCGTGATCACCATTGTCTTCATCATGTGCCGTGTCGATCACCGGGGGAAGTCAGGGGTCATCATCTCATACAGTCACTAGAGCCTTTGTTCTGTTCTGGTTATGCCATGTGAACAAGATATCAAAGTATTTGTCTCTGCTTTTCCTTGGCCCTTTTTCCATCATTTTTTAAAATTATCATCATTGGAAGAAGAAGATTTGACAAATCATTATTCTGCATGGCCAAATATATAAGAGCGCTTGCTCTTAAACTTCTAGTGTGCTGATGCTGAGGTAGTGGGTTCAACCCCTACACCAGTTAGTTGGACTAAAATGTTGACTTCTGGTCCTTGACTTGGGGATGTAAAATATCTCAGAAGTTGGAGTGGGTTCACCTGATGGCGAGGGACACTGGTAATAAGGAAAGCTAGCCCACGTGCAAAAATCAGTCCAGTGCTCTAGAAGTAGTAGCACACGTATGGACTACGCTTGTGTTCAAAGCTCGCAAATAGGGGCACAATTTTATTCTGTGCGTCAGAACAGGACACAATAGATTACACAACCACAAGTATACAAAATTCAAGATTAGCAAATAAGCCATGTGCACATGTGCATTGACAGCACAGACAACAGATCACATACTCCAAACTTTCCCAAAATATGACATATCTAGGCAAACTTTCTGACCTAGAGAAATAACAGTGGATGATAAACTGTATGGACCACTGAGTGAACTGAAAAATATGGTGAAATTCAAACAAGTGGCAACATTGCAGTTATAGACAAATTTCAAGTGAATGAAAGAAAAATAAGATTAGCATCATTTTTTTAATATATCTAATCGCAGTATTTGCAGTGATAGACAACTTTTTGGTTTGGTTGTTGGTAAAGAGGCGCTTTCATTTCACAAGGTTATCCCCATAAGTGCTCCATCTCTTACCATAGATCACGCAAGAAGAATCCTAGCGCAGTGCACTAATTCCCTCAATACAGGCGAGGGTTCTGATGTGTGTACCCTAGAATCAAAGTTGCTATACATATTTTTATGCATGTTTTCTCCTTTTGAAATGTAACCTAGGCCACACTTAGCTCCTTTCAATAGTTCTCAGTGGCCTGTCATTTGCCGGAAGATGGTAGTTGGCTTTTGCACGGAGTCGGGTCTGTTGTCCATGTCTCTAGTTTTCTTGGTAGCTCTCTTGTTTACCACCTGTGCCCTTGCCAGATAATTCACTGGTACCTATTGTACCAGGTTGGTTTGGTTTCTCGTGGAGATTATTGATCTAGGCACATATTGAAATATATCGCTGATCCACGACTCTGGTGATTATTGTGTGATATGGCGAAATATGACCACCCACGCTTATTGACGTGGCACATGATGATGATGGCATTCTTCATGATCATGCCTCTTCACATCTCCTATATTGTTTCGTGTCCTGGCTCCCTTCCGTGCCATGACACAAGACGCAAGAATGTTCTCTTGCTGTCTTCCTATATCTCTCATTCCACAAATCTGTCCAGTTGTCACGACATGTTCTAATTTTTCTCTTCTCTAAATAATGGGCCCAAAAAATGAAGACTGCCTCTTTCTGATGTTTGTTATAAGTTTTATATGTGACTTAGCTTCTATCAAAATGTCCAGCTTCCAGCAAAGTGGCTCATTTTGGCTGACCAATCTATGTTCAGCATTCTTCTATACAATCTGCCCTTGCCACTTGGCTTTCACTATTGGAATTTGTTATTAAAATGACTGCAATCCATGCTTTTGTGAAAAGTGTTTACTGCTGTGTTTTTCTACGGGTATTCTGAGAAAGGAGTGACAGATAAATGTGTTTACTGCTGTGTTTTTCTACAGGTATTCTGAGAAAGGAGACAGAAAATGTGTTTACTGCTGTGTTTTTCTACAGGTATTCTGAGAAAGGAGTGACAGAAAAATGTGTTTACTGCTGTGTTTTTCTACAGGTATTCTGAGAAAGGAGTGACAGAAAAATGTTTAATGCTGTGTTTTTCTGCAGGTATTCTGAGAAAGAGGTGACAGAAAAGGTGAACATGTTTCGCAAGATGTTGATGGCTAAAGAAGGGGTATCAGATTCTCCAACAGTTGAGAAGGATGAATTTGGTCGTCCATTGTAAGTTAGCTATCATAAACGTTTGTTGTCTGTATTACATCTGTTTAGACTGGCATGTGATGATTTCTCCCTGCAACTTTCAGCCTCTCCCACTAATTATCAGTTCATCTTTCCGAACCATGGGAGTCTTGATAGCATGGTGGCTAGACCAAGACACTTGCCAGCTAGACAGCATCTAGACGCTTGCAGTCTGCCTGCCATCTAGACCCGTGGTTCTCAACCTTTTTTGGCCCATGCACCCTTTCACCATATGTCAGAATGTCCAGAGAACGAAAGAAGAATTCCGCCCTTTCCAAAATTATCCGCCTCAAAAGATGCATTCAAAATAACATGCCTATAATACTAAAAATCCTTATTTTCTTCCATATTTGTACATAACCTTTACATGCAAAGATTAATTTTATATTGTAGTAAAACGTCAAAGAATTGTCACTTAATACATGACACCAGAATGCCAGAACATTGTGCTTCATCAAACAAAATGCTCAATAGAAAACCAGGATATTGTGCCTGAAGCCATTTTAAGGCATGTAAAGACCTTTGCTCTATAAAAATTGCCAAACCATAGTATCAGATTACAGGTCAGCATGACTGAAAGGTTTAACATGTTCCCGAGCTTAACTTCCTGTTCGCTGACAGCACAGAAAGCAATGGCAAACTTTTAAAAAAATGTTGCTTGTCCTTTGCCGTATGTGGGGATCAAACACCCCCCCCCCCCCCCCCCCCCAAGTTTTGTGCAAACAGAACGACATGATAGTCAGTTTAAAATTACCATGGTTAACAATTGAAATTACTGTGCGAATGTGTGTGCAGTATATTCAGCTTTAAGGATTTATCTAATTATTTTATATTGTGTGATTTCTGCAGTATGTACCTGACGAGATGCAGCGAAATATGCCAGGCAATAAATCGTGCAATCTATTGTTTGTGTTTTTATTATTCAAATATAACAATATTCTCAGTTCTGGCTCAAAGACCTGTGTCAGCTGGATTGGAATATTAGATGCTGTAATCATCGAACATGGTCAGGGTTGCCTTTGACAACATGGAAACCATAATGACCAATAAAATCCTATCATTTGCATTGAGAAAAGTGTTATGCTATATAGAGCCTTCACCGTTATATGCATGTGAAACATGGACAGTAATCAGACAGGCTGAGAAACAGATAATGGCAGCGGAAAGGTGGTTTCTGAGGGGAAATGCAAAGAAAGCTATGGATGGACAGAAAAACCAATGAACTAGTTCTACGACAAACACATCAAAACCATCAATTGATTAAAAAATTAGACGTTGACATCAATATGTTTAGGGCTTGTGATGATGAGAATAGAATATACTACAGGTAACCTGACCAACAAATGCCTAAAGAAGTTTGATGTTTAGGTGCAAATATCACAGCTCTGCTCTAAACAGGCACAACGCAATTACATCTAAAACAACATTCCGGACGAATAGAAGAAGAAGAAACAGAAGAATAAACTTACTGACAACTGGTAACATTTATGGGAAAATAACAAGGGGAAGACAGAAAGATAAATATCTAGATGGCTTTGCCACCTGGCATAATCGGGGCTATAACACAGAACTGATCCAGGAATCTGGTGATTGGTTGGTTGGTTAGTTAGTCACGGTTCCAACTTCACGGCAAAGGGTCGCCTCATTATGCTCCTTTCCTGTGCCAGTGAATATCATACAAAATGCTCCTCACTGCCCCATGTAAAATGTGGAACAGACAGGAGTTTTGACAAACCAACAGCCCACACAGGTATACTATGCATAATTTTGCCGCCAGAATGCCAGCACAAAAGTCCTCTATGAAAAATACAGTTCATCGTCGATGGAAGTGGCAGTCACTAGAAAATTACACATTACTGCATAAGGCACCCCAGTTAGTTCAGCGACCGGCCGGCCGGCTAAAAATTTTCTGAACATGCATTTCACACTACAAACAACCGCGGACAGATGTAAAAACTCCACGTGAAATTTACAACTCACAGTGTCGCTCCACGCACTCAACTCAGTAGCTGGGTGACGGAACCATACACTACCAGTCAAACATGAGGAAAATGCATAAGCAAACCATAGCCACAAGCATTAACACTCCAGAGGCCTTAACAGTTCAATCACCTATCCTCCATTTTGGGGACCGGATGATTGTGTGAGATGGCGAACCAGGGCCGCCCAAGTTTATCGGCACGGCTCATGATGAGTGAATGGTCATTCAGAACTATATTTGTTGGATCAGGGACTAGATTTGAAACAGGCTGCAAGGAAGCATGCTCTTAGCAGCACCTGGGGAGAGATGACTGACCTGAGCCTCAGAGGAAACTAAGTAATCAGCTGTTCATGTGGTTTGAAGCTATGATTTGAATGTGCATTTGAAAAGCAAACAGCATACACATGTTATGCTTGCAACTAACCCACTTAGCATGCTGAGAAGGGTGAAGACGGGCATGCTTCGTGCAGAGTGGCATCTTTTAGATCAGCAATCAAAGATAGGGTGTATCCATTGGATCTTTTTTGCCCAGGGCATGCTGGTGTGGTGGGAAATGAGCGGGTGGACAGATTGGCTGTGTCTGCATCACTTGGTGGGGTATTGGTGCATGGAAATGGATATTTGGTCGGAGCCCTTTGAGATTGTGTGAATAGTGTGGGAGAAAGATACCCCATTATAGTCTGGAGAGATTGATGGGATAGTGAGTGACCAGAGAATCTGGCCAACAGAAAGACCATACAGATACATAAGCAGACTGCATCTGATATAATCTGTATTGGAACTCTCACTGGCTGTTGAAGATGATGATGCGGTACATATGTGATGTCGGTTCTTAACCCAACTCAAAGTTGCCAGTGCTTTTTCATATGCTTGGTTTGTTTGTTTTTATTAACTTAATTCTGTTGTCGTTTAGGGCACGTGAAACTCATCAGCTGGCTGAGGCCAATCTGGAGAAGAATGCCCGTCTCAAAGAGGCCTTTGGTCTGACAGATTATGTTGAGGGCAGCGCATTTGATCCTGATAGGAAGGCCAAGGAAGAAGCAGCAAAGGCAGCAGCCATGGCTCAGAAGAAATACGCGTATGTAGACATGAACATTCCTTTGTTACTGAGATTCAAGTATTACTACCATATTTATGTACTCCATGTTACCCGTTGACCCTGACTACACCATGACCCATGTAAACTAACCACTTACACATTGTGGGTACATCCACGGTTAGATCACACATCGCAAAATTCACCCTTTGTTCGTGTTTGTGGGTACATCGATGGTTAGATCACACATCTCAGAATTCACCCTTTTTTCATGTTTGTGGGATACATCCACGATTAGATCAGACATCTCAGAATTCACCCTTTGTTCACTACACCATAACCCATGTAAACTAACCACTTACACATTGTGGGTACATCCACGGTTAGATCACACATCTCAGAATTCACCCTTTTTTCATGTTTGTGGATACATCCATGGTTAGATCACACATCTCAGAATTCACCCTTTGTTCATGTTTGTAGATACATCCACGGCTAGATCACACATCTCAGAATTCACCCTTTTTTCATGTTTCTGGATACATCCACGGTTAGATCACACATCTCAAGAATTCACCCTTTATTCATGTTTCTGGATACATCCACGGTGATCACACATCTCAGAATTCTTTGTGGCCTCTGTTGTGGTGTACCCCAGGCTGTCTCATTCTACTGAATACTTTTATTTCACACATGTCTAGGCTATTATACCTAGTGTGTCCTCGGTTGTGTACCCCAGGATGTGTCTCATTCTGCTGAATGCTTTTGTTTCACTCATGCCTAGGTTATTGTACCTGGTGTGGCCTCTGTTGTGGTGTACCCCAGGCTGTCTCATTCTGCTGAATGCTTTTGTTTCATACATGTTTAGGCTATTATACCGAGTGTGTCCTCGGTTGTGTACCCAAGGCTGTCTCATTCTGCTGAATGCTTTTGTTTCATACATGTCTAGGCTATTATACCTGGTGTGGACGCGGCAATGTCTTTTCCATTGTTCGCATATAGTGACTTTTCCATTGTTCACATATAGTGACATTTCCATTGTTCGCATATAGCAACTTTTCCACAGTTCACATATAGCAACTTTTCCATTGTTCATTTATAGTGACTTTTCCATTGTTCACATATAGTGACTTTTCCATGTATTTGCTTGCTGTGGGGTCTGGTCACATCATGCCCCCCCCCCCCCCTCTTTTAAAAAAAATTTGTTTGCCCTTTACTTACGTCTAAATTGTTCCCCGTTGTTTTAATTGTTTACATTTTCACACACTGGCATTATGCCCCTTGTCATTTATGTGGAGGTTGTTAGTCTCACCCTTCTATCCATGGACTTATTTCTTCTTCCCCACCACTTTTTTTTTTTTTTGGTTTCATTTTGCTTAGGCCACCTCTATCATTACCATCCATTGAGATTGACCTTTCCATTCATCCTTTTTCCCTGGCATACTCCTGATCTGTTGAAACAATATCAGAGTGCCTTCTTTTCATCTGCACACAACTTTACGGGTGACAGATTAGCATCAGCTAACGTTTGTATATTTCTGTTGAAGTTTTATCAATCTGTGTTGTGTATTTGTCTGTGTTGTGTATGTATCTGTGTGCTGATGAAGACTCTAGTCACAACGTCTTTTTTGTCACGTGATTGTGTTCTTGCACAGCTGATCAATTTTGCTTGTCATGTGTATAGATTTACTCATTGAGATATCAAGGGGAGTGGTAGGGTAATGCCATGAAGTATCCATCTGAAGTGTGGTACTGATAGTGCATCGTATAAGTGGGGTATGGTACAATTAGTGTATCGTACAACTGAGGCATGGTACAAGTAGTTTTATCATCTTTCTGTTGCATGGTGCAAGTACTGTAACATATATTTAAGGCATGGTACAAGTGTATCAAACATCTGAGGCATGCTACAAGTCTATGAAACATCTGAGGCATGGTACAAGTGTATCAAACATCTGAGGCAAGGTACAAGTGTATGAAACATCTTAGACATGGTACAGGTGTATCAAACATCTGAAGCATGGTACAGGTGTATCAAACATCTGAAGCATGGTACAGGTGTATCAAATATATGAGGCATGGTACAAGTGTATCAAACATATGAAGCATGGTACAAGTGTATCAACATCTGAGGCAAGGTACAAGTGTATCAAACATCTTAGGCATGGTACAGGTGTATCAAACATCTGAGGCATGGTACAGGTGTATCAAACATCTGAGGCATGGTACAAGTGTATCAAACACGAGGCATGGTACAAGTGTATCAAACATCTGAGGCATGGTACAGGTGTATCAAACATCTGAGGCATGGTACAGGTGTATCAAACATCTGAGGCATGGTACAGGTGTATTAAATACTTGAGGCATGTTACAAGTGAATGAAACTTATGAGGCATGGTACACGTAATATACATCTGAGGCATGGTACAAGTGTGTCATACATCTGAGGCATGGTACAACTGTATCAAACATTTGAGCCATGATACAAGTAGTGTATTATACATCTGAGTCATTATGCAAGTGTATTAAATACATGAGGCATGGTACAAGTAATATACATCTGAGGCATGGTACTAGTGTCATACATCTGAGACATTGTACAAGTGAATGAAACATATGAAGCATGGTACAAGTAATGTACATCTGAGGCATGGTACAAGTGTATTAAATACATGAGGCATGGTACAAGTGTATCAAACATCTGAGGCATGGTACAAGTGTATTAAACATCTGAGGCATGGTACAAGTGTATTAAACATTTGAGGCATGGTACAAGTGTATTAAACATTTGAGGCATGGTACAAGTGTATTAAACATTTGAGGCATGGTACAAGTATATCAAACACCTGAGGCATGGTACAAGTGAATGAAACATATGAGGCATGGTACAAGTAATATACATCTGAGGCATGGTACAAGTGTATTAAATACATGAGGCGTGGTACAAGTAATATACACCTGTGGCATGGTGCAAGTAGTGTATCAAACATATGTGGCATTGTACAAGGAGTGTATCAGGTATCTGTGGCATTGTACAAGGAGTGTACCAGATATCTGAGGCATTGTACATGGAGTGTATCATACAGGATTTTGACAGCACAGTTGTCTTGTTTTTGTTTTTTTTCTTTCAGTATCCTGACAGTAAAATTGTCTTGTCTTTTTAATTGCAGGATGGTTCACAGTTCCGATGAGGACAAAGACAAAGACACAGCTGCTTCACCTGTGAAAAAAAAGAAGAAATCAAGGTCAGTTTCTGCAACCGTGTTAACTTTGAGAAATCAGAAGGCTGAGGCCATGTAGATAACCTTTGTGTCACCAGCTATTTGGGATTTCCCTCTAAACTGGGCAGAAAAACCATACATAAAAGATGGCCGACAGTTTCTAGAAATTGTGGCTCATTACAGTCAGATATTCTAAAGGGGACTTTGTTGATGTGGCCGAAAGGACAAGAGCATTCGCTCTTAAGCTTCAGGTGTACTGATGGCGAGGTAGGCAATTCAACCCCTGCACTTGTATTAAGTTGGACTTCAATGTTGACGCCTGTTTCAGGAAGCAATGGCAAACTTTTTTTTTTGCATATCCTTTTATAAGACATAACAATTAAAACTAACATTTCAGTGATGTACAGACTAAATGGAACCACAAGAAGAGGCCGACCATGTAAACGATGGACAGGGAATAACAGAATCCATGGGAATCTCAATATATGAAGCGGACATTCTCCCGCTGTTTATGTTTTACTTCAACAGCACAAGATAAGATGATATGAATTTGTCCTCACAATGGAGTGGATGAGTAAAATGAAACAAAACAACTATTATCTATATGCCTATATCATCCCTTAGTCTTAGTCAGATATGATGGTGATACTGCCTGCTTTCTGTTAGCGCTGAATGTTGGGCGGTGCATACTAAAGCCGGCACCCTGTATTGTGCCAATGGCTTCAGGCAACGGAGTGCAATTGAGAGAGTACAAGCTTTACCTTAGTGCGAGGAAATGCAACCTAAAAACTAAATGTTATGGCCTAAGCCTTAGTCGACAAAATGTCTAGGGAGGAACTCTGGCAGATGGTCAGTTAGAGCATTGCTTTGCTGTTCTGGCAGCTTTTGCAACTGGTCTTGTTTCAGATGTACTGGTGTTACGTTTCCTTTGGAGTAAACTAGGCAGGCCGAGAGAGGGACCTTGCTACATGGTCTCTAAATTTAGAATTTTTGGCTTTGTGCTATGGGGCAGTTTAACTCCATTTTACAATCTATCTTCTGTCAAGATAGCCAGGTGCCAGTCATATCATCCCTGGGAATTTAAAAGAAAGTTTAAACCAATGGAAAGTCAGATTGAGCAGTTAAAGCAAAAAAAAAAAAAAAAATCTGTTATACATTTATCTTTACTTGTTTTCTATTTTTGCTAGACATGAGAGCACGTCTCCAGAACGCAGCAAGGAAAAGCGGAAAAAGAGCAGAAAACACAGCAAGAAAGATCGGTAGGTGGCTTTGATCAACTTTGACTTCCTAATCAGTGTTTTCTATAGCTGCTTTAGTTTCGGAGATTCTGTAGGCTTGTCGCTCACGTTGGTTGTCGTTGTCGTCCCACCAACTTCTGTGTTCATTTTGTAACTATATTTGTTAGTCATTTCCAGTCAGTTTTTGCCTACGATCTGTTTCAGTGGTGCCTGTGTTATTTGTGTCTGGAAAGTTACACTACTCTTTTATTTTATTTATGAATGTTTGTAGTATATTACTCTTATAGTTTATTTATACATGTGTGTAGTTTAGACATTTGGTTTATTGTTCGGGTCAAGTTGGCTTGACCGACCATTTGTTTAGTTCACTTTTATGAATTTGTTTAGTTAGTTAATTTGTGTAATTATCCATTATTATTTTAAGGCATTAAACTACATAATGAATTAATTACAGTCAACATTTATATTTGCAGCAATTTATTTAACCATAGATAGCTAAGTGTTAAAATGCAAGTATTAGGTGATGCATTCTTTGATACTAACACCATTTGCAAATCTTTAATTGTTGAGCATTTTAAAGATATACTGTATCATACTACTCCTTCAGAGCTGATTTATAACAAAATATTATATCAGCTCTTCAGGAAATGAAACTAAAATAGATTCTATCTTTTATTTATTTTTTTTTTTTTTGAAAATGGTGATTATTTTTTTTAAAAACCTTATTGTTTGCTCTTGTTGTTTTGCTTGTTTATTTTTTGTTGCCTTGAGTGAGGCTGATGTTACTTTATGTTATTTTGCGGTGTTTTGTGTAGTGAATAAATAGTGTATATACAGCACTAATGAAATTATAGTCTTTATATGAAGGACAGGGTCATTTGGGATGTGGTATGTGGAGTACGGTAAACCATGATTGTGTGTGCTGTGTGTTTTAGAAATAGCTCAGTGGTTGTAGATTATTGCCAAAGTATCTCAGTGATTGTTGATGATAGCCAAATATCTTGGTGATTGTAGATAATAGCTGGGTATCGGTGATTGTAGATAATAGCTGGATATATTAGCAATAGTAGATTATAGCCATATATCTCAGTGATTGTAGATTATAGCCAAATATCTCAGTGATTGTAGATTATAGCCAAATATCTCAGTGATTGTAGATTATAGCCAAATATCTCAGTGATTGTAGATTATAGCCAAAATATTTGTGATGGTAGATAATAGTCAAAATATCTCAGTGATTGTAGTTTATGGTCAAAATGTCTTGGTGATTGCAGATCATAGCCGGGTATATCAGTGATTGTAGATAGTAGCACAGACATCTTGATAATTGTGTATTATAGTCCAAAGAATATCTCTGTAATTGTTTCACATATATCTCAATCTCTGTTGGTTTTGGATCAAATATATCAATACCCTTGGTTCACAGTGCAAATGTTTGTGATTGTATGACAAATACATCAGTGATTGTAGATTATAGCCCAAATATCTCAGTGATTGTAGATATTAGAACAATTATGGAGTAGGTAGATTATAGCTCTGATATCTCCATAATTTGTAGATTGCAGCACACATATTTCACTAATTGTTGATTATAGCATAAAAATATCCCGAAACAAGCAAATAAATCAATAATTGATGGTGCCAAAATGTATCTGGGGCAGAAAACTAATGAGGAAAGGGACTGGTGACCTGTGCCTAACTTAGTCATTTATATGTGAATCTAGTATTGCTTCTCATAGCATCTACCATATGGTTGCCATGGTCGTATATAGTCATCATCATCACCAGATACCATCTTGATATTGAAAGCTGGATGTAGTCAGTTTCCAGTGTCATCTGTGCACTATCTTCGGGCTTCTCCCAGTCCATCTCTTGATGTCCACCCAGATGTAACATTGTATTCCTCTTTCACACTTCCCTGCCACTTTTCCCTCTGTTGTAACCTTTAGCAAAGGTGCGTGACCAAGCCGTGCTAGAGTATCCACCAAATGAGTCCTCCGAAGGGAAACCATCACGCTGTTATTCCAAGAATAAGTCATAATCTGAGAGGGAGGCGTGAGACGATCAGAGCGTTTATACCGGTTTGTGTACTGGGTGATATGGCAGGCAGATTGGTATAGATCATTATCTAATTACATAGCCTGTTTTTCTGTCTTCATTGGGGTAGTTTAGAGCTGTATGACTCATGCAACAATTCATTGCATGTTGACATACAACCTGAGCTTTGTTCATTTATATAAAAGTTAAATTAGTTCAAGCCATTGAAGTGTGGGTAATGTCACTTAAATGGAAGCAGCTGTCATTGAACTATTAAAAAATTATAAATTTAATTGCATGTCCTTCACAGGATGTAGCAGTCAACCCCAGCATTTTGGCTGTTTGTGATTCCTGGGCAAGTTTTACATTCAGTAGTTTGCCATTGTTTTCTGAAGGACCAACACCTATACTTTTTTTGTGTGGAAAAACCAGCACCGCTTTGTTTTGAACCCGGGTTTACGGAATTACCAAATCGCGTTCGTAACTCCTTCGCCACGGAGACGGTCATTGAACTATAGACAGCCCATTAAAACTGTAGGCAGCTGTCATTGAACTGTAGGCGGTCCATTAAACTATAGGTAGCCCATTACACTGTAGGCAGATGTAATTGAACTATGGCAGTCCATTACGCTGTAGGCAGATGTCATTGAGCTGTAGACAAATGTCATTGAACTATAGGCAGCCCATTAAACTGTAGGCAACTATTGAACTGTAGGCAGCTGTTTTTTTTAAATGTAGACAATAAATCCAGGCATCTACTAACTGTATGAAAATTTCATTTATATGTAGGCAAGTGTCACTGAACTGTAGACACATTCCACAGAATTGTAGACAGATTTCACATAATTGTAGTCTATTTTAAAATTTACTAAAATATAGGCAAATAACACTGAACTGTATGTAGGCAAATATATTTTGGGCATAAAGTATAGGCAGTTGTTAGGCCATGTGCAGATGTTTTACTATGTCGCTTAAATATAATCAGGTAAACAAAGCTGTTATTATTGGACATGCACTGTAGGCAAATGAGGTATTAAACATAATCATAATCACACTTGTCAACTGTTGACTAATATTCTTGCACACATGTCATTGGCAGATGTCATTGAAGTGTAAGCAAATGTTGCTCAGCTGTAGGCAAATGTTGGGAATATGATTGTAGGATGTAGGTTAAGCAAATATTATTTTCATCCATGGATACACTTCATTGAGCTGTAGGCATTTGCCATAGCTCTCACTGTAGACAGTGTTATTGGGCATATACTATAGACAGATGTTGTAATGTTATTAAACTGTAGGCAGATGTTGCTTAGCTGTAGGCAGATGTTACAACATTGTTTACAAATGATGTTGACCGTAACACTACAGGCACTTGTGATGTAGTATTTCAGTATGTGAAGTAAT
The DNA here is from genome assembly GCA_963921405.1 of Cepaea hortensis. NCBI lineage: Eukaryota > Metazoa > Mollusca > Gastropoda > Stylommatophora > Helicidae > Cepaea > Cepaea hortensis. The sequence goes on from OY992876.1 coordinate 424,978,067, forward strand.
GATATCTGTACGTCTGTAGCCATGTTTAGATTACATCTGAATCTTTTTTTGTTTTTTCTTTCCCCGCCCCCTCCCATTTCTCACAGCTCTCAGTAAATGGAACATATGTATGTGTTTTTTTTTTCCATTTTTATGTAGGTTTTTATTTTGTATGGATCGAGTTTTGAGTATTTACGTAAATAATTAATTAATTGTTTCTTTGGTTATGTTATCTTGTCTGTACATTGCTGTGATCATTTGAGTGATCGCCAGTTAGATGTTTATTATTGTGGGGATTTGTGGTCGTATGGTGAATATTATGTTGTTAATATGCCAGGGGATAGATGAAGTATGAGGCTGTTGATTTGAAATATTGACAGTTGTTTTTTGAGCGTGTAGCGAATGAAAGAAGATGTTTATGAGTGTGTCATCACTATATTAAGCTTTCACAGTTTTTCTGCATGAATTCACGTCTGTTTGCACACGAGAGACAGTGGGGAGATATGTTCTTTACATCGTAAATAAAAAAATACTTACATAAAATTGGTTTAAAGGCAAGAGGAGTTCATTGCACCATGTTCTGTCCCGTATGGTTTGGTCTGTGTCCGCAGACTGGCCGGTCGAAAGTGTTGCATGGGGCATGAACTCTGCCGCTCTGGTAGTGACATTCAGGGTCTTCCTAAAAAATTACACTTGAAGCCAAAAAGTGAACCTACGATCATTGGGGTGTGCGGCCGATGACATGGGTTGATCAACTGATCACTCTGCCATGGAGACTCCCACAAAAAACTGACAGTAGTGCTGATAGTGGACCTGGGGCTGCGATTAAGCTGTTTCTGAAGACCAGGGGTAGAAAAATACTGGGTGACAGTCGTCGCGGCACCTAGAAATGTTTATCTGTCACCTGGATTTCATTCGTTTTTAGCCAGTGTTTGCACAGTAAATATGCTGGCTCCTGATAAAAAGGGGCTGACTACTGAGAAAGGAGGACTGGCTCCTGAATTTTATCTACTTCTGGTGAAGGCAGACGCACGTAAAATTTGACCAAAGAGCCAGACAGACAAAAGACACATACAGAATCAAACATTTTGATCATGTATTTTTCGGCAAACAAAAACACACAGAACAGAAATGCTGACAGTTGAAATATAACATCCCAACCATGACCAGCCGGCATCAGTAGTTGTGAGGGCAAAGTTAATTTGTCTAAAGCAACCTTAAGTAGGCCAGACTTTGGTGTCATAGCTCTGTATGTGTTGTTACAATCTGCCACCTGGTCTGAAAAACTCAAACTGGTAGCGGTCGCTATTGACAAATGTTTGCCTTCATGTGGTGTTTTATAAATGTACCAAGTTTGGGAACCTTGCAATGCATTGAATGGGTTTATATTTATGTGTGTGTGTGAAGTTTGATTTTTAAAGATACATTAAAATACCTACTTCATTTCCATGTCATTGTGGTCTGTTGGGAGCATGGTGTTAGACCCATGTTGTCCTGACCAAACTGCACTTGATGGCTGATATTGCCATCATTGTGCCAGCCTTTCTGTATTATTGTTGGGTTTATGGGCTATCTTTTAAATCACTCATTTAATGTAGATGTGCTCTAAGATATAATTGGGTTTTATAAGGTTATCTTTCACATTATTCCTATCCCATGTTGAGTTTCATCTTAATTTATGCCAGCCCATGGGTGTCATATCTCAGTTTTCCCCAGCCATTTAGTCTCATCTCAATAATTTCCAGCCCATGAAGTCTTATCTCAATTTTCTACCAGCCCATTTAGTCTCATCTCAATTATTCCAGCCCATGTTGAGTTTCATCTCAATTATTTCCAGCCTATATAGTGTACGAGAACAATATATATGAGATCAAGCGTGTTGAGGTGCTACATAGAGGCCTGTGAGCCTGTACTTTTGTATGGATGTGAAACTTGGACAATGAGCAGTCAGGCCGAAAAACATCTGATGGCTGTAGAAATGTGGTTTCTGAGGAGAATGCAAAGAATACCATGGACAGGCGGAAAAACCAATGACCAAGTACTGCAGGAAACAAATGAAAATTGTAAATTGATTAGAAAAATTAGACATGGCCAGTCAAAATTTTTTGGACATGTTATGAGAAGAAATAAATTGGAGAACTTGGTGACAACTGGCAAGATCGAAGGGAACAGAACAAGAGGAAGGGCGAGAAGTAAATACCTGGATGGCTTGGCCACATGGCATGGTCGAGATAGGAAAACTGAGCTGATCCACGACTCAGGTGATCGAATGAAATGGCGAGTCATGACCGCCCACACTTTCCGGCATGGCACATGATGGATAGATATAGTGTCTTTCTTCTGTTGCCTATTGTGCTTCCACGGAGCATGCTCCCTCAGCCAACTCATACCAAATCCTGTCTTTTTTTTTTTTGCCAACTCCTGCAGCTCGAGTCCAATCAGTGGGATGTATAGGGTAGCGGATAATAACTTTTCAGTTTCACATTAACTTATCAGCTGATAGTAACCTATATCTGTACCTCTTAACACTTTTACATTGTCAATGTTTCCCCTTCATCTCTTCATTACATGTGTTATCCAATTTTATCTTGGCATTTAGGTCAGGCATCATAATTTTTAAATTGCATATATTGCTCATTATCTAGTGAATGGGTTAAATTATGTCCAGTACATATAGTAAGTCTTCTCATTTATTCGCAGTCCATTTAGTATTTCTCAATTATTCTTATTCCATTTAGTATATCTTTTCAATTATTCCTAGTCCATTTAGTGTGTCTTTTCAGTTTTCCTAATCCATATAGTTTGTTGTCTCAATTATTCCCATTCCATGTAGTATGTTTTGTCAATTATTCCCATTCCATTTAGTGTCTTTTCAATTATTTCGCCCATATAGCGTGTCTTCTCAATATTCCCAATCCATATCGCATGTCTTCTCAATTATTCCGTCCATATAACGTGTCTTCTCAATTATTTCCAGTCCATATAGTGCGTCTGTTCAATTATTCCCATTCTATACAGCGTCTTATCAATTATTCCCAGTCCATATAGTGTGTCTTCTCAGTTATTCCCATTCTATATAGTGTGTCTTCTTAGTTATTCCTAGTCCATTTAGCGTGTCTCCTCAATTATTCCCAGCCAGTGTAGAGATGCTAAAATGATATATATTTTGATGCACGACTCAAAGAGGAATCCAATTTCATCACATTGGTACAAGGAAATGGCATGGGAGGTATGATACAGTCCGCAAGTGCAGTTTGATCATGAAAATATGGGCATGGCACCATCTCTCCAGATTGCCACGATGGCATTGAAACATGCTCCTGTACCTTATCTATGCCCATAATTATTTTAATTATACTTGGCCTGTAGTATTAACCTTCTAAACTATACCCAGTGTGGCAATAATCTCTGAAATTACTCAGTACCTGTAATTAAAGTAACTAATCTTCTAAACTTACTCTTCCTGGTTACTTCTCTAAGTCATTCTCTGTTAGAGCCAGTTTGGATATCAGTTCTCTATGTCTTGGGTGTCCTTCCTGCTGGTGCTTCAGATTTTTATCCAAGCTTCATATCAGATTTAGACTTAAACATTCATGTCACCAGATTGTATATTTGTATTTTCCTTAGGATGCATTCTTGTTGCTTGTTCATTAATAATAAAACATTAAGGAAAATGTGTCATGTGCATTTGTTTGTGCATTTTCTGTATGTGTTGCATTGATGTGGTGGTTAGGATGTTGTGCTGGCAATGATATGAGTGCGGTCGGACAAGGGTGGTTTGGTGCGAGCTCTCGTTCACTATGGGAGGGAAGGGCTGGCCAACTGTTCCTGTATGCATTCAAGACTACAGGAGGGTGGTGCTCTAACACTTCACACCCACACAGTAGGTTCCTGCCATGGGACTGGTTTTGTGAGGGGCATGTGGTGTAAATAAACAGGACATACACATGTAAGTGAAGTAAAGTAATGTCAAGGTCGCCTTTACATGCATAAGGCACATTGGGCTTGTGGTGCTAGGCACAGTTTGTACTGACCAATCAGCACTCAGTATCACACAGGCTGCTTTGACTTCCCACGGTGTTTCCTCATACGCATTGTAGGCTCAGTTATCCTGTGGGTTCTAGGTCAGTTTTTAAATTTTGAATCAGTTTTAATGCAGACCAGTTACATGACCACCGGGCCGTGTGTGCATCATCAAGTGCCCTGCCAGCTGGCACACACGTTCATGTCTCTCCGCAGATTTTGTTCTTTTGTGTGATGGATCAACTCTGTTGATATTACTCCATGCCACCGCTTCATTCCATCCAGCATCATTTCTGTTGGTTGGCTTCTGCTTCTTCTGTCCATTTGTTACGAAGTTCTCCAATGCCTCTCTTTTCATCATGTGACCAAATAAAGCTGTTTATCTCTTTCTTGTTGTATATAATGTTCTAGTTTCATTAGCCTCTACAACATTATATACACAAATATGTGTTGTATATAATGTTCTAGTTTCATTAGCCTCTACAACATTACATACACATATATGTGTTGTATATATACCTAACAACACATGGACAAGAGAAATAAAAACAGAAATGAGTAATTCAGAAAGGACATGGGTAAAGTTGCATGGGATAGCTAAGGGCTTGGAGTGTTGATTGAGGGACAATCTTCAATGAGGAAGGAAAAAAAAATGCCGGAACTCAAATGTTTTGAGCTTATTTCACTTTTACCTAACCTTGATCAGGTGATACTTTCTTTTACACTGTCATAAAATCAGTAGATACTAAGAATAATAATAAATCTACAAATCAATAACAGGACTATATTAATTCTACATTATTTTGGGGCAAGTGCAGAAATTCAGATATCTAAGCACATGGATAACAGCAGATGGAAGATGCATCACTGAGATTTAAAAAAAAAAAAAAAACAATAGGACAAGCAAAAACTGCTTTCTATCAAATGAGGAATGTTTTGTGCAATAAGTCCTTGTCCTTGAAAGTTAGACTGAGTTCTTGCATGTTACACAGAACCAATTTCAACATATGGCTGTGAATCCTGGACAATTAGTAAACATTTTAAGGGAAGATGAGTCACAAAGAAAACTTATCACAAACATCAGAAAGAGGCAGTCATCGTTTTTTGGCCACGTTATGAGAAGACAAAAACAGGAAAATGTCATGACAACCGGAAAGATTTGCGGACAGAGAGATAGATGAAGACAGCGAGAGAAGATTCTTGACAGTTTTGTGTCAAGGCATGGAAGGGAGTCAACACCCAAATTTATCCATGCCGCCGGAGATCGCAATTTGTGGAGAGGCATGATCGCCCACGTCAGCCAGCAAGGCACTGTATGATGATGATTACGATTATTATTTCTTAAACAATTTTAACCACATTTATCATTCAAATTGCGCTGGTAATGTCATGAGCACAGTCGGACAATGCTTTGACGTCGGGGCTCATCGTCTGCTAAAGTGAGGATAAGACTGGCCACACATTCCTACGTGCAATCACGATACAGAAGGGTGATGCCCTAACACTTCACAGGTGACTAAGATCTGTGTAGAGACTAGAACTCCAGCTCTCAGGGCACAAGATTTATAGTTAGAATATTTCTGGCTTTTAAATTGGGGCATCCATCTGTGGCTCCTGCACACCTGGTTCTCAGGGCACAAGATTTATAGTTAGAATATTTCTGGCTTTTAAATTGGGGCATCCATATCTGTGGCTCCTGCACACCTGGTTCTCAGAGCACAAGATTTATAGTTAGAACATTTCTGGCTTTTAAATTGGGGCATCCATCTGTGGCTCCTGCACACCTGGTTCTCAGGGCACAAGATTTATAGTTAGAATATTTCTGGCTTTTAAATTGGGGCATCCATCTGTGGCTCCTGCACACCTGGTTCTCAGGGCACAAGATTTATAGTTAGAATATTTCTGGCTTTTAAATTGGGGCATCCATCTGTGGCTCCTGCACACCTGGTTCTCAGAGCACATGTTTGAAACCCATTCCAATGACTTTATTACAAAAGCATGAAAGAAACATTAACAGGTGTGGTAGAATTAAACAAAGTATTCATTTTGAATGAATTATGCACCATGGGTTGGTCAGAAGAAGTTGCTGTAGGCATTCAGGCAAGCATCCCATTGCTTAGGTAGGCGGCGAATGCCGTCCGCAAAAAAGGATTGTGGTTGCTCACTGAACCAAGTGTTTACCGCGTTCATTACGTCTGCATCTGTGTGAAATCGTTGCCCCTTGAGAGCTTTTTTTAGAGGTCCAAACAAATGAAAATCACATGGTGACAAATCAGGACTATAGGCTGGATGTTGCAGAATTTCCCACTTCTTCCTTGCTAATGCTTCCTGCACAATCTTTGCGACATTCGGAGGAGCATTACCTTGCAACAAAATCACACAGCGTGAAAGCATGACGGGTCATTTATTCTTGAAGGCTTTTTGCAGCTTGTCTAGTGTTTGCAAATAGTGGGTAGAGTTGAAGTTGACACCAGGTTCTTTAAAGTCGGCCAACAATAGCCCTTCATGGTAAAAAAATGCGCTCAGCATAACCATAACCAGCGGAAACCTGTAACTTGAATTTTTTGGCTTTTGGTGATCCAGCATGCTTCCATTGCATGCTCTCTCTTTTGCTGCTCGGCTCAAAGTGGTGACACCATGATTCATCACCTGCCACTATGCGGAAGAGAAATGCATCACCCTCCACTCTGTAACGCAGCAAGTGGTTCAAACACCATCCCATGCGTTCCTCTTTTTGGTGGTCGGTCAACATCCGTGGTACCCAATGTGAACACACCTTCCGATATTGCAGTTTCTTACGAACGACCTTTTGAATTGTCCCAATTGACACATCAAATTCTTTCGCTAGTGAACGCTAGCTTCGACAACAGTTCATCTGTACTGCTGCATCAATTTTGGCGATGGTATTTTTCTGTTGCAACAATATGAGCTTGACCCAGCCGTCGAAGATCTGTCGTGAACTGACGTCCTTTCCGAAACATTCGTGCCAAGTCTGTCACTGTTGTCTTCGACACATATTTGTTACAGTAAGCTGCCTGCATTCTTCGATGAATGTCCACTAGTCGACATCCTTCAAATGAAAGAAACTGAATCACCGCTCTTTTAGCTTCTTTGGACGGATTATTGATCAACCCTGCCATTTTCTCAACGGTCTGAAACAGAACCTATGCATCATGGGATGATAAGCACTTGCTATCTTATTCATTGGTCAGTACTTATCACATGACTATGACATGATCATGTTCAACGTACACAATTACACATGGTGCGGCACGAACGGATTTCAAATGAGCGCCCCTTATAGTTAGAATATTTCTGGCTTTTAAATTAGGGCATCCAGCTGTGGCTCTTACAACCTGGTTTGACTCACAGTGAGGGCCATGTTGAGTTGTACAGAAATAAGGAAATAAGAAGATATACTTCATCTTATCCCCAGCCCACCCACACAAACCAAACCTGGGTTGGTGGATCCGATGTCTATCCTTCTTTGTCAAAAGCGAAATCTCTGACTGTCCTGTATACTTTGCCACATTTAAAATGTCTCTGAAGTAGGGAAAGTCCTGCTCTGCTGCTAAGGATACATTTCCAAATTAGAAAAAAAAAGTCAGTTGCATATCCTTTGCAGGACGTTGCAGTCAGCCCCAATATCTTTGTGATTTCTTTGCAAGTTTACGTTCAGTAGTTTGCCATTGCTTTCTGGACAACCAGCACTCATACCATTCTATGAAAACCAACATATTACAGTCTGCTTCCAAATCACCCGCAGCTGTATTTAGAATGTGGGATTGCGAATTGCTTTTGTAACCCCATCACCAAAGTACCGGTCACATTAGAATTAGAAAAGCCATTCGCAACAGACATTTTATATCATTCTAGTGTACACACAACAAAGAATTTATGTGATTCTAGTGTACACACATCAGATTAGAGAATTTATGTGATTCTAGTGAACACACATCAGATCAGAGAATTTATGTGATTCTAGTGTACACACAACAGAATTTATGTGATTCTAGTGTACACACAGAGAATTTATGTGATTCTAGTGTACACACAACAGAATTTATGTGATTCTAGTGTACACACAACAAAGAATTTATGTGATTCCAGTATACACGCAACAGATAATTTAAGTGATTCTAGTGTACACGCAACATATAATTTAAGTGATTCTAGTGTACACACAACAGTGAATTTAGTGTACACATATAAGAGAATTTATGTGATTCTAGTGTACACACAGCAGAAAATTTATGTGTACACACAATATATTTATGTGATTCTGGTGTACACACAACAGAGAATTTATGTGATTCTAGTGAACACAGAGAAATTATGTGATTCTAGTTTGCACACATCAGATCAGAGAATTTATGTGATTCTAGTGTACACACTACACACAACAGAGAATTTATGTGATTCTAGTGTACACAGCAGAATTTATGTGGTTCTAGTGTACACACAACAGAGAATTTATGTGATTCTAGTGTACATGCAACAGATAATTTATGTGATTCTAGTGTACACACATCAGAGAATTTATGTGATTCTAGTGTACACACAACAGAGAATTTATGTGATTCTAGTGTACACGCAACAGAGAATTTGTGTGATTCTAGTGTACACACATTAGGATCCTTGCTGGTGCCATGGGGTTTATGCACTGTGCTGAGATTCTCATGATGGGGTCTGTAGGAGGAGACAGAAGCTCTTGTGGGGATATCTGAGTGTAATGAAAGTGGACTAAGACTGAACAAGCCTTTCTGGCATATTGGTACAATGAATGAATCACAAAACAAGAAGAAGTAGACTATCAGCTGAACTAGAACATGACCACAAGTAACAAAATGGACTTTATGGCCAAAGCCTTCACCAGCACACAAACAGTCCCTGTGCTGTCGACAGTCTATAAAACTCCAAGCTTGGCCATCTCTCAACACCTGCTATTTTATGGCCATAAAGTTGACAAAGAAAGGGTGTTCCGTATATTGTTTTCGGCAAACAATAAATGATTGCTAAAATATACTGAGGCTTTGGCAATTAGGTGGCTCCAACCATTTTGTGCAGACACAAATACTTCATTTTAAATTTGTGATTACCACTGGAATAACAAATGTGCCACATTCCAACAACATATGTGACCATGTGTTTTAAGTATTTCAGCCAACGTATAATTCATATGATATATAACTCTGCAGTGTGCACCTGATGAGACGCAGTGAAATATGCCAGGCAATAAATTAAGCAATCTGTTGTCTGTGTCTTCTGCGTTTAAACATAATGTGTGTTTAGTGTATAAACATTTGTGTATGAATGTAAGTTAGTGTGTCTTAACTTGATTTGCCTATTGGAATGCATTGTGTGTGTATATATATATATATATATATATATATATATATATATATATATATATATATATATATATATATATAATTATGTTATTTAACAAGTCCAGGGATAATTTATTTGTTGCAGTTTAGTTGTATTTATTTATGTAAACTGAAGTTATTAGAATTTAGCTAGCCTAAACTTGATTTTGTTTGCTATAATTTAACCAGTCTAAATTGTATTTGTCTGTTGGAATTTAGCCAGCCTAAATTGTATTTATTTGTTACAATTTAGAGTCTTAAATTCTTTGTTGTGTTAGAATTTAGCCAGTCTTAATTTCATTTGTCTGTTAGATTTTAACAAGTCTGAATATGATTTTCTTATGGAAGTTTATCAAACCTAAACATGATTTCTTTCTTAGAATTTAACAAATGTAAAACTGATTTGTTTCTTAGAATTTAGCAAAACTAAACATGATTTGTTTGTTAGACTTTAGCATCCTACGCTTGATTTCCTTTGCTGTAATTTAGCCAATCTCAACACGATATTCAATAATATTAGTTATTGCTCAATATAATTTTGTTGTGTGGTGTAGCCAAGTGTCTTAGTTCCCAAGTGCATGCTTGCTTTGGTTTGGCTGCTCAGTTGTCTCATATTTATTTGGTCATGTCACTAAATTCCTGGCCGTGTAGAACTTTTGTTAAGGAAAAGATAAATATACATACAGGTTGCCAAGATGCACTGCTGTCACTTGTGAAATGTTGAAAGTTTGTCTGATTTGGCCATGTTACTCGCCACAGAGTTAAGTTCAGTCAAGAACTGACATCACAGCACTCATGACATTCCCATACATGCTCCGTCCTCATCTTCAGCAGCCAATGAAGAGTTCCAAAACTAATGGTACCAGTAGCAGCTGAATACATGTCCGTCTGGCCTTTTCTCAGAGTCCCGAGTGTTGGCCAGATACTCTGGTACTCGCCAAAATAGTAAAGTGAGTAAAGGACTTTTACATGCCTTAGGCCAATTGGGCATATGATGCTAGACTCATATTTATATAGACTGCCATGGTGCGACAAAGGTGTTACTTATATGGGTTCACACCGTGGTTTGTCTTTTTATTCTTCTCAAGCTCATTTTCTTCTTCTGGCTCGTTGTCTTTATCTTGACAAGGTATTCTGCTACAGGATCCAGATCATTGCATTAGGACCTGCTTCCTCGCCTTGCCCAGCTTAATTCTACTTGATTCTTAACCACAATAAGTATTGGTCTATGACAGTTAGACCACAGGATTCTCTTATCAATTAGCACCACAACACGTTCAACTTCACCTGAATCGCTACACAAGACAGGTTCCTTTTTTATGTTTAAATTCTTACTTTCCACGAATGTAATATATATGTTGTACAGTTAATAAACGATTACATTAACGTTCACTCGCAACCATATTTAAATCAGCTTCTAAAACCGGTAGCGCTATTAATGGCCATTGCCAACTTCACTCAGAACCCTTCACCATAAAAACCAGAGTACGACAAGGTTGTGTCCTGTCCCCTCTCTTGTTTATAACATATATAGACAACATATGTAAAGAAACCAGCCAAACAGAGACCTCAAGAACAACGCATGACGAGAACACAGAAGAAGAACCCTCTGCAAATCTAACCATTAGAGAACTCCTATTTGCGGACGACCAAGCACTAATAGCAAAATCAGAAGCTGAATTACAAGACCACATGAATAGTCTAAACGAAATGTGTAGGGAACAAAACATGAAAATTAGCACAAGTAAAACAGAGGTACTGACTATAACTAAAGAAGAAAAAGCAACAACGATTTGCCTAAACGAACATCCCTTGAAACAAGTAAAGAGTTTCAAATACCTAGGAAGTATAATATCAAATGGCAAATCAGAAGACGAGATCGAAAATAGATGCAACAAGGCAAACTAACTCATTGGACAAATGGCACCAATACTAAAGAACAAACATGTATCAATAACTACTAAGAAAGCACTTTACAACATAATCTTCCTACCAACTCTATGTTACTAATGCCAAACCTGGACAATGACAAAAAAAGAGAAAAGAAAAATCACAACAACAGAAATGAGATTCCTGAGAAGAATACTCAATGTATCAAGAAAAGATAAGATCAGAAATGAAGAAATCAGGACTAAAGTGGGGGTTACAGCTGCACTAGATTTTATTAGAAAGCAGCAAGTCAAATGGTTTGGCCATGCAAGTAGGTTACCAACTAACAGTATACCACAACAAGCAATGATGTACAGACCAGAGGGAAACAGAAGAAGAGGCCAACCACGTAAATGATGGACGCAGGGAATAACAGAGAGAGAGATATCGATACATGAAGCCCATAGGCGGGCACTCTCCCGCTGTTTATACTTCAGCTCGACACCGCAAGGTACAAGAGGAATGAGATGAGCCAACTTCACCATGTGGTGTGTCCACACAGAACCACAACCACAGAATGACTGATGTCCAGTCACCTTCACGGACCTTGTTTCCGTTCCAGTGACTCCTTGGCGTGCGCCGCGCGGATCATTTATCCACATCTTTCACACTCTCAGGCCTGACTATATTTCAATAATCCATGACTACCAAATTGACTATGGATGGTGTGGTCAGTATCTTGTCAACGACCTTTACTTCCCAAGATATTCCCTGAGACCTTGGCTGGGTTGACCAGGCAGCCCAGATTTAAAAATCCACATTATTGCAAATTTTAACTGGCAATGCAAATATTAACTGTCAATGCGAATTTTAATTGTCAGTGTAAATTTTAACTGTCAATGCAAATTTTAACCATCAGTGTGAATTTTAACTGTCAATGCAAATTTTAACTCAATTCAAATTTTAACTGTCAATGCAAATTTTACCTGTCAGTGCGAATTTTAACCGTGACCACGAGGCCGGCAGGCAAACATGCTAGCTGCCATTGCTTCCCTGTTCTTCTTCTTAATTCCCTGTCAAAAACTATTCCTCGGGTATAAAGAGGCATTTAAAGTTAAGAGGATTTGCTTCATTGCCCCGGTTTACATCCCATATGGCTCTGTCTGTTTCAGCATGGCCGCCTGCCGAAATTGTAACACAAAGCACAAAACTCTGTAGCTCCAGCAACGCCCCCCAGGAGTCACCAAGAAAATGGCACTCGTGAACAGAAATGATGGGGTTCTAGATTACATCCCGCAACGTTTGGATCACAAGGCAGACAGCTTAACCACTTTGCCGCAGAGGCTCCATGGCAACTGTGCTGCCGTTGCTCCCCTGATCATAATTCCTTGTCAGAAACTATTCATCAGCGATAAATTTAGCCTGTGGGAGACTGCTACTGGTAGGTACCATTAGTATTGGGACTCTTCGCTGGCTGTTACAGATGAGGATGGAGTGCTTATAGGAATGTCCCGATTGCTGTGATGTTGGTTCTTGGTTCAACTCAACTGAACTCAGTTCACTCTGTTTAACTTATTAGATTAATTTGAAACCATAACAATAGAATACCAGGAGGCAAAGAAGATGTATATTCCATTTATCTCAGTATATTCCGTTTATCTCAGCAAGCAGTAGCACGTAGTTGGCAACTAAGACACTTTTCTTGATGCACTATTCCTTTGATTGCTTGCTGTTTATCTTGTTTGATTTGTTTATTGCTTGGGGTTTTGTTTATTGGCAGATGATCAACACAGGGTAACAGGTAATCTATATACCATTGATTTGTCATGCTCTCTCTCTACTATTTTATGACATTTTACTTACACAATCTACAGGTCTGTGGCATTTTACTTACACAATCTGCAGGTCTGTGAATTTTACTTAGAAAATCTACAGGTCTGTGAATTTTACTTAGAAAATCTACAGGTCTGTGACATTTTACTTAGAAAATCTACAAGTCTGTGATATTTTACTTAGAAAATCTGTTAGTTACAAAATCTCTAGGGCTGTGGTACGTTAGTTACAAAATCTCCAGGGCTGTGATATGTTAGTTACAAAATCTCCAGGGCTGTGATATGTTAGTTACAAAATCTCCAGGGGTGTGATATGTTAGTTGCAAAATCTCCAGCATTTGGATATTTTAGAGCCAGTCTCCTTGTGACTTGTTGTGATCAGTCAACATCGTTGCTAATTGTGGAGCAAAGATATTCACAATTTATTACCTTTTTAATGTCTTCATCCTGGATCATGACTTTTGGTTGACATGTAGTTTTTATCTGTGGACATAAATAACTATTGTCTTGTTCTAAATTCAGAAAATGATGTTGTCCTAAACTGAACCTCTTGACAAAGAAGACTAACTATTCTAATTCCTTTCCACTGTTTGAGAGGAGGACTTGGTCAGCTGCATATCTAAGTCCCTTAATTGGATTTCCTGTTGTATAAATGCATCAGAACTGTAACAGGTCTTATCACTTTGGCTGTTTTCGTTACACTTTCTGCATATCACATGTTTTCTGTATTGTCATTTGATGAAACCTGTGGTCATCAAATGTAGTACTTTTGAAATTATAGACCACCTTATGGTAAGACTTGCATGGTTTTCATATCACAATTTGTTTAAACATTGTTCTGACATATTACATATCACAGTTTATTATATTACATATCACAGTTCATTACATTAAATATTACATTTCACTGTTCATTACATCACATATAACATATCACAGTTCATTCAGACATTTTGTTATGATGAAAGGGGATTATGTATCACAGTTTGTTTTAAACATTGTTTTGATAAAATGGATTACATGTCACAGTTCACAGTTGTGTTGTGACAAAAATGTTATGTTTAAACATTGTATTTCACAAAATTAATTATATATTTTTCTCTTCTGTTTTTTTTTTTATTTCCTTTTTCTCTTAAAACTTGTTAGCGCTTGTTTGCTTGTTTTTTACTCCTGATGTTCTCAAGCCCAATTTTACTTCCTCATCCGTCTTTCCTGCTTTACTGTCCACTTTTCCTTCCTTTGCCAATGTTGTTTTCATGTTGCATATTTGATTTTGTGTTTTTGCTTTACAGGTATAGGTTGAAGCACTTGAGCTGTGTTCTAACCCTCTAAGTGTATATGTGAATTTAACCCAGTTATTGTAGATGGTGAATTTAGCCCAACCATTTTATATGTGAATTTAACCCAACTATTTTAGATGTGAATTTAACCCAGCTGTTGTAGATGTGAATTTAACCCAACCATTGTGTGTGAGTGTATAACTCATATATGTATATGTTGGTCATAATTTTTATGTACTTCTGCTCATTCTAACAGTTATTTTGTGCATTTCTGCTAATTGTAATAATTATTTCACATATTTCTGCTGATTCGTACAGTTGATGTTCTTTTGTTAATTCATAGTTATTGTGTTTCTGTAAATTCTTTTAGTTGATTGGTATGTTTCTATTAATTTGTTTAGTCATTTGGTATATTTCTACTAATTTATTTAGATATTTGCGTTGTTTCTCCTGATTCATATAGACATGAGATGTATTTCTACTAATTTATTTAGATATTTGCATTATTCCTCCTGATTCATATAGATACGAGAAGTATTTCTGCTAATTTGTATAGTTATTTGTTCTTGTTCTGCTATATCTAGACCACAGCTTAATGGGGATAGGTGTGTGACATATGAGGTGCGGTAGCCAGTTCCCATCCACGTCTCCTTAGTCTGGTGCTCATTTTCATGATGCTGGGTTGACCTCAGAGCTATAGGTGTAGGGGGGGGGGGGGAGATCCTGTCTTCCCTGGGGATTGAGCCTGGACCAGTGTCTTGGCAGGCAAGTGTACTACCCATTATGTGACTCTATGGGAGTTTCTGCGGCAAAGTTGTTACACTCTGTCTCCTGCTTCACAGGTTGTGGGTTTGATTCTGGGCTACGTTGGTTGGTTCATGGGTGCAATTTTCTTGGAGACATTCTGGGGTCATCGCTGGAGCTACAGAGTTCATGCTTTGTGCTGCGTTTTTGGCAGGCTGTTCTGTGGAAAGAGACTGAGCCATGTGGGATAAAACCCAGTGCAATGAAGTCAATCCGCTTGGGTTTTACTCCCTTGTTTATGTGGCTATGGCTCCCCGGAGATATACTGGTCATAAAAATATGTTTTTGAGGTGAATCAAGCCCAAAAATGTTTGGAAACTTTCTGGTTAGACTGGCCACTGCTGGAGTTGGATTGTCTTATTAAGCCAGCGAGTCCCAAGGCTACTGACATGTCATCAGTGCCCTCACTCCCGGGACCAGCAGAAGCTTGATCCCTCCCACTGGGGAAGGAAGGGCAGAAGAACAAATATATACAGAATTTTTAGACTGGCAAATCAACCATGTGCACTTGTGGGTTGGCACTGCAGACACATACCCTAAGACTGCATTGAATCCGACATGTCTAGGCAAACTTGGCCTAGGGAAACAACAGTGGAAGATACACTCTATGGACCACTGAGTGAACTAAAGCAGACATTGAAGTTTATACAAGAGACATAATTGCAGATATAGAAAATCAATTTCAAGGGAATGAAAGAAGAAATTAATCAATATTTCATTGCCTTTATTTCATCTTTTGCCCTAGTTTTTTTTATTTTAAACCCAATCTGTCCCACTCAATACTTTAACTCTTTCTTATTCACACAGCTAACACTTTACAATAACAGCTGTCTAAGCCAGAAATCGTTGAGATGTGGAGTTAAAGGACTCTCTTACACCTCAAAGGCCCATTGGGCACATGGTGTTAGGCCCACTCTTTTCATAAGCCAATCAGCACTGGGTGGGTGATGTCATATCTGGCCAAGCATGTGTCCGTCCCCAGACATTCCCAGGTATCCATTTTAGGCTGTCAGCCCGGATCAATTTTAATCATCTGTCCCCATATGGATTTGAACCTATGACACCCAGATTAGCAGGTGGGTGTCTTGCCACCACAACACCCAAGATATGTACAAGGGAGCTTCAAATGAGAAGCTGAAAAGTGCAATAGAAATTACAATAACCATTGCTTTGTCTTGTAACCTGTCAATATTGTTGTTAAGGATGTCAAGAGTGTTCAGCATGTGAAATCATGGTGCAGAACACCACCATGATGTCGTGGA
Source organism: Cepaea hortensis (assembly GCA_963921405.1). NCBI lineage: Eukaryota > Metazoa > Mollusca > Gastropoda > Stylommatophora > Helicidae > Cepaea > Cepaea hortensis. The sequence continues at coordinate 424,994,485 of OY992876.1, forward strand.
AGTTAAAAGATGGCCGCCCCAATTTTGACATGCACTAAAGAGGAGCAGCGTTCTGTTGTCCAATTATTTTTTTTTAAATCAGTGAAGGGGTGAAACCTATATAAATTCATCAGCGAATGGTCCGGTATGGTGATGCATGCCTGTCAGTCCAGCAAGTGTATGAGTGGAGTAGGAAGTTTTAATACTTTTCAGTCCGATGAAGAAGTATAGCAGGTGGTGCATGAGTAGTTACGCACGTTACCAAGAGAATTTGTTGTTTCTACAAAAATTCAAGCACTTTGTCTGTGCTTGAGAACTTGCATTGAACGCATTGGTAACTACATCGAAAAATGATACCTTTGTTGTTTACTTTTTCAGAATATATTCACCACAAAAATAAAACATTTAAGGTTTTCATTTGAAGCCCCCTCTAACAACAAATGTCTTCAATTTGTTTATATATATGCATATTAACATGTCTGGCTATGATTTGTGTGATGCATTGTTTTTTTGTGTGTAACCAATACACTGTTAATCTGTAATTCTTGTTTTTTTTCTCTCACTGCATTTCACTGTGTGAATGTTAGCAATTAACGTGTAAGCTGGCCCTACAGGTAACCTCCAGATTGAACTTACTATATCTCTTCAGTTCCAGTCTTCTGTCAGAAGTCTAACTGTATCTGAGCTTATGCTTGTTACTTGGCTTGATAATCTTACAACTGCTGTTTCATGCTAAATTTATTGTATTTTATTATGAAATGATTGGGGGGGGGGGGGGGGGGTCGTCGTGATTACAGGTTCACAAAATAATGATTATTGAGTAGTGATTATAGGATTTGTTTGTTTTTGACTAGTGTAGCAATTGCCTAGTTATAGTTCTGGGATAGCAATTATAGAATATAATTTTAGAATGAATATAGATGGGGGTCATGTCCATAGAGTAATAATTATTGGTTGATATATTGACTTCTCGTTCATAAAGTAATGGCAAGCTACTGAATGTAAAATTGTCTAGAAAATTAACTTGGGGTTGAGTTGATCGCAACGTTCTGTAATGGACATGCAACATTTTAAATAGGGCAACGATTGCAAGGTAGTGTGTTTATAGAGTGATAGGTATAAAGTAGTGATTATATGATGGTGTTTATAGAGTAACAGTTAAAAAAATTAGTGATTATGATATAATGGGTGTAGACTAGAAATAGTCATTGGAAATATTGACTCACTTAAAGGGAAAAGCCCAACAGATGGGGCTGGTTATCAACCAAGATAAGACAGAATATATGGTAATTTCAAGAGACGGAATGGCTAGAAACTCTGGCCACATACAAATAGATAATATGACCATTAAAAGAACGGAAACATACAAATACCTGGGTACAATCTTCAACTGCTCCAACATCATAAGGGAAGAAATACAAACTAGAATCAACTCTGGAAATAAGATATACTATGCACTACAACATCTACTAAAATCAAAGGCGCTATCTCGTAACACCAAAATCACAATATACAAAACACTGATCAGACCAGTTGTGCTGTATGGCTCTGAAACCTGGAGTACAACGAAAGGAGACGAAGCCTTGTTACAAACCTTTGAGAACAAAATTTTAAGACGCATCTTTGGACCCATTAGGGATACACAAAGTGGAGAGTGGAAAAGAAGAAGTAACAAAGACATTTATGATCTGTTTAAGTCCGCGCTAATCACTGGTATCATGAAGGCTAATAGACTACAATGGCTGGGGCATATAGAAAGAATGGAAGATAATAGGGAAACAAAACTCGCTTACACTCAGGAAATAAATGACCGTAGACCCCGAGGTAGACCAAGAAGGCGGTGGAGAGATAATACATGTACAGACCTACAAGCACTTGGAATCAACGACTGGCAAGAGAAGGTCCACCAGAGAGACGAATGGAGACGGATTGTATTTGCAGCAAAGAACCTCAATGGCTCGGAACGCTGAAGAAGAAGAAGAAGACTAGAAATAGGGGTAATGATTATAAAGTGGTATTTATCTAGGGTGCTTATAAAGTGGTATTTGTAGTTTTATATAGGGTGATTATTATAAAGTGGTATTTATAGTTTTATATAGGATAGTATTTATATAGGATAATGATTATAAAGGGGTATGTATAGTTTAATGATTATGTGCTGATGTTTATAATATATGATTATAAGAAAATGATTACAGAGGTGACTGTTGAATAGCGCCTTTGGGGTCATGATTACAGGGTAATGACTATATGATAGCTTTTGTGGGGTCATGATTATATGTCAATACTATTGTTAGGTTAATGATTATAGAGTAGTGGTTATTGGTAATTGTCAGAGTCTCACATGGAGTCGGTAGGAACATAAAGATAGAAGGGAATTAGAGAAGGGACATAACCCCAATACAAGGGAACTAAAGAGACCCACTCGAATGCTCGAACAATCTAGAGCCTTCGAGAAGGATAGTTCAGTTCGCCTACAGCTCCGTGGACACAGGTGGAACCCGCTTACCGCGTGCCAGGACCTGTTCCACGAGAAGCTCGAGGAGAGTTACAGCCCGTGTCCGATCGAGACACGTTAGAGGGCAGACGCCGACTGGACATCGAAGAAGCAACAGGGCTTAACTTAAGGGGGACTTGATAGATTGAACCCAAGTGTATTTAGGGGTGTTACTCATAAGATAGATGATAGAGTTTGTTGTAATGATTATGTATGATTGCTTTGTTATGAACTCCTGTGATATGCTACTCCAGTGTGACTGGCTGTGAAAACCATTCTTCGCCAGCTTACTGTAAATAAATTATATCAGATAGTATCAGAACGGAGTTTGTTGCCTGTATGAACCCGAGTTTCATTTCCCTAGGTCTCTAGGACGTTGACAGGCTATTTGATCCCGGCTTGGCCCCCAAATAGCCTGTCAACGTCCTAGAGACCTAGGGAAATGAAACTCGGGTTCATACAGGCAACAAACTCCGTTCTGATACTATCTGATATAATTTATTTACAGTAAGCTGGCGAAGAATGGTTTTCACAGCCAGTCACACTGGAGTAGCATATCACAGGAGTTCATAACAAAGCAATCATACATAATCATTACAACAAACTCTATCATCTATCTTATGAGTAACACCCCTAAATACACTTGGGTTCAATCTATCAAGTCCCCCTTAAGTTAAGCCCTGTTGCTTCTTCGATGTCCAGTCGGCGTCTGCCCTCTAACGTGTCTCGATCGGACACGGGCTGTAACTCTCCTCGAGCTTCTCGTGGAACAGGTCCTGGCACGCGGTAAGCGGGTTCCACCTGTGTCCACGGAGCTGTAGGCGAACTGACCTATCCTTCTCGAAGGCTCTAGATTGTTCGAGCATTCGAGTGGGTCTCTTTAGTTCCCTTGTATTGGGGTTATGTCCCTTCTCTAATTCCCTTCTATCTTTATGTTCCTACCGACTCCATGTGAGACTCTGACAGTAATGTTTATCCAATACTATTGTTAGGTTAATGATTATAGAGTAGTGGTTATTGGTAATGTTTATCGGGTATTACTGACATTGCAATGATTATAGGGTAGGGATTATAGAGCAACCGCCACATGGTAATAATTATAGGGTAATGTTTATGGAGTAGTGATCCGGGGGGGGGGGGGGGGGGGTGATTATATGGGTATATGGTGATTATAAGGAAATTATTACAGGGTGTCAGTTTAAAGACGATCAATGACTTGCCAGATTTGCTGTAATATGCAGTGGGATTACACTGTTGTGAATACATTGTACACATGCTCTAGCGTTTATTGTATTGCCAGGTTGGTTCAGGTGATAGTTTGTAATGCTTTTGTGCTTTACTAAGCCTACAAAGGGTCATGTGGTAGGAGAGGGTTATTCTAGAGGATTTGGGCTTCCTTTTTTTTTTTTTTTTTTTTGGTTCTTCTGGGCAATGCTTAAGTCAATTTTAGCTTAAATAGTTTGACATTTTTTTTTTTAATATATTTATATTGCGTCTTTCTTGTCTGAAATAAATTATTTGTTAAAAGTCACCAGTTTTGATAATTTTCAAAGAATAATTTTGATCCTTAGAATACAGGAGTGCCCATGGTTACACGGATATCCTTAATGCTTAGAAGACGGGAGAGTCCATGGTTACATATATATCCTTAATGCTTAGAACTCAGGAGAGTCCATGGTTACACATATATCCTTAATGCTTAGAACTCAGGAGAGTCCATGGTTACACGGATATCCTTCATGTTTAGAACTCGGGAGAGTCCATGGTTACACGGATATCCTTCATGTTTAGAACTCAGGAGAGTCCATGGTTACACAGATATCCTTCATGTTTAGAACTCAGGAGAGTCCATGGTTACACGGATATCCTTCATGGTTAGAACTCAGGAGAGTCCATGTTTACACGGATATCTTTCATGTTTAGAACTTGGGAGAGTCCATCCATGGTTACACGCACATTTTTGGGGAGTTACTCTAGAGGCATGAAGTCTTTTGGCTGCTTTATCATTTCTCCAGTCCCGCTTCTGGAGTGAAGATTGGCGGGAGTGGGTCTCTGGTAATTTCTGTCTGAAACCTTTATTGTATATTCTGTTAGACTGTATTCTGTCCAGATCTTCATGTTGTCTGTTATGAGATGTCATCGTACATTCTGCTAGACTGTATCTTGGCCATATCTTGATTTTATCTCTCCTGTGACATCATTGTACGTTCTGCAAGACTTTATTCTGGCCATATCTTGATCTTATCTCTCCTGTGACATCATTGTACGTTCTGCAAGACTGTATTCTGGCCATATCTTGATCTTATCTCTCCTGTGATATTGTTGTACGTTCTGCTAGACTTTATTCTGGCCATATCTTGATCTGGTCTCTCCTGTGACATCGTTGTACATTCTGCTAGACTGCATCCTGGCCATATCTTGATATTGTCTCTTCTGTGACATCGTTGTACGTTCTGCTAGACTGCATCCTGGCCATATCTTGATATTGTCTCTTCTGTGACATCGTTGTACGTTCTGCTAGACTGCATCCTGGCCATATCTTGATATTGTCTCTCCTGTGACATCGTCACACATGCTGCTAGACTGCATCCTGGCCATATCTTGATATTGTCGCTCCTGTGACATCGTTGTACGTTCTGCTAGACTGCATCCTGGCCATATCTTGATATTATCTCTCCTGTGACATCGTTGTACGTTCTGCTAGACTGCATCCTGGCCATATCTTGATATTGTCGCTCCTGTGACATCGTTGTACGTTCTGCTAGACTGCATCCTGGCCATATCTTGATATTATCTCTCCTGTGACATCGTACGTTCTGCTAGACTGCATCCTGGCCACATCTTGATCTTGTTTCTTCTGTGACATCGTTGTATGTTCTGCTAGACTGCGGCCACATCTTGATCGTGTCTCTCCTGTGACATTGTTGTATGTTCTGCTAGGCCTGACCATATTTGTTGTTGTCTTACTGTACCTGTGTTGTACATTCTGCTAGGCTGTATCCTGACTGTATCTTGATGTTATCTTAAACCCTTGTTGTATATTCTGCTATATTTTATCCTGACTGTATCTTGATGTTATCTTAAACCCTTGTTGTATATTCTGCTATATTTTATTCTGACTGTATCTAGATGTTATTTATCCTGGTCATTCATTGTATATTCTGCTAGACTGTATCCCGACCATACCTTTATGTTGTTTACATTCAGCGAGACTCTCCTGACCACACCTTGATGATTTCTGGTCATTTGTAACTTTTATGACCTCTAGCTCAATTCGCCTCAACCATTCCCTCGATCACGGTGTTTGGTATATTGCTATGTCGTTTCATGTGGCCAGAGTCCCTGGTATTTCTCATTGTTGATTCCATTCTTCTAGAACCCCACATCTTCAAAGCTTCCAGGGATTACATCGCTTGTTTACTAATTATCCAAGATTCATAGCCATGTGTTAGACCTTTGTTCTATGTAACATTCAAGAATTCTTTTTTAACTTTCCAGAGAGAAGGATTTATTGCATAAAATGTTTTTACTTTGTACTACTGCTTTTTATTCACAAAATTACAAGTGTAATTAATAATAAAATAAGTGTGTTACAATATATATATATGTGAATAAAAAGCCGTAGGACAAAGTAAACATATATGAAAGTATGCAGAATTTAACCAAGTAATACATAATATGTGATTTATTTAGTAGGTTTAAGTCTGGAGAGACTAACACCACCTTCGATTACTTCTAAGGGCTTTTGAGGATTGGAGGGGTGGGAGAGACTAGTGTACTGCATCATGTGGTGTGTGAGAGAGACACTAACAGTACAGAATGAATGTGAGGTTGTGCCGGCTGGGTTACACAGGGTAGTCATGTCTCTTGTTTGATAGATGTGTATTTGTGTAGATTCCATAACCTGCAGACCGGCAGACTACCATGTGCTGCGTATGTAGTACTGTATACTTCATATGCTGTACCATGTGCTACATATGTTGTTCTGTGTTCTACATATGTCATGTCATGTGCTACATGTGTCATGCCATGGGCTACATACATCGTACCATGGGCTACATACGTTGTACCATGGGCTACATATGTCATGCCATGGGCTACATATGTCATGCTATGGGCTACATATGTCATGCCATGGGCTACATGTGTCATGCTATGGGCTACATATGTCGTGCCATGGGCTACATGTGTCGTGCCATGGGCTACATGTGTCATGCTATGGGCTACATATGTCATGCTATGGGCTACATATGTCATGCTATGGGCTACATATGTCATGCCATGGGCTACATATGTCATGCTATGGGCTACATATGTCATGTTATGGGCTACACATGTCGTGCCATGGGCTACATATGTCATGCCATGGGCTACATGTGTCATGCTATGGGCTACATGTGTCATGCTATGGGCTACACATGTCGTGCCATGTGCTACACATGTCATGCTATGGGCTACATATGTAATGCCATGGGCTACATATGTCATGCCATGGGCTACACATGTCGTGCCATGGGCTACATGTGTCATGCCATGGGCTACATACGTTGTACCATGCTCTACATATGTTGTGCCATGTGCTACACATGTCATGCTATGGGCTGCATATGTTGTGCCATGGGCTACATATGTTGTGCCATGTGCTACACATGTCGTGCCATGGGCTACATATGTTGTGCCATGGGCTACATATGTTGTGCCATGTGCTACACATGTCGTGCCATGTGCTACATATGTTGTGCCATGGGCTACATATGTCGTGCCATGGGCTACATATGTTGTGCCATGTGCTACATATGTTGTGCCATGTGCTACATATGTTGTGCCATGTGCTACACATGTCGTGCCATGTGCTACATATGTCGTGCCATGGGCTACATGTCGTGCCATGGGCTACATATGTCATGCCATGGGCTACATATGTCGTGCCATGTGCTACATATGTCATGCCATGTGCTACATATGTCATGCCATGTGTTACATAGGTTTGTGGCAAGAAATGAAGATGGGAGAAATGTTTGATAAGATTATGACAAGAAATTAAGACAGAAGAAAACAATGGGTAAATTTATTATAAGAAATGAAGACAGAAGGAAATGTTGGGTAATTTTATGGCATGAAATGAAGACAGAAGGAAATGTTGGGTAATTTTATGGCAAGAAATTAAGACAGAAGGAAATGTTGGGTAAGTTTATGACGAGAAATTAAGACAGAAGGAAATGTTGGGTAAATTTATGGCATAAAATGAAGACAGAAGGAAATGTTGGGTAATTTTATGGCAAGAAATTAAGACAGAAGAAAACAATGGGTAAATTTATTATAAGAAATGAAGACAGAAGGAAATGTTGGGTAATTTTATGGCATGAAATGAAGACAGAAGGAAATGTTGGGTAATTTTATGGCAAGAAATTAAGACAGAAGGAAATGTTGGGTAAGTTTATGACGAGAAATGAAGACAGAAGGAAATGTTGGGTAAATTTATGGCAAGAAATGAAGACAGAAGGAAATTTGGGTAGATTTATGGCAAGAAATGAAGATAGAAGGAAATGTTGGGTAAATTTATGACGAGAAATGAAGACATAAGGAAATGTTGGGTAAATGTATGGCAAAAAAATGAAGACAGAAGGAAATATTGGGTAAATTTATGGCAAGAAATGAAGACATATGGAAGTGTTGGGTAAATGTATGGCAAAAAATGAAGACAGAAGTAAACATTGGGTAAATTTATGGCAAGAAATGAAGACATATGGAAAGTGTTGGGTAAATGTATGGCAAAAAATGAAGACAGAAGGAAACATTGGGTAAGTTTCTTTTACAGAAAATGAACATAGAGGAAACAGTGGATAGATTTATGATAAGAAATGAACACAGAAAACAATGAGTACATTTATAATAAACATGGGTAATGCTGAATACATTTATAATAAGAAATTAACACAGAGGAAACAGAACAGACAAATTTTAAGAAATTAACACAAGTTAAAAATAAACATAATACTTCTAGTTGTATTCAGAAAGTGTATTGTTTATGGAGTTTAAGTTACCTGGGACTGAGGGAGTTAAGTCACAGTGTTAAGCATGTAATGAGTTAATAAACGTGTATACTATATGAAATATTAATGTAAAGTTGCACAGCAGTTCCTGGTCTGTGTGTTATCAGTTTTTGTACATGTGTTTTCTCATTCTTTCTACTTTTATTTTTGTTATCTTTGCCACATACATTTGAGCCAAGTGTGGAGGTAAGATCAGAGCAATATACCTTGTTACCATGTATCTGTTTTCTTCTTCTTCCTTCTCCTCCTGTTATTCTTCCTTCTCCTTTTCTTCTTGTGCCTTTCAGAGATATCACCCTGTCTCTGTTGGGGCTGATTGTTATGTATGTGACATGCCAGCACGTAGCAGTTCGGAAGGTATGCCGTAAGCTCATTATTTGAAGTAATATGTAGGCCAAATTTTGCATCAGCTGTGGCAAAATTCTATAAATTAGAAGTGTCCTCAACCACATTTGTATCTTATAAAATTGCTCACGTGGTGTGGAATATAAAGGACATCCCAAGGATGAATTATTGGCGGTAGTGAAGGTAGATTTGGGGAGAGTAGCATGTTAAGATTATACAGCTCATAAGAAGGTCTTAGTAAGGGGTCAGATTAAGACTAATAAAATTCTGAATAGACAAATTCGAGAGTGCACTAGACAACAAATCATGGATATGAGCGACACATCTGGCCTTGGGACGTTTAACAGTTGATGTGGATTAGGGAAAGGGAAGAAGTATCTTCTATCAGGGGCTGGAGAGTAGGCAGACATGTTCATATAAACTCACATGTAGGGGACATGGTTTTGTTAGATAAGATCAACTTTATGTAAGTGTTCAGAATGGATAAACTCACATGATAAGATAAACTTATGTAAGTGTTCATGGATAAACTCACATAAGACATGCAGGGGATATGGTTTGGTTGGTTGGGTTCATTGGAAGACCTCTAGAAGGCCTGATTTCTAACTCTAGAGTTTGATACATCGTAATTCCGCTCATCCAAGCCATGAAAGGGCTTGCATCTGTTAAGGTGGGACCTATGCCTTCAGAACCCTGCCGTGCTGGTATGTCTCAATGATTTTGTTTCATTTTCCAGTAGTTTCTTTAAATGTACAAAATAGGACTGGAATTTAAGAAGATCTAGTTTGGAGAGAGAGAGAGAGAAAGAGAAGGGATATCAAACATTTAATGTTTGTGTTGTACTGTATTTGTTTTGCTACACAAATCAATATTTAAATAAAACTACAGCAACAATAACAATAAATATACACCTACAAGACCCCACAGGGCCAGGGGAATAGAGAGAGATGTAAATATACACAAGTGGGGGAATTGGGGACATGGTTAGCAAGTTGTGCGGACAAGGGCATGAGCACGGCCAGGTGATGGTTGGATGCCTGGGCTTGCCGTTTGCCACAGGATAGATAGACTGACCAGCTATTTCTCCTTGCCAAAAGTTGTAACCCAAATATTTATCAACAGCTACAATCCTGATATTTATCTCAGCAGTTCTAACCCTGATATTTATCTCAACAGTTTTCTACCCCAGATATATATCTCAGTAGTTCTAATCCTGATATTTATCTCAACAGTTCTAATCCTGATATTTAGATCAGTTCTAACCCAGATATTTATCTCAACAGTTCTAACCCAGATATTTATCTCCACAGTTCTAACTCAGATATTTATCTCAACAGTTCTAACCCAGATATTTATCTCAACAGTTCTAACCCAGATATTTATCTCAATAGTTCTAACCCAGATATTTAGCTCAATAGTTCTAACCCAGATATTTATCTCAACAGTTCTAACCCAGATATTTATCTCAACAGTTCTAACCCAAATATTTTTCTCAACAGTTCTAACCCAGATATTTAGCTCAATAGTTCTAACCCAGATATTTATCTCAACAGTTCTAACCCAGATATTTATCTCAACAGTTCTAACCCAAATATTTTTCTCAACAGTTCTAACCCAGATATTTATCTCAACAGTTCTTACCCAGATATTTATCTCAACAGTTCTAACTCAGATATTTATCTCAACATTTCTAAAACAAATATTTATCTCAGTGGTTCTAACCCAAATATTTATCTCAAAAGCTCTAACCCAGATGTTTATCTCAACAGTTCTAACCTTGATATTTATCTTAATAGTTCTAACCCTGATATTTATGTCAAGAGTTCTGACCCTGATATTTATCTCAACAGTTATAACCCTGATATTTATCTCAGCATTTATAACCCTGATATTTATTTCAGCAGTTATAACTCTGATATTTACCTCAGCAGTTATAATCCTGATATTTATCTCAGCAGTTGTAATCCTGATATTTAATTCTATGGTTGCAGTCCTGATATTTATCTCTGTGGTTGTAACTCTTATATTCATTTCTGTGCTTGTAACTCTGATATTCATCTCTGTGGTTGCAAACCTGATATTTATCTCTGTTGTTGTAACTCTGATATTATCTCTGTAATTGTAACTCTGATATTTATCTCAGTATTTCTACCCTGGTACTTTTTCTCAGAAGTTGCAACCAGGATTTGTCTCGGCATTCACATGCTTAAGTCTAGAGATAGCAAGACTTGACTGTTTGTTGAATGTCTGGGGTTCAACTCACTAATGTTGTATTAATTGCTAACACTGATTACATTGAAAAGATAACATTTTACTAATAAATAAAATAGAAGGAATAAAATGGTATGACAAAATCACCAATGTGGAGCTCATGGAGAGAATTGGACAAATGCCAGTGAACCAAGAGGTGAAGAAAGGACAATAGCACAGGATAGGACATACATTGAGAAAACCCGAGAATAGTATAACTCAGTGGTTCTCAACTGTTTTTGGCCCATGCACCCTTTCACCACATATAATGCCATTCCCCCCTTTCCAGCGAACGAAAGAAGAAGAATTCCCCCTTTTCCAAAATTGTCAGCCTCAAAAGGTGAAATGTTTATATTCACAATATTTTATTAACACACCAAATTAATCATATTGCAATAAACAAGCGTTAAAACATCAAAGAATTGTCACTTAATAGGATATTGTGCCTGAAGCCATTCTGAGTCTGCCACTCTGTGGTCTTAATTCTCCACATGGAAACCCTAAAATTCCCCCCTCCCCACCGGTTGAGAACCACTGATATAACTAGACAGGCTTTTGTCTGGGATGCACAGGGCAAGAGAAACAGAAGACCAAATAGCACACAGAGAAGAGAAGTGGAAACAGATATGAATAACATGGAGAGGGCATGGACAGAGCTACATGGGATAACTCAGGAAACATATATTGAGGGCATGGACAGAGCTACATGGGATAACTGAGGAAACAGATATTGAGGGCATGGACAGAGCTACATGGGATAACTCAGGAAACAGATATGAATAATATGGAGAGGGCATGGACAGAGCTACATGGGATAACTCAGGAAACAGATATGAATAATATGGAGAGTGCATGGACAGAGCTACATGGGATAACTAAGGGAACAGATAATAATATGGAGAGGGCATGGACAGAGCTACATGGGATAACAAAGGAAACAGATATGAATAATATGGAGAGGACTTGGACAGAGTTACATGGGATAACTAAGGAATCATATATGAATAATATGGAGAGGGCATGGACAGAGCTACATGGGATAACTAAGGAAACAGATATGAATAATATGGAGAGGGCATGGACAGAGTTACATGGGATAACTAAGGAAACAGATAATAATATGGTGAGGGCATGGACAGAGTTACATGGGATAACTCAGGAAACAGATATTAATAATATGGAGAGGGCATGGACAGAGCTACATGGGATAACTAAGGAAACAGATATGAATAATATGGAGAGGGCATGGACAGAGCTACATGGGATAACTAAGGAAACATATATGAATAATATGGAGAGGGCATGGACAGAGCTACAAGGTAATAACTAAGGAAACATATATTAATAATATGGAGAGGGCGTGGACAGAGTTACATGGGATAACTAAGGAAACATATGAATAATATGGAGAGGGCATGGACAGAGCTACATGGGATAACTAAGGAAACAGATATGAATAATATGGACAGAGCTACATGGGATAACTAAGGAAACAGATAATAATATGGAGAGGGCATGGACAGAGCTACATGGGATAACTCAGGAAACAGATATGAATAATATGGATAAGGCACGGACAGAGCTACATGGGATAACTGAGGAAACAGCTATGAATAAATATGGAGAGGGCATGGACAGAGTTACATGGGATAACTAAGGAAACAGATATTAATAATATGGATAGGGCTTGGACAGAGCTACATGGGATAACTTAGGAAACAGATATGAATAATATGGAGAGGGCATGGACAGAGCTACATGAGATAACTGTGGAAACAGATATGAATAATATGGAGAGGGCATGGACAGAGCTACATGGGATAACTAAGGAAACAGATAATAATATGGAGAGGGCATGGACAGAGCTACATGGGATAACTAAGAAACATATATGAATAATATGGAGAGGGCATGGACAGAGCTACATGGGATAACTAAGGAAACATATGAATAATATGGAGAGGGCATGGACAGAGCTGCATGGGATAACTAAGGAAACAGATATGAATAATATGGAGAGGGCATGGACAGAGCTACATGGGATAACTCAGGAAACAGATATGAATAATATGGAGAGGGCATGGACAGAGTTACATGGGATAACTTAGGAAACAGATATGAATAATATGGAGAGGGCATGGACAGAGCTACATGAGATAACTGTGGAAACAGATATGAATAATATGGAGAGGGCATGGACAGAGCTACATGGGATAACTAAGGAAACAGATAATAATATGGAGAGGGCATGGACAGAGCTACATGGGATAACTAAGAAACATATATGAATAATATGGAGAGGGCATGGACAGAGCTACATGGGATAACTAAGGAAACAGATATGAATAATATGGAGAGGGCATGGACAGAGCTGCATGGGATAACTAAGGAAACAGATATGAATAATATGGAGAGGGCATGGACAGAGCTACATGGGATAACTAAGAAACATATATGAATAATATTGAGAGGGCATGGGCAGAGCTACATGGGATAACTAAGGAAACAGATATGAATAATATGGACAGAGCTACATGGGATAACTAAGGAAACAGATAATAATATGGAGAGGGCATGGACAGAGCTACATGGGATAACTCAGGAAACAGATATGAATAATATGGATAGGGCACGGACAGAGCTACATGGGATAACTGAGGAAACAGATAATAATATGGAGAGGGCATGGACAGAGCTACATGGGATAGCTCAGGAAACAGCTATGAATAAATATGGAGAGGGCATGGACAGAGTTACATGGGATAACTAAGGAAACAGATATTAATAATATGGATAGGGCTTGGACAGAGCTACATGGGATAACTGAGGAAACATAATAATATGGAGAGGGCATGGACAGATCTACATGGGATAACTCAGGAAACAGATATGAATAAATATGGAGAGGGCATGGACAGAGCTACATGGGATAACTAAGGAAACAGATAATAATATGGAGAGGGCATGGACAGAGCTACATGAGATAACTGTGGAAACAGATATGAATAATATGGAGAGGGCATGGACAGAGCTACATGGGATAACTAAGGAAACAGATAATAATATGGAGAGGGCATGGACAGATCTACATGGGATAACTAAGAAACATATATGAATAATATGGAGAGGGCATGGACAGAGCTACATGGGATAACTAAGGAAACAGATATGAATAATATGGAGAGGGCATGGACAGAGCTGCATGGGATAACTAAGGAAACAGATATGAATAATATGGAGAGGGCATGGACAGAGCTACATGGGATAACTAAGAAACATATATGAATAATATTGAGAGGGCATGGGCAGAGCTACATGGGATAACTAAGGAAACAGATATGAATAATATGGAGAGGGCATGGACAGAGCTGCATGGGATAACTAAGAAAACAGATATGAATAATATGGAGAGGGCATGGACAGAGCTACATGGGATAACTAAGGAATCAGATATGAATAATATGGAGAGGGCATGGACAGAGCTACATGGGATAACTAAGGAAACAGATAATAATATGGAGAGGGCATGGACAGAGCTACATGGGATAACTAAGAAACATATATGAATAATATGGAGAGGGCATGGGCAGAGCTACATGGGATAACTAAGGAAACAGATATGAATAGTATGGAGAGGGCATGGACAGAGCTACATGGGATAACTAAGAAACATATATGAATAATATGGAGAGGGCATGGACAGAGCTACATGGGATAACTAAGGAAACAGATATGAATAATATGGAGAGGGCATGGACAGAGCTACATGGGATAACTAAGGAAACAGATAATAATATGGAGAGGGCATGGACAGAGCTACATGGGATAACTCAGGAAACAGATATTAATAATATGGGGAGGGCATGGGCAGAGCTACATGGGATAACTAAGGAAACAGATATGAATAATATGGAGAGGGCATGGACAGAGCTACATGGGATAACTCAGGAAAGGGGGGCTTGAAGTGAGTGGGTTGAGGACCTGTGCCCCAATGAGGGATAAGGCTTACAGAAATACAGCTTATCTAATCTTTCCAATAACAAGTTTCTCCTGTCTTGGACATGTAATAACAGATGATGGCAGTAAAGTGAGTAAGAATGTTCACAAATGTTTTCAGCAGCATGAAATCAGTATTAACATCTAGACAGATTAACAAGGCATTAAAAATGATAATTGCCAAATGTTACATATATTCAACACTATTGTATGGCGCAGAAGCCTGGACATTGAACAAGCAACTAGAAAGTCTAATAGATGCCCTGGAGATGTGGATATACAGAAGAATATGTCGTATTTCATCGAAACAGAAACAATCAAATACAAAGGTTCTAGAAAAATTGGGAATAAAAAGAGAGTTGATGAAAGAAATAAAAAAGAGGCCACGGTTAAAATCATAATACTCTTATAAAAACCACAGTAGAGGGCAAGAGGTAGGCAATGATACATGTGGGAAGATAACATCAAGAGATGGACGAACATCAGTCCGACAGAATGTACAGTCAGGGCGAGAGACAGACAGTGTTGGAAATCCATTGCAGCCAATTTTCATTGTGGAGACGGCACCTGATTGATGATTGATAGATGAATCTTTCCAATAAATTGTCCTTGGTGAATTTCCCCTTAATCACCAGTGCTAGTTAGTTTCTGTAATCATATGTCTCTTATTGTAATCACATGTACCGAATATCTTTGTGTGTAATCTTTCCTGTGTGTTAACTTCCTATGATCATTTCTACTGTAAATCTCCCTGCAATCAGTTTTATTAGATGTCTTTCAATATGATTATTTGGGTGTGATCAACGTCCCTGTAATTGCTTGTACTAAAGAAATGTCACTATACTTTACTTACGCTAACAGAATTTCCTTCTCACAACTAAAGGAAGTTCTCTATATTTAGTGATGATAATGGAATTTCCATATTACTGTAAAAATAACTGAGTTTCTCTATAATCAGTGAAAGCTAATGGAATGTTCCTATTTTCACTCAAACTACAGGAATTTCCCTGTAATCAGTGATACTAATGAAATGTCCCTATAATCAGTTATGCTAATGGAATTTCCCTACTGCCACTACAGCAATCTCCCTATAATCAGTTATACTAATGGAATTTCCCTACTGCCACTCAAACTACAGGAATCTCACTATAATCAGTTATACTAATGGAATTTCCCTACTGCCACTCAAATTACAGCAATCTCCCTATAATCAGTTATACTAATGGAATTTCCCTACTGCCACTCAAACTACAGGAATTTCCCTATAATCAGCGGTACTAATGGAATTTCCCCCATGATCATTTATACTGTAGGATTCCCCTTAGTCATTTATACCAAAGAAATATCCCTACAACCATAACTAAAACTAAAGAAACTGCCCCATAATCTGTAACTTGACAGGATTATATATGTATGCGTGGTGTGTGTGTGTGATATGTATATGTGTATACTATATGTGTGGAGAGTCCTCATGGTGCAGTGGCTAGCGTGCTTGCCTGCAGGCACGGTGTTCATGTGTTCAAACCCCATGTCTGTCAGCCTGACCTAAACAGGGCACCAGGACATTGTCTGGGAAGCAAAGGCAGGCAGTGGGATGTTGACTGTATCACCTGTTGAGTGCCGCTGTCTGTACAAACATGGGTCTGGCATCACGTACCCTAAATGTCTCAAGGTATGGGGGGGGGGGGGGGGGGTCCCCGTTAATGTTTACTGACTATATGTCTTTGTGTGTGTGTGTTTATACATTGCTTGTAAAACCCAGTCAAGGTGCTCACCGACATACATAGAAATAGAATTATGTCAGACTGATAATGTAAGATGGGTCTGCGTGCCCAAGTTGTGACCCTTTAAAAATAAAGTTTGTTCATTCGTTGTAATTATTATTTCATAGGTGATGAGGGCCACAGTGCATGTTGAGTGCACCCTTTATATTCAGATTGAAATCCAGTCTAAATCACCACAGCCTAAAACACCCCAGTCTAAAACAACTGGTAGTTGTGACAGTATCTCATAGGGACTTGTGTCATTGTTGGTGCAAATAATTTAACGTGTGTTTAAAAGTTAGTGGCATATCCTTTACAGAAAGTCGCAATCAACCCCAGAATTTTTGGCTTGTCTGTGATTTCTTGGCAAGTTTATGTTCAGTAGTTTGCCATTGATGTCCAAACAACCAGCACTCATATTATTGTATGAAAGCCAATGCAAGGGGGTTGGCTTCCAAATTGCCCGCAGCTGTGATTGGAATGTGGGATTGCGCTCATAATCCCTTTGTCACAGTGTCGGCTTGTGTGTGTGATGATAATAGTAGTTCATGTGTTATAACTAACTGTTGTGGTAGCAATAGGCTTAGTAAATCTTTGTTCTAAACCACATTTTGTATGAACCACTGACCCCATTTTGACACCTGTACCAGAATGTGTTCTGTGTTCTGTAGGCATAACCAACATGATGAAAACATTCTTTCTGAACTCATTCAGTCACATCAAACTGTGGCGTTATTACACTCAGTTGTTACTTTAACCCGTTCAGTCACATCAAACTGTGGCATTATTACACTCTGTTGTTACTTTAACCCGTTCAGTCACACTGAACTGTGACATTATTCCACTCAATTATTACTTTAACCCATTCAGTCACACTGAACTGTGAAGTTATTCCACTCAGTTATTACTTTAACCCATTCAGTCATATAGAAAATGTGACATTATTCCACTCAGTTGTTACTTTAATCCATTCAGTCATATAAAAAATTTGACATTATTCCACTCAGTTGTTACTTTAACCCATTCAGTCACATCAAACTGTTATGTTATTCCACTCACTAGTTACTTTAACCCATTCAGTCACATCAAACTGATGTTATTCCACTCAGTTGTTACTTCAACCCATTCAGTCACATCAAACTGTGATGTTATTCCACTCAATTATTACTTTAACCTATTCAGTCACATCAAACTAACGTTATTCCACTCAGTTGCCATTATTACTGAAACCCATTCTAGTTTCATTGTGTACCCATCATACTTCATCTTTCTGAATCATACAATTGACAAATTAAAGCAACAATTGCCAGGAGTATAAAGAGTTCATGCTTAGTGAACTGCATGCCAGAAAGCTACGGTAGTGTAGTGGCTAGAGGCTTGCCTGCGCACTGGTGGTTTGAGTTCGATCCGCATCAGAGTGGTTTCCAATTTCTTAAACTTGATCTGGTTCCGGGGTTGACCTAGTCTAAACTTGGTACAAGGAAATGTCTTGGGATGTCAAGGCTGTGATACCGAGCACATCACACACCAAGTGCCAGGCGCTTATATACAAATATGGGTCTAGCGTCATACAGGATGTATTTTTAATGACTGTGCAGTGTTGAAAATATTGCCAGCCCTTGTTTTGTATTGACCCATTGTTAAGTTCATGCAACATTATAGGTAAATACAAAACTTGGACCAGCAATATTTTCAACTTCGAATAATTTTTTTTTCAAATAATTTTGACTTCTTGCCGACAGCAGACTTGTAATTGTTCACCCTGCAGCTGTCATGTCAGTAAAAGAAGAAGATCCTTCTCCACATGTTGAGTTGTGTTGGGTATATGGTACTGGCCCTGTATTTCTACAGACATGTCTGCACTCACTGGGTGGTCTGGCCAATATATTACTAGGATATTTCTGTGTACCCATTTCAGCTGGCTCCATGGCGAAGGGGTTACGAATGCAACTCATAATCCCGCATACCATATTTGAAACACTGCTGCGGGCGATTTGGAAGCAGACTGGCTTGTGCTATTTTCCCTACAATGGTATCAGTGCTGATCGTTCAGAAAGCAATGGCAAACTACTGAACATAAACTTTCCCAGGAATCACAAACAGCCAAAACATTCTGGAGTTGACTGTGACGACCTGTAAAGGATATGCAACTAACTAACCTATTTGTAGATGGGGAGAATTGGGGGTTGGTGTCAATTTTAAAGAAAGCCCCACCGTGAGGAGGATAGGAATGCGTTACCACTCAGCCAGCAGGCAAGCATGCAAGCCACAGCTGTCATGAAAGGAGTGTGATTGTTCTTAGAGTTGAAAGGTTAAGTTGGCCTGTACCAGGGAGTTGGAAAAATCAAATAAACATGACAACTAACAGAAAAAAGCACACACATTTTTTGCAATGTAAAGAAAAGTGAAGTTTGACATTCATTGTGGTGTTTCAGAAATTCAACACAATATATTCCCTTGGTGAATTTAAAAATAGAAGCTACAAGCAATATGCTGCATGAAAGAAAGAGTGTAAAACTGTCGGGATAACAGGTGTTCTACATTCAAACACTACCTGTGACTGTGTTTTAATTGTTTCAGCTTCAGTAGAAATCATTTAACTTCATATTATATGTAACTCTTCATTATGCACCTGATAAGATGTAGCAAAATATGCCAGGCAATCAATCATGCAATATATTGTTTGAGGCTTCTGTGTTTAAATTAATTGTGACACCATTTTATGTCTGAAAATATAGTGTCACATATACCAATTGTTTTTTAAATGTTAGTAACTATCATCTAAATTATATAATTTTAGTATGTAATCCAAATTATATAATTTTAGCATCTGTCATCCAGCCTGGCAAGTGTTTGTAGTGTATGTTAACTGCTTTGTTTTATTACATAACAATTTATGGTTTTTCACATTTCAACACAGAATTTATGATTGCATATTTTTGTTATGTGTGTGAATTTATTGTTTTGCCGTATGTGGTGTTGAGTAGCTGGGTTTGATGATGTTTCCTTTCTTCCTTGCAGTTCTCACTCAAAGTGGCACAGGAAAAGCCGACGTGCTTCAAAGAAACGGTGAGTATGTGAAATAGTCAAGTGATGTGTTGGAAGTGAACCATGGACAAATAACAGACTAGTGACAGAATTATTTTGTGGGTTTGGAGATGTGGTTCTGTTGAAGAATGCTGAAAACACCTTGAACATTTTTTTTTATGACAGAGTATCTCACACAAGTGAATGTCTGCATCTTGACAGAAGTTAATTAAAAAAGTGAATGTCATCATGACAGAAAGTAATTCAAAAAGTGAATGTTGGCATCTTGACAGAAGTTAATTCAAAAAGTGAATGTCGGTATCTTGACAGAATGTAATTCACAAAGTGAATGGTTACTTCAAAAGAAATAGACGAGAACCTAAAAGCACATGGGAAAGAGAAGTGGAGATATAGAGGAATAATACAGGGAGGACATGGGTGGAGCGGCATGGGATAGCTAAGGATAGGAGGGCTTGGAGTGAGTTATTTGAGAACCCCTGTCCCAATGGTTGATCCAGGTTGAAGTTGACATCTTGATATAAAGCATTATTGAAGTGAACTGGTCGGCTGTTCAAAAAGCAATGGTGGATACATGTTGAAATTGATATCTTGATATAAAGCATTATTGAAGTGAACTGGTCGGGCGTTCAGAAAGCAATGGCACACTACTGGATGTAAACTTGCTAAGAAATCACAAACAGCCAAAGTATGCTGGGGTTGACTGTGATGTCCTATAAACGACATGCAACTAACATTTTAGTGTTGCATGGAGACAAGAGTTTAGAAGGTCACAAACCAAACCAGTTTTTGACTACAATCCACCTGATTGATGTGTCAAAGCTAGTGCTACATGGAGGCTGTGTGGTTTAAAAGGTCACAAACCATGCCAATCTATGGCTAAAATCCATTACCAGCTGTTTTTTCCATCTTAGCTAATGCTGTATGGAGGTCAGGTGGTTTAGATCTACAATCTCTGCCTATAGCTCCACCTGTGTTGAGTTCAAATCTAGCTAGGATTGGTTGCTACAGATACGGAATCCAACACAAAAATCCGCTTACTGAAAAGTTGTTGGTGGCCTTCTCTTCTGTATGGAAGTGAATGATGTACAATGGGTGGTGAAATGATTTACAATGGGTTATAAAATGGTGGACAATGGGTGATAAAATGATCAACTATCACCTATTCTAAAACATCCAAATATACCAATATACCTTATATATCAACTATCACCCATACTGAAACATCCACATATACCTATATATCTTATATATCAACTATCAATCAGTCAATCATGTGCCGTGCCGGAAAGCTTGGGCGGTCATGACTGGCCATTTCACTCGATCACCAGTGTCGTGGATCAGCTCAGTGTTCCTGTCTCGTCCATGCCATGTGGCCAAGCCATCCAGGTATTTTCCTCTCGGTCTTCCTCTTGGTCTGTTCCCTTCGATCTTGCCAGTTGTCACCAAGTTCTCCAATCCATTTCTTCTCATAACATGTCCAAAACATTTTGACTGTCTACATCTAATTTCTCTAATCAGTTTACAATGTTCATTTGTCTCCTGTAGTACTTGGTCATTGGTTTTTCTGTCTGTCCCTGGTATTCTTTGCATTTTCCTCAGAAACCACATTTCTGCAGCCATCAGATGTTTTTCAGCTTGACTGCTCATTGTCCAAGTTTCACATCCATACAAAAGAACAGGCTCTATGTATCAACTATCACCCATTCTGAAAAATCCAATTATACCTATGTCCGCAAACCTACAGATAATAAATAGCATATTCACTCAAACCCTATGCTACCAATTTTAAACATGGACATTATCCAAATCACACATGTGAAATCAACACCTGTGAGAGGAGATGCTTGAGAAGAGCTGCCAACTTAACTATCTGAGACTGAGTAAGAAATTATGTTATCAGACAGTGGGATGAACACCTTGTGCCACATTTATTGAAAAACAGAAGATCATATGGTTCGACCAACTCGTTAGAATGCAACAACATCAGTTACCAGCGTTGGTGCTACGTAAAAGATTTCATATGAGAGAATGAAGACACCCAAGAAGAAAATGGATTGACGACATCAATGACATTGTACAATCACGCAGAATGACACTATCCCACGCCACCTATTGAGTGCCGGAATATCAAATACTTCTCCCGACAACGCTTGACGGCAAAGGTAATAGATGAAGATGATATGCAGAAATCTGTATTTATAGCTCCACCTAAAGACCAGGAGCAATTAAATGTGAAGATCTTGGAACAACAATTTCATAAACCATGCCACCTAACTTATACTTAGAATTATAATGAGAAGATCAAGACGAAAAAATGAAAATGGAAATTGGTGAAAAACTTTGGTTTTATGATAATGAAAGGAACAGATCATGTGTTGTACGCATACACATTACGAACACTAATAGGGATCAGTCATCATCATGTGCTATGCCAATAAACATGGGCGGTCATATTTCTCCACTCACACGATGACCAAAGTTGTGGATCAGCTCCAGGTTCTTGTCTCGACCGTATATCGTGGCCACGCCATCCAGACAATTACTTCTCTGCCCTCCTCTTGTTATTTTCCCCTCAATCTTGCCAGTGGTCACCAAGTTCTCTAGTGAGAGATCAATAGAGACACAGAAAGACATCCATGTGCTTTATAGATTATGCCAAGGCATTTGATCAAGTGAAACATGATGAAATGGTCACAATTGCCAGAACATTCTTAAAATAACTCAGTATCAGTTTTCTTAGGCTTGCCTGTTCCATAGCCACACTGGTCAGGAGCAATTATCCTACAATTGCTGGGTATTGAGCCTGGACCAGTGTCTGGCAGGCAAGTACCCTGACCACTTCGCCATCAAGGATTCTGTCTTTTACAACAGTGTATTCCCTTGGTGAGATTTAACTCAGGCGCCATAAACAATATGTTGCATGATTTCATGCCTGGCATTTTGTGCTGCATCTCATCAGGTGCATACGGCAGAGTTTATATAGCATATCTTCTTCTTCGTCATCTTTTGTCCTCCACTGCCTTTTGCTGTTAGCTGTCGCAGGCTTGTTTGTTGGTTGATTTCCAAACTAGGGCTTGCTTGGTCACTTGGTATGCTAAGATGTTGTAGGTTTAGGGTCTTAGTGACTTTGTCAGTCCATCTTCTTTGTGACCTTTCCCTGCCTCTTGGTGTTTCCATTTCCATGGTGTATGCCCTTGCTGCTGGCGACGTTGGGTTCATTCTCACTAGATATATCATATGAAGTTAATAAATGAATAATACTTTGGGTGAAATACTAAGTGCATGGTTTTTGATATTGTTTGAAGGTCTGGTGGAAGTTTAACACTTAACAGGTAGTCCTTCTGTTTATCTTTACCTTATAGACCATATGAATCTCTTATGTGGATGTGGAAGTCAAGGGTAGGCAACCATATTTATTTTCCAAAAATAAGTTTACAGGCAGTCTTTTTATAAACTTACTGGCACCTAGTTTTTTTTTACATTATGTTTCACAAAAGGCACAATTGCCACAACCCATAGTGGGGACCAGGGATAGAGTTATTCCTTTCCATAGCACAACCCTTGGGCTGAATTTAGAGACCATGTGTTGCCCATGCAGCATGATCCCTCTCTCGGCCTGCCTAGTTTACTCCAGAGGAGAGGTAACACCAATACACCTGGAACAAGACAAGCTACAGAAGCTGCCGGATCAGCAAATCAATGCTCAAACTGTTCACTTGTTGGAGCTTCTATCCTAGACCAGTTGCTAACCAAGGCTTAGGATCTAGTCTGCCCTGCCATTTAGTATTTAGGTTGCATTTCCTCACACTAGGATAAGGCCTGTACCCTGCAAATTGCACTCTTCTGTCCAAAGCCATTAGCACAATATAGAATGTCAGGTTTG
This sequence comes from Cepaea hortensis, assembly GCA_963921405.1. Taxonomy (NCBI): domain Eukaryota; kingdom Metazoa; phylum Mollusca; class Gastropoda; order Stylommatophora; family Helicidae; genus Cepaea; species Cepaea hortensis. The sequence continues at coordinate 425,018,299 of OY992876.1, forward strand.
GTGAGCATCGCCCAACATTCATCGCTGACAGAAAGCAGGTAGTACCGTCTACTGTCATACGGTAGCTCAGTCACATATGACTTAAGACCTGACATACATGCAGTCATAAAGTTACATTTTTGGTGGAATAACATGTAGAAAACTACATACCCACCACTGGCCACAGTAACCTGACGTTGTGTAGGTTATATACATTCTCAGGAATACAATGTACAGTTGTCCAGACAGTTCTATGGAGCATCAAGAACAACATCCCCGCAAGGCTCAATCAGCTTTGTGCATACTTGGAGAGCCCAAATAGTGATTAGGTCCACACGTGTATGATCAGAACATCACAATGAGCAGAAAAGCTGAAAAACATCTAATGGCAGTGGAAATGTGGTTTCTGAGGGAAGTGCAAAGAATACCATGGACAGACAGAAAAACCAATGAGCAAGTCCTACAAGAAGAACTGATTAGAGAAATTAGATGTAGAGAGTCATGAATTTTTTGGAGATGTTATGAGAAGAAATAAATTAGAGAACTTGGTGACAGCTGGCAAGATTGAGGGGTAAAAAACAAGGGGAAGGCAGAGAAGTAAATATCTGGATGGCTTGGCCATATGGCATGGCCAAAACAAGAATACGGAGCTGATCCACGACTCTGGAGATCGTGTAAGATGGCAAAATTTGATTGCCCACGCATATCGGCATGGCACATGATGATGATGTATGATCCTGTGGGAAAGCTAGTGCAGTTGATAAGGAGCTGTACTGATGTCATGAGCGCGGTTGGTCGAGAGTTCGACTTCTACACTCGTCGTCCGCTAACACGGGAAAAGACTTTCCACCTATTCCTCCGTGACATTCGGGTCTACAAAATGTGACGACCCTGTCACATCACAGACCCATAGAGCGGGTTCATGCTTCGGGACCTGGTTTTTTTCCCCAATGATCATCATTATCAAGTGTTTTACCGACTTGTTTGGGCAGTTGTGTTTCTCTACAGCTGCCATTTCCTAGTCGCATGTACTTCTTTGATTCACTTGAAATAAATTGTCTATATTTGCAATGTTCTCGTTTGTATAAACATCACCATCCTTTTGTTAGTTCACCCAGTGGTCCATAAAGTTTATCTTCCATTGTTGTTCCTCTAGGCCAGGAGTGGGCAAACTTTTTGTGCGTAGGGCCACATTGACAGATGTAAAGCTAGTGGATGATGGGGGGGGGGGGGGGGGGGCATATATATTATGTCCACTTTGTTTTCAGCAACCTATCACAATAAGTAATTATGAATTATGTATAGGTTTTATCTCTGTGGCTAAGGGCTTGTGAATGCGGTTTGTGAGCCCGTATACCCGGGTTCGAAACACAGTTCGAACAACATTTTTTTCAAAAAAGGTATAGGAGTCGGTCGTTCATAAAGCAATGGCAAACTACTGAACGTAAAATTTGCCCAGGAATCACGAACAGCGAAAATGCTGGGGTTGACTACTACGTCCTGTGAAGGACATGCAACTTAATTTTTTTTTAAATAGGTTTTTAACCGTATAAATAACTAATTATTGCAATTTTATTTTACTTATACACTTATACATTATATTTTACCATATGGACAAAAACTTGTACTAATTTGTTAACAAGATTTTACAATTTTTTATTATAATAAATTTTTTTATTACCTATCAATGGCTTTAATTTAGACACAAACCGACTACATTGTCACTACAATTGTTGATTTCTAATGAGATGTTAGAGTTGCACCAGAGATGCTCAAGATTCGGCAGCAGATCGCGCCACACTGGTAACTTATGGGGTATGTGAGCTGGTCATTCAGAAAGCAATGGCAAACTACTGAATGTAAACTTACCAAGATATCACGAAAACCAAATACATGCTGGGATGACTGTATAGATGTCGAAGAGAAATAAAAAAGTTGAGTTAGAAAATTTTCACGTATTTAAAATAGATGCATTATTTTTATGAAATCTTTGAAAATGCCTTAAAGATTTTATCATTATATATTATAACACATATGCCTGTAGATAACTGTAGAGAAAAGGTCCACCTATTTGAGAAATATGCAACAATTATTTTAGTTACATATATAGCAATGCTATTAAAAGTTATGTCCCTTGACATAACTTTTCTTAAGTTAAGTCCCCTCGCTATATATAAATTATAATGTAATTACAACATTTAATTTTATTACGTAAATAACTGTAAATTAACAAACTATGCCAGTTGGCAGCACGGGAATAAGAAGAACATGTGTAGAAAATTTCATCTCAATCGGATTGACCGTTCGCGAACGCATAAATAACATACATACGGACAGACAGACATACATTGTATTTTATATATATAGATGTTAGTATTAAAGTCACATTAAATGCCCTTCATTGATAGGAACATCACTATTTCTTCTCTGAGGTCCCACACTCATCCTAACACCTTGCCGAGACTCAGCCATTGAACACTGGTGTGGTACAGGACATTGGAATGTTCTGTTTCCAAATTGTCAAGTAATGCCATGAACTGTCTGTGATTAATTCCTCTTGATCTGATGAGGTTGATAACACTGACAACTGGATCAATAACATGCTTGATATTCAAAACAGTTTTACACAGACTTTCTTGATGGATCACACAGTGAAGTGGTAATTATGTGTGGTCAGGATATTCTGCTTTAATCTTATCACTTATCAACTTTACAAGACCTACATTTTTTTTCCAGTCAAAGCACGAGCTCCGTCAGTTGTAACACTTGCCATCTTGTTCCAAACCAAGCCAGTTCTTTCAACACAGTTAGTAACAGCATTGAATATATCATGGCCTGTGGTTGTGTCTTTGAGTGACTCAACACTCAGTAACTCTTCAGTGAGTTTGAAAGAAGTGTTTATTCCACGTATAAATATCAATAATTGGGCAGTACCATGTACATCGGTACTCTCATCCAATGCAAGAGAGTACCACAAAAATTGTTTACTTGCATCTTGAAGTTTATGCATCAAATTGTCACTTATATTGTCAACATGTCTGACCACAGTTCTTCTTGATAATGTAATGTAATGTCAAATTTTTTTTTTTTAAATTTTTTTTTGGTGTTCTGGACACATAATGTTTGCTGCATCTAGCAAACATTCCTTGATGAACTCGCCATCAGAAAATGGCTTGTTCTGTTTTACAATTCTGTGTGACAGCACAAGACTAGCTTCTGTTGCAGCATCTTGAATTGAAGACTGTTTAGTGAAAACAGTTTGCTGTTTCTCCAAATTGTTCACCAACTCCAGGCATTCCCTTTCCCTCTCTTCAGTTGTTAAATTGTATCTGAAATTGGAATGTTTTGTTTGATAATGTTTTTTTTAAATTGTACTCCTTGAAGACAGTCTCTGACTCACGACACAACAAGCAAACTGATTTGCTACCAACTTTTATAAAACAGTACTTAGTTGTCCATTCATCATTAAAAACACGGTATTCATCTTCAATCTTACGTTTTTTAGTGACACTCATTGTTTTAATAAAATTTTAACAGTTAAAATTTTACCAAACTTTAAGAAGGAAATGAAACAAAACCTACTTCCGGTTGTGTGTGAAAATAAAATTTTCAGAAAACAAAGAGTAAACTAAGAATAAATTTCAGAAATATATCAAGACTACTACAACGAATAAATTAATTTGAACATTGTACATGTGGAAATAATTTATAACAGCAAAAAAAAATTTTATTTAATATTTTCTTGCAAAATAAATCATTTTATTCACCGGAGAAACATGTTTTTTCATAAAATCATGCTTATTAAATTTTTAGATGTCGATAAATATTTCTCTGTATTACAATGATTAAATAAAAGGACTGTTTACCAAACAAACAAACAAAAATTAGAAAGAAATTTTATCAAAAATGTTAAAACAATCATAACGGTACATGAAATTCTGTAAAATTTAACAAAATAACTTAAAAACGAAGTAAACATTTTTATTTCTAAATGTCATCGAAGGCTGCATAATATCAGTTGCCGGGCCACATGCGGCCCGCTGGCCGTAGTTTGCCCACCCCTGCTCTAGGCCAAAAGATTTGCCTAGATATGTAATGTGTACAATATGTCCTTGTCCTTGAAAGTTAGAAAAAGAGTTCTTGCATGTTACACCAGTTTTTTAACATACGACTGTGAATCCTGGGCAATTAGTAAATCTCTTAAAGCCTTGGAGATGTGGTTTTATACAAGAATGCTGAAAATTCATTGGACATCCAAAATGAGCAATCTGGGCATTTTGAGGGAGGATCACAAACAACAGAAAGAGGCAGTCATATTTTTTTGACCGTGATATGAGAGGACAAAAACTGGAACATGTGACGAGAAAGATTTGTGGGAAGAGAAATAGAAAAAGTCAATGTGAGAAAATTCTTGACAGTCTTGTGTTATGACACAGAAGGGGGTCAACACACGAACTGATCCTTGCCGTTAGAGATCACAATTTGTGGAGAGGCATTATCACCCATGCCAGCAAGCAAGGCACTGAATTATGATGATAAGATATGTCATATGCCGGGCAGTCTTGGAGTAAAATAACAACAACTTCCTTCTGATGTAAAAATAACTGACCGTCCTCTTGTTTTCCCCATCAGGTCCACGGAGAAGAAGAAAAAGAAGAGGCATCACAGCTCCTCCAGTTCTGGTTCTGTCAGTCACAGAGACAGGTAACTAGGTCACCTCTTGGTGGTTTCTGTGTGTCATTGCGAGCTTTCTTTCTTTCTTTCTTTTTTAGCCTTTCTTATTTCTGTTTTCTGCCTTTATTTCTTTCTTTTTTTCTGCCTTTCTTTTTCTTTTACTTTTTTTCTTTCTTTTAGCATCTTTCTTTCCTTCTTCCTTTCTTCGAGTAAATGCTAAATGGAACCTTCAGATGTGTGAGTTAAGTTAAAAATTAGTTGCATGTCCTGTACAGGACGTTGCAGTCAATCCTAGAATTTTTTGGCTATTTGTGATGTCTTGGCAAGTTTACGTTCAGTTGTTTGCCATTTCTTTCTGAATGGTCGGCATAAAAAATCAACCCAAAGCGTCTGCTGTTAAATCGCCCACTGTGTCTGTAACCCCTTCAGCACAGAGCCAGCTACTGACGACAAGAGGGGATACGATTAATGGCTGATAATTTCTCCAACTGGATGATTAGTTGATAGTGGTTAGTTTCCAGATGTTGTTTCTCACACAGTCAGGGTCACTAATGCAAGGTAAGGCCACAGATAACAGGTAAAGATGATCCTCTGGCACATACTGCCAATGGAGTGGGAAGTGTTAGGTTTTCACATATTCTAGGCCATGACATGAGGTTGGGTGGCAAGTATCCTTCCTTGTTCGTAGAAAATTGTCTGGTGCTTATTTTTAAGCATGGCACTCACTTGTCCTGATAGTCGGAAATGGCTGTCAAAGGCAGAGTTAAAAGACCCTATGTGGATGTGGAAGACAAGGGGAAACCACCACATTATCTTCTCAAAATTTCATGATTGATTGATTGATTGATCGATCGATCTAGGAACCAACATCACAGCATTCGGAGCATTCTCATAGGCACTCCGTTCCCATCCTCAGCAGCCAGCGAAGAGTTCCAACACCAATAATACCAGTAGCAATCTGATTATATGTCCGTCTCGGCATTCCTCTGAGTATCGAGCGTCGGCCAGATCCCCTCGTCACTCCTCGCTGCCTCATTCTTGCCAGACCATGATAAGATTTAATGAGTAACCAACAATAAAAAAAGAGACAAACGGCTTTCTTTGGTCATGTGATGAGAAGAGAGGCAGAGGCAGACCAAGAGAAATGATGCTGGATGGATTGAGATGATGGCATGGAGGAATACCATCAGTAGAGTTGATCCAGAACACCAGAGACAGATCTGTGGAGAGACCTGAACGTCTATACCAACTGGCAGGGCACTTGATGATGATGATGTCGATGGTAACCTGTTTTTATAACCCTAGGTTGACCTCAGCCTGTGTTCCCCACTCATTACAAATCCATGTGTATATTATTTCATCATCATCATCATAATGCGACTGAGAATTCCCATAAAATCTAAACTCTGTTGTTTCAGCGTGGGTTCCAGTGAGCCAGCTAGTGCCAAGAGTACACAGGAAGCTCAGACAAAGAAGATAAACGGACTTGATAATTCGCCCTTGCGCTTTCAGATGTAAGAAATAATGTGCTCTTGTGTGAGACCTTCCAGAGTTAATTATGTATAAATGATGAATTTTGTACCACAAAGTCCTGGTGCAGTTTTATACTTCAACTTTATATGTATGAATACTTCAGGGTGTCTACAAAGTTCTGGTACAGTTTTAAACTTCAACTTTATATGTATGAATGCTTCAGGGTGTTTATAAAGTTCTTGTACAGTTTCAAACTTGCAGAACTTTACATATATAAATGTCACAGGGTTTCCACAAAATTTACTTGAGCTCTTCATCTGCTTTTGTCCCAAGCAACACACCATGTGTAATAGACTGTTCTTCATTTGTACCAATCAACATGTCATGTTTAATTGTATGTCTTACATGTAGTTGTGATTGTGATTCTCTTACACATGGTCGGAGTGCTAACTAAGTCTGGCAGCATATTTGTTTTACCCAAGGCGTGTATACTTCACTCCTGCAGAAGTAATACTTTTTTGATTGTTGCTCGCCTCAAGCAGCAGCTGTGGCCTTCTGGGTGTGGAAGAGTTAATACCATCAAATGTATATATGTTGCAGGGTGTCCTCTGTGAGGTCCCGGCTTTTATTTTGTTTTGATATAATAACACCCTGGGCCAAGAAGATGTCTTTCATGGGATTTAACATCTTTCATGGGATTTAACTCAAAAAAACATTTCTCCACAGAAAAAGCCTATCATGTTCCTGTCTTCTTGTCGGGCAATCTAGGATTTTAGTAGTAAAAAAAAAACATTCAGAGATAGTTGATTTAAGTCAAGAACTGACATCACAGCTCTCATGACATTGCTGTATGTGCTTTGTCACTAACTTCAACAGCCAGCGAAGAGTCCCAGCATTAATGGTATCAGTCTGTTTATGTGTCTCTCTCCTTTCCTTGGAGTGCTGAGTGTCTGCCAGATCCATTCTCTCCATGTGCTTCCATACTATACTTGTGGTCCCAATGACCACATTTGCCTTTCCATGCACTAATATCCTACTGGCATTGCAGAACCAGCCAATCTGTCTGCCTGCTCGTTTCCCACCACACCAGCATATCCTGAGGAAAAATCCAACGGATACTCCCTATCTTTGATTTTTTTACCTTTGCATGCCTCTCTGCTAGAAGCATGCCTGCCTTCAACTTCTCAGCATGCTGTGAGATTCCGAGAGAAAAAATTGTTTACGTGAAAAAAGGAGTGGTTTCAAAACAACAGAACCGACCGCTGCCATCTTGACAGGTAAGGCTACTGTAGAAGGTGGATGAGACAAGGACCAGCCCGATACTCTGAATGCTCTACGAGAAGTAAGCCGTTTGCAAGAACCAAGTGATGACTGTGAATCTATAACCATGGTCAGGATGCGAGAACAGCAAATTAAAAGAGGTGTGGCCAAACAAGAAAACCACACGGGAAGCAAAAGAAGATTAATAAATCAACACAGAACTATGTCATTAGCCGCTACACGCTGCAGGATTTACTGAGGAGGGGATCCGAGCACTTATGGACTGTCAGCTAACTAACTAACATACCCCGGGAAGGCAAACCCGATAAAAAACGCCCACCAAAGTCGGATGTGTTGGCCTAAGGGCGCATAATGGGACACACCGCAATTACGTCTGAAAAAACACTCTGGATGAACGCAGAAGAAGAAGAAGACTAACATCCTGCAGAGTTACATATCATATGAAGTGAAGAAATAAATGATAACTTTGACTGAAATATAACGTGCACCACCGCTGATATTCTTTGAATGTGTAGAACGTTATTTCCACCAAAGTCTAACGCTTAACAGGAAGTCCTTCTGCTTACATGGCAACATCTGGAATTGAATAATAAATAAAAATTCCATGAAAGATAACAACAATTTCGCTCAAGCTTAAGAATTTTTTGAAAGATAAAAACAATTCCCTGAAAGATTTGTTAAATCTCTTGATAGATGCAGATCCACTGAAAGATAAAATTCCATGGAAGATACAAAATATTCCCTGAAAAATAAAAATTCTCAAAACGATTTTTAACAAATCTGATGAAAGATTTTAAAATTCCTGAAAAGATTAAAATATCCAGTTTTAAAAAATGTTAATCCCTGGCCTAACTTGAGCTTTGAACCCACGTCCTGTGATGTATGGGAGCAGTAATCTTACCTCTAGACCACCCACTCATTGATTTCTCTGACAATTAATTTACTGGTAATATTTCATCCCTCAGAATTCCTGCACAAGGAAAGGAACTTAGCCCAACACTTTCTTCTCAGTCACAGATTCCACCGCAGTCTCCGAAATTCTCTCCCTCCCAAAAGACTGTGCAGACAAACCTACATACAGATAGTAACAGCAATAAACATGCCACATTAAAGGCTACTGGGGCACATGGTGGACCGGAGAGGCTGCCCTTGTCGAGATCTAGGTCAAGCTCGCATCATAGTCATTCTTACAGAAGGTATGTATGAAAGCTGGCAGGGTGGTCAGATGTAAAACAGCTGTGAAAATAGAATGAAGAGAGAAGAAACAAAGCATGGGGTCTTCTTATAGTCCATGGCATGTGGTATTTGTGATCATGTCTGTCCACGGCCTTCTGTCTCGTGTACTGCCAATCTTCTTATAGTCCATGCCGTGTGGTGTTGGTGATCATGTCTGTCCACAGCCTTCTGACTCGTGCACTGCCAATCTTCTTATAGTCCATGGCATGTGGTATTTGTGATCATGTCTGTCCACAGCCTTCTGTCAATTATTTATCAGATGTTCCTCTGTGCCATGCTGTCTAACTGACAGATATCTTCTCTCTTGATCTCTCCCTGCCTCCCATCCCCCCCAACTTGCCAGTAATGATGACATACTCGACAGTTTTCTCCTTCTCTTGAAGTGCTCACTCTGGTAGACTGTTCTCTTCTGATGCCAGATTTATATCTATTTGCCATGTGGTGTGATCTGTTTGCCGTGTGATGTGATCTATTTGCCTTGTGATGTGATCTGTTTGCCGTGTGATGTGATCTGTTTGAATTTTCATGTGGCCTCTTTGGAGTTTCATGTGGTCTGTTTACACTTTCATGTGATCTATGTACCATTTTCATGTGATCTGTTTACAGTTCCATGTGATCTATTTGTAGTATTATGTGGTCTGCTAGAAGGATACAGCCAATAACAAGAACACATGTGTAACCAGGTCACGGATGCTAACTAACTTTATTTTGATTGGCCCTCCCCAACAACCAGGCAGTCCAGCTCCATGTCATCATACTCAAGAAGTCGAAGTCATAGCCACAGTCGAAGTCGGTCTCGTTCCCCCAGCCAGTACTCTCGTCACCGAAGCAACAGCAAGAGCTATAGCAGAAGTCGGAGCAGAAGTGTGAGTTCTGTCTCGGGGCATCGAAGCAGTCACCGGGATTCCCGGTCACCATCCATACGGCGGAGAAGAGGCTCGCCGAGTCATTTAGATAAAAGAAGAATCACCAGGTATAAGGATAAAGGGGGTAGTAGTATTCTAAAGTGTATATACTGTTATATGTATATAAATAGCAGTGTATGTTGTTTGTGTAATTTATTTTTTCTGCTTTTCTTTTTCACCAGCATTGGTTAATGGTTAATACATAAAATTTTTATCATAGCACACCAGGCAAATATGTAAACGCTCTGTCTCCCTTGGCAAATATCGCAGGGTGTAGATACTCATCATTCCGGTAAACAATGCCAGTTAGTGTGTTCCTATTGACGGGACCAGACTTGCATCCAGAATCGAACATTTTTAAGTAGGTTGCTTCATCTGTTGCTTTTTCTTCGACCAGCAACTGATCGTTGATGGTCTTTACAATATCTCCCTTTGTCTATAAGCCAGCCATGTGGCATAGGGATAACAGACACAATTCGTGATTCTGTAAACTGCGTTTGAAACATTGCTGTGGGCAGTTTGGCAGCAGACCACCTTGTGTTGGTGTTCCATACAATGATATGAGTGCCGGTCATTCAGGAAGCAATGACAAACTACTGAATGTTAACTTGCCCAGAAATCACAAACAGCCAAAAACTGTTGGGGTTGACTGCGACGTCCAGTAAAGGATATGCAACAAACTTGTTTGTCTATAATGAGTGTTCCTGTTCTTTAACCAGGATCGCTATTTCTAGAGCAAGTAACCTGGTGAAAAACAAACACCACCATAAAAACATCATCTGCTTGCTGAAGATCTAATAAATATTTGGGACAGGAGTTTGTAGAATATTTCACTAATGTAAGGGTTTGTCCGTGTGGAGCTGGGGCATTTCAGAGATGCACAGATTAGTAACACCGTCAGCTGCCATGTATGTTGCAAGAGACAACTAAAAGGAGGCTTGGTCTTGGAGCTGGCTGCCCCATCTCGTAAGAAAACTTTAAGTGTAAAATGCAAGCATCCTTAAACAAGTTTAATGGTGAGTAAAATAGAATAGCTTAGCGAACCAAGAGGACATGAGACAAATATCACAGCTCTGCTGTCAATCAATTAACCAGGTGCCGTCTCCACAATGAAGGTTGGCTGCTATGGATCTTCAACACTGTCCTCACACCCTGATTGTACGTTGTCAGATTGCGGTTTTTCCATCTCTTGATGTTATCTTCCAACTTGTAACGTTGTCTACCTCTCGCTCGCTTGCCTTTAACCTTACCCTCCAGTATATTTATAAGAGTGTTGTCTTTTAACACAGCTCTGCAGTAAACAGGTACAAAGCAGTTATATCCAAAACAAAACATATCGGATGAAGACCAAACATAGGGAAAGGCAATCTAGATGATAGAATAATATGAGGACGACATGGAGAGAGCTTTAGGAGTTAACAAAAGATAGGATGACTTGGTTTGGGTTGGTTCAGGTCCTATGTTCCCTTGGAGGATCAAGAGCAGAAATAGAAGAATGTAAGGGTTTTGAATGTATTAACCATTTTCCAACAAAGCAAAACCCTTTGTTTTTTTTAATTGTCATTTCATTGTTGAGTATTGTGACCATTTCATTGTATTGCACTGGATGGTATGTGTGTGTGTGTGATTGTAATGAATTATTTCTATTGTTTCAAGCACATTGTTGTGAAATTTCTTTGTTTTTCTTTGTTTAATTTCTTCATAGTCAATGTCTGTGGCTTAGGATGCAGTTTCAAAATCCTGACATACTGGATTCGTAGCCAATCACAGTGAATTTGTGAGGTTCATATTCAACCGCAGTTAATTTGCGAGCGGATTGCTTTGTGCTGATTTTCACAATAGTATGTGTATCAGCCATTCAGAAGCAGTGGCAAACTACTGAATGTAAAATTGTCTAGAAGATCACAAACAGCGAATAAATGCTGGGGTTGAATGCAGTGTCCTGTCAAGAACATGCAACTAACTTAACTTTCAGTGTCTGGTAACTTGTTAAGTGTGATGGTTCCTTTCTCATAAGTCCTATCCATCATGTAATGTATTCTCTGACTGTTTATATTTGGCCAGCGTACAGTCAAACATCTTCCCAGTGGCTACATCTGCTGTGTATTTTGCTGTGTTTTTCATAGTGGCTAATTCTTGTTCTTTGTTCCAAGAGGGGTGTATCTCGCCTAGTAATGCACTTCAGAGGTCGGTGTGTCTGACTTTGGCATGCATCTGTGTATGGTTAGTGTCCTCTAGACAGGTTCCATCCAAGGCAATGGGCCCTATCTACTCTTGCATAGAATTTCTTTCTTAACAAATTTGCCAGAGCTGTGGTTTCATGGCCTACTCATTACGATTTCCAATTGTCAGGAGATGTTTAATGTGCGCGGCTTGCACAAAGAACCTCCTGTCATTTTGCCCTTATCTGAGAAGACTAGTATCTGACCATACTACTCAGGAGATCACTGGATGTGATATCATTGGGTACTAATGGTTCTTATACAGATTTCCAGCCATAAGCTGGCGTTCGAACATGCACACTTCTGAGCTTAAGGTGGACAGTGTAACCTTGAAACCACTCAGTTTCTGTTCTCTTCCACCCCACCCCTTTACCCCACATTCCTAATAGTCAGAGAGACATTTGGTTTTCATTTGCTGGCTTTTTAATAATCAAAGAAATCTTATTTTAAGCAGGCAGCTTTTCATAATGAAAATATGGTTTCTGGTAGTTGGCTCTGTCAAATCACAAAGTCAGATATGATGTCCTGAAGCTGGTTCTGTCAAATCACAAGGTCAAATATGGTGTCCTAGAACCAGCTCGCACAAAGTAAGATACGGTTTCTGGGAGCTGGTTCTGTCAAATCACAGGCAGATAGGTTTCCAGTAGCTGGTTCTCCCAAATCACATTGTGAACATTGTGCATCAAGTGATTTTTAAATCAATTTTCACTCGTATAACGTGTATGTGAAGTCGATACCCCTGATTTCTTTATGGGTTCCCTCTGGCGACACTCAAGACTCCAAGGACAGGCCAGATGGACACACAATCAGACTGCTACTGGTACCATTAGTATTGCGACTCTTCGCTGGCTGTTGAAGATGAGAATAAATGTTCTGAGTGCTGTGTCTCAGCTCTTAACTCAACTCTTTATTTACATTGTAGATCGCTGTTGTCAATTTATTTGCACGTATACTTACGTTGCCATTTTTGTTATGCACCTCATTGGGTTTGGGTTTTGTTTTTCATGGCATAATTTCAGAAAATGTATGTGGATGTGCGTGTGTGTGTGTCATTGTATTCATGTATGCTGGTTCTGTATTTCAGTTGCCATTTTGTTCCTGTTTCATTTATTTAATGGGCTCTGTTGAGTCTCATTTATTATTTAGCTTCATCTGGTCTTATTTATTTAATGGGCTTTATTGTGAATTATCATTTGACCTTTGGTTGCATGTTTGACAGAACTATTGTTTTAACAGTTGGAAACAATATTAGCCATTGATTGTAGAGAAAATGTTCGTGCATGAGGGTATACAGAAACAAAGAATTAATTTTGTGATTTGATTAAAATATTTAGTTTTTTTTTTTTTTTTATAGATGTCTGTTAGTTAATTGCATATTTTTTACAGGACTTCACAGTCAACCCATGCATTCTTTGGCTGTTTGCTGTTTCTTGGAAGTTTACATCCAGTTGTTTGCCGTTGCTTTCGGAACTGCCGGCTCTCATATCATTGTATGAAAACCAGAGCAAGGCAGTCTGCTTCCTAATGGCCTGCAACAGTGTTTTGAATGCAGAATTGCATTCATAAACCCTTTAAACAGTTACTCTCACTGTGCTTTGAACTATTCAGCCCATAAAGATCAGTTCCCCGCATAGTATCTTCTAGCACATAGCAATCGACGATACCAGTTCTGTGTTAGTTGACTATTCATCTTTGGCTCACTGCAGAGTTCTCTTGTCAGATTTCAACTCATTTGACTTGATGTTAAGCTAAGAACTGACATCACTGTACTCAGGAAATGCTCATACACGCTCCGTTCCCTCGTTCAACAGCCAGCAAAAAGTTGTACTACTAATCTTTGCCACCGCTATCTGATTGAAAGTTCTCCTGGTCTTCACTCTCAGTTTTGAGATTCTTCCAGAACCCCTGCTGATCACCCGCAATATCACTCTTTCCACATACGGGTTCTCAATCTGTTCCTTCTCCTTCTCCACCTGGTCCTACAAGCACACGACCACCTCTCCCTTGTCCATAGGTAATCTACCTCCGAGAGGTGAATTCCCTGTCAGCCTATCAGTCTGTTCATTTCCTCACACTCCTGCATGGTCAGGGTATAAATCTACACAACTCTCACAATCTGTGACCTCTGAAGCGAGGTGAGCCATTCCACACGAAACATTCCTTTCTCCACCTAACTTAGCTTGACAAGGCTGTAGATCCACTCATCACTTTGTTTAATCATTCTACCTCTCTGAGGGAATTCACTCTGTCAGCCCGGTCCACTTCCCATCCGCTGTCAACAGTAGATGCAGGGAGTGACCAGAGGTTCTGGCCAACACTCAAAACTCTGAGGAAAGGCCAAACAGACACATAATCAAATAATTAGTATTGGGACTCATTGCTGGCTGTTGCAGATGGGGACAGAGAGCATGTATGTGAATGCCCTGAGTGCTGTGATGTCGGTTCTTGGCTTAACTCAACTTTTGCACAGTAGCCTACCCCACAACACTTACCAATTTGATTATATCTTAGTACATCCGCCTGGCCTGGCACAAAATTGTTTATTTTAGAGCCTACTTAAAAGACTCCTTGTCTTGGCCTACTTAAAGACTCCACCCACTGTCTTTGAGCCCAGCCTCGATCTTCTTGGGCACACTCTTAGAGTCACTGAGAAAACATACCTGTGTGAAAGTCTGTCTCCACAGTTAGTGCAATGACCTCTGTAGTCAGGCCACTTGTTGTCAAGGTGAAGGCACCTCAGTCTTCCTTCATATTTCTCCCTCTGGCTAAGCCGTTCAAACCCATGAGCTCGTTGTGTGGTGAACAAAAGACCCGCCTGTGTAGATGACTTCCTCACCCTCTGGGAAATGCTCAAATATCAAGGCCTCAACTGCCTCCACAATCACCAGGCTTTGTTGTCTGCACTCACTATCTATTTTGTTTAGTGTTTTATAGAATGGAAGCAAGACAGGCCCCCTCATAAGAGTCACCTGAAGTGGTTGCCTTGATTTGTTATACAGAACTGGCTATCACTTCAAACTGGGCGTAGTAAAGTAACAGTTAATAGCAAACTCATTTACTGAAGAAGGTTTCTTTTTTGGGGGGGTTCATTTTATGAGGTTGGCATGAATGAGAGGTTTAACACGCTTGAATTTTCTCTTCTGACGGTGGCATTCACACACCGGTCATTTAGACTTAAATGTTGACTTCTTGTTCAGAAAACAATGGCAAACTACTGAACATAAAATTTAGTATACAACAAATAGCCAATAGTAGCTGGCGGTAATTGCAAAGGATATGTAATATTTTGTTAATTATTATTTCATGGATTTTTCATTTTATGTTCATTTTTGTCATGGTGGTTTTATTTATTTTTTTTTTCCTTATATAATTAATTAGTTTTCTCGTTGATTATTTTAAATAAGCTATTTTGTATCTCATTTCATGGGCTTGTTTTGAAAAACCTGATTTTGTTGTTGTATTATAATTTGATGCTTTTCATTTTCATGTCTTGGTGTTGTGGTCACTCTGTGCTACGTCCCATGGATGTGCAGGTCCCGAAGTCCCGCAAGAAGGTTCTACAGATACAGCAGCTACTCTCGGTCCTACTCCAGGTCGCGATCAGAGTCTCGGCCCAAATCAAGGTCGCCGATTCGGTGGCGTGGCTGCCGAGGTCATTACTGATCACTAAAGGTTATGTCTTGTTTCACCTTGAGTATTTTTCCTACTAACATAGTATTTTTCTATAACATCAGACGCTGCTAATCCCTGTTAGCGCTACACGATGAGAGTTTTAACTTAACACAGCAAGTTCCGCTTCTATATCTGCTGCTTGTTCTGCAGATGCTAAAATAATTACATCGCTATTTCTTCTGCAAACACCTTCAGACGTCATCTTGTTATATTTTAGAGTCTTGTTGACATCTCTGTAGTTTGTCTTCAAATGAGGCCACTTCCTTGAATAATATAATAATATAGTTTTCTTCTTCTTCTTCTTCTGGCTTCTCTCATCTACTTCATCTCCTCTTTTTTCTTCCTTTTCTTCTTCTTAATATTCTTT
Organism: Cepaea hortensis; assembly: GCA_963921405.1. NCBI lineage: Eukaryota > Metazoa > Mollusca > Gastropoda > Stylommatophora > Helicidae > Cepaea > Cepaea hortensis. Next base: position 425,034,108 of record OY992876.1, read on the forward strand.
TTCCTCTTCTTCTTCCAGTACCCCTTTCTCCTTTTCTGCTTCTTCGTTTCTTCTTCCTCTTTTTTTCTTCTTCATTTTCTTGTTTTATTTCTTCTTCTTCCTCTACCACTTGCTCCTTCTCTTCTTTGTATTATTTTTTTTTCCTCCACAATTCCTCCTTTCTTCTTCTTCATTTTATTCTTTCTCCACCATGTTCTCTCCTCTTCCTCTTCTGCTTTTTACTTTTATTCTTCTTCCCTTTTTTCTTCTTCCTCCTCCTCTTTGTCATCCTCCTCCTGCTTACTATGCTGCTTTTACTCTCAAATAACAACATGGTATCTTGTGTAAACAGTCAGCAGCTATCTCTGGCTTCTCAGTTTATATACATCACAAAATCTAGCCTATCCATTCATAATGAAACTGAAACAAAATGTTGTACATAGTGTTTCATTAAAATGTTGTATGTACAACCTCTTGATTTCACTGGCAACAAACAGGCCGGATTTTCTGCTGTGCCTCAATAAAGCCATTACAGCGATTTCAGATTCAGCTGTACTTTTCTCACTTCGGCTGGAGAAGCCAAAGCTGCCACACAACTTCTCTCATCATCATTGTTTCGCCCTTGCAGGTTTGGAGAAAGCAACTGCTCCGCTTCTGTTATTTAGCTAATAACCTGTGCATGTCTTAAGCTGGACTAATACCTAGTCTGTTTCCATTGGATTTGCTCTAGTATTAGCAATAACCCTTTGCTGATCCAGGTGCTCAAGTAGCTTGTACTATTCTGGTCTGTTGATTGAGAGATGCTTTAAGTTTCTCATCTTCTAACCTGGGATATGGGGGTCGCTGGATAGCTGCATAATCTCTCAACTTTTAACTTGAGATATAGAGAATATCTAGTTTCTCTAGAATATCTAGTTTCTCTAGAATATCTAGTTTCTCCTCTTCTAACCTGAGATGTAGAGAATAGTTACATAGTTTCTCCTCTTCTAACCTGAGGTATAGAGAATAGCTACATAGTTTCTCTTATAACCTGAGATATAGAGAATAGCTACATAGTTCCTCTTCTTCTACTCTCTGGATTTAGAAAAATGCTTATTCCTGCCTCTTACAATCTGTGCAATAAAGGAATAGCACTAATCCTCTTTCTCTTCTAGTCTGGGATATAGAGGAATACTAACTTGTTCCCTCTTCTACTTCTGCTATCGTCTTTTATCATAGGGTGCAGAGGATATGCAAAACTACTTATTTACTCCTCATCTTCCATTAGATATAGAATTACTAACTAATGATACCACCTAGTTAACCCTTGTTATTATACCCTAGAGTGTGAGTAAATAATAGACTTGCTTTCTGTGTTGTTTTGCATGCTTGCTTTCTGTCAGTTTTTATTTGCATTCTTGGAGGCATGACTCTTGCTTACCAACCTAGCATGCGGGTATGGGTGTTATTGTGCTTTCTGCGTGTATTTACAATTGATCTAACCATGTTTCTGACTGAATTATCAGTTAGCATTTTTTGCAGGAACAAGAGCATTCATTGAGTCCAAACACCATCTCCATTGCCCTGTGCAAGCATCTATGAGTACTCAACCTCCTATTTCAAACAACTCTAGAAGGCTTTAAGCTCAGTGCAAGGATGCTAATGTGTGTGCTTGCACATTTATCATAAATATTCTGTTGTGGGTAGGTTTTCAGATTTTGAAATTGTGCCAGGACTGCAACCTGTGTGTGGCCTAGTCTCTTTGATTAGCAGTTGCTGGGGGATTTGTAACATACACAATATGCATATGAGACCCCATTATCAAGGACAAGAAAATAGTAGCACAAGCGTGAAAATACAAAGAGAATCTATGAAGAAGAAAACTACATTCTATGAGGTCTGGGCAAACATCAGTGCTGCCTATAATACCTTGCAGTGTAGGACATGGGGAATCTCGAGCCTGAGGAATTTAGACAGCCTAGCTAGGGCAGTCGTTGCGAACTGTGCAGGTTAGGGTTTTCTTTCCCACCCCCAGAAAAAACAATGCATCACCTTACCAAGGATTCGAACCTGGGTCTCACAAATGTGAGCCCAACATTGTAGCCACTTGGGCCAGTTGCTTCTCGCAACCTCATATCTGGGAAACTGAAACACTGGCCGTATTAAATAAACGTCACAGTTGTTTTGGTAACGGTTATGGAAGCCGCTAATTTTTACACAAACAGTTACAGGGAGTGGAGGGTGATCTGTAGCCCCATACAGAAGATGAAAGGTATTTCTGTATAAACATTACATATTACAAGTATATATAATATTATATATAAATATATTAAATTTATCAGCTTGGCAAATACAAATATATAAATATTACTAATAGTATATATGTAGATATTTTCATGTGGTTGTATTGGTGTGTTTTTGTTTGTTTGTGTGAAGATGAAGGCTTTGATTGCAACGTCCATTTTGTTATTTGTGATCGTTTCTAGTAGAGCTTGTCCATTCTGTTTGTTTTTTGGTGATTCATTCATTACATAATCATTATAGGATTTATCATAAAATGGATGGTAGATTTATAATTATCAAGATTATAGGTTTTATAAGTATCTAGGTTATAGGTTTTACAAGTATCAAGATTATAGGTTTTATAAGAATCAAGATTATGGATTTTATAAGAATCAAGATTGTAGGCTTTGTGTGTCAAGATGGGTTTTACCAATGTCAAAATTGTGTATTTTATTTGTGTCAGATTATTTGTTTTAGCCATGTCTACATGTTTTTGTCCATGTCAGTATTGTAGGTTTTATCCACGTCAAAAGAGGATTTTATTTTTGTCGTGATTGATTGTGTTATCGACATTGGTATCATTATGACTGTTATATTGGTTTTGATCTCCAGTGCTCGGAAACGTCCAGTGCCCTACTTCCGACCCTCCCCATCACCTTCTGCAACAGACAGCGACTCCTCCTTCTCTTCAAGGCGGTCAAGATCAAGGTCACATGCTTCACGGTCGAGGTTCCGCAGCCTCTCTTGCTCTCCGAGCCTGAATCTCCAACACAGACAGCGGAAGCACCAGCAACAACTACAGCACAACCATGTCTACTCACAACATCACCCGCAGCAACAGCCTCATCTGCATGCGCCGCCCACTGTGCTGTCATCATCGTCGTTAGCAGCAGCAGCTTCCTCATCTTTTCTGGCTCAGTGTTCTAGTGGTAGTTTGTTGTCGCGGTAGTGGCTCCGATGGCGGCCTCCTTTTCATGTTATAGGTTTTTTTTATTTGTAGAATCTCAGTTGCGTGATTTTTTGTGCAAGGATGATGATGGTAAAGAAAAATATGCACACGTAATCATACATCAGCTTAGTGATACACACGTAGAGACACACACTGGCACACATAGAGATAAACAATCATACACACACACTGACATATAGAGACACATATACGTACAGATACAAATAGAGTATATACAGTTATATAGTATATATGACAGAGCAGACCAGATTAAGTGTTGGTCAGCAACTGGTCTAGGATGGAAGCTCCGACAGCTGGACAGTTAAAGCTTCTGTGGCTTGTCGTTTCAAATGTATTGGTGTTGCCTTTCCTCTGGAGTAAACTTGGCAGGCCCTAGAGAGGGTCCAAGCTACATGGGCAGCACATGGTCTATAAATTCAGCCTAGGCTGTGTGCTATGTAGGTACTTTTGGGTTTGTTCATATTGCACAGGTATTGACTGTAAGACAGCCTTCAAGACAAATTAGCAATAGTCTGTACCACAAGCAGTCGTCTGTCAACGTGCTTGGTGTGTGCAGTTTGGCTTTCTTAAAATTGTGGCTTAATGTGTTTAGTGTACTACTTGTGTTCTTTAGTGTCACAGATTTGACAGTTCCAACATGTGACTTTTTTTTTGCATATCCTATTTACAGGACATTGCCGTCAACACCAGCATTTTTCAGCTGCTGATATCTTGGCAAGTTTTACGTTCAGTAGTTTGCCATTGCTTTCTAAATGACTGGCTCACATACCTTTCCTTAAGAAACCAACGTGACGTGATCCGCTGCCTAATCTCACACAGCTGTGTTTCATACGTGGGGATACAGGATTATGAACAGCGTCCTTAACCCCTTCGCCAGGGAGACAATCATGTGACATTTAGTGTCAACATATATACTGAAATTAGTCTTTCTCACCATGATGTATTTAGAAGTTCAACGTTATGCCCGTGGTGTTTTGGTAAAATTCATGTTACCTTCATGGGGCAGTTGATAACTAGCAGGCTACTGGATCAGTTCCTCCACAAACCGCTTTATTCTTAGAGTCGACCATAATCTCTTTCTTCTTACAATTTAACTCTAACCTTAAGGGGTATACAGTCATGCATAAACATACTAAACTTACGAGCGGGCTTCAAATGAAAACCTTAAAAATATGATAGAAATTACTATAACCACGCCATTGTTTTGTAACCTGTCAATATTGTTGTTAAGGATGTCAAGTGTTAAGAACGTGAGATCATGGTGCAAGATAACACAATGATGTCATAAGGCTAGTTTAAAGATTGCCGCCCCACTTTTGACATGTACCAAAGAGGAGCAGCATTCTGTTATCCATTTTTTGATCTGTGAAGGGGTGAATTATGGTCGTCACTAGGAAGAATGAAATACCACAATGTAATATACAAGTAAATGGGAATATTCTTCAACAAGTGAATAGGTACAATTATCTCGGAACAGCAATAACATCTGATGGGAGATGCCTTGAAGAGATTAGAACAAGAATCGCCGTGGCAAAAGTAGCCTTTAGCAAGATGAAAAACATACTGACCAATAAAAAGATGTCAATTGAAACGAGAAAAAGTGTTGAGATGCTACATAGAGCCTGTACTTTTATATGGATGTGAAGCTTGGACAATGAGCAGTCAGGCTGAAAAACATCTGATGGCTGTAGAAATGTGGTTTCTGAGGAAAATGCAAAGAATACCATGGACAGCCAAAAAGACCAATGAACAAGTCCTTCAAGAAACAAATGAAGATCGTAAACTGATTTGAGACATTAGACGCAGACAGTCACAATTTTTTGGGCATGTTATGAGAAGAAATGATTTGGAGAACTTGGTGACAACTGGTAAGATCGAGGGGAACAGACCAAGGAGAAAACCTAGAAGCAAGTACCTGGATGGCTTGGCCTTGTGGCATGGTCGAGACAGAAACACGGAGCTGATCCACAACTCTGGTGATCGAGTGAGATGGTAGAACATGACCGCCAACGCTTACCAGCATGGCACGTGATGGATGGAAGGGGTGAAAGCTATAGAAATGCATTGGTGAATGAGGGTCAAGTATGGTGATGCATGCCTGTCAGTCCAGCAAGTGTATGCTATGGGAGGTACAGCAGGTGGTGCATGAGTGGTGACACACACGACCAAAAGATTTTATACATTAATCCAAGCACTTTATAAGTGCTGAGGGACTTGCATTGAAAGCCATGCTGACTACATCAAAAAATGAAACATGTATTCTTTACTTTTTCAGAATATATTCATCCAAAAAAAAAAAAACATTTAAGGTTTTGATTTGAAGCCCCCCTCGTATATGGATACACATATGTGAACATAGTCTCTTACACACAACAAACTCAAACACACTCACATGTTCTCAAAGATACACACACACTGTCAAAACTCACAGACAGACACATGCATGCAGACAAACATAAGCTCACAAACATAGTTTCTTTTATTTTGTTTGTGCGCTTGCTAGCTTTGAACTCAAGTGTAGTCCATACACACCACTTCTAGTTGTGTTGGACTGAATCTTGCGCGTGGATTAGCTTTACATATTAACAGTGTCCCTCGCCATCAGGCAAACCCACTCCAAGGTACTTGTAATTAATGTCCCCAAGTCAAGGACGATAGGTCAACATTTTAGTCCAACTGTCCGGTGTAGGGGTTGAACCCTCTACCACAGCATCAGCACACCGGATGTTTAAGAACATCTGATCCATTCTGCCATGCTGACCTACCAGACATAGTTTCACTCATAAACCCTCAGATGTTCAGTCACACACATTCATGACGCCCTCATGAATGAACGAAACTGAGTCTGAAAATGTGCCCGCGATCTTCTCAGACTGAGGCAGGCAGTGTGGCCACTTTGCCGCAGAGACCCACATTCACCTTCTGGGTGGAGGCTGGCATGGGCCGAATGGATAAGAGCACTCGCCTTTACACTTCCGGTCTGCCGATGCCGAGGTGGCGGGTTCAACACCTACACCTGTCAGTTGGACTAAAATGTTGACTTCTCGTCATTGACTTGGGGACATAAATTACAAGTACCTCAGAAGTCAGGGTGGGTTCACCTGATGGCGAGGGACACTGGTAATAGGGAAAGCTAGTCCACACACAAAAATCAGTCCAGTGCACTAGAAGTAGTAGCATGTGTACGAGTTCAAGGTGAGCGAGCACACACAACAAACCATTTCTGTATAAACCAAAAACTCTGGAATCACCATAATCCACACAGTCGGTAAATGTTCAGTTGTAGATCATGTAGCATCGGCTAGTCCATCCCCCACATCAGCAGTGTCTTTTTAACGTAACTTCACCATAAACCTAGTTTCCTGGGCTGTCTTCAAACTTATGCATTAATGTTGTAGTTTCCCCTTGACTTCTGCACGACTGTGGATTTTCTCATGTTGGAAATATTGCCAGTTTAAATTACATGAATAGTCCTGGCGTACTAGTATTTATACGTGAAGAAATCACAGAGAGCTTTCAGTCAATTCTTGTGAGATTATTGCATGAATCGTGATATATGAAATCTTTTTTCACTGATGGTCAATGTTCCCTCTAAGTTGCCTGCATCATTTTTAGCCCTAGGGCACACATTTTTTACCTGCCACACATCATCGCTATTGTGTGCCATGTACGCATTCAATATTGGCTTAGTCTCCAATGCCCACGCACACATTTTTAGCCCCTAGTACACACATTTTTGGCTCGCCACACATCACCACCGTGTGCTGTGTATGCATTGAATATTGGCTTAGTCTTCAGTGCTATCTATCTGCATCTCCGTGGTGCATTCATACAGGCATCTTCCTGCACACGTCTTGATCTTGTCTGCCACACAAGTAGATGAGGACATTCATGGTATAGTCACTCCACAGCTGGGAGGGGGCATTGTCTGTGACCAAATTTATGTGAATCACTGATTGACTTGTGACCAAGCTTTGCCTAGATCACTGTCATATATTGTCATTTGTGGTCAGACTTTGCCTAGATCACTGTCATATATTCAATCACTGATTTATGTATGTGACTTGTGATCTAACTTTGCCTAGCTCACTATCATATATTTATTAGTTGATCACTGTCAAATATTTATTAGTTGATCACTGAGATGTATCACCAAGTTTTATCACAATGTGTCTATCTATATGTACAGTTTTATTGAGTTTAGACTGTCTGTTGGAGTTATTTTATCTCTTGTTTGATTATCTGGCTGTGTGAGAGAGAGAGAGTCAATATTTAACTCTTCAATTTCATGTGAGTTTACCTGTTTGGTGCAGCCTGCCTCTCTCTCTTGTCTTTTTATATGTCTGTATCTTTCTCACTCTGTCTCTCGTGTCTTTCTCTTTGTCTGTCTCTGTGTGTGTCTCTCTCTGTCTTTCTCTCTCAAGTTTTCACCAAACTTAAGGATATGTCCATGTGATGCTCCAACACTATGTTAATATTATACAGCTCAGTGGTCTTGTATCTGGAGCACTTACTTGCCGGCCTGGTAGACCTGGGCTCAAATCTCCCTGGAGCTGGGATCTTTCTCACAACCAGGTGGTGCCAGCTCTGACTACCGGCTCCCTCCCAACCTTCCCATTGTGACGACATACTGCAACTTTCCCCTTCTCATGGCGTGCACAAAGAATGTGGACTGTCTTCTTCTGATGCGAGCAACCAGTTCTCTTTGTGAGTTAACTTCTTTCACAATATCTTCATTGCTCTTTCTGTGCGTCCACGGCTGTGTTCTTGTCACCTCTTGATGGTGGATTACTTATGGACAGGGTGGAGGTGTGCCTGTGGGACCAAGTAGAGGGGGGGGGGGGGGGGGGAGACCGATTGAGAACCTGTGTGTGGAAAGGATGAGATTTCAGAGGGTTGGTAGGGATTCTGGTATAATCTCAAAACTGAGAGGGAAGACCAGGAGAACTTTCAATCAGATAGCGGTGGGAATGATTAGTAATGTGACTCTGCTGGCTATTGAACAAGAGAGCGGAAAGCATATGGGCATGTCCTGAGTGCAGTGATGTCAGTTCTTAGCTCAACTCAACTCTCGTCATTCTTTTATAAAACCACATGTCTGCAGCTTCCACACAATTCCTGACTAGTCCGCTAATTGTCCATAATTTACTTCTACATAAGGATTGGTTCAATATAGCTCTTAAGAAGAAAACAAAAATTAAGGCAGGACGAAACAGCAGAAAGTGAGATGTCATGAAAGGTAAGGGTTGTCCCACGGCACTTACTGCCACTGGGGTGTGAGATGTGAGGCTTTCACATGTTCCTCGTCTGTACTGAGGTTGCCCTGCTCCTATGGCTTTAGGGATAGTGAAGCACACTTTTCATAATTACCCGATTTACTCAGTCAATGCCGGCTGTGTGGCAAAGGGGTTGCAAATATCATTTGTAGTCCTGCCCTTGTGTTGGTTTCCATACAGTAGTATGAGATGTAGGTGGTGTTCACACAACAGCTGTCTGTAGACCATTGCTTATGTTGAAATGTGGGTGGTGTTCACACAACAGCTGTCTGTAGACCATTGCTTATGTTGAAATGTGGGTGGTGTTCACACAACAGCTGTCTGTAGACCATTGCTTATGTTGAAATGTGAGTGGTGTTCACACGACAGCTGTCTGTAAACCATTGCTTATGTTTAGATGTATGTATATATGTGGGTGGTGTTCACACAACAGCTGTCTGTAGACCATTGCTTATGTTGAAATGTGGGTGGTGTTCACACAACAGCTGTCTGTAGACCATTGCTTATGTTGAAATGTGGGTGGTGTTCACACAACAGCTATCTGTAAACCACTACTTATGTTTAGATGTATGTGGGTGGTGTTCACACAACAGCTTTCTGTGGACCATTGCTTATGTTGAGATGTGTGTGGGTGATGTTCACACAACAGGTGTCTGTGGACCATTGCTTATGTTGAGATGTGTGTGGGTGATGTTCACACAACAGGTGTCTGTGGACCATTGCTTATGCACATGTAATGTACCTACCAGATTTGTCATGTTGCATTATGTAAATAAATGACTCCCACACCAGGTTGCTGTGGTTGTATTGTTGAGTTAGTGGGCAAGTGTTGAAAACAGAGAGAGTATAAGAGTCAGTGAGGGGTGGACAAGTGTTGGAGAGAGAGTATATGAGTCAGTGAGGAGTGGACAAGTGTTGGAGAGAGTATATGAGTCAGTGAGTAGTGGACAAGTGTTGGAGAGAGAAGAGTATATGAGTCAGTGAGGGGTGGACAAGAGTTGAAGAGAGAGAGTATAAGAGTCATGAGGGGTCGACAAGTGTTGGAGAGTCTCTGTGGCGAAGTGGTTTAACTCGGGCTCCAAAGGTTGTGGGTTCAATTCCGGGCCGCGTCCTTCGGTTCACGAATTAAATTTTTCGGAGGCTCCTGTGGGTCGTCGCTAGAGCTACGGAGTTTGTGCTTTGTGCGACGCTTTCCGCGCTGCAGAAAGAGGTCGAGCCATATGGGATAAACCCTGGTGCAATGAAGTCGACCCTGTCGACTTTTAAGTGTTGGAGAGAGAGTAAATGAGTCAGTGAGGTGTGGACAAGTGTTGGAGAGAATATACGAGTCAGTGAGGGGTGGACAAGTGTTGGAGAGAGAGAGAGTATGAGTCGGTGAGGAGTGGACAAGTGTTGGAGAGAGAGAATGAGTCGGTGAGGAGTGGACAAGTGTTGGAGAGAGAGAGTATATGAGTCAGTGAGGAGTGGACAAGTGTAGGAGAGAGAGTATATGAGTCAGTGAGGAGCGGACAAGTGTTGGAGAGAGAGAGAGAGTAAATGAGTCAATGAGGAGTGAACAAGTGTTGGAGAGAGAGAGTATGGGTCAGTGAGGAGCAGACAAGTGTTGGAGAGAGAGAGAGTATGAGTCGGTGAGGAGTGGACAAGTGTAGGAGAGAGAGAGAATGGGTCGGTGAGGAGTGGACAAGTGTAGGAGAGAGAGAGTAAATGAGTCAGTGAGGAGTGGATAAGTGTTGGAGAGAGAGAGTAAATGAGTCAGTGAGGAGTGGACAAGTGTTGGAGAGAGAGTATGAGTTGGTGAGGAGTGGACAAGTATTGGAGAGAGAGAGAGAGAGTATGGGTCGGTGAGGAGTGGACAAGCATAGGAGAGAGAGAGTATGGGTCGGTGAGGAGTGGACAAGTGTTGGAGAGAGAGAGTATGAGTCGGGAGGAGTGGAAAAGTGTTAGAGAGAGAGTATATGAGTCAGTGAGGAGTGGACAAGTGTTGGAGAGAGTATGAGTAAGTGAGGAGTGGACAAGTGTTGGAGAGAGAGAGTATGAGTCTGAGGAGTGGACAAGTATTGGAGAGAGAGAGAGTATGAGTCATGAGAAGTGGACAAGTGTAGGAGAGAGTATACGAGTTAGTTAGGGGTGGACAAGTGTTGGAGAGAGAGAGTATGAGTTGGTGAGGAGTGGACAAGTGTTGGAGAGAGTATGAGTTTGTGAGGAGTGGACAAGTATTGGAGAGAGAGAGTATATGAGTCAGTGAGGAGTGGACAAGTGTAAGAGAGAGAGAGAGAGAGAGAGTATATGAGTCAGTGAGGAGTGGACAAGTCTTGGAGAGAGAGAGTATATGAGTCAGTGAGGAGTGGACAAGTGTAGGGGAGAGAGTATATAAGTCAGTGAGGAGAGGACAAGTATAGGAGGGAGAGAGAGAGAGAGTATGAGTCAGTGAGGAGCGGACAAGTATTGGAGAGAGAGTATATGAAGTCAGTGAGGAGTGGACAAGTGTTGGAGAGAGAGAGTATATGAGTCAGTGAGGAGTGGACAAGTGTTGGAGAGATAGAGTATATGAGTTAGTGAGGAGTGGACAAGTGTTGGAGAGAGAGATAGAGAGTATGGGTCAGTGAGGAGTGGACAAGTGATGGAGAGAAAGAGAAAGTATGGGTCGGTGAGGAGAGAACAAGTATAGGAGAGAGAGAGAGAGAGAGTATATGAGTCAGTGAGGAGTGGACAAGTGTTGGAGAGAGAAAGTATATGAGTCAGTGAGGAGTGGACAAGTGTTGGAGAGAGAGAGAAAGTATGGGTCGGTGAGGAGTGGACAAGTGTTGGAGAGAGAGAGAGAGAGAGAGAGAGAGAATGGGTCGGTGAGGAGTGGACAAGTATTGGAGAGAGAGAGAGAGTATGGGTCGGTGAGGAGTGGACAAGTATTGGAGAGAGAGAGAGAGTATGGGTCGGTGAGGAGTGGACAAGTATTGGAGAGAGAGAGAGAGAGTATGGGTCGGTGAGGAGTGGACAAGTGTTGGAGAGAGAGAGAATGGGTCGGTGAGGAGTGGACAAGTGTTGGAGAGAGAGAGAGAGTATGGGTCGGTGAGGAGTGGACAAGTGTAGGAGAGAGAGAGAGAATGGGTCGGTGAGGAGTGGACAAGTGTTGGAGAGAGAGAGAGAGAATGGGTCGGTGAGGAGTGGACAAGTGTTGGAGAGAGAGAGAGAGTATGGGTCGGTGAGGAGTGGACAAGTGTAGGAGAGAGAGAGAGAGTATATGAGTCAGTCAGGGGGGTAGAAGGTGGAGCATATGGCATAATGGAAGTCGTACGGCTAAAAGGATAAAAGTGCTCGCTCTGAAACTTCCTGTGCTCCGATGCTGAGGTAGCGGGACTAAAATGTTGACTTCTCATCGTTGACTTGGGGACATAAATTACAAGTACCTCAGAAGTCGGGGTGGGTTCACCTGACGGTGAGGGACATTGGTAATAGAAAAAGCAAATATCAGTCCAATGAGGACTACGCTTGAGTTCAAAACCAGTGAACAAAAACAAAACAATAATATGGAATGACACAACTGACAAACACTTGCATATATCAATTATCACTACATGGCTTAGTGGAAACCCAGAACCAGCAGAACTAACAGCAACCATTACTACAATTACTTTCAGAACTAACAACAACAGCAACCATTACTACAATTACTTTCAGAACCAGCAGAATTAACAACAACAGCAACCATTACTACAATTACTTTCAGAAGCAGCAGAATTAACAACAACAGCAACCATTACTACAATTACTTTCAGAAGTAACAGAATTACTTCACAATCTTGTTTTGTGTAATCAAACATCATGAGTATAATGCCTATGTTATTGTATGTACAAGTGACAGAATACACATATCAATCATGTACCAAACACTACAGTGCCAACAAGTGGTAGAAATTGTGGTCCGCCATCTCGTACCAGTCTCAGATGAGGTTTTTGTTTTTGTCCCGATTACGCCACGCTATCCTGGTATTTCTATCTTTGATTTCCTCTTGCTCTTTTACCATCAATTGTGCCAGCTTTCACCAAGTTTTCAAATGTCATCATCATGTGCCATGCTAATAAGCTTGGGCGGCCATGTTTTGCCATTTCAAGCGATCACCAGTCATGGATCAGCTCCGTGTTCTTGTCTCGACCATGTCATGCAGCCATGACGTCCAGATATTTACTTCTCTGCCTTCCTCTTGTTTTTTTTTCCCCTTCAATCTTGCCATTGTCACTAAGTTCTCTCATATCTTCTAAATTTCTAAAAATATTTTCACTGACTAGGGGGAAAAGATCTGGAGAGATTACACATCCCTGTTGCACACCTCTCTTAATACGCTGATATTGACCTACTTCATTATCAATCTTTATTGCAATGTTGTTTCCAATATATGTTTTTTTTACAAGTCTAAGGTCTTTCTGATCAATTTGTAGATCTGCAAGCATCTCTATCATGTCGACATGTCAAGTTTCTCTCTCTTCATAACATAACCCAAAATCTGGACTACGCCTAATGTCAGTGACCAAAAATCTGGACTATCTCTAATGTCAATGACCACAAATCTGGACTGTGTCTAATGTCAGTGACTAAATATCTGGACTATGTCTAATGTCAGTGACCAAACATCTGGACTATGTCTAATGTCAGTGACCAAACATCTGGACTATCTCTAATGTCAGTGACCAAACATCTGGGCTATGTCTAATGTCAGTGATCACAAATCTGGACTATAATGTCAGTGATCACAAATCTGGACTATAATGTCAGTGACCACAAATCTGGAATATGTCTAAAGTCAGTGATCAATTTGTGAACTTATCTGCTTCTACACAGGAAGTCACCAACATGTACTGGTCTCCAGCTCGTGGGCACTTTCCTTTCAAATCAGCTGTTTTTATGCAAGCTTCTTTTCTACAGCACAGATGGTCAAGCAGTTAGAGTAACAGTCATACATCAGGAGTAAGGGTTCCAACCCCCACTATGTAGTAGATCTGTATTCATCAGAGGTAAAACTGACAATCCTAAACTGTATACAGTGAGCTGCATGGGACCAAGTGAGTTAACAACTATGATGCTGTCAGACAGTCAGTGGGATCAACACCTTGTGCCACATATATTGAAAGACAGAAGATCAAATGGTTTGGCCATCTCGTCAGAATGCAACACCATCAACTACCAGCACTGGCTCTACATTAAAGAAGATCTGCTACAAGAGCAAGAGGACGCCTGAAAAGAAAATGGATTGACTACATCAAAGACATTATACAATCACACAGAATGACACTATCCAGTGCCACCCATTGGGCGCAGGAGTGCTAATAATTCCTCCCCATAGTACTTGACAGCAAAAGTGGAAGAAGATGATGATGATAAATATGTAGGAAAGAAAGAGTTAACATGCACCTACCTTCCGCACACATCCATGTTTCACACATACACACACACACGTTTCCCCACAATGTCATTCTACCCCAGCTAACAAATTCAGATTCGTGCCTGGCCACACATCCCTAGCTCACTCATACAACTCAAAGTCCAGCCTTGATGAATTGTAAAACTGGCCTTGTGACTGGTATTTGCGGCAAAAGACCCCTTTGTTGAAAGTTCCGTCCTCAGCCCAGGAGATCATCTGTGTCGTCGTGAACGGTCCTTTGATCTCTGAGTCATCCGTGTTCTCCGTCTTGTACTCCCACAGCACACCGGTGTGTTCTGTGTCATCTGCTGTCTCTTTGGAAGACTCACCTGAACAGAAAATGTCAGGTAAAATAACGTATCAATCACCCTAAGCCGTAGATGGAACTCAATAATTGTATATGCAATAATCTGTCAAACCTTACTGTACCCCACTTTGTTGCCTTCTTGACAACAGAGGAGTTGTATATTTTATCATTCTGTGTTTTTTTTTCTTTATATCTGTGTTGTCCTGTCCTTAAAAAAAGATTCTTAGAATCAAAACGTCGGTTGTCCTTTGTGTCCTATACTTATGTTTTTAATTTATTACTTTATTATATATTTGTTGATTTGTTTATTGTTGTTGATTTCACGTGTATAGAATGCATTGTAAGGTATGTACACTGAGTCTGTGTTTAGTATGTCTCATCTTATCGCAGGAACTAAATATACCTAATTGTTTGTAATTCATATTGTTATCCAATTCAACATCACAGAACTTCTTATGCTGTCTCCTGCAGCCCTCTCCATGCACTCCCCATACAGTTCATTTCTTTAACTCTCTTCTCCGTGTGTTTTTAGGTCTCCCACTACTTGGTTTACCTTGTGGGTTCCAGATAAGGGAGTTAGTTAGTTAGTCACGGTTCCACGGGTCATCCCCATTATTTTCCGTTTGTGTACCAGTGAATATTACACAAAATGCTCATCACTGCCAATGTGAAAAGTGGAACAGACAGGAGTCTCAACAAACCAACAGCCCGCACAAGTACACTGTGCCATTGCCAGAATGTCAACACAAAAGTCCACGAAAAATAGTTAATCGTTGATTGAATCGGCAGTCATTAGAAAGACTTCATTGAACCAGATTTTATCCCACATGGCTTGGTCTCTATTTGCAGGGCAACCTGCCAAAAGCGCCACACAAAGCATGAACTCTGTAGCGCCAGTGACGACTCCCAGGAGTCTCCTGAAAAATGCACTCGTGAACTGAAACGGCAAACCAGTCAATTCAGCGACAGCCGACCGCCATTGTTCCGAACATGCAGTTCACGCTACACACAAGCGTGACAGATGTAAAAGCATTCCATACGAAATTCACAGCTCACAGTGTTGCGCCATGCACTCAGTAGCAAGGCGACGGAACCATGAACTACCAGTCCAAGATGAGGAAAATGCTAATGCAAACCATAGCCACAAGCATAAACACTCCAGAGTCCTTAACGGTTCAAATGCCTAGTTATAATATCCTCAGGTTCTCTCAGTGTGTCTTATCCAGTGCCAACATCTTTCCCTCACTGGGATGTTTTTGATGTCACAGCACTGGGGACCTGTCAATGTGTGCTCTGTCTCCCACAGAAGACGTTGAAGAGTATGCATACTTGTAGTTCAGCGACCAGTTGGTTACGCATACCTCTACTTTCTTCTCTACTACAATACTTCCTCCTGGTGCCGAACTGTGTTCCTGATTCCTTCAGTTGTGGCCGTATGTGGTCACTGATTTGTTTCCTCATGCAGCCAGCGGTCATGTATGGACAGTAACATGCTCCAGGGTGGGTAGACTAAAGACAGTACAAGGTTATGGAAAGCAATCCTGAGAAGAAAGCTTGTCAAGTCAGATGTACTAAGCCTTAAGCTTGTCAAATGTCAGATGTACTAAGCTTTAAGCTTGTACAAATGTCAGATGTACTAAGCCTTAAGCTTGTCAAATGTCAGATGTACTAAGCCTTAAGCTTGTCAAATGTCAGATGTACTAAGCCTTAAGCTTGTCAAAAGTAAGATGTACTAAGCCTTCAACTTGTCAAAAGCCAGATGTACTAAAGCCTTAAGCTTGTCAAAACAGTGCAATGCAACTCAATGATCTGGGGGTCATCACTGGCACTGTGGAGTTTGTGCTTTGTGTGACGCTTTCTGCTATATTTGTGATTCTGTTATACAAGTGTTAGTGTGTGATTCTGCTATACATGTGTTAGTATGTGATTCTGTTATACATGTGTTTATATGTGATTCTGGCACACACACAAGTGAATCCCCGCTGGTACAACAGTGTCCGTGCACTGTGCAGGGACTCTCACTGTTTGACCCATGGCAGGAGACTGGAGCACTTATAAAGACATCCATTTGCAATGGAAGCAACCCTGAACAAAGTGAACAAAACCAATGAGACATGCCAGCACAGCAAAACCCACAACTCACCTTCAAACTCTTTCCTTTCCTTGGCATCCCCAGACTCATCAGTTTTAG
This sequence comes from Cepaea hortensis, assembly GCA_963921405.1. NCBI lineage: Eukaryota > Metazoa > Mollusca > Gastropoda > Stylommatophora > Helicidae > Cepaea > Cepaea hortensis. The sequence continues at coordinate 425,050,507 of OY992876.1, forward strand.
AATCTGCATTCCCTGAAGAACCTTTGATTTTATCAGCTTCTTTGCAATCAAAATCTTCGGCAAACATGTCCAGGGCATCGTCCTCCTGCATGCTCTCGGCTATTGTCATTTTGGAGTTCTGGGGTAAGAAAAGAGTAGGTTAATGAGCAGCATGCTCCAGGTTTTTAATATCATGCTGCCAAATATAAAATGTTGGCCAAACCATCTTGAACATTTGGCTGTATATATGTTTTAGACATATTAAATAACTGCTGGAACAACAAGGCAGTTGAAGATGAGTGTGAGCTTAATTATCAACGTCACTGCACTCAGAAGATGAGTATGAGTTTACGAATCAACACCCCTGCACTCAGGACATGCCCATACAAGCTTCGCCCCCTTCTTCAGAAGCCAATGAAGAGTTTATAAGCTGATGGTACCAGTAACAGCCTGATTAAACGTAGGCCTGAATCTTCTCCGACAAGATGGTGAGTGTCATTCATACCCTTTGCATACCCTCTGCAAAATCAACTTCTCAATGTGTGGATTCTCTGCCTGATCTTCTGCACTTTCCACTCTATACAAATTCATAAATAAACACACCCATCCATCAGCCCGCCCGTCCGTCCGTCTCTCTGCCTGTCCATCCATCCATCTATCTTTCTGTCTGTCCATCCATCCACCCACCCATCCATCCATCCATCCGTCCTTCCATTCATTCATTCATCCATCCATCTATCTTTCTGTCCGTCCTTCCATCCATCCATCCATACATCCATCCATCTATCGATCCATCCATCTATCTGAAAACTGAAGAGCCCAGAACAATACCTGATCCTTCTGTTTCAGTTGTTTCAAGGTGAAGGCTATTCGCTCATAGGCAGTTTCATAAATATCGATGACGCCCTGCTGCACAAGCCTGTCACAGAGTTCTGTCAGTCGCAGCATCTGCTTCTGTTCCTCAACCGCTGTATTGACAGCCTCCTGATCCTCTTCCTTCTTGTCTGAAATTTTCTGTTTCTTGTTCTAGAATAAATGTTGGAAGACAAAATATGTAACTAAACTTGAAACACAGATGACGTAGGAAAAGGGGACAGGAAAAAGTTTCTACCATGTTTGTTCTGTTTATTGTATCGGAAAAAAGGGTTGAATGCCACTAGGCTGATCTTGGAGTGCATGCCTTGTGGGTGGTGTTGGTAATCATGTCTGTCCGCAGCCTTCTGTCTCATGTACTGCCAATCTTCTTACAGTCCTTGCTGTGTGGCATTGGTGATCATGTCTGTCCACAGCCTTCTGTCTCGTGTACTGCCAATCTTCTTACAGTCCTTGCTGTGTGGCATTGGTGATCATGTCTGTCCACAGCCTTCTGTCTCGTGTACTGCCAATCTTCTTACAGTCCTTGCTGTGTGGCATTGGTGATCATGTCTGTCCACAGCCTTCTGTCTCGTGTACTGCCAATCTTCTTACAGTCCTTGCTGTGTGGCATTGGTGATCATGTCTGTCCACAGCCTTCTGTCTCGTGTACTGCCAATCTTCTTACAGTCCTTGCTGTGTGGTGTTGGTGATCATGTCTGTCCACTGCTTTCTGTCTCATATTCTGAAAATCATTTCTGATATTAATGTTCCTCCAAACCAAGATGTGAAAGTGTCTACTGCCTCTTCTCCCCTCCAACTCTCTTACTGCGACTACATACTCCAGCTTTCCCCTCTCATGACATGCCAAAAAACTGTGAACTTTCTGCTCCTGATGTGAGTAACCAGTTCTTTTTGTGAGGTGACTTCTCTGAATTGATACTGGAGTCCAAATACAAACATAAAATATGACAAATCTTGAATGAGGAAAACCTCACGCAGATACAGGCAAAAGTTTGACAAAAGTCTTTTTCAATGAACGAACGAACAAACGAACAAACTTTATTTTCAAAGGGTCACAAATTGAGCACCCAGGCCAGTCTTACGTTGGGCCCTTCCAACCACTCATCTTTCATTCATCAGTTGTGCATGTTACATTCACATAAGGAAACAACATAGTCAAGTGGATGTTGTAGACATAAACAATACATTCACATAGGGAAACAACATTGTAACATAGATGTTGTAGACATAAACAATACATTCACATAGGGAAACATTGTCACATGGATGTTGTAGACATAAACAATACATTCACATAGAGAAACAACATTGTCACATGGATGTTGTAGACATAAACAATGAAAAACAAGGGGGTCAGCAGGGCCGAATGGATAAGAGAGCTCATTCTTTAACTTTTGGTGTGCTGATGGCGAGGTAGCCAGTTCAATCTAAAATCTTGACTTCTCCTCCTTGACTTGGGGATGTAACAGTGCGGTGGAGCAAGACAGCTGTGGAGAGTGGAGGAGCAATAGACTGGTGGAGCAAGACAACTGTGGAGAGTGGAGGAGCAATAGACTGGTTGAGCAGGACAGCTGTGGAGAGTGGAGGAGCAATAGACTGGTGGAGCAAGACAACTGTGGAGAGTGGAGGAGCAATAGACCGGTGGAGCAAGACAACTGTGGAGAGTGGAGGAGCAATAGACCGGTGGGGCAGAACAGCTGTGGAGAGTGGAGGAGCAATAGACCGGTGGGGCAGGACAGCTGTGGAGAGTGGAGGAGCAATAGACCGGTGGAGCATGACAACTGTGTAGAGTGGAGGAGCAATAGACCGGTGGGGCAGGACAGCTGTGGAGGGTGGAGGAGCAATGAATCAGTGGGGCAGGACAACTGTGTAGAGTGGAGGAGCAATAGACCGGTGGGGCAGAACAGCTGTGGAGAGTGGAGGAGCAATAGACTGGTGGGGCAGGACAGCTGTGGAGAGTGGAGGAGCAATAGACCGTTGGGGCAGGATAGCTGTGGAGAGTGGAGGAGCAATAGACCGGTGAGGCAGGACAGCTGTGGAGAGTGGAGGAGCAATAGACCGGTGGGGCAGGACAGCTGTGGAGGGTGGAAGAGCAATAGACCGGTGGAGCAGGACAGCTGTGGAGAGTGGAGGAGCAATGGATCAGTGGGGCAGGACATCTGTGGAGAGTGGAGGAGCAATAGACCGGTGGAGCAAGACAACTGTGGAGAGTGGAGGAGCTATAGACCGGTGGGGCAGGACAGCTGTGGAGAGTGGAGGAGCAATAGACTGGTGGAGCAAGACAACTGTGGAGAGTGGAGGAGCAATAGACCGGTGGAGCAAGACAACTGTGGAGAGTGGAGGAGCAATAGACCAGTGGAGCATGACAACTGTGGAGAGTGGAGGAGCAATAGACCAGTGGGGCAGGACAGCTGTGGAGAGTGGAGGAGCAAAGACCGGTGGAGCAAGACAACTGTGGAGGGTGGAGGAGCAATGGATCGGTGGAGCAAGACAACTGTGGAGAGTGGAGGAGCAATAGACTGGTGGGGTAGGACAGCTGTGGAGAGTGGAGGAGCAATAGACCGGTGAGGCAGGACAGCTGTGGAGGGTGGAGGAGCAATAGACTGGTGGGGTAGGACAGCTGTGGAGAGTGGAGGAGCAATAGACCGGTGAGGCAGGACAGCTGTGGAGAGTGGAGGAGCAATAGACCGGTGGAGCAAGACAACTGTGGAGAGTGGAGGAGCAATAGACCGGTGGGGCAGGACAGCTGTGGAGGGTGGAGGAGCAATAGACCGGTGGGGCAGGACAACTGTGGAGGGTGGAGGAGCAATGGATCGGTGGAGCAAGACAACTGTGGAGAGTGGAGGAGCAATAGACTGGTGGGGTAGGACAGCTGTGGAGAGTGGAGGAGCAATAGACCGGTGAGGCAGGACAGCTGTGGAGAGTGGAGGAGCAATAGACTGGTGGAGCAGGACAGCTGTGGAGAGTGGAGGAGCAATAGACCGGTGGAGCAAGACAACTGTGGAGAGTGGAGGAGCAATAGACTGGTGGGGTAGGACAGCTGTGGAGAGTGGAGGAGCAATAGACCGGTGAGGCAGGACAGCTGTGGAGAGTGGAGGAGCAATAGACCGGTGGAGAAGGACAGCTGTGGAGAGTGGAGGAGCAGGACAGCTGTGGAGAGTGGAGGAGCAATAGACCGGTGGAGCAAGACAACTGTGGAGGGTGGAGGAGCATTAGGATAGTGGGGCAGGACAGCTGTGGAGAGTGGAGGAGCAATAGACCAGTGGGGCAGGACAGCTGTGGAGAGTGGAGGAGCAATAGACCAGTGGGGCAGGACAGCTGTGGAGAGTGGAGGAGCAATGGATCGGTGGGGCAGGACAACTGTGGAGGGTGGAGGAGCATTAGAATAGTGGAGCAGGACAGCTGTGGAGAGTGGAGGAGCATTAGGATAGTGGGGCAGGACAGCTGTGGAGAGTGGAGGAGCAATAGAATAGTGGGGCAGGACAGCTGTGGAGAGTGGAGGACCAATAGACAGTGGGGCAGGACAGCTGTGGAGAGTGGAGAAGCAATAGACCAGTGGAGCAAGACAACTGTGGAGAGTGGAGGAGCAATAGACCGATGGGGCAGGACAGCTGTGGAGAGTGGAGGAGCAATAGACAGTGGGGCAGGACAGCTGTGGAGAGTGGAGAAGCAATAGACCAGTGGAGCAAGACAACTGTGGAGAGTGGAGGAGCAATAGACCGGTGGGGCAGGACAGCTGTGGAGAGTGGAGGACCAACAGACTGGTGGGGCAGGACAACTGTGGAGAGTGGAGGAGCAATAGACCGGTGGGGCAGGACAGCTGTGGAGAGTGGAGGAGCAATAGACCGGTGGGGCAGGACAGCTGTGGAGAGTGGAGGACCAACAGACTGGTGGGGCAGGACAACTGTGGAGAGTGGAGGAGCAATAGACCGGTGGGGCAGGACAGCTGTGGAGAGTGGAGGAGCAATAGACCGGTGGGGCAGGACAGCTGTGGAGAGTGGAGGACCAACAGACTGGTGGGGCAGGACAACTGTGGAGAGTGGAGGAGCAATAGACAGGTGAGGCAGGACAGCTGTGGAGGGTGGAGGAGCAACTGACACGTCTGATGTGCCCTGAGACAGGATAGTTAGTTATGTGCATGTCCTTTACAGGACTCCAGTTTTTGGCTGTTTGTGATTCCTAGTCAAGTTTACGTTCAGTAGTTTGCCATTGCTTTCTGAACGATCAACACTCATACCATTGTATGAAAACCAACGCACGGCAGTTTGCTTCCAAATCGTCGGCAGCTGTGTTTCGAATGCGGTATGCAGGATTATGAATTGCACTCCTAACCCTTTAGCCACAGAGCCGGTCTGAAATAGGTAGAGTGATTAAATGAATCTGATGACTGTGAATCTGATGACTGTGAATCTGATGACTGTGAATCTGATGATTGTGAATCTGCAACCATGACCAGGCAGCAAGAACATCATGTCAAAAGGGGTGAGGCCAGACAGAAGCGCTATGCAGAGAGTCGACCAACACAGAACTGGTGTCGTTGGCCACTACATATTGAGGGATTTACTGAGGAGGGGATCTGAGCACTTATGGACCAAATGATTTGATTTGTATTGAGGATTAATCTCTCACTGACTGACTGACTGAATGATTATTATGGGGTGATCATTTCTCTTCCTGGTCTCTTTCCCAGACAATGTCCTCAAAAATTCTGAAAAGAAAGCATGCATAATGCAGAGAAAACGGACACAAAACAGTAAAATTGTATACATAAAGGAGAAAAAAAAAAACATGTTAGTTAGTTAGTTAGTCGCAGTTCCAACTTCACAGCAATGGGTCGTCCCCATTATGCTCTGTTCCTGTGCCAGTGAATATCACACAAAACGCTCCCCACTGCCCAATGTGAAAAGTGGAAAACACAGGAGTCTCGACAAACAACAGCCCGCACAGATACACTGTGCATAATGCCGCCGCCAGAATGTCAACACAATAGTTCCCCCACGAAACACCCAGTTCATCTCTGATGGAATCGGCAGTCATTTTCCCATCTGGATGTTTCCTAGATGTTCACCCACACAGTCCACGAAATACAGTTCATCGTCGACGGCAGTGGCAGTCAACCAGAAGCCCAGCAGCCATGTAAAACAAGTAAACACACAATACAAACAAATGAAATAAAAGAAACAATAAATACTCATGTGGAGGTCAACATGGCTGAATGGATAAGAACGCGTGTTCTTAAACTTCCGGTGTGCTGATGCCGAGGTAAGGGGTTCACTGTTAAAAGGGAAAGCTAATTCACACACAAAATTCAATCCAGCACAACTAGAAGTATTGTGTATGGACTATGCTTGAGTTCAAAGTGAGCAAGCGCAAAAGAAACTTTAAAAAATAAAAAAAATAATTAAAAACTAAGCAAAAAGAAAACACACAAAACAAAGTAATAAACACAATTATTTTAAAACAACAAAAAGACACAAAACAAAGTAACAAAGAACCATACACACATAAAACAAATATATACATATAAAACAAACATATACATACAAAACAAAGGAACATAAACATACCCTCCATTTCTGGCTAGCAGATGGAATCTTGGCCTTGTTCTTCGCCAGTCGCCTAATAGCCTTAGCGACTGTCTCACCTTCCAGAAGATTCTTGAGAATTTCTTCGTAGGTCACTATGTTATCTGCTCTTTTCTTCTCGTCACTTTCCTCATCTTCAGAATCATCACCAGACTAGTGTAAATGATATCAACAACAAAAGGTTAGCTGGACAAAATAATGATCAAACTGGCAGGCTGTTAGTGATGGAAACAAGGGAACTAATAAGCAGGGGAAACAACTAAACATGGTAAACACTTATGTGGCATATGTAGAACAATAACAGGCAGAGGAAACACTTATGTGGCTTATGTAGAACAATAACGGGCAGAGGAAACAATTTAACATGATAAAAACTTATGTGGCATATGTAGAACAATAACAGGCAGAGGAAACACTTATGTGGCTTATGTAGAACAATAACGGGCAGAGGAAACAAGTTAACAAGATAAACACTTATGTGGCATATGTAGAACAATAACAGGCAGAGGAAACACTTACGTGACATATGTAGAACAATAACGGGCAGAGGAAACAAGTTAACAAGATAAACACTTATGTGGCATATGTAGAACAATAACAGGCAGAGGAAACACTTATGTGGCATATGTAGAACAATAACAGGCAGAGGAAACACTTATGTGGCATATGTAGAACAATAACAGGCAGAGGAAAAACTTACGTGACATATGTAGAACAATAACGGGGGGTACGGGGTGTCAGGCATTGGTAGTACCTTTGGTAAGGATGACTGTCACGCTCTTTTCAGGGCACATCCCCCACTGGTCCAAGCCTGACATCCAACTCATGCCTGTGGCTCCTAGTAGCTGTCAGCATGCGACAGTGGCCACCTCCCGGGCGACAGCTGTGACAGGCTGGCTAAACCAGGCGTGGGTAGACAATGTGGTGTCAAACCAATCGGTGAACTAGGGTATGCCTACCCAGCATGTGAAGACAGGACTCAGCAGACTGCGCGTAAGAAATCATTGTTGATTCAACGGGCAAGACGGTGTTTACTTGCAAAGCATTGTGGAAATTAATGAGCACGGCAAGGCACGTAGAGCACTCTGGTCATCCACTGCACCTGTATTCATCTCCAGTCGTCTTGACTTGTCTTGCCACTGGACTCAGATGGACTCGGGTGAGTGAGATCGACGAATTGCGCAACTCTTCCTCACTTTAATCCAATTCATCGCGCAAGTCATTCTTCATCCAACTTCATATATCACCTTCAAGCCCTGTGGCGATGGGCAAGCGGTGAAGCGGCAGGCGTGGGTACGCTGGCAGTCATAGTCACAGACCTGCACAGAGGCAGCTCATGCCATATGGTTGTCTTCTACTGACCGGAGCAGCAGTGGGATTTGGCAGCCCCTGAGCGACTGAGCAGCTCTCTATAGGAAAGCACTGCTCACCTCCATAGCATGAGGAAGGGGCTAGAAAAGGTGCCCTAACCATTGTCTGCTCCATCATTACCTAACTAGCTAGCCGCAGTTGGTGGGTACCCTATACAGGCGGTCGACACACAAACAAAGCAAAATCAGGTAAAGCTAAAAAAGCAAACTATATTCCCTTGACAATCAGAACCTGGAATGTACGCACCTTACTTGATAGAGATGTGCGTTGGGCCCAGAGAGACGAACAGCACTGATTGGGAGAGAGCTGGGCAGGTACAACTTCGACATTGCAGCCTTGAGCGAGACACGACTTGCAGAAGAAGGCCAAATCTGTGAAGTAGGTACTGGGTACACATTCTTCTGGAGTGGAAGGAAAAGCGAGGAAAGACGCCAATCCGGTGTGGGATTTGAAATTAAGTCATTACTGGTTGGCAAACTAGCTGAATTTCCGAAAGCTATAAATGAAAGGCTTATGACCATTAAGTTACCCCTGCTGAAAGGAAAGAAGCATGCAACCATCATGAGGGTCTATGCACCAACCATGACCAATGAAGATGTCAAAAACAAGTTCTCTGAGGACCTGCACACCATATTAACATCTGTTCCCAAAGGAGACAAACTTATACTCCTTGGGGACTTCAATGCCAGAGTAGGCAAGGACACCGGCTCTTGGAGTGGCATCATTGGAAAGTATGGAGTCGGAAATTGTAACAGCAATGGACTCCTCCTTCAGACCTGTGATGAACACGATCTCCTGATCACAAACACAATTGTCCATCTTCCCAAGAGAAATAGGACATCATGGATGCACCCTCACACTGGCATCTCATTGACTCTGTCATCGTCAGGAGGAGTGAAAAACAAGACGTTCGGGTGACAAAATCCATGTGTGGTGCCGAATGTTGGACAGACCATCTTCCCAAGAGAAATAGGACATCATGGATGCACCCTCACACTGGCATCTCATTGACTATGTCATCGTCAGGAGGAGTGAAAGACAAGACGTTCGGGTGACAAAATCCATGTGTGGTGCCGAATGTTGGACAGACCATTGTCTCATTATCTTAAAAATACACAAACACATCAAACCACCACGGCATCATCAAGGGGTAAAATACAAAAAAAAAAAAAACTAAATGCCAAAAAAATGCATCTGTCGTTTGAAAATTTGCTGGAAGACCGCCTCAAGCCCAATGCTGCAGCTAAACAGAATGCGGAAACAGAGTGGAGAGCCCTAAAGAACGTAATTTACAATACTGCTGTGGAAATCCTGGGTCCAGCCCCCCGAAAGCAAAAAGACTGCTTTGATGAAAATTCCGAAGACATCAACCAATTGCTGGCTTTCTCCTCAAGACATATTTAAATGACCTGAAGTCAACATAAAAAAAAGATGCCCTAAATAACGTTCGGAGAGTAGTGAAGCAGAAACTTCAGAACATGCGGGACTCCTGGCTGAGCAACAAAGCTGATAAAATTCAAGGCTTTGCTGACAGACATGATATAAAAAAACTTCTATGACTCACTGAAAGTGGTCTACGGTCCTACATCACCAGGCATAGTTCCCCTCCTCAGTGCAGATGGGGGAACATTGGTCACTGGTCATCGATAAGAAAGAAATCCTTCAACATAGGACAGAGCATTTCAGCAACATCTTAAATGCAACTTTCTTCTTCAATGATGAAACCATCAACTGCCTTCCTCAAGTTCCCACTAATGATACACTTGATGACCTGCCAACCATAGTGGAAGTAAACAAAGCCATCTAGCAGCTTTCTAGCGGTGAGGCGCCTAGCTCTGACTCCATCCCAGCCATATACAAGGCAGGTGGGTCGGTCCTAAGAGAGCAGCTTCACCAAGCCTTTACAAACATATGGGTGAACAAGACCAAGCCACAAGATTTCAAGGATGCATCAATAATCCACCTTTACAAACGTAAAGGAAACCGCCAATCCTGTGACAACCACCGATTCATCTCCTTGCTCTCAATTGCAGGGAAGATACTCGCCAGAATTCTTGTTAATCGCCTCACGGCCCATCTCGATCAAGGTCTTCTTCCTGATAGTCAATGCGGCTTCAGAAAAGAACGAGGGATTGTTGACATGATTTTTGCTGCAAGGCAGCTGCAAGAGAAATGTCAGGAACAGAACTCCGAAATGTTCTCCTCTTTCATCGACCTTACCAAGGCTTTTGATACAGTCAGCAGAGAAGGACTGTGGAAGATCATGGCAAAATATGGCTGTCCACGAAAGTTTGTCCAAATAGTGCGGCTATTTCATGATGGTATGCAGGCTAGAGTACAAGAAAATGGTGAACTGTCTGAGTCCTTTCCTGTCACTAATGGAGTGAAGCAAAGATGTGTCCTGGCACCAACACTGTTCAGCCTCATGTTTTCAGTTCCTCCGAGAACAACGACATTGGAATAGACATCAACTACTGCATGGATGGAAAGTTGTTCAATCTCAGAAGGCTGAAAGCTAAAACCAAAACTAACAGTGACACCGTCAGAGAGCTGCTGTTTGCTGATGATTGTGTTCTATATGCCAACTCAGAGGCAGACATGCAACACAATGTTTCAGCTTTCTCATATGCCTGTGCCAACTTTGCGCTCAATATCTACTTGGAAATGACTAGTTATGTACCAGCCAGCTCCAAGGAATAATCACGCTGTGCCGAATATCAAGGTGAATGATCATAGATTAAGTTTGTGGACAAATTCACCTATCTTGGCAGCACTGTGTCACAAGCTGCCATAATTGATGACGAAGTGAATGCAAGAATCTCCAAGGCCAGTGCGGTCTTTGGCAGACTGTACAAGAATGTATGGGACAGAAATGGAATAAGCCTGCAATCAAAGCTGAAAGTCTATAAAGCAATTGTATTATCCACACATGTATATGCTTGTGAAACCTGGACTGTTTATCAACGATACGCTAGGAAATTAAACCACTTCCACACAGTCTGCCTTAGGGAGCTATTGAAGACTAAATGGCAAGACACTGAAGTTCTAGAAAGAGCGCCCATGCCCAGTGTCCACACTCTACTAATGAAGAATCAGATTCGCTGGGCTGGTCATTTAACTCGCATGCCAGATCACAGGCTCCCTTAACAAATTTTTTATGGCAAGCTGCGTTGTGGTAAATGCTCCCAAGGCGGCCAGAAGAAACGCTTTAAAGACACTCTGAAAATCTCACTGAAAGCTTTTGGAATTCATCTTGACACCTGGGAGACTGCTGCCAAAGACCGAAATAAGCGGTGTGCATCATTACGCAAGGGTGCAGTCACCTGTGAAGCAACCAGGACTGCAAGAGCTGTGAAGAAGAGGCTGGACAGAAAAACCACTGCAGGAGATCCTCCTCCTGGAACGTCAAGCATTCTTTGCCCACATTATCAAAGAACATTATGAGCCAAAATAGGCCTTATCAGCCATCTTAGAACTCACGGCTCCATACTTTCAACCCCACTGGATGAAATAAATGGTCGTCATCATTCTTGATGGACAAACAACAAAACAATAACAGGCAGAGGAAATACTTATGTGGCATATGTAGAACAATAACAGGCAGAGGAAAATAAACAGAATAAACAATTTATGTTTCTTATGTAGATCAAGAAACCACATCTATGTTGCTTCAAAGCTCTTCCATGTATGTTTGTCCACATTCCATGATTCATTGCCAGACAGCAGAACAGGACTGATACAACTCTCATCGATTACACATTTTGCTTCAAGAAAATTAAAACAGCATTAAAAATACTGGGCAACTCACCTCATATGATCGTTTTTTGCTAGCCTCCTCCGGGTTCAAATGTTTAACCTTCACCCAGTCAATGTTATCGATCCAGTTGTCCTTAATTTCCTGTGGATAAATCCAGAATGGGTTCACATTGTATCCATCTGAAGTTTCTGTAATTACCGAATATGATAACATCACCAAAAATGAAGACAGAGAAGTTTAGACAAAAGACAAAACATTGCAGATATAGACAATAAATTTCAAGAGAATGAAAGAAGAAGAAGAGGATGAGGAGGATGATAAATGAAAGAAAAATAAAAGATAAGAAGAGGAGGGAGAGAAGGAGAAGAAGTAGTTCAGTCTTGTTACTCCCTTAAAGTTTGTGTACTCATAAACACATCTTGAGAGAAAATGTTACACCCTGTGGGTACTGAGATGAGTCATCCCAAACTCTATGATTTCAGATCAGAGATAGAGAGATAGAAAACTGTAGCAGAAATGTGTTCACATGGAAAAATAAAGATAAATAGATTGCTCTCATCATTGTTAGTCGTCAGTCGCGGTCCCAACTTCACAACAAAGGGTCACCCCATAATGCTCTGTATCTGTGCCAGTGAATATCACAAAATGCTTCTAACTGTCCTATGTGAAAAGTAGAACAGACAGCAGTCCTGATAAACCAACAGCACATATAAGCATACATACAAAAGGCCGCTGCCAGAATGCTAATGCAACAGTCCACCACGAAAATGACAGTTCATCATCAATGAAAGCAGCTGACACTTGAAAAGCAGCAGATGCACATACATTAACGCCTACAGAAAACCAGCTCATTCAGCAATCGGAGTCCACCATTTTTCTGAACTTGCAGTTCACAATACAAACAACCATGGACAGAAGTAAAGCATTCCACAAATCCACAGCTCATAGTGTCGCTCCAAGCACTTAAGTCTTCACTGATGTGATGACAGTTGCTTCAATACTCTAAAATAAAAACAGTCCAGAACTAGCAGACCTAAGAGCAGCACTTTGTGGGCTATGTCAAAAATACAAAACGGCTGAATTACAATGGTACATGTCAGATTCCAACTTGCTAGGAAATTAAGAGGCTGAAAAAGTGTTGAAAAACACTGAGCATAATTCAGGAGCCAGCCACCTTATCCTCAGGAGCCAGCATATTAATCTTGCAAATACAGGCTAAGAAAATGATTGACAATTTAGGCACCACGTGGACATTTTCAGGAACAATGGCAACCGGGCACCTGGATTTTTCTACCCCTGGCTGCAAGAGTGTCCGACAAACACAGAACAGAGAGGAGGAAGAGTACAACAGCACAGATTCAGCAGAGATGGTGTGTCAGTGCCAGTTTGGGAAGAAAGTCTCTACACTGACCTCACCCTGATAGATGCAAGCCCTTTTTAAAGCCCAGGAGACCTGAATGACACGACTCAAAGAATTCAGTCTTCTAGAAGCTTTCCAACCAACATCAGAAATATCTTGTTAGAACATCACATACAACACTGTGAGGATTAAGTCACTGCGGAGGTCTGCTGTTTGTAGAGTCACCTTCATCTTCATTCTGAAACATGCGGGAGTTAAGGGAAATAAACAAGCTGATAAAATTGCTGGCTCTACATCCCCTGAATGTCCGGTCCATGGATCGTGCCGATATAATTTTAATGCACTTAGAGAGATGTCGAGAGCCAGGGAACCCACATCGTTGTCTAGAATGAGACTTGGCAGTAAGAATTGGCATGGCCAGACATGCGAGGCACATCAGGAGAATGAGGGGGTCTTGTCAACCAATACAGTACTGGCACTATTAGGTACTGGACACTGATGCATATAATGATGCATAAGGATGATACCTCAACAGATAACTCATCATGTGCCATGCCCAAGAGTGGGCGGTCATGTTTCGCCATCTCACAAAATCACCAGAGTCATGGATCAGCTCTGTGTTCTTGCCTCGACCATACCACGAGGATAACTAACTAACTAAACAAACTAACCAACTAACTAACCAACTAAACAACTAAGCTAACTAACTAAGCTAACTAATTAAAAACCTAACTAAAAAACTAACTAACTAATAAGCTAACTAAACAACCAACTAACTATACAACACCCTTCACCAACATCACGTAGACAACACACATGTAACATCCTACCTTTGATTTATCAAAGATGTACGTTCCGTCAGAGTCAAAGTGCCCTTCCTCCAATTCCTCCCGCATGTTGAAAGGAGTAATCTGGATGTTCTCATCAAACTCTATCGTGGCTTCCTCCTGGCCTACGAACACAGGCAAAGAAAATAAAACGTTAGTTGTATATCCTTTACAGGACATCGCAGTCAACCCCACCATTTTGGCAGTTTATGATTTCTTGGCAAGTTTACATTCTGTAGTTTGCCACTGGTTTATGAAAAACTGGTATTCATTGAATTTAAACCAGTGCAGGGTGGTCTGCTTCCAAATCGCCCGCAGCTGTATTTCAAACATGGTATTTTGGAAGAGACTGGTCTCCGAGCCAAAGGAGTTACGGATGCAATTCATAATCCTGTATACCCGGGTTCGAAACACAGCGGTGCTGGTTTTTTTGAAAAAGGTATAAGAGCCAGTCATTCAGAAAGCAATGGCAATCTACTGAATGTAAAACTTGCCCAGGAATTACAAACAGCCAAAATGCTGGGGTTGACTCCAACATCCTGTGAAGGACATGCAACTAAATTTTTTTTTAATGTGGGAAGAGAGGGAGGCAGACCTAGATAAATGATGCTGGATGGATTGAGACGGTGGCCTAGAGGAATAACATCAGCAGAGTTGATCCAGAAAACCAAAGACCAAGATCTGTGGAAAGTCATGAACATCTATGCCAGCCGGCATGGCACTTGATGATGATGATTGAGATTACAAATTGCATTCATAATCCCTCTGCCAGTGCTGGCTATACAGTTAATTCTATCAATTTTACATTTTCAGATGTTAAACATTGTACTAATACCACAACTTCCATATGTGTTACCAGGGTTCATAAAGAAAGCAAACAACAGTAACACTGTAACTATCATTCATGTCATAAGGGGCAACTAAGGAAGATTGGCATGGAACTGGCTACTCAATCCTGTAGAAAACAGATTCAGAATCCAACCAACCATGCACAAGTCTAAAGTCAAAACAAGAAAAATAAATGAGCCAAACAAGATTAAAGGAGGCTCTTCTCCTAAAACAGAGTATGAGGCATTGTGGTAAAAGCCATAAGGGATCTCACAGCCAACTCCCCTCCATTTACCTATGAAAATGTCCACAATCAATCAATCATGTACCATGCCAGAAAGCATGGGCAGTCATGACTCGCCATTTCACTCAATCACCAGAGTCGTGGATCAGCTCAGTGTTTCTGTCTCGATGCCATGTGGCCAAGCCACCCAGGTATTTACTTTTCGGTCTTCCCCTTGGTCTGTTCCCTTCGATGTTCTCCAATCCATTTCTTCTCATAACATGCCCAAAAAATTTTGACTGTCTACGTCTAATTTCTCTAATCAATTTACGATTTTCATTTGTCTCCTGTAGTACTTGGTCATTGGTTTTTCTATCTGTCCATAGTATTCCTTGCATTTTTCTCAGAAACCACATTTCTGCAGCCATTAGATATTTTTCAGCTTGACTGTTCATTGTCCAAGTTTCACATCCATACAAAAGAACAGGCTCTATGTAGCACCTCAACACTCTTTTTCTTGTTTCAATTGACATCTTTTTATTGGTCAGTATGTTTTTCATCTTGCTAAAGGCTACTTTTGCCATGGCGATTATTGTTCTAATCTCTTAAAGGTATCTTCCATCAGACGTTATGACTGTTCTGAGATAATTGTACCGATTCACTTGTTGAAGAATATTCCCATTTACTTTTATATTACACTGTGGTATTTCCTTCTTCCTAGTGACGACCATAATCTGTGTCTTTTTACAATTTAATTCTAACCCCAGTTGTTCACTGTGTGCAACAACCGCATCTACTAATTGTTCCACAATGGGCACCTCAAATAAAACAAAAATAGAGGGTGACCTAGTCACACATGGAGAAGAGAGTTAGAGACAGAGATGAATAATTTGGGGAGGACACAGAGAGGCTGCTGAAACTGGCGAAAGGTACAAAGGCTTGGCATGGAGGTTATGTATTGTGTATTTCAGCTATACAGATTCATAAGTTGCTTAATTCTATGTTGATCTTTTTTTCTGCAGAATGCACCTAACAACATACAGCAAAACATTCCAGGCAAATAAATCATTAAACCTATGGTTTTATAGAAGAATGCTGAAAATTAACTGGACAGCCAAAATGAGCAATCAGGACGTTTTAAGGGAAGCTGAGTCGCAAAGACAACTTATCACAAATATCAGAAAGGGGCAGTCATCGTTTTTGGCCACGTTATAAGAAGACAAAAACTGGAACATATAGTGACAACAGGAAAGATTTGCAGAAAGAGAGATAGATGAAGACAGCGTGAGAAGATTCTTGACAATCTTGTGTCATGGCACAGAAAGACGTCAACACACAAATTGATTCATGATGTCGGAGATCGTAATTTGTGGAGAGGCATCATCGCCCACGCCAGCCAGCAAGGCACTGGATGATGATGATGATTGTCAATAGAACTGGTGTGCATTTATAAAGAGCTAAAACCATCACAATTTTAGGCCTGAGTGCATGGAGAAATAGGTGTGGGTTTATGAAGAGCTAAGACAAACCACACTTTTAGGCCTGAGTGCATGGAGGAATAGATGTGGGTTTATGAACAGCTAAGACAAATCACACTTTTAGGGCTGAGCGCATGGAGGAATAGATGTGGGTTTATGAACAGCTAAGACAAATCACACTTTTAGGCCTGAGTGCATGGAGGAATAGATGTGGGTTTATGAAGAGCTAAGACAAATCACACTTTTAGGTCTGAGTGCATTGAGGAATAGATGTGGGTTTATGAACAGCTAAGACAAATCACACTTTTAGGCCTGAGTGCATGGAGGAATAGGTGGTTAGTTTTTACCTAAAGAAGTTTGAAAAGAG
The DNA here is from genome assembly GCA_963921405.1 of Cepaea hortensis. Lineage (NCBI taxonomy): Eukaryota > Metazoa > Mollusca > Gastropoda > Stylommatophora > Helicidae > Cepaea > Cepaea hortensis. Next base: position 425,067,158 of record OY992876.1, read on the forward strand.
GTTTTTTTGTGCTTGCTTTGAACTCAAGCGTAGTCCATACACACTATTTATAGTAGTGATGGACTGAATTTTGCGTGTGGATTAACTTTCCCTATTAACAGTGTCCCTCACCATCAAGCGAACCCACTCTGACTTCAGAGGTACTTGTAATTTACACTCAAGGAAGGCTTCGCTCGATGCACGAACTCCGTAGCACCCGCGCAGATCTTGAGTATAAACTCCTGGTTTTACATCCTGGCACACCAATTACACGCAAGAGATGAATAAATCCATCCCCTACGCGAAAAAGTTAACGAACACAAAACAACACGACCGTCCGTCGCCATCTTGAAACCGGAAACGGCTTATTAGTTTCATCTTCGTGCCAGGGCATGCGGGAGTACAAGGAAATGAGCGGGCTGACAAGCTCGCAGGTGAGGCTACTGTGGAGGGCGGACGCGCCATGGACCAGGCTGACATTCTGAATGCTCTACGTGATGTGAGACTTTTGCGAGAACCAAGTGATGACTGTGAATCTACAACAATGGCCAGACTGCTAGAGCATCAAATTAAAAGAGGTGTGGCCAAACAAGAACACTACGCAGGAAGCCAAAGAAGATTGATAAACCAACACAGAACTGGCGTCGTTAGCCGCTACACGCTGCGGGATTTGCTGAGGAGGGGATCCGAGCACTTATGGACTGAATGGTTCGATGTGCAGCGAGGATGATCTGTCGACTAACTAACTAACTAACTAACTTGTAATTTACATCCCCAAGCCAAGGACTACAGGTCAACATTTTAGTCCAGCTGTCTGGTATAGGGGTTGAACAGCTTTGCGTCAGCACAACGGATGTTTAAGAACACGCGTTCTTACCCAATCGGCCATGCTGACCTGCCAAAGGGGTTTAAAAAGCAAGGTGAACGACTTCCATGTGAACGGTGGAAGAAAAGTCAACTTTGTGCAAACAAAAAGGCAAATTTGATAAGTCAGTTTACATTTATTACCATTGTTTTTTTGTTTTTTTTGGCATATCCTTTACAGGACATAGCTGTCAACACCAGCATCTTTCAGCTGTATGTTGATCTCTTGGCAAGATTACGCTCAGTAGTTTGCCATTGCTTTCTGAGCAGCCGGCTCACATACCCCGTAAGTTATCGATGCAATTCGAACCGCCGCTGATTCTTACCGTCATCACGTTAACCCACGAGAGTATACGAGATTACGGAGAAAAGTCATAACCTCTAAGCCACGAAGCCGGCTATTAGTACTATTAGTATTACTAGCAATTTCAGAATTATCGCCCTTTTTTTTAGCTCTTCACTTTTTTTTGTGTAATTTTGCGAACTTTTTCCTGTGTCCTCGAACGATCACTTCCGGTTTGACAGGGACTGCTAAAAGAACGAAAAAAAAGGAAATCGGTATGGTACGATGAAAGGGGAACTTATTCTCATATATTTAGAAGTGGTTCAGCTAGCTAACCGCCAAGTTATTATATAAAAAAAACGATTAATTTGGATTATATTTGGTTCTTTTCACGATTAGTAAGGTAATTTGGTTTATAACTCATGTTAATTGAAAATTCCCTTCATTTTTTCTTCCATATTTGAATTCCCCGTTCAGTTTTACATAAATATGAAGAGTTTCAGCATTACAGGTGTTTGCAGACGTTCAGGACAAAATATTTAGTGTCAGACATGGCCACGGCCGACCGTCATATGATACTGATATTCCGATTGCGGCGCCGATACAATAAACTATAGAGCGGACCTGTATTTATTTACAATTAGAACTGGTAATTTAACTAATTTAAGTACTAACATTAAACAGAATACAAGTGTCATGTGTAGCAGTAATACTAATATACTGTAATGTATGTATCTATCTGTGTACGTGCATGATGATATTTCAGCATTTTACATGACTGAAAATAATTTTGAAAGCCAGTTTTCAGACCCGTCTGTAAACTTGTAAGATGTTAAGTAAGGAGTACTTTTTTTCTAAGCTCCGCTGCAGCACTTAATTATTTAAATTTAAATACAGTACTGTAAAATAAGTTATGTTTTAAATAAGTTAGTATTTAATTTTTAATTGCTGACTATTATTTATTAATTAATTATTAGATACAGAAAAAAGAAGTCTGAGAAGTAGAAATCGATTTTTAGTGAACAGTTAATTATTTAATATTTTAATTTTTTATTATTTAATACCTTAATAATTAATTAACTGCTGCTTAATTTATGCAGCAGTCGCAAACTTAGTTACTTACATTAATGTTTATAATATTTAGTCAACAAAAGAAAGCTGTCGCAATGCAGTTAGTACTCATCTCATCTCATCATGTTCCTCTTGTACCTTGCGGTGTCGAGGTGAAGTATAAACTTCGTGAGAGTGCCTGATTATGGGCTTCATATATCGATATTCCCATGGATTCTGCTATTCCCTCCGTCCAACGTTTACGTGGTCGGCCTCTTCCTCTGTTTCCATCTGGTCTGTACATCATTGCTTGTTGTGGCATGCTGTTGACTGGTAACCTACTTGCATGGCCAAACCATTTAACTTGCTGCTTTCTAATAAAATCTAGTGCTGCTTTAACCCCCACTTTAGTCAGTCCGTTTATACTTCTTAGTTTTTCTACGAGCAGTATGAAGATCCCCTGCCGGCTTGCTAGGCCAGTCACAGGTTTAGGACACAAATCTGACCACAGGGAGTCCATCCCCTATGGCGAGCCATAGCCCCGTTAGCCCATGACCTCACGGTCATGGTTGCCCGGTCTGCACCACGTGGAGGTAGGGGTTGACTTGTGTAGTCTGCGGGTCATCGGCAGGCTACTAATTTTCGCTCTTCACCCCTCCTGGGAGAGGCTAGCCGATCCTAACCCTGCTGGCTGCAGGGTCAGGCGCATTCCACACCTTGCAGTTAGTACATTAAGACAATATGATACATTTTCATGAATTGTTCTTTCACTAACGACGAACATTTCACATGACATTTAATTAATATAATAAATGTGCAGCTATTTTTAACTAGCAATTAGGTCACAGCACATCATAACAAAAAGTCTTATAAGTCAATTGCATCTTTGTCAGAAACTCGGAGACTCTTGTGCTTTGTACGATGCTTTCACCAGGCCGCTGTGGTGAAAGAGACTGAGCAAACCTGGTGCAATGAAGTTGATCCTCTCATTCCTCTCGACATTCTATCGAAAGAGGAATATTACCTTTACTTTCCTGTTACCAAATCATAAGTAGAAACCCCATTTTAAAATATTCTCTGTATAGGCAAATATTAATAATAATCATCATAAAGTGCCGGCTGGCGTAGGCGTTCATGGCTTTCCACAATCTCGGTCTTTGGTGTTCTGGATCCTAATACTAAATTATATTATACACCTGCGTTATACACCTGAGAGAAGTGAGGAGTCTCGTTCATGTCAACGAACCAGGCAAGCTAATACAGGAAAGTACTCTTACTAATAATTTACATAAATTAAAAAAATTAGTTGTGAAACATAAACAGCAATTAACCAAAGAATGGCCATCACTTGTGACACTCTTTCTTAAACCATTTCCTGGGACATTCAAGATTCTGCCGGTCACACCTTTGCCACAGCCTGTGTCAATTTGATAAAACAATTCAGATGCACACCTTCCTGTGGTGAGTTTCTATATATTTGAATAACGAAGACACAAACAATAGATTGCACGATTTATTGCCTGGCATATTTCGCTGCATCTCGTCAGGTACATACTGCAGAAATCTGAAAATATAAAAAATAAAAAAATTACACAGAGTAATGAAGCTTACATAAAAGAATAACGAAAAACAAATGCCTACACAAAATACAATAAATAATCACGGAGAAGACCCTCCAGTGACTACATTGTTAATTAGGTCAGGGCACATCCTATAAAAAAAATGAATAATGCGTCAAGTTAGGCCTCGCCGCCCCGGACGCAATGATATATGGCACAATGTTGTCCGTTTAAAATTAACAAGCCACGTTAATAGAAGGCAAATAATAAACAGTTGGCGGCCATTTTAAATTGTTAATTAGGTCAGGGCACATCCTATAAAAAAAAATAAATAATACGTCAAGTTAGGCCTCGCCGCCCCGGACGCAATGATATATGGCACAATGTTGTCCGTTTAAAATTAACAAGCCACGTTAATAGAAGGCAAATAATAAACAGTTGGCGGCCATTTTAAATTGTTAATTAGGTCAGGGCACATCCTATAAAAAAAAATAAATAATACGTCAAGTTAGGCCTCGCCGCCCCGGACGCAATGATATATGGCACAATGTTGTCCGTTTAAAAATAAACAAGCCACGTTAATAGAAGGCAGAATTTCTCAAGTTTCCAATCTTAGGGCCGCGATAAATCCTGACTTATCAGTTAATTCTTCATTGGACTTCCTGGTATTAAATTACGTCACCATATAATTCATAACTCCGCTTAAAATCAACGTACAGTCTTCGTTGAGATACCGTTGGATTTGTCTCGTCAAGCTCTATCTAACTGGTATGATTTCATAAGTAAAAACCCAATTTTTAAATATTGACCAAAATTGCTAGTACTAGTATTACCATGGTAGACAATTCAAATTACTGTGAGAATCTGAGAATGTGTGTTGCATATTTCAGTTTTAATTAATTATTTGAAATATTTGTCTCAGTGCTTTATTAGCTTATGTTGTATGATTATGTGGTATACATCTGATGAAATACAGCGAAATATACCTGGAAATAAATCGTGCAATCATCTATTCTATGTGTTTGAACTGTTTGTTTTCATTATTCAAAATTCACCACAGGAAAAATTATTTAAAAAAATGTATGATGCAGCACCTTCAATATCATCCTCCGCTAACACATCATATTTAACATCGTCATCTTCTTCATCACTGTCCAAGGAATGTTTTTCCTTGAATCGAGTTGCCTTCTCGACGCTTTCGTCGTAATTATCAGCCATCTATCGTCGACTATCAACAGTCTTCTCTCTCAAGACTCAAGACCTCTCTTTTCCAGGTCTGCTTCAACGCCTTCAGAGTTATCCCCCGTGATTCAAATTGCGGAATGCGAAAATACTGGTTCAATTGTATTAATCAAATAATCATTAAATTAGTGCCGTCTCCACAATTAAGGTTCGCTGTAATGGGCCTGAAACATTGTTTGTCTCCCGCTTTGATTGTACATTCTGTCAGACTGCTGTTCGCCCTTCTCTCAATGATCTCTTCACACTTGTATCATTCTCTACCTCTAACATTTTATAAAGTAACGGAATAATCATAATTTATAATATTATGAATCCGATTGACCCCTATAGACTCTATAGACCAGTGCTTCCCAACGTGGGCCTACGCCCCACAGGGGGCAATTCGATTGTTGAGGGGGGGCAATAAAAGAGTCGCTTAAAAGTCGACAAGGTCGACTTCATTGCACCGGGTTTATCCCATATGGCTCGGTCTCTTCCCGCAGCGCGGAAAGCGTCGCACAAAACACGAACGCCGTAGCCGTAGCTTTTTTTAGCGACGACCCACAGGAGTCTCTGAATCATTTACCTCGTAAACCGAAGGGCGCGGCCCGGAATCGAACCCACAACCTTCGAAGCACGAGTCAAACGGCTTGATCACTTCGCCACAAAGACTCCCTGAGGGGGGGGGGGGCAATTCGAAAATGGAAGACATCGGCTGGATATAACAAAACGGGGAGGCTTGAGACTGAAGTTAACTAAATTGAAATCTGGCATAAGTTCTCTTTGTAGCAAGCATCAAGCGAAAGGATCTCACTAAATTGAAATAATAACTAACTACATTGGCACCTTGCCGTCTTGACAGACGATAGTTTGTGCTTTAAAAAGGCATAATAACTTTTAACTATGGCGGTAGCGAGTGTGACTGATAAGGCCAATTTGCGCTGTAAATGTCCGTTCACAGTGGGTGCATGTGAACACGTGGTCATTTCCACCATCATGCACCATCTTACGTCTCAAACGCTTGGTGTGTGACTTTTCTGCAATAATTTTCTCCTTTGACTTTATTCCATTTCTGATATTTGCCCTCCATGCAACACGTTCAGCGGCGACTTGCTCCCAATGTGCATTATCAATGCCTGTATCAATCATGTCCCGCTTACACACATCTTTGTATCGTAGTAGAGGCCGACCCTGAGATCTCTTACCCATCTGTAATTCACCAAAAAAGATATCCTTTGGTATTCTACCATCATCCATCCGCCTAAGATGTCCTATCCATCTAAGTCTACGAAGACTGAGCATGGAATAAACTGTCACACAACCTGATCTTTCCAATACTTCAGTATTTGTGATTTTGTCTTGCCACTTAATACCAAGAATTCTTCGCAGACACCGCATATGAAAGCTGTTTAAATTGTTCTCTTGGTGTGAGTAAGTTGTCCAGGTTTCACTGCCATAGAGAAGAGTACTAAGGACACAGGCTTGATAGACAAGGACTTTTGTTTTGGCAGTAAGCTTCCTGTTCTCCCACACTCTTTTTCTTAACCTGTTCATTGTTGTTGCTGCCTTACCAATCCGGATGTTGATTTCCTGATCTAGGGATAATTTGCTATTTACCACCGATCCTAGATATGTAAAATGGTCTACTATCTCTAGTTCGGCGTCGTCAATAAAGATTGATGGTACCCCATGTGCACCTTGTGACATAATCTGTGTCTTCTTTTTGCTAATTGTTAAACCAAATTCAGAACAAGCATTGGAGAATGCAGATAGTAGACATTGCAATTCTTCCTCAGAGTGGGTCGTAACTGCAGCATCATCTGCAAAAAGCAACTCTCTGATCAGTACCCTCCTAATTCTGGTCTTAGCCTTCAATCTCTGAGCATTGTAGAGGCCGCCATCTGAGCGTGAGTGAATGTATATACCACCATCCTGATCACGAAATGCATATTTCAGTAGAAGTGAAAAGTATATTCCAAAGAGGGTGGGAGCTAGTACACAACCTTGCTTAACACCACTCTTGATTTCAAATTCTTCAGAAGTTGCACCATCGAACTTGATTATACCCTTCATGCCTGTATGGAACGATTCCACAATGGACAGAAGAGTTGGTGGGCAGCCAATCTTCTTTAGTGCCTTGAACAGACCCTCACGACTGACCAAATCAAATGCCTTTGTGAGGTCGATGAAGGCAATAAACAGTGGTTGATTCTGTTCACGGCATTTTTCTTGCATTTGTCACAATGAGAATATCATATCAGTGGTAGACCGGTTCTGTCGAAAGCCACACTGTGATTCGGGGTAGACTTGATCTCCTAGGACTTGAAGTCTGCGCAGAACAATTCTGGCAAATACTTTTCCAACAATACACAGAAGTGAGATACCCCTATAGTTGTTGCAGTCGCTCCGATCGCCCTTGTTCTTGTACAGTGTTATGATGCTTGAATCTTTGAAATCCTGTGGGACTTGTCCTTCACGCCAGCATAGCTCTATTAGCTGGTGGATCTGTATAGTGAGTGTGTCTTGCCCACTCCTGATAACCTCGATTGGAATCCCATCCTTACCTGGAGCCTTGCCAGATGCAAGTTCATTTATAGCACACTTAACTTCTGTTATGGTGGGAAGGGTGTCCAGGTGGTCAAGAGTTGGTAGAGCCTCTATGGCGTTGAGGGCATTATCCGCTAGTTTGGTCTCACTTGAGTAAAGCTCCAAATAGTGCTCCACCCATCTGTCCATCTGCTGTTTCTTATCAGTGATGACTTCTCCAGTCAAGGTTTTCAATGGTGCACTTCTTTTGATCACTGGACCACAGGCTTTCTTTATTCCTTCATACATGCTTCTTATGTCTCCCTTATCACTTGCGATTTGAATGGACTCACATAACTTGATCCAATAATCATTTGCACACTGCCTGGCAGCCTTTTGCACATCCTTCCTAGCTTGCCTTAGCTCACTCAGAGTGTTACGCGTTGGTCTTTCCTTGTTTCTTAAGAGAGCTTTCTTCTTCTTATCAATCAAGGGCTGCAGAGTCTCGCTGTTGGCTGCAAACCAGTCCTGCCTCTTATGATCCACAGTGCCGTAAACCTTTACGGCAGTTTTACAAAGAGTTTCCTTAAGTTTATTCCATTTATCATTTACTGTACAATTTTCTGGTGTATCAGTGAAAGCGTCTTCAAGTTGCTGTTGAAACTGAAAGCACTTTTCAGGATCATGAGTGTTAATAATATTAATCCTGGGGCTAGATTTGTGTTTAGCTGTGTAGATTCTCTTTGGTCTCAGTCTAACCCTTGCAACAACCAAAGAATGATCCGTATCACAGTCAGCACTGTGGTAACTACGAGTCAATGATATATGGTTCAGATGTTGTCTCCGTGTGATGATGAAGTCCAGCTGGTGCCAATGGCCGGATCTTGGATGTTTCCATGTGACCTTATGCATCTCTTTTGTTTTAAAAAAAGAGTTTGTAATACATAGGTCATTACTGGTGCAATGCTCCAGCAGCCTTTGCCCATTTTCATTCATGCGACCGATGTTGTATTTTCCAAGGCACACTGGCCATGAACTCGAGTCCTTGCCCACACGAGCATTGAAATCACCGAGCATATAAATGTAGTCGGATTTTGGAACTGCCTTGATCACAGAGTCTAACTCCTCATAGAACAAATCCTTCACATCATCAGAGGAATCGAGTGTCGGTGCATATGCAGTAATAATGGTGGCAAACCCACAAGAGGTTGCCAAGCGCAGGGATAATAGTCTTTCATTTCCTCCTGCTGGAATTTCAATCATTCCCAGTAGCGAATTCTTCACTGCAAAGCCCACACCGTGTTGCCTTTTTTCTGCCTGCCCTTTACCCTTCCAGAAAAAGGTGTAGTTGTTTTCCCTGAGTGACCCTTCCTCAGCGAGGCGAGTCTCCTGCAGGCCAGCAATATCAATGTTAAGACGATTGAGTTCAGCATCAATCACAGCCGTTTTTCTCACATCGTCAATATTGGTCAAGTCAGTGGAAAATCCTGGACACATGGTTCTCACGTTCCAGGTTGCAAGCCGTAGCTTGAGGTTTCTATTTATATTTTTGTTTGTACCTGGTGCATTGGTTTTACAGCCTGCGATTCAGATTTTGTCCTAGCCCCAAGCACCCATTGAAGCAGGCAGGCTGTGGCGGATCAGCACCCAATTGGCTGGGGGCTGCCCAGCTTGAGGCGGGCGGTAGCTGATCAGTGACACCTATAGGTGTCTCCCACCGTCAGAGGCAACGCGTGGCGCCCCATGTCTACGCCAACTGACAAGGACTTATAACCCGTAACAGTTGCCTCTCGCTTTGATTCCGAGACCAGTTAAGACCAGGGATGGAGTTATTGCCTCTCCATAGCACAAAGCCTGGGCTAAAATATAGAGATCATGTGTTGCCCATGCAGCATGATCCCTCTCTCGGCCTGCCTAGTTCACTCCAGAGGAAAGGTAACACCCCTACATCTGGAACAAGACAAGCTGCAGAAGCTGCCGGATCAGCAAAGCAATGCTCTAACTGTCCGCCTGTCGGAGCTTCGATCCTAGACCAGTCGCCAACCAAGGCTTAGGGCCTGGTCTGCCCTGCCATGACAATTTTGTCTTTAGCTTGCATTTCCTCGCACCAGGGTAAGGCTTGTACCCTCCCAATTGCACTCTTCCAATAACTAACTACTAATAATTAAAATAATATAGAAAAATCATTCATTAACATTATTCTGTACTTGAATTTCAGTTCTCCATTATATGTTTTGAAAATTTACTTACTGTGTTTGCTCAATAATTTCCTAGTGATTTCTTCCTAAAACCTACCATTCAAGTTTCCTTAGTGAACATTTCAATTTTTAAATATTAAAAACTAGCTGACCCTGCCCGGCTTCGCCCAGTCCCTGGTGGGAAGCATCTCATTTAATTCATATAAGTAGTCATATAAGTTCCCGTTCCCGACTGTCTATCTGTCTGTCTGTCTGTCTATCTGTCTCCCTGACCCTGTCCGGCTTCATTAAATTCATACAACAACAAAAATGTAACTTAAAAGAACGTTCTACCACACACCATCCATTATTTTTAATGAAAACTCTTTCTAATCACCTGCATGACTACAGTAACTTCTTAAGCAAAAAAAGATGAGTTACAATGTTATGCATTGTGCATCATTTTTATGAAAACTTTGAAAATGCCTTACAGATTGTATCATTATTTATTATAACTCACATGCCGGTACATAACTATGGACAAAGAGTTTATAAATCTTTGAAAACGATGCCACAATATGACTATAAGTTATACAGAAAAGTTATGCCCCTTGAAATAACTTTTACAGAGTTAGGTCCCCTGAGATATATGAAATTATGATGAAAAATGAAAAATGAAATAATACTGAGTAAGCAGGCGATTTCACACTAACAAAATATCACAGTTGACAGCTCTGGAATGAAAGGAAGGCGTGTAGAAAATTTCATCTCAATCGGATGGGCCGTTCGCGAACAAATAAAGGACATACATACATACATACAGAGATACGCACATCCTAATTTATATATAAGATAATGTATATGTTGGGAGGTTGATGGGGGGGGGGGGGGGAGACATAGGGACATAGGAATTTTAGAAAGGCTTAGGTGGGGCATAGCACAAAAAAAGGTTGGGAAACACTGCTATAGACGCTTAAAGTCGCTTACAAGTCGAGATGATCGACTTCATTGCACCGGGTTTTATCCCATATAGCCTGCCGAAAGCGTCGCACAAAGCAATAACTATGTAGCTCCAGCGACGACCCCCAGGAGTCTCCGAAAAATGCACTCGTGACCCGAAAGACGTAGTCCGGAATCAAACCCACAACCTTCGGAGTGCGAGACAGACGGCTTGACCACTTCGCCACGGAGATTCATTAACCCTTTGACCTTTGCAATAACCTGAAAACTTGAAAACATCTATTATTTGTTAAACAGTTAATCAGTTTTGACTATTGAAAAACGTAATCAAGATGCTTCAGCGACTTACTTTCAGATGTTCTCTTTTATAACACAAACTAGCTGACCCGGCCCGGCTTCGCCCGGGTCCTGGCGGTGATCTATCTATCTATCTATCTATCTATCTATCTCTATCTAATCTATCTGTCTATCTATCTATCTATCTATCTATCTATCTATCTATCTATCTATCTATCTATCTATCTATCTATCTATCTATCTATATATCTATCTATCTGGGCTTTGCCCAGCCTCTGGTGGGGAGCATCTCATTTAATTCATATAAGTAGTCATATAAGTTCCCGTTCCTGACTGTCTGTCTGTCTGTCTGACGACCCGGCCCGTCTGTCTGTCTGTCTATCTGTCTGTATGTCTGTCTGTCTGACCCGGCTTCGCCCAGCCCCTGATGGGGAGCATCTCATTTAATTCATATAAGTAGTCATATAAGTTCCCGTTCCCGACTGTCTGTCTGTCTGTCTGACGACCCGGTCCGTCTGTCTGTCTGTCTGTCTGTCTGTCTGTCTGTCTGTCTGCCTGCCTGTCTGCCTGCCTGCCTGCCTGCCTGCCTGCCTGCCCGCCCGTCCGTCCGTCCGTCCGTCTCTCCCACCCTCTCTATCTATCGGGTCAGATCTATCTATCTATCTATCTATCTATCTATCTATCTATCTATCTATCTATCTATCTATCTATCTATCTATCTATCTATCTATCTATTTATCTATAGCCAGGGGATTTAACCTAAGATATAGCAATGCTACTAAAAGTTATGTCCCTTTATATAAATTTTCTTATGTTAAGTCAGGTAATTACAAAATTAAATTTTAGTAAGTAAATAGCTGATTGTACAGTACCAAACTATGACAGTTGGCTGCACGGGAATGAAAAGAAAACGTAGAAAATTTCATCTCAATCGGATGGACCGTTATCGAACGCATCAAATACATCCCCACCCACCCACCTACATACATACATTCTGTTTTGTATATATAGATTCCAACCGCCGAAAAGTCTCCAAGACTCCCAGTGGACAGCTAGTATACTTGTACCCGATAACATAAAGTAATGCAGTTTTACAGAACACAATAACAGAAAACACGGGATGTTGCAGCAACAAACCTTCATCAGCAACCAAACACATACACAAAACACAACATATAGTCACGGGGAAGACGCTACATTGAGGCACAAGAACGAGATAAGAATAAATGAAAAGATTTTAAAAATTAGAACAATGGAGATAAAATGATTTTAAAAAATTGTGAGGAAAATGTGCTAAATATCTCAGAATCCCATGCTGGGATACTAACATGAATCTACACATTGGTATTCTAATATAGACAGGCGTGGCAGTCTGTGGTATCGTGGGGGCCGGGTTAGAGATTGGTATCGGTTCAGTGAGGATCCCAAGTAAATTACTGGAAGTGGTAGATGAAAAAGAGGAGGAAGGTCACGTTCACATTTTTTGTTTTAATCTTTTCACCCTTGTCACTCTGTATGGTCACTATAGTGTCTTCTCCGTGATTATAGGTTGTGTTTTGTATGTTGTGTTTTGTGTATGTATTTGTTTGCTGATGAAAGCTAGTGTTTTCAGTAATTGTGTTCTGTAAAGCTGCATTACTTTGTGTGGGATTTTTTTTTATTTTAATTTTTTACATCACCACAGCTTTACCGCAACTCCACTATTTGAATGTGTATCAGATAAAGCTTGCAGACACCAATATGTGGTGACTAAAAGACAAGCTCAGAGGGGTGAGAACTGTGCGCCCTCACAAGCTTAGTGCTTTGAGCAAGCGACAGAAAACAGTTTATCGTACTTATGAAATGTAGGATCTTTATGCCACAAGGTTCTCAGAGAAAGAATCATTAGTGCTTTTCCCATTGAGGTGCAGAAGATTGTAGCAATAGTTCTCAAGGCACATACGGCTAACAAGAAACACTTCGGTCACAGGATTATTAATCTGAGGCTGAGATGGACCCTAATTATAACTTTTCTTTTGAGTTTGACGGGTTAGGAGTAATGGAGAACAGATACATTATTTATCTACCTCCTCCTCTTTTACCTCGTCCACATTGAGACCTCCAAGTTAATTACTCCATTAAAAGCAGTAAGTTTTAAATTTAGAACAAAGTATTCCCTTAGTGTCAAACAATATGTTGCACGATTTATTGCTGTGGCATATTTCATATTTCGCTGCATCTCATCAAGTGCATATTGTAGAGTTATATATCATGGGTATAACAAATGCTCCACATTCTAACAATGCCTGTGACTATGTATTATTCATTCATTCACTTCATGTAATATATAACTCTGCAGTGTGCACCGCATGATATGTAGCGAAATATGCCAGGCACTCAATCGCGCAACATGTTGTTTGTGGCTTCTGTATTAAAATTTTAAATACAACATATTCTCGTATAGTTGCTAGGAAACTGGTTGATGTCATATTTGTTTACGTTCATTATTGAAAGTTGGACATGACTGTAATAGATGACTGAACCCTGTAATTGCCGCACACACAAGAGAGAGAGAGAGAGAGAGAGAGAGAGAGAGAGAGAGAGAGAGAGAGAGAGAGAGAGAGCGAGAGAGATAGAGAGAGAGAGAGAGAGAGAGAGAGAGAGAGAGAGAGAGAGAGAGAGAGAACTTTATTTTCAAAGGGTTAAGAATTAGGCACGTAGGCCCGTCTGACATTCTGCTCTTCTTACTTCTTGTCTCTCTCTCTTAGCAGTCAGCGTAAGGTCACCATACAATGGATACCATCCCACTGTGGAGTCACCGGAAACGACAGAGCTGATCGATTGGCTAAGGAAGGAGCAAAATAAGAACAATCTGATGTGGCCATTACATACCACAAAAAGAAAAGAATGATCAAATCAGTCAGAAGGCCACCAAACCTTACTCAAGACGACTACCACGTTATGGACAGACCAGAACAGGTCATTCTTCTGCGCCTCAGAACAGGACACAATAGATTACGCAACCACATGTATACAAAATTCAATATTGGTGACTCAGCCATGTGCACATGTCGTTTGGCGTCGCAGACAGCAGAGCACATACTCCAGGATTGCCCAAACTACAACATATCCAGGCGAACCTTCTGGCCTAGAGAGACAACAGTGGAAGATAAACTCTATGGACCGCTGAGTGAACTAAAAAGACTGTTAGATTCATACAAGAGACAACATTGCAGTTATAAACATATTTCAGGCTAACGAAAGAAGAAGAAGATCTCTCTCTGTTCTCATACATTATTTCATTCATACATCACATATCTATCTTCGACAACAATGACAACAACAGAAATAATTTGCATTATAAACGCATGGAAAAGTGTGCAATATTCAATAAAACACGACTCAATAAAACTAAATTTTAACATGGCAGCTGTAATTAGCCGGTCTCTCTGGCTGTGGGGTTACAACACTTTCTCTCTGTAATCCCGTTTATCACGCAGAGTCTCGTAGCGGAGCGAGAGCTGAGGCGGTTCGACCCCCGCTCGTGACTTGCGGGATACTGAGCCGGCCGCTCAGAAAGCAATGGCATACTACTGAGCGTAATCTTGCCAAGAGATCAACATACAGCTGAAAGATGCTGGTGTTGACAGCTAAGTCCTGTAAAGGATATGCTAAAAAAAAAAAAAAAAGCTGTAATTAGCTATGGTAGATGATCGTACCACAGTTAAGAGAATTATTATTTTTATTTAAACACTAGATGTCCTTTGAAATTATTATATTATTCAAAAGGGGCATATAGTCTGTACTGAGATTGTGTTCAAACAGGTTGCAGATTTTTGTATGTATAGACACTGGTGATGTCTTTGATTTCTTCTTATTCGTTCGCCCGGAATATTGTTTTGTACTTAATTACGTTGTGCCTGTTTACAGCAAAGCTGCGATATTTGCACCCTTCGGCCAACACATTCGACTTCTTGGGTATTTGTTGACCGGATTAACCTTACCGGGAATATCCAATTAGCAATCTGAACATTATGACTCTGTCTTGCCCTGAAGGTCGTTGATAAAAAAAAAAAAAAAACATCATCTTCGTGTGTTCAGGGTGATGTTTTGTTAGTGGTAGCAAACACGACAGGGGATTATGATCATCATTATTCTGCGCCTCAGATCAGGACACAATAGATTACGCAACCACATGTATACACAATTCAAGATTGGTGAATCAGCCATGTGCACATGTGGATTGGCGTCGCAGACAGCAGAGCACACACTCCAAGACTGCCCAAAATACAACATATCTAGGCAAATCTTCTGGCTTAGAGAGACAACAGTGGAAGATAAACTCTATGGACCGTTGAGTGAACTAAAAAAGACAGTTAGATTCATACAAGAGACAACATTGCAGTTATAGACATATTTAAAGCGAACGAAAGAAGAAGAATGTGTTGGTTCCCTTCCATGCCACGACACAAGACTGTCAAGAATCTTCTCACGCTGTCTTCCTCTATATCTCTTTCTGCAAATCTTTCCCGTTGTCACAACATGTTCAAGTTTTTGTCGTGGCCAAAAAACTACGACTGCCTTTTTCTGATGTTTGTGATAAGTTGTCTTTGCGACGCACCTTCCCTTAAAACGATTGGTCATTTTGGCTGTCAAATTAATTTTCATCATTCTTCTATAAAACTACATCTCCAAGGCTTCCAGAAAATTTTTCACCTGTTTACTAAATTTCCAGGATTCGCAGCCAATATAAAATGACACAAAGTAGTGCAGCTTTACATAACAGAATTACGACACATACAGGACGTTGCGGCGACTAGCCTTCATCAGCAAACAAATACACACACAAAACACAACACATAGCCACTGAGAAGACCCCCCGGTAACTACATTGAGGCGTGACGACGGGATGAGAAGAACAAAAAGATTAAAAAATGAAAGCAATGAAGAGAAAATAAAAATTCCAAAAAATGTTCCTACTTACCTGGGAATCCGACACTGAGAATGTCACCGTTATCGCCCTATATACACCGCCGAGGGAGAGGTGTGATGTCTGGGTGGTGAGTGTAACGGCCCAGTGAGCATCCCAGGTACATCTTTATCTTTATCTTTATTTTCAAAGGGTTAAGAATTGGGCACGCAGTACATGAGTGAAAGTGGCACATGAACAGAAAAGGCGGGGGGGGGGGGGGGAGGGGCGGAGGCAGGAAGGTAATAGGAAACTAGTAGTAATAGAGATGTGATGGTAACCGAGGAGTCACAGTGGATATACTCCCGAAGCATGAGTGGATGCCCGTGAATGGGTTGGCCCTAGTGGACGGATATTATAGAGCAATGTAGGGTGCACCCAAGTATGATGGCGTTACTAACAAAACTCAGATTATGGGCGTCTATGTGTTGTTATGAGGTGAGTCCTAAAGTCTTGGTGAACTGATATGTGTGTGCGCACATACATACATCTACACCGATCAACAAACATTCATACAGTAGTATACATACACATGTGCACGGTATATATGAGAAAGGAGAGAGAGAGAGAGATTAGTATCGTTCCTGTGATATGCCATATGGGATATGTGGAGTAGGACGGTCTACAAATATGAGGCTTCACTCATACTGTTCCCTATGAAATAGGGTCAGTAAGGTTGATTGTTATACCACGTATTATGCGGAGTAGAACGGTTTATAAATACGGGGCTAATAACCGTTCTACTCCGCATAATACGTGGTATAACAATCAACCTTACTGACCCTATTTCATAGGGAACAGTATGAGTGAAGCCTCGTATTTGTAGACCGTCCTACTCCACATATCCCATGTGGCATATCACAGGAACGACACTAACCTCTCTCTTTCCCTCTCCCCCTCCCTCCCCCTCTCTCTTTCTCCTTTCTCATATGTACCGTGCACATGTGTATGTATACTACTGTATGAATGTTTGTTGATCGGTGCAGATGTATGTATGTGCGCACACACATATCAGTTCACCAAGACATTATGACTCACCTCATAACAACACATAGACGCCCATAATCTGAGTTTTGTTAGTAACGCCATCATACTTGGGTGCACCCTACATTGCTCTATAATATCCGTCCACTAGGGCCAACCCATTCACGGGCATCCACTCATGCTTCGGGAGTATATCCACTGGAACTCCTCGGTTACCATCACATCTCTATTGCTACTAGTTTCCTATTACCTTCCTGCCTCCGCCCCTCCTCCACCCCCCCCCCCCCCCCGCCTTTTCTGTTCATGTGCCACTTTCACTCATGTACTGCGTGCCCAATTCTTAACCCTTTGAAAATAAAGATAAAGATAAAGATGTACCTGGGATGCTCACTGGGCCGTTACACTCACCACCCAGACATCACACCTCTCCCTCGGCGGTGTATATTGGGCGATAACGGTGACATTCTCAGTGTCGGATTCCCAGGTAAGTAGGAACATTTTTTGGAATTTTTATTTTCTCTTCATTGCTTTCATTTTTTAATCTTTTTGTTCTTCTCATCCCGACGTCACGCCTCAATGTAGTTACCAGAGGGTCTTCTCCGTGGCTATGTGTTGTGTTTTGTGTGTGTATTTGTTTGCTGATGAAGGCTAGTCGCCGCAACGTCCTGTATGTGTCGTAATTCTGTTATGTAAAGCTGCACCACTTTGTGTCATTTTATATTGTTTACACTTTCACAGCTTTACCGCAGTTCCACCAAATTTTATTCAGGATTCGCAGCCGTATAACTGGTTCTAAGTAACATGCAAGAACTCTTTTCATTACTTTCAAGAACAGTGACTTATTATCATTCGGCTAACGAGTGCAATTTTCTCGGTTGTCGTCGCTGGAGCTACAGTTCGTGCTTTGTCTGACATTGTCAGCAGGCCACCCTGCAGAAAGAGATCGAGCCATATGGGTTAAGACTCGGTGCAATGAAATCGATCACTTGCCTTTTAATCTCTTCTTATGGAAGAACAACCGGAAGTTGATCCTGTCGGCGCAGACGATCAGACTTCCGCAGCGGGCACCGAGTGAATCATCTTGTCTGGATACCTTCAGCATCCTCTTCTTCTCGCCCGCTGGACTTTCTGGGAGATTTTCCTTCCCTCTTGTGCAGCAGGATTGTATTTTATATATTTCATTGCTTCTACATTAAAAGGCAGCAGGTATCATGACGGATGCGAGACAGGTAAGTTTAGTTGTGTTGTGTAGATAGTGAGAGTGAGTGAGTACTCAACTCAGTGGAATTATTGTGTCATTGTTTGTTGTAGTTGACTCGCAGAGATTCCCAGGATTTTAACGAACTCACTCCGTGAGACTCTTTGAGATTCCCAGGATCTTAACAGCTCATCAGCACCAAGTGCCATTCAGCTGTCGTAGGCGTTCATATCTCTCCACATATCTCGTTCTTTGGTGTTCTGCATCAACTGTGCTGATGATATTTTTTATTTATTATTATGGGAGGCGTTATTCGTAGCGCGCTGCGAATAATACTGAGCGTTATTCGCAGTCACGGCTGGTCACGTGACCTTTACTTTCGTGCTCTTGAGTCCACCTATCTCATCTGTACTCGTGCTCTTCTGTTGTGCAAGTATATTGACTTTACAGTTTCTCCGTTTCTTCATCAGACCTTCTTTCCAGACTTTGTCAGAGGCTTTCTTCAGATCTATCCATGCCACAAGCACCAGCTTCTTCTCTTCCAGGAATACATCCTCAATTTCTTGAGAGAGGTAGGTTGTCTGATCTTCCGTAGGGTAGCACTGCCTAAAGCCAGCCTGCTGTGGCACAAGGATGTTTTTACTTTCAATGTACCACTGCAGTCTGTGATTGATGATGCACTCCAGTGTTTTGCAGAGACAGCTGGTGAGGCTAATTGGTCTGTAGCTAGAGGCAATGGAACTATCTTTCCCTGATTTTAGGAGGGGTATCATGATTGCTTCTCTCCAGGCTTGTGGAACACTGCTTTAGGTCCAGCAATTATTTTATTGAAGATCTGCTACAGCTTTGCTTTGGCCTCTGTTCCTAGGTTCCTGATCATTTCATTGGCGATACCATCAGCTCCTGGTGACTTTCTCATTTTCAGTTTTGATTTGATTAGCTCCAGTTCCAGTGTGATAGTTGACTCCAGAACCTCATGAACTGTTTCATTCTGTCCTGTATGTTGCCATTTATCTTGAATCTCTTGTTGTTTCTCTGGGCTAATTTCGATATTGTTATCTTGTGCGAATGAGTCCACAAAATGGTCAGCTACTTGCTTTCCTGTTAAGATGTTTCAGTCTTTATGCAGTGCAATTTTTGAGTTTCTCCTTGTGCCCTTATCAATAAGTTGTTTAATTAGCTTCCACAACTTCCTTGTGTCTCTTTCAAAGTTCAGTGACTCTGTTTTCTCCTGCCAGCTTTTCCGTCTAGCCCAGTGTTTCCCAACCTTTTTTGTGCCATGCCCCACTTAAGCCTTTCTAAAATTCATATTGCCCCCCTCCCCTCCTGGCGCCCCCCCCCCCCCTCAACATATACATTATTTTTAATATTCAAAAATTGAAATGTTCACTAAAGAAACTTGAATGATAGGTTTTAGGAAGAAATCACTAGGTAATTATTGAGCAACCACAGTAAGTAAATTTTCAAAACATATAATGGAGAACTGAAATTCAAGTACAAAATAATTTTAATGAAAGATTTTTCTATATTATTTTAATTATTAGTAATTATTTATTATTTAAATTTAGTGAGATCTTGGCGCTTGATGCTTGCTGCAAAGAGATCTTATGTCAGGTTCCAATTTAGTTAACTTCAGTCTCAAGTCTCCCCGTTTTGTTATATTCAGCCGATTTCTTCCATTTTCGAATTGCCCCCCTTAACAGTCAAATTGCCCCCCTGTGGGGCGTGGGCCCCACGTTGGGAAACACTGGTCTAGCCTGAGCTTGGCTCTTTGAAATTTGGCTTTTGTGTGCTGGTATTTATTGTGGTGCTCTTGGCTGGGTTTGGCCTCTGCTTGCTTTCTATACACTTCCACATCATTATGCAACTGTTCCAGTTCACTACTCCAGTAGGGTTTATAATGTTTATGGCTCCTCTTGGTACTGTTTCTCGTGCTGCCTGTAGTATGCATTTCCCAAACTCTTCAATTACTTTATTTATGTCTTTTTCAGTATTCAGGTTTCTAACCAGTTTGCTGGTGCTATGTTTGTACATTGCCCAGTCTGCTTTCTTGTAGTTCCACCTCAAGAGGGTGCTGCTTTCACTTACAAGCTCATTTTCTACAGTTAGAAAGACTGGCTGTTGGTCACTGCCACCAAGTTGTTTCCCAACAATTCATTTAATGTTCCACTCCAGGTCTGGTGAATGAAAAGCCAGGTCAGGTGTAGTTGTAGTGTGCCATGATCTCGAGTAGAAGGTATGTGGATCATACGGCTTGTTAATCAAGTTGAATCTATTCTTATCCTGCCAGTTTTCCAGTCTCTCTCCTCTCTGGTCCATGTAATCATAGCACCAGCTCTGTGAGTGGATGTTGAAATCGCCACACACAATCATTTTTTCTTTTAATGGTAGTGTGTCTAGTGCGGTCACTTAGACAGTAGTAATTGATCGGATGTAGGTCTGTATTGCCTGTCTTAAGTTTAAGTGTCTGATACTCAGCCCCTTCCATGTAAACTTCAATTTGGGAAGCAGTGATGTTATTTTTTTTATAAGGGTCAATATCCCACCCTTTCGCCTGTCCTTTCGGTCAGATCGGTAACACTGGTAGCCTCTGATTTTGAAGGCTATATTTTCATTGAAGTGAGTTTCTTGCAAGCAACATACCCTTACTTTTTCTTGGCCTAAGATGTTTTCTAGTTCTATTTTGTTGTTGTTGCTGACTCCCTCCGCATTCCAGTGCGTTATTTTTAATCTTTGTTTGGTTTGGCCAGAACTCTATTTTTAGGTCCCCTGGCTCCACAGGACATCTGAGAAGGACCTCCAGTAGTTGTGGTTGGACCCTTTCGAGACATAGGGCCTGGCACTGCACCTGCCTGGGGGTCCAAAGCAGGGCAAGCACCATAACATTTAGCAGTAGTCGACATATTTCATTGCATGATTGTGTAGCATCCTGTTGTCTGTGGTGGGCCTCCTGGCTGGTTGCCTCCGTTTTCAGCACCTTTCCTTTGCTAGAGCAGACTGTGGTCTTACTCGAGTTTAGATGTGTAGGTGCGCACACAGGTGTCTGCGTATGCATGTATGTGCATACACATCGAGTGCGCACTGGTTATTTTTCGGCACCAGAGACTCACCGCCCACCCCTTCTCCTGCTAGGTAGAACAGTTCCGCCACGTGAAGGCCATGAGTTTGGATGAATGCACGAACTATTGGTGTATTTATGCAAGGTTGGGCGCACACCCCAACTCTGCGCCCCGGCTACATAACAGCAACATTTTGAACCACCTGTGGACAGTGAATTATTTCATTAAAAACCAGGACTGTCCCAGAAACCCTAGCCAGAATGAGACATTAGGTTTACTTCTGGTGATGTGTACACTAATAATAGAATTATCCACTCAAGTAAATATCTTGTCTACAAAGAGATGTAATGGTTGCAGGTGTCGTTGGCATGTAATGTTGACATTGATTTTGTTGTGAGGTGTCTGTACTTCATGTTTATTCTGAATTAAGTACTTGGCTGCTTTTCCTTCTTTGAGAAGTCTAAGTGGAGTATATCGTTTTGCAAGGTCAAAGATGTACTAAACTAAAAGTGAACATTGTCGAGAAATTTTTGTGTGCAATTAACAGTAAAATTCATATCACCAAAAAATGGGCAGATTGGTGGGGGTTTGATTTGAATAAGTGTCTGTTACAAATATATGTATTTTACGGCAGATTTATGAAAAACAATATTTGGTACTGTTTTTTTGCCCCCCGTACGCTCGCTTTGAATTCAAGCGTGGTCCACACTGGACTGATGTTTGCGTGTGGGTTAGCTTTCCCTATTACCAGTGTCCCTCGCCATCAGGCGAACCCACTCCGACTTCTGTGGTACTTTTAATTTACACCCCCAAGTCAAGGACGAGAAGTCAATAATTCCATCAGCGCTGAAAGTTTAAGCGCACTCTTATCCATTGGGCCATGCTCACCTCCATTCAGGTTATTTAAATCCTGAAAGAGACTTAATCTGTCGGAGTGAAGTTGGTGTAGTGTTTCCTCCAGACCTGGTACCACTCCATGGGATTGTGTTACATTCTTCTTCTTCCCCTCTCCAAGCATAGAAACCGGTCAGGTGTGGAAGACCATTGCAGGAACTTCACATCTGGTGACAGGCAGATTAGCATGTGACCCATATTTGTATAGACCACACGGCACGCAGTGGGTGATGTGCTCTACATGGCACTGGTCGTCTTCACTTCCTAAGACACATCCTGGTACCGATTATTGGCTGGGCTGAGAGCCCAGGTTCATATTTAAAATGTGAAATTACACTGGTGAAGATCAAACCTAAAACCACCAGTACAGCAGGTGTGTCTAACCGCTAACTACCGCTGCTGCCTAGAGAAAGTAAACTTTACACAAAGGTATGCCGAAGTCGGGCTCACTGATGTTTTAGGTGCATGGCTAGTTGTGGCGCAATCCCTTGAAACATGAATGAAGACGTTCTCTGTTCTCAAAGTCTTAAGAAAGTGATGAGTGAATCCACTAAAACAAGAAGTAGAATCAGTAAGCTTTACTAGACTCTGTAAAGGATGGTCGATCACGAATGACAAAATGGACGTTGTGATTAAAGCCTTCATCAGCACACAAACAACAAACATACACTTATACATTCATTCATTCAGTAGCATGTCCTTTGCAGAACCTAGCTCCCATAACAACCTTCTGGAAAACTTCTCGGTTACAAGCAAGATGTCCCGCGTCTGATACACCCATCTGAAGATCAGCTGCTCCATCCTGGGAGATGTCTTGAAGAGATTAGAACAAGAATCGCCATGGCGAAGGTAGCCTTTTGCAAATGGAAATCATACTGACCAATAAAAAGATGTCATTTGCAACAAGAAAAAGAGTCTTGAGGTGTTACATAGAATCTATGCAGTTGTATGGGTGTGAAGCGTGGACAATGAGCAAACAGACTGAAAAACATCTGATGGCTGTGGAAATGTGGTTTCTGAGGAAAATGTAAAGAATACCATGGACAAATAGAAAAACCAATGAGCAAATCCTACAAGAAACAAATGAAAACCGTAAACTGATTAGAGAAGTTAGACAGTCTCAATGTTTTGGACATATTATGAGAAGAAATAAACTAAAGAACTTGGTGACAACAGGCAATATTGAGGCGGAAAGAAGTAAATATGTGCATGGCTTGGCCACGTGGCATGGTCGAGACAAGAACATATGGAGCTGAACCAAAACTCTGGTGATCATGTAAAATTACCGCCCACGCATATCGGTATTGCACATGGTGATGCTGATTTTTAAAAAAAAATGTTGAAGTCATGACAGTCGAGTTTATTGCACCAGGTGGTATTCCATATGGCTGTTTCCACAGAACAGCCTGTTGAAAGTGTCACGCAGAGCATGAAGTCTGTAGCTCCCTAGGTCTCTGGAAAAATTACAGTCATGTAAACAAGTCATGGTAAATTGTAAGGACATGCAACTAACTTTAGATACATAACAATGTCTAAGTTAGTAAATACAGGACCACTTTACACTCTTAATGGTTCCATCGCCCAGCTACTGAGTTATGTGCGTGGAGTGATACTGTGAGCTGTGGATTTCATGTCAGTAAATTTACATCTGTCCACAGTGGTTTGTATTGAAAGAACTCCCCCTTGGGGAACACCTTGCCCCAACAGCATCTGTTTGCTGGTTTGTCCTTGTACTTTTGTCCTGGCAGTTCTGTTCTCAGGGTAGTGGCTCATCCATTTGTACATTTCCCCACAAACCTGCATTTTTTGCAGTTTTACTTTCAGTCCTTCCTTCCATACTTTATCAAATGCTTTTTCTAAATATATCCAGACCGCTAGAGTGTGCTTTTTCTCTTGGAAGGCATCCTCTATTTCCTGAGTTATATAGGTTATTTGATCTTCACTGGATCTGTAATTTCTGAATCCTGCTTGGTGAACATGCGTTTAGAAAAATAGCAAAGGCCATTGTTGAACTAGTTGGTTTTTGCCTTCTGCAGTAATGCCTGTGCAACTGCTGGCTTTCTAGCGACTGCCATTTTCATCGACGATGAACCGTCATTTTAGTGGCGGACTGTTGTGTTGGCATTCTGACAGCATATATGCCTGTGCATGGTGTTAGTTTGTTGGGACTGCTGTCTGTTCTACTTTTCACCTGGGGCAGTGAGGATCGTTTTGTGTAATGTTCACTGGCACAGGAAATGAGCATTATGGGGTGACCCTTTGCCATGAAGTTGGAACCATGACTAACGACTAATACTCAGTGAAGAAGAGTGGGAATATGTGTGAAGAGGAAGAAGACAATGAAATGTTTCTAAGAGACACAACAGTTGTCATACATAGTGCAGCGAGGGGTGGTAGAAAGATGACATGAAGCACCATAGTCTTCAAGGCCTCCGGAGTAAGAAGGAAGGAATTAAAAATAAGAAACGCAACATTTTTGGTGTTACTTTTATAAAAGATATTCGCTGGTTGGACATCAGTCAACCTATCGACTGTGTCCATCTGATCATTAACTTCTCGTGGTTACCTGAATTTTACTCAACTTATGATTTGTGAGGTCACGGTCAAAACAAGATTTTTGACAATACCACGACAGTTTCATGATAATCCCTTAAAATGAACACAATACTCCCTGACCATATTATTTAATACCTATAAAAGATTGACGCTCCTCGGGTAAATTCAGTTGAAAATTCAGTGCGCAAGTATGGCTCATCTCACTACAGAACAACGACTCATCATCATTGGACGTTTACAGGCTGGACAATCACAAACTGTAGTAGCCAGAGAATTTAATGTGGTTAGAAGCACCATTAGTCGCTTTTGGAGGCGATTTCAAGAAACTGGCTCAGTGGCAGACCAGCCGTGCAGTGGAAGACCCAAAATCACAACTGCTGCCGAAGGCCGCTTCATATGGCTGCGTCACCTTAGGAATCGATTTGCATTTGCATCCTCCACAGTCCTGTCCATGCCAGGAACTCGTTGAATTTCAGATCAAACAGTCATGAACCGGCTGCGCGACGCTGGTCTTTGGGTTAAAATACCCTACATAGGTAGGATTGACGATGGCTGGACTTCCTGTATGTTGCCGATTTATATGGCAGGATTGAAATATTAATTCCGTAAAATAAAATGTTGGTACAAGTTTGCAATTGAAACTGCAGAAATGTTCGTTTCTGTTGTTTTTTTTTTTTTTTGTGAACAGTATATTTGGACACAAGTGAAGCAGGGTGGGCATATGGTGCTCGACCCATATTTGTATAGACCAATCGGCACTCAGTCAGGTATCATGCAGTTCGCTTGTACTTCTCAGGACATTTCCTGGCACCTATGTTAGGCTGGGTTGATCTGGGAGCCCGGCCCAGTTTTTGAACTTCTGCCTCAATGCTGATCCGAACCCATGACAATAGGGCCAGCAGTGGAGCGTCTGGCCGCTATGTTGCTGCCACTCCTAGCAATGTTTAGGATTGCTGTAAATATTTACGGCTGTAGTGTTGATGGGTTTATTAATATATGGATGTCCTGAGTTGAAGATTTGCCCTCCGTGTTCTAATGTTGATGCTTTCACTGTTTTGTAAACTCTTGCCAGGTAAGCTGGTAAATTTGTGTCCAAATACTATTTCTTCCTTCTTTCTCCGGAGGCCTTGAAGACCATTTTGCTGCCCCATGTCACCTTTCTACCACCCCTTGCTGCACTCTGTATGGCTGGTTTGTGTCTCTTAGAAACATTTCACTGTTGTTGTTGTTGTTGTTGTTGTTGTTGTTGTTGTTGTTGTTGTTCTTCTTCTTCTTCTTCTTCTTCTTCTTCTTCTTCTTCTTCTTCTTCTTCTTCTTCTTCTTCTTCTTCTTCTTCTTCTTCTTCTTCTTCTTCTTCTTCTTCTTCTTCTCTTCCTCCTCCCCCTACTCCTTCTTAGTGTTCTGCCTCCTCCTCCTCATCCTCCTCCTCCTCCTCCTTCTTCTTCTTCTTCTTCTTCTTCTTCTTCTTCTTCTTCTTCTTCTTCTTCTTCTTCTTCTTCTTCTTCTTCTTCTTCTTCTTCTCCTTCTCTTCCTCTTCTTTCACTGCTTCCAAAGAAACATAGATCTTCAACCATCTTACACCAAGCCCTTTAAAGACTTTCTTAATTGTTTAGATTATGCAGTTACAGTTGTCTGTGGGATGAGCTGGCCAGTGTCACACTCACTCTACTTAGTTCCCTCTTACAACGTGGATGACAGCTTACTGTGCTACTGTTGTTTGCATCCTTCCTGGCCTCGGTAACACACTGGCGATTACATTTTCTGCCAGGATTTTTCATGTCCATTTCAGAATATGATCTCCCTGGTTTGTTATGTATGTGTGTGGGTGGACAGTGCGGTAGATTTTGACACTAGATCCTATGACCATTAGAATTGCGTGAGTTTGTCCCATTGTAAAGAGGCCCAAATGTCAGTCATTCAGTGCAGAAGAACAGATAGATCATCACGGCTTAAGAGACAATAGCTGCGGGGAGTGACCAGAGGATCTGGCTGACACTCAGGACTAAGGGGAAGGACCGGACGGACACATAATCAGACTACTACTGGTACCATCAGTATTGAGGCTCTTCAGTGGCTGTTGAAGATGAGGACGGAGCATGTGTGCAAGACTTAAAATAATGCACTGGAATGCGGAGGGAGTCAGCAACAAAAAAGTAGAATTGGAAAACATCCTGGACAAAGAAAAAGTAAGCATATGTTGCTTGCAAGAAACTCACCTCAACGAAAATATAGCCTTCAAAATCAGAGGCTACCAGTGTTACCGATCTGACCGAAAGGACAGGCGAAAAGGTGGGATACTTACCCTTGTAAAAAATAACATCACTGCTTCCCAAATCGAAGTCTATATGGAAGGGGCTGAGTATCAGACACTTAAACTTAAAACAGGCTATACAGACCTACATCTGATCAATTACTACTGTCCAAGTGACCGTCCACAGGCACTGGACACACTACCATTAACAGAAAAAATGATTGTGTGCGGCGATTTCAACAGCCACTCGCAGAGTTGGGGCTATGATCACATGGACCAGAGAGGAGAGAGACTGGAAGACTGGCAGGATGAGAATAGATTCATCTTGGTTAACAAGCCGTCTGACCCACATACTTTCTACTCGAGATCATGGCACTCTACAACTACACCTGACCTGGCTTTTCATTCACCAGACCTGGAGTGGAACATTACACGAATTGTTGGGAAACAACTAGGTGGCAGTGACCATCGACCAGTCTTTCTAACTGTAGAAAATGAGCTTGTAAGTGAAAGCAGCACCCTCTCGAGGTGGAACTACAAGAAAGCAGACTGGGCAGTGTACAAGCATCGCACCAGCATACTGGTTAGAAACCTGAACACTGAGAAAGACATAAATAAAGTAGTTGAAGAGTTTGGGAAATGCATACTACAGGCAGCGCGAGAAACAGTACTAAGAGGAGCCCGTAAACAATATAAACCCTACTGGAGTAGTGAACTGGAACAGTTGCATAATGATGTGGAAGTATGTAGAAAGCAAGCAGAGGCCACACCCAGCCAAGAGCACCACAATAAATTCCAGCATGCAAAAGCCAAATTTCAAAGGGCCAAGCTGCAGGCTAGACGGAAAAGCTGGCAGGAGAAAACAGAGTCTTTGAACTTTGAAAGAGACACAAGGAAATTGTGGAAGCTAATAAAACAACTTAACGATGAGGGCACAGGGAGAAACCCAAAAATTGCACTACATAAAGATGGAAACATCTTAACAAGAAAGCAAGCAGCTGACCATTTTGTGGACTCATTCGCACAAGATAGCAATATCAAAATTAGTCCAGAGAAACAACAAGAGATTCAAGAGAAACGGCAACATACAGGACAGAAGGAAATAGTACATGAGGTTCTGGAGGCACCCATCACAATCAGCGAACTGGAGCTAGCCATATCAAAACTGAAAATGAGAAAGTCACCAGGAGCTGATGGTATCTCCAATGAAATGATCAGGAACCTAGGAACAGAGGCCAAAGCAAAGCTGTTGCAGATCTTCAATAACAGTTGGACCTTAGGCAGTGTTCCACAAGCCTGGAGAGAAGCAATCATGATACCCCTCCTAAAATCAGGGAAAGATAGTTCCATTGCCTCTAGCTACAGACCAATTAGCCTCACCAGCTGTCTCTGCAAAACACTGGAGCGCATCATCAATCACAGACTGCAGTGGTACATTGAAAGTAAAAACATCCTTGTGCCACAGCAGGCTGGCTTTAGGCAGTGCTACTCTACGGAAGATCAGACAACCTACCTCTCTCAAGAAATTGAGGATGCATTCCAAGAGAAGAAGCTGGTGCTTGCGGCATGGATAGATTTGAAGAAAGCCTTTGACAAAGTCTGGAAAGAAGGTCTGATGAATAAACTGAGAAACTGCAATGTCAATGGAAGAATGTACAAATGGGTGAAAGCATACGTGCACAACAGAAGAGCCCGAGTACAGATAGACGGACTAAAGAGCAAGAAAGTACTACTGCGTCACGGAGTTCCCCAGGGCGGAGTATTGTCCCCCACACTCTTTCTAATCTTCATCAATGATCTCGTTGCTAATCTACCGCATGGAATTAAAGCCGCAATGTATGCCGATGACCTGGTTCTATGGAGCACAAATGAACATGCATCAGTGGCCACCAGATTACTACAAAGAGCTGTAGATACATTTGTTGCATGGGCAAATAGATGGTGTGTCAGCATAAACACTGACAAGTGCAGCACCACCCTATTTACCCTCTCTCCAAAACAAAAGGCAGGGACCATCCAGATAAATGGAACACCCCTACGAGAAGATAAAGAACCAACATACCTTGGAGTAACATTTGATGGCAGGCTGACATGGAGAAAGCACATCAACAAAGCAGTAGTAAAAGCCAGTTGGAAAATAGCCATCCTGAGAAAGCTAAGTGGAACCACATGGGGAGCCGGTGGGAAAATACTTAGCAAAGTTTATCAACAGAGCATACGACCACACCTGGAATACGGGTCAACTGCATGGTGTTCGGCAGCAAAAACCACACTACAAGAGCTGGACAAAGTGCAAAATCAAGCACTTAGAGTCACCACAGGAGGGATGAGATCAACCCCTATAGTGGAAATGGAGAAGATGGGGAGGACACAAGCACTGAGTGAGCGCAGAGATACGAAAACGCTAATACAAGCAGAAAAGTTCCTCAGCATGCTAGGCCACCCTATGAAGAACAGATTTGAAAACCTAGATATGGGGCGGTAGAAAAGAAGTAGTTTTATCCACCAGGCCAAACGACTCTGCAGAGAAACTACCGATCTGCCCACAGTTGGTATCCCCCTAACAACTATCCCAGAGCGAACTCCATGGAAAGATGAGCATAGACTATCATTACAAATCCAGACAAAAGTGAGAGGAATATTTGACAAGGGAGATCAGAACAGTGTACAGCGCAGAACAGCCACTCTCAGCTTCCTTGATGAAGAATACCCACAGGACCTCTGGATCCGAGTCTACACAGATGGGTCAGCACAAAATGCTGTTCGAAATGGAGGAGCGGGAGTGTACATAGAATACCCAAATAATACCAGGGACACAGCTAGAGTACCGACAGGAAAGTACTGCCATAACTACGATGCTGAAATTGAGGCAATCAAGATAGCAACAGAGAAATTACTAAATACCAGCAATGGTACACAACCTGTGGTGCTATTGACAGATGCAAAATCAGTACTCGAGGCGCTCCTGTCTGGGAAATTGCCAGTACTAAGGACACTACTTTCTGAACTTAGCAGTCAGCATAAGGTCACCATACAGTGGATACCATCCCACTGTGGAGTACCCGGAAACGACAGAGCTGATCAATTGGCTAAGGAAGGAGCCAAAGAAGAACAGCCTGATGTGCCTGTAACATACCACCAAAAGAAAAGAATGATCAAATCAGTCAGAAAGCCACCAAAACCTGCTCAAGATGACTACCACGTTATGGATAGACCAGAACAAGTCATTATTCTGCGCCTCAGAACAGGGCACAATAGATTACACAACCACATGTATACAAAATTCAAGATTGGTGAAACAGCCATGTGCACATGTAGATTGGCGTCGCAGACAGCAGAGCACATACTCCAAGACTGCCCAAAATATAACATATCTAGGCAAACCTTCTGGCCTAGAGAGACGACAGTGGAAGATAAACTCTATGGACCCCTGTGTGAACTGAAAAAGACAGTTCAATTCATACAAGAGACAGCATTGCAGTTATAGACATATTTCAAGCGAACGAAAGAAGAAGAAGAAGCATGTGTGCGAATGCCCTGAATGCTATTATATCGGTTCTTGGTTCAACTCAACTCATATGGAAAGCTGAGAATGAGTGGCTGTTTCACATATGATTATCACTTGCGGCAACAACAAATTTGGGACTTGTGTGGCTCTGTTATCCAGGTCATGTAGCTATGTGTAGAAACGTCAATAGTTTCAAAAGCATCTATCATTGGGGCATTGAAGATAAAGTGGATTTGTTCTTTCACACTCTTCTCCCCCCCCCCCCCCAGTGGTTATTATTTTTTTTTTGGGGGGGGGGGTGCTTGCTCACTTTGAACTCAAGTGCAGTCCATACATACTACTTCTAGTAGTGCGGGACTGAATTTTGTGTGTGCATTAGCTTTCCCTATTAACAGTGTCCCTCGCCATCAGGCGAACCCACTCTGACATCTGAGGTACTTGTAATTTACATCCCCAAGTCACGGATGAGTAGTCAAAATTTTAGTCCAACAGTCCGGTGAATGGGTTGAACCCCTTACCTCGGCATCAGCACACCGGATGTTTAAGAACATTTGGTCATACTGATCTCCCCCCAGTGATTTGTCCTGTGTAGATATTAATAACTGTAACATTAGTATTCTTCTTCTTATACCTCTCATGTTCGTTCTGTCAATTCTGCAACATATGGTGCTATTTCAATGGCTAGATATGATTTATGTCCGTATTCCATAGTTGTGGGTTCATGTGGATGGTAGACCTGGCTAATGAAGACACCGTTAAAGGGGTCTAGATGGTCAAGCGTTGAAGTACACTTGCTTTTGCTTGCTTGCTTGTATTCGCTGGCTGTGAACTCCAGCGCGAAGTCCTGTATGTCGGATGAAGGCATCCTGTTGTCCAACATCAGTGTAATGTCATACAGGACCTGAGATTTGCGTGAGTATCCGTTGTCTCATGTCTGGCTTATTGGTGTGCAGACTGGTGGTTCCTCGATGTGCAGGCAGATACTCTCCGACTTCGGAGGATTCGGCGATCCCACTACGTTAGGACCCTGAAATGACCTGTTGCCCAGGGCGCATGACTAGAACGTGTTAGTAGGTCTTGGCCAGTATAGAACCTGGCTCTGGTGCCTTGGAAACACCTTTGCTGTTGTCATTTGGAGGTAACAGATTCGAATCCCGATGTCGTAACTATAGCTTTAAACTTGTATGTTGTCTAGTGCGTCCTCTAGTCTCTATTTCTTTCTTCTACTTCTATGAGCGTCAAACATTACATGTGAATATCTTTATGTGCTTTCGAGTTTACACCGACAGATGAGTTCACGTCCTGTAAAGTTGTTTGGAGCTCCTTTTGTTCCATACAGTTTTGAATGCAGTGGTGTCTTACTATGCCAGTATTCCCTTTTCTGCTGGCTGGGAGAAATCCTGGAGAATATAGTAATTAGGAAAACATCACTACTCGGAGCAATTAAAACAATCAACATCAAATACGAGGGGACTTCAACTGAAAACCTTAAAAGTGTGATAGAGATTACAATAACCATTCCATTGTCTTGTAATCTGTCAGTATTGTTGTTAAGGATGTCAGGAGTGTTAAGCATGTGATATAAGGGTGCAGACGAACACGGTGACGTTTGAAGGGCAGTTTGAAGATGAATGACCCACTTTTGACAAGCACCAAAGTGAAACAGCGTTCCGTTATCCGTGTTTTGATCAATTTAGGGGTGAAACCTATAGAAATTCATCGGTGAATGAAGGTCCGGTATAGTGATGCATGCCTGTCAGTCCAGCAAGTGTATGAGTGGAGTAGTAAGTTTCAAAACAACATGATTTCTGTGACAAGACTTCACGACCCTATTTGCACACCGAATAAGTGACACCAGAGTCGATTTTTCTACAGGAATCCAAGCTCTTTATCATCGTTGGAAGACTTGCATTGAATGCAGTGGTGACTAGGTCGAAAAATGATTACATTTGTTCTGTGCTTTTTTCAGAATATATTCACCTTCTCTCTCTCTCTCTCTCTCTCTCTCTCTCTCTCTCTCTCTCTCTCTCTCTCTCTCTCTCTCTCTCTCTCTCTCTCTCTCTCTCCCCCCCCCCCCCCCCACACAAAAAACATTGAAGTTTTGTCAGTTGAAGCCCCCTCGTAACAATAACAATCGTAGTAGAAGAAATAGACAATAGAGAAGGACAAAGCATCACGGATATGACGAGCGAACAAGCGAATGAAAAGCAACAGCGTTAAAGTGGACACTTGTCGGGTTTGCAAGAGAGGAACAAGCACAACTACAGAGGGACAGGAAGTGGGTGAACACAGTTTGAAGCACCCCAACTCTAGCCATTGCCAAGGCACGAGGTGGAGATTTGAGTTTTTCTCGGGAATCAGATTGGATGCAGTGGCGTCTTTTCTTCATTGTAAATTATCATCATGTGCCATGCTGGTAAACTTGGACAGTCATTGTTCGCCATCTCACACAATCACCAGAGTCGTGGATCAGCTTAGTGTTCTTGTCTCGCTCGTGTCACGTGGTCAAGCTATCCAAATACAGTGTTTACTTCTCTGCCTTCCCCTTGTTCTTTTCTCCTCGTTCTTGCCAGTTGTCGCTAAGTTTTCCAGTCCATTTCTCCTCTTAACATGCCCCGACAATTTTTTTGGTAAAATAGGGATGTCTAGTTAGTCATGCGTCGAAGTACACTTGTTCCTGCAACGACGTGCCGTTGTCATTTGGAGGTGACAGGTTCGAATCACGGTCGGTAACTATAGCTTTCAATTTTTATGTTGTCTTGTGTGTCCTCTAGTCTCTACTTCCTTCTCACTTCTATGAGACCGAAAGGCACATCATGGGACTAAAGGACCCAAACAAACAAAAAACAGGGACTTGGGGACCTCATGGGACGGCTCTGGCTCTGGGGGAACTGCGAGCTTTAAAACAAATGGGAGATCACATTTGGCGACACCCTTCGTCACGTAATCAGTCGATATCCACTCTTGGTTGACCCCAATCTCTGCCACATGGAACTGTAAATTGGATATGCAAAAATCCACACGCAAAAGATCAGTCCATTGCACTGGAATTTATTTTCGCTCGCTCGCTCGATTTCAATTTAAGCGAAGTCCATACACACAGTTTCTAGCAGTGCTGGACTGTATAGCCAATACAAACAGCCAATAAATGCCGGGATGACTGCGACGTCCTGTAAAGAATATGCAACTGACTTTATACCAGGCATTATAATATTACAGTATAAGTAGATACTCTCTTGTCTGGAACCCACAAGGCGAACGAAATAGCGAGAGACCTAAAACAGTTATCACGGCATGGGAAGGAGCTGCCAGCACATGCATTGATACATTGATGCATTGATACATTGATACATTGATGCATTGATACATTGATGCATTGATACATTCTGCCGGAGAAACTAACTGTGGAGGGAAAAGCTTGGGCGCCCACGCCAGTCAAGAAAGTTAGTTGCATATCCTTTACAGGACGTAGCAGTCAACTTCAGTCTATTTTGGCTGTTTGTGATTTCTGGGCAAGTTTACGTTCAGTAGTTCGCCATTGCTTTCTGAACGACCAGCACTCATATCATTGTATGGGAAACCAACGCAAGGCGGTCTGCTGCCAAATCTGTGTTTCGAAAGCGGGATTACGAATTGCTTTCGTAACCCCTTCGCAACAGAGCCGGTCAATTGGCAAAGGTACTTAAAGGGAGTGGCCAGCAGGGGCCACGGAAGTGGAAATTCAGCAATTAATTCAGGAAAATTCTCGCCCGGGTGATGTGATTATCTACACAGATGGGTCGGTGTTGAGAGGTAGGAGAAGTGCTTGGGGGTTCTTGGCAAAAACTAATGGTCGGCGTTTGGTGCAGGAGAGCCTGGCGTATGATGACACTACATCTAGCTTAAGAATGGAGGTGGAGGCGGTCAGTGCAGCTTTCCGCTGGATAGAAAACACGATACATACACATATTGTGATTGTAACTGACTCAGAAAGCATGCTGAGAAGGGTGAGAACAGGCAAGCTTCGTGCAGAGTGGCTTGCTTCGCTTCGGAGGTCACAGGTAGCAAGCATCACCTGGATCTTTTCTCCTGGGCATGCCGGTGTGCGGGGGAATGAACAGGCGGATAGATTGGCTGGCTCGGCAGAACTTAGTGGAGTATTGATGCATGACAAGGCAGACGTGGTTGCGGCCTTGTGGGAGCACGTGTACGCCTCGGAGGAGCAAATGGATCACCATAGTCTGGTTAGAATGAGGCAGCGAGGAGTGACGAGAGGATCTGGCCGACGCTCAGAGGAAAGGCGAGACGGACATATAATCAGATTGCTACTGGAACTATTAGTGTTGGAACTCTTCGCTGGTTGCTGAGGATGGAGACGGAGCGCTTAAGGGAATGTCCCGAATGCTGTGATGTCGGTTCCTAGATCAATCAATCAATCAATCAATCAGGTACTTAACGATGATAATGGACACCGTCCGTGTGAAAGAGACGCTATAGAGCAAAGCACACCCGTACTGGCTGCGCTGCGCTGCAACTCTGTGGGTTGTTAATTTCATGTGTAACACAACACTAATTAGGTTGTGATGTGTAAACACGCGGTCCGGCACGGCTCTTGGCGCCGCGCCACGTGAAGGCTTGTGAGGTGGGGGTGAGATAGAGCAGGCTGTGTTTGTGTGAACGTGGATGTAATTACTGCCAGTTAGTCAGAGGGGGAGGGAGAGAGAGAGAGAGAGAGATTTATGAAGATGCAATTTTCTTCTTCTTCTGCGTTCATCCGGATTTTTTTTTCGGATGTGACTGCGTTGTGCCTGTTTACAGCAGAGCTGCGTTCTTGCGCCATTAGGCCGACACATCCGACTTCTGCGGGCATTTGTTGACCGGGTTAACCTTCCCGGAGATGCAATTTTCTATACCTAAGCATTGCCATGTAGACTTTACTACATTATGTGATACACCCAAACTCGTTCTTTTAAACTACTACTTTTACTACTACTACTACTACTACTACTACTACTACTACTACTACTACTACTACTACTACTACTACTACTACTACTACTACTACTACTACTTTTACTGCTGTTGCTGCTACTACTGCTGCTGCTACAATAACAACAATACTGGAAGGCCCAGCTATACGTCGCTTCGGTTTACGCCGTTTCGCTATAATGTCGTTGTCACAATGTGACATAATTTCACTTTACGTCGCTACGTTCCGCTATAATGTCGTCACCTGTGTACACACCTGTATAGTGTTTCGCTATACGCCGTTTCACTTGAAGTCTCGTTTTCCAAGAACGTAACCCCGACGTTAACCGGGACCTTCTACTACTACTACTACTACTACTACTACTACTACTACTACTACTACTACTACTACTACTACTACTACTACAGAATTTAACTAACTTTGCTCTAAGCTATGTCATCCCTTCCCTCTCAGCGTGTGTCCGATCAAGTTGCTCCATCTAGAATTGTTTACCCCGTCACATTCCACACGGTCTTCCTGTTGTTTTCTTTGGGCCGTGTGTGTGTGTGTGTGTATGTAGTTGTATGTATGTTTGTATGCGTGCGTGCGCGCGCGCATGCATGCATCTCTAAAACATCATATGATACTGAACAAAAGCATTTCAAACCCAACCCATTAATCACGTGACCCCAGACTCAAAAGCCCCCCCCCCCCCTCTCACCTCCTTCACACACTCACACATACACACAGAAACCCACCCAGAACTCACACACAACCGAAGCGGACACTCCCATCATCAAGTGCGCTCACTTCCCGCCATACAGCTGACAAAAACATCACATCCCCGGTGTTGTCTCGCATTTTTATCCCAAGTTATTTCCTCCCCATAACCCAATCTCCAGCCTCCAGCAATCCTCGCAGTTTGGCAGTCGTGACCGGTGCGTGTTTCTCCCCTGCACACTGTGACTTCGATTAACACACCAGTACAGTTTATCCGGACCGCCGATGGAATACACTAGACGCGCATCTGTTGATGTCTTGTTTTTGTTTTTTTCCCAACAGAAGCTCCTGGTTCTAATTGTTTGACACTGGCTGGAGTCCTGTTTGTGTTATAATTGATGCGAGAGATTCTTCTAGTTTTCTTCTATTGGGTGTGTGGTGTTTTCACATTTGCTTTATTATAAGCCGTAGTGTGCCATGTCTTATTTTTATCAAGAGGTTCTAGATTTAATTGTTTCAGACTGGCGTTGTGTTTGTGTTAATTGATGTGAGGGAATTCTTCTGGTTTTCTTCTATTAGGTTTGTAGTGTTTCTACATTTGCTTTGAAACAGAACGCCCATCGCTGGCTTTCATACAAAATGTATGAATACGGGACATTCAGAAAGCGGAGTCAAACTACCGAATGTAAACTTGTCAAGAAATCGCAAACAGCAATATATGCTGGGGTTGACTGCACCGCCCTGTAGTAGATATGCAACTTACTTGTTTGTGTGTTATAGACCGAAGTGTGCGATATCTTATTTATTACTTTTTTTTTTTCAAGAGACGTTAATAGAATTAATTGTTTCAGACTGGCATTGTGTTACTTGATGTGAGGGGTTCTTCTGTTGTTGAGTTTGCGGTGTTTTTATATTTGCTGTGATTTAGGCCGAAATTTGCATTTCTTTGAGTTGTTTTTAATTGATACCAGTGAAGTTATACATTAGTTTAAAGATTTACTTCTGTGGTAGAAACATTTGAAGCCGGCAAAGAGGGGTGGCCAAACAAGAACACTACGCAGGAAGCCAAAGAAGATTGATAAACCAACACAGAACTGGCGTCGTTAGCCGCTACACGCTGCAGGATTTGCTGAGGAGGGGATCCGAGCACTTATGGACTGAATGGTTCGATGTGCAACGAGGATGATCTGTCGACTAACTAACTAACTAACTAACTTTACTTCTGTGGAAATGAATTAAGATAATAAATTTGCATGCAGGTAGGTTGGTGGGAAGGTAGGTAGGTAGGCAGGCAGTTTTAAGTTCAATAGTTCTTTTATGCGTATGTTCAATGCCTCATTGATTAGCTGTTTGTTCATCATTTGCTAGGCGATTGTAAGTTAAGTAATTGGTTGTAAGTCTTAGCCAGATATCACTGAGCTACCGTATGATAGTAGACGGTACTTCCTGCTATCTGTTAGCGCCAAATGTTGAGCGGTGTTCGCCAAGCCCGACACCCCACATTGTGCCAACGGTTTCGCGCGGAGGAGTGCAATTGGAAGGGTGCACGCCTTATTCTAGTGCGAGGAAATGCAACCGAAAGACTAAATGTCGTGTTAAGGCAGACCAGGCCGTAAGCCTTGGTCGGCAACTGGTCTGGGTTCGAAGCTCCAATAAGCGGACAGTTAGATCATTGCTTTGCTGATCCGGCAGCTTCTGCAGCTGGTCTTGTTCCAGAAATATTGGTGTTACCTTTCCTCTGGAGTAAACTAGACACATTGAAAGAGGGATCATGCTGCATGAGCAACACATGGTCTCTACAATTCAGCCCAGACTTTGTGCTGTTGAGAGGTATAACTCCATCACAAACTATCGTCTGTTAAGACGGCCAGGTGCCAGTAGCATCATTTTGAGGGACAATGTCCTAGTGGGTGATAGAGGACAAACGGAGAAAACGTTCTTTCATGGCTCTTTTATGTCTGTTCTGTCAATTGATATGCCTGTTTGTCAGTCTGCTGACATAGTGTACAGTTTTTTGTTTTTTTTTTGCGTTCGGTCCCTTGCTTTGAACCCGAGCGTATTCTACACATGTGTTACTACTACTATAGTCTGTCCGGAAATGAATGCCTTCATTCATGATCAATTATTTTGAAAACTGTCTGTAGCATCGTTATGAAATTTTTCCTGCCGTCTTATATTTACCCCCGCCCAAGGAATATGTCTTTGATAGGTCCAAAAGCAACTTAAATCATGGAAAGCGGCGACATTTCTGGGATGTTTTGGTGAAAAACTAGTGCTTTCTCGCTAACAAACTTGTTTTACAGTAATGCCCCGCTCCACTACGCGGGGCTCTTGTCATAAGGCCATTCCCATGCCCCACGAGAAAATTAACTATTCTACGCTAATGTTTCCGCGTGAAGCTATAATACATTTAATGTGCACTTCATCTCTGACCCGTAAATTATATACCGCATATAAACAAACTTTGAAATCTGCGGTACAGTCTCCAGAACAAAAATGTTTTTGTTGGGTGGACATAATGATAAGGTTATATGCTAAATCTGATCATTTTCCCTCAGTTGGTTACTGAGATATGACATTGTATATTGGGGCAGACAAAAGTAAACAGACTGTAGTAGTTGCTACTACTAGAGAGTGCACTGGACTGATGTTTCGTGTGGATTAGCTTTCCCTTTTACCAGTGTCCCTCGCCATCAGGCGAACCCTCGCCGATTTCTCAGGTAATGTAATTTATGTCCTGAAGTCAAGCACGTGAGGTCAACATTTTAGCCCAACTGACCAGTGTATGGAATGAACCCACACTGCAGAAATGTAAGCACGGGCACTGTGAACCTCTCGGCCACGCCAACCCCCGACTTTTTCTCGTGGGCATTTGGGTTGGAATAAAACATTTCCTGATGCCTGTTCTAGGCTGGGTCGACCCCGGGGCCTCAGCCAGTTTCTGTGCGGGTTTGAACCCATGGCCATGGAGACAAGAGAGTGTCTAGTTATAAGTTATATCATCCTCAGGTTGTCTCAGTGTTATGCTCTATCAAGCGCTAGCGTGGTTTCCTCACCTCTTGGTTTACTGGGATTTGTCTAGTTCTCTCCATGAGCTCCACACAGGTAATTCTGTCACACAATTTTATTCCCACCATTTTCCCCACGTCTGCATCGTGATATCACACGATGACACCCTGACATCCTTAACAACAGTATTGACAGGTTACAAGAAAATGGCATGGTTATTGTAATTTCTATTACATCTTTAAGGTTTTCATTAGAAGGCCCCTCCTAGTTTATTAGTAATTCTTTCAGTTGTTCTCCGTGTTTCTGGCCCATACAGAAGTGCGATTTAACACTGGAGTTATATATGCTCTGTTTAACGTCCTTTGACTTTCACGAATATCCCAGTGCTATAAATCTCTTGCTGTGTGTATTCTTTTGTTAGTATCTCTATCTGATCCCTCATTTTCGTCTACATTGCTCCCGAAATAGGTGTGCGATTCCGCCTCTTGAAGTGAGGCTTAACCAAGGAAGATAGGGTTGTTTGCCACCGCTGGTCTTCTTATAGTCCATGCTGTGTGGGGTTAGTGATCATGTCTGTCCACAGCCTTCTGTCTCGTGTACTGTCAATCTTCTTATAGTCCATGCTGTGTGACGCTGGTGATCATGTCTATCTACGGTCTTCTGTCTCGTGTGCTGCCAATCTTCTTATAGTCCATGCCTTGTGGGGTTGGTGATCATGTCTGTCCTTAGCCTTCTGTCTACTGCCAATCTTTTTATATTCCATGCCGTGTGGTGTTGGTAATCATGTCTATCTACGGTCTTCTGTCTCGTGTACTGCTAATCTTCTTATAGTCAACACCGTATGGCGTTAGTGATCATGCCTGTCCACAGCATTCAGTGCTGCCAATCATTTCTAATACTGATGTTCCTTGACGCCACAATGTCAAACTGTCCAGCCACTTATTTCTTGGTCTTCCCTTGCGTCTCCTCCCCTCCAACCTTACCGTTATGACCACATACTCCAGCTATCCCCTTCCCATGACGTGCTCACAGAATATGGACTGTCTCCTGGCGCCTATAGCCAGTTCTCTTTGAGCTAACGTATTTCAAGATGTCTTCATTGGTCTGTCTATCTGTCACGGTGTTCCCATCAATCTTCTTTAAAAACCACATCTCTACAGCTTCCACTTAATTTGCCCAGGAAGCCGAAATAGACGGGAATACCCGCTCAAGTGCCGCACTTACACAGAGCTATGGGGCGGACGCATCTTGGGAACCGGCTGGTATGCACACTACGAATACAATGGGACAGTGGTCGTGTTGTTGGGACTCGCTAATTAATTAATTAATTAATGTTGCTCTAGGCCTGTAGCGCGGGAAACGGCCATGGGACAGTTTTAGGATCGCCACGCCGTGTAACTGAGACATCAGGAAGTTTTTCTTGGAACCACATCATCATCATCATCATAATTTTTCATGCCGATAAGCGTGGGCCGCCATGTTTCACTCTATCATCAGAGTCGTGGATAAGCTCCGTGTTCTTGTCTCGGCCATGACATGTGGCTAAGCCATCCCAATATTTAGTTCTCTGCCTTCCTCTTGTTCTTTTTCCAAACATATTACAGAAATTGAGTCACTCAGCATCATCGTCATGCGCCCTGCCGCTGTGTTTTTGTCTTCACCATGATGTGTTTGTGTCTGCCTTGTAGTTGTATATCATCTTTTTGTGTTTCTTCAACTTTAATTTGACAAGCCTTGGTTTTTGTCTTTGACTGGCACCTTGCCGTCTTGACAGACGGTAGTTTGTAAAATGGAATTACACCTCTCCATAACACACATGGCCACATGGCATGGACGAGACAGGAACACTGAGCTGATCCACGACACTGGTGATCGAGTGAAATGGCGAGTCATGACCGCCCACGCTTTCCGGCATGGCACATGATTGATTGATTGATTGGTAACACACAACCTGGACTGAGTTTAGTGTGACCATATGTTGCCCGTGCAGCATGATCCCTCTTTCGGCCTGCCTAGTTTACTCCAGAGGAACGGTAACACCAATACGTCTAGAAAAGACAAGCTGCAGAAGCTGCCGGATCAGCAAAGCAATGCGCTAACTGTCCGGCTGTCGGAGCTTCCATCCTAGACCAGTTGCCGACCAAGGTATAGAGCCTGGTCTGCCCTGTCATGACATGTAGTCTTTAGGTTGTATTTCCCTCCACTAGGGTAACGCTTGTACCCTCCCATTGCACACCTCTACCCGAAGCTGTTGGCACAATGTGGGATGTAATATTTGGTAAACGTCGCCCAACATTCGGCGCTAACAGAAAACAATTAGTTCATATATTGTCATACGATAGCTCAGTCATATCTGACTAAGACCTGACACATATTTTTTTGTCTTTAGTGATTGTAAAATGTGGGAGATACTCTTCAAAATTAATGTTTGTCTGGGAGATAGATACTTATCCAAATAAACGTTGACCACGAGATATTTGTCAAAATAGACATTTGCCCCGGAGATATTCTTCAAAATAAACGTTTGTTCGCGAGATATTCGTCAAAATAGACATTTGTTACGGAGATATTCGTCAAAATAGACATTTGTCCGGGAGATATTCTTCAAAATAAACGCTAGTCCGGGAAATAAATGCTCTTCAAAATAGACTTTTGCCTGAAGTGCTAACTTTACAGTTTGATTGTGGTTGCGTTTTTGTCGTGGTGCTTGGCGATGAATTTCTCTAACGGAGTCGCCAAAGGGCCTGCCGTGGGCAGTGGCCATGGTCCCCCTGTGGGCAGTGGCCATGGTCCCCCTGTGGGCAGTGGCCATGGTCCCCCTGTGGGCAGTGGCCATGGTCCCCCTGTGGGCAGTGGCCATGGTCCCCCCGTGGGCAGTGGCCATGGTCCCCCTGTGAGCAGTGGCAGCGTATCCTCCAGGGAGTCATCTGTGGGCCCGGCGGAAAGCGATACTTCAGAGTCATCTGTGGACTCCACGGGCCAGCAGACGCCCAGAAAGATCTTCAGGATTAGATCCAAAGCCGGAGAGATGACTTTCGGGAAACTGTTTACCAGTCCTAACGTGAGTTTCGTTTCGTTGAGTTTTTCTTTCTTTCTTTCTTTCTTTCTTTCTTTCTTTCTTTCTTTCTTTCTTTCTTTCTTTCTTTCTTTTCACGTCGCGTACTTTACGTCCTATTTTTCGGTTTTCTTTCTTGTTTTATGTGTGTATTATTATTATTATTATTATTATTATTATTTTATTTCGTCGTCGTTTTGTAAGTTTTCGTAAAACTGTTCATGTCTGATGAACGTTTTCTTGTCTTTTGTTGTTCATTTCTTGTGTAATTTTTCGTTTTTCTTTCTCCCCCCCCCCCCCCCCTATCATTCTTTCGCTCTACACCACTTTATAAATACTGGTGTCTTTTCTGTATTTGACCGCAATTAAGTGTTAAAATAAAATCTGTCTAGCAGCACCGCGAGGTTCCCTCAGTGCTGTTGGGAGAGATCTCTGGCAACACGCAGCTCCTTCCAAGCACAAGAAGGATCGTGAACAATATCCCATTGGGGTTGTGTTGTTTTGATATTTTTTACTGTAGGTTATTGTTTTAACAGCTGTCTGCTCCAGCCGTTCAGTAAACAGTAGGAAGGAATGGGGACTCAGTAAACAGTGAGAATCACTGGGAATTCAATAAACAGCGAGAATCACAGGGAATTCAGTAAATAGCGAGAATCAATGGGAATTCATTAAACAGTGGAAATCAGTTGGAATTCAGTACACAGTGAGAAGGATTGAAAATTCAGTAAATAATGAGGGAGTGGATTAGTGTATGAATAGCAGCTTGTGGCAGAAGTTGTTAATGATTCGAAGAAAGAAGTGCCGAGAAATGGAACCGGCCACTTCACCGTATAAAGCGTTTCGTGCATCTGCGGCGTTATCATCCGTGGGATTA
Organism: Cepaea hortensis; assembly: GCA_963921405.1. NCBI lineage: Eukaryota > Metazoa > Mollusca > Gastropoda > Stylommatophora > Helicidae > Cepaea > Cepaea hortensis. Next base: position 425,110,078 of record OY992876.1, read on the forward strand.
CTGTCATCACTGGCTAGCGTAGCACCGACACTTGTGACTGACGTGTGAGATTAGCTGTTCGAATCCGCGCCTGGCAGTGATCACGTGCCGTCTTTCACACCCGCGCTCGTGTCCGTGGCCTTCTGCCCGTCCGCCGGAAGCTGTCACGCATGTCCAGTCAGCGCCCAGCTGTGTTGTGGGGGATGTCACGTGGCTCGGATTTCGGGTTGCGGTCAGCAGGCGGGATCTGATACAGCGAGTAAAGTTGGGTGCCTGGGGTCAGATATGTCTGAGTTTCTTTCATTCAGTGGTTTGCCACCTGTGGGGAAAGTGGTGTTTATAGAGGTGGCCGCGATTTACATCCCAGGGGGCCATTCAGGCGTATGGTATAAAATAGCACAAAGTAATGCCACTTTATACAACACAGTTACGGAAAACATAGGACGTTGCCTTCAACAGCAAACAAATGCACAAATAATAATAAAATTGTTGCATATCCTTTACAGGACGTTGCAGTCAACCCCAGCATTTTTTACCGTTCGTGATTAATGGGCAAACTTACGTTCATTAGTTTGCCATAACTTTCTGAACAGCCGACACCCATACCATTTCATAAAAACCAACGTAAGGCGGTCTGCTGCCAAGTCGCCCACAGCTGTGTTTTGTACGCGGGTATGTGGGATTACGAATTGCGTCTGTAACCCCTTCACAACGGAACCACAAAACACAACATATAAACACGGGAACGATGAGTTGTTAGAATCCAGTGCGACAGAAAAACTAACTTCCTCCCGCAGGAGACAAGAAAGATGGTTGCAGCCACCATGGTGGAATGGAGAGGTCGAGAAGGCATGGCTGGGAAAGAGGCAGGCTGTCAAAGACTGGCAAAAGGCCAGAAAGGCTAACATGCCACAGGTTGAGCTGGCGAACCTGAAGACTGAGGTCGATAGGACGACGACTTTATTCAAATCCTGCGCCAAACATGCCAAGGCCGAGAAATGGGACGAGCTCTGCAGGAAGGTGTGCTCCGAGCGATCTCTTACGACATTCTGGCGCCTCCACAAGAGCATGAACGGTGCTGCACAACGTAGGGGTATTCCAGACTTTCAAGGCACAGACCTGGCATGGAAAAAGTCGGATGCGGATAAAGGTAAGGCCCTTCTTGCACGCTACATAGAACAGACTGACCAGAAAGACGAGCCCGCCAGACAGAGGACCACAACGACACTCTCTCAGTTGTGCGAGGGGGTCGGGACAGACGAAGAATGGACAATCACAGCTGAGACATTGCGTGCGATGCTCAAGAAATCACCTAACACCGCCCCAGGCCCAGACGGCATCCGATATGGTGACCTACTGGTGATATCAGATGATGACATGGAAGAACTGGCCAGAGAATTCAACACCAGTATCCAGAGGGGTCAGGTCAAAGAAGAATGGCTACACAGCTACTTGCTGCCGCTGCCAAAACCAAACAAAGACCATTCCAAGATAAGCGGCTACAGAATCATTACGATGCAGAATACTGTTGGCAAGCTACTGGAGAAAATTGTAGCACACAGACTTGCTTGTGGCTTGGAACAGCTCGGCTGCTTCCCGCCCACACTTGGAGGATACAGACGCAACAAAGAGTCATGGCCGAATGCGGCGGTCTTTGCTCAAGATGTTTACGAAGGATTTCAGGTCAGAGAAGAGACATGTGCGGCCGCCATAGACTTAGAGGACGCATATAACAGAGTATCTTTCGAGCACTTGATGCAAACCCTCCTCAGACTGAAAGTGCACCCTCACCTTGTACGATGGATAGCTGCAGTTCTGCTCCAAAGGAAGGTGGTGCTAAGATGCGGGAGTTGGTCTTCTGAGCCGATAACGATATGTCCAGGATTGCCGCAGGGTTCACCACTGTCACCAGTACTATTCAACGTGTATACGGTGCCGATCACTGAACAACAGTTGGACGGGAGGGGTAAGACTGTCATTCGTTGACGACATCCTCGTGTATCGACAGGGTCGAGATAGACAGGCGGTTGCCAATTATATGCAGGGCGAACTAGATCGAATTTCCTCATGGTGTGCTGATGCCGATGCCCTTGTCAACCCTGCAAAGGCAACGGTTACATGGTTCTCACTAAACAACCATATTGTGAAAACAGACCTGCCGGCAGTAAGAATGGATGGGAGCAGTTTGAGTAGAACCCAGTCAATGACATATCTTGGCGTGAGGCTTGATCGTAGCCTGTCCTTCAGAGATCATGTCGATTATGTCATAACGAAGGCTCGAAAAGGTTTGTCAGCAATGAGAGTCATGGCGACTGCCAATATCGAGCAAAGACTGCTAATACTTCTGTTCCAAGGACTTGTGCTTTCACGCATCGAGTATGCCCTGGCCATCCTCACTGTCAGCCCTACACAGATTGGAAGACTTGAAAAGGTACAAAACGAAGCCATGCGCATCATTTTGGGCTGCACGAGAGACACCAGCTGTGTAGCAATGAGATACCTCCTTGACTTCCCGACAATGGAACACAGGATCAAGATCTGGAGAGCTTGTGCATACTTAAAAATAAGTGCAGATGAGCAGCACCCTCCGCATGACGCTATATTCAGAGAAAAGGGTGACAGGCTAAAGAGGGGCAAATCATGGATGGGTCGGGCGGAAGATGTCGTCAGACAGGTCTGCAGTCTTACCAGTATCAACCCCGGCAAGGAATGGGTGACGGTGCCTCCAGCTTTTAAGTGCACTTTCTCCTGCATTATCACACTCGACAGACGGTGCAGAGAGCAGAACCCTGCCGCTGTCAATGCAGAGGTTAACGCGCTCATCTATGAACACTCAGATAGCCCCGAAGTGCTCATCTATACAGATGGATCTGTTGTAAAGCAGCAGAGAAGTGCGTGGGCATTTACAGCCCGTTCAGCGGGCCGAACCGTTCAAGAATCCAGTGGTGCCCACTCTATGACCACGAGCAGCATGACGATGGAGGTGATGGCAGTTACACAGGCTTTCATATGGCTGGAATCACAGCATTATACCAACGTGTGTGTACTAAGTGATTCAATGAGCATGATTCAGAAGGTCGAAGCTGGATCTGTACGTAGACAGTGGACTGAATCGCTGCGGAAGTCTGTTGTCCGTAAAGTCACCTTCATCTTCGTCCCGGGACATGCGGGAGTCGAGGGAAATGAACGAGCTGACAAACTGGCTGGCTCTGCACCCCCTGTAGATGGCCAGCCCATGGATCGTGCCGATGTTATTAACGTCCTTAAAGATATGGCGAGAACAGAGGACTTTGACGCCAGTGATTCCACATCGCTGTCCAGGATGAAAGACCTGGGAGTAAGAATCGGCACAGCCAGACGCGAGAGGTACATCGGGAAAACAAAGCGCCTCGTCAACCAACACAGAACTGGCACTATTAGCCACCGGACGCTGATGAATATGCTGGGGGGGGGGAGGATCTGAGCACCTATGGACATGTCCGGAGTGCAACGAAGATACCCTAACTGATAACTGATAGAAAAAAGAATGTCTAAGAAGCTCGACGGACGAATAACAAACACACAGATACGGACGAATGTTTCGTCACAAGTCGTTATCAACGAAACAACAAGAACAAAACGATTAGAAATATAAGAGAGTTTTCTTTTTGCCACAGACAGAAAAAACTTCAGACCTTACCGAGGATTCGAACCCGAGATTCTCCTTCGGTAAGGTGTGGAGTTTTTTCTGTCGGGAGCAAAAAGAAAACTCTAGTCTGCACAATTCGCGGCGACTGCACTAGCCAGGCAGCCTTAATTCCTCAGGCTCAAGACCCCCTGCCATACACTTCAAGGTATTATATTGGCAGTAAATGACAGTTGTTTTTGACAGTTGCGTTGAGTCAAGAACCGACATCATCTCATTCGGGGCATTCCACAATCAGAAGAAAGTTTCAATATTATTGGTGCCCGTTACAATCTGATTATACGTCCGTCTTGCTTTACCTCTGAGTGACGACTGTCAACCAGATCCTCTGACCACCCCCTGCTGCGCATTCTCTCTAGACCGTGATAACATATCTGGTCTTCTGCATTATTCACGCGCTCTCAGGGGGGCCTTCATCACATCTGCCTTATCCTGCATAAAACCACACCCCCTCCCTCCCCCCTCCCCCGCCATGATGCAGCGCGATTAGAAATATAAACACGAACGACACATATGGGTACTTCTCTAGTCGCTTGTCGAATCCAGGAACATGAAAACTGATGGTTCGTTGTTGTGTGTTAAGCGTGTCTGATGATACCCTAGAAGAGAATGCGTGAGATGAGAGAGAGAGAGAGAGAGAGAGAGAGAGAGAGAGAGAGAGAGAGAGAGAGAGAGAGAGAGAGAGAGAGTTTTAAAGGATCCAAGTTCACGCCATGAGACATGTTGGGCTGTTTGATGGTTTTAGAACAATCAACATTCGGTGCGTGATGCGGTCAAAATCAAGCATGTCGCCTTTTCTTCCTATGCAAATCACTGCTGCAAAGTTTAGGTTGGGTCCACCTGGAGGCACAGGTCAGTTAAAAACAAAACCCACGACGAATAAGATTTGAACATATAACCACTGTGCCGGCAGGGGAACATGCTAATTCTACTTAGTAACTCCATTACCGCGATGACTGTAACTAATTGTCGCTAGGGGTTGGCTAGACAAGGAAAGACAACACTAACTGCACGAAAGCCTGTTAGTTTTCTCGAATTATCTCCCTTAGTGTGCATTTCTAAGGAGAGAGTGTATTAAAACATTGTCCCGAAGAAGTTTCTTTCTTGCTATGTCTGACATGTGATAACATGTTGTAGGCTTAGAGCAAGGAGGGAGAGACGGCCAGGCTTTCCCCTCACTGTGACAAGCGACGAGTCCATGCGTCGAATTCGCGTTCTACCGTGCTCATGGCATCTGTGTGTGTGTGTGTGTGATAAACTGGTGCGCGCATCACTAGGTCGTAGTAATCACCTTTCTCTCCCCCCTCCCGGATTTAAGTTGATTCAATATGATATGAAGACTTGTATGTTTGACTCCTGCGACAAGAACAGAGATAAGAAACACATGTACGTTTGTACACGGTGTCTATGGGCACCTCCTTTTTTCTAGTTGTAGTATGGATATTTTGCCCTGCTCATGCGGGTGTACGGGGGAATGAACAGGCTGATAGGCTAGCAGAGAATGCACCTCTTGGTGGTAGATTGCCTATGGACAAGGGGGAGGTGGTCGTGCGCTCGTGGGACCAGGTGGAGAAGGCGGAGGAACAGATTGAGAACCAATATGTGGAAAGAATGAGATTGCGGGGGATCGGCAGGGATTCTGGAAGCATCTCAAAACAGAGGGAAGACCAGGAGATCAGATAGCGGTGGGAACGATTAGTAGTATGACTCTTCGCTGGCTGTTGAACGAGGGGACTGAGCACGTATGGGAATGTCCTGAGTGCAGTGATGTCGGTTCTTAACTCAATTATTGTTGTAGTATGGGATCTGAAAGAAATGAAAAAAAGAGACTAGTGAAATATTTGGGCCACGTTAAAAGACAACACTTTTATGAAAACCATACTGAAGAGTTATTTTTGACGGCAAGAGGAAGACAACGATACAAGTAGGAAGACAAAATCACGAGACGGAAGAACAACAGTTTGACAGAATGTACAATCAAGGCGAAAAGCGGTGTTGGAGATCCATTGCAGCCAATCTTCATTGTGGAGACGGCACTTGATTGATTGATTGATTGATTGATTGATTGATGGGGTCTGTGTGTTTATTATCTTCCAGTCTGTGACATACGGTACGGCAGTAGCTGCAGCATTAGTGTAAACTGCAATAATTGCAAAGGTTTACTCCGCAAACGTTTGTAAGTCTATACGGGAAATGAATTCTTGATACGATAAAGGTATGCTGTAAACTGCTGCTACAATACAAGAGAGGGATAGTCTGGTACTGTTAGCTACTCATCAGATTATCATCATTGCACGTCGGCCAGTTCTAGGTATTCATCAGCCGCCAGTTCTAGATATTCATCAGATTATCATAATTGCACATCCGCCAATTCTAGTTATTCATCAGATTATCATCATTGCACATCCGCCAGTTCTAGTTATTCATCAGATTATCATCATTGCACATCCGCCAATTCTAGTTATTCATCAGATTATCATCATTGCACATCCGCCAGTTCTAGTTATTCATCAGATTATCATCATTGCACACCCGCCAGTTCTAGTTATTCATCAGATTATCATCATTTCACATTGAGTTGAGTCCGCGACGGAAAAACAGCTGCGGGCGATTTGGAAACAGAATGCCTCGCATTGATTTCTATACAATAGTATGGGTGTCAGTCGTTCAGAAAGCAATTTCAAACTACTGAACGTAATCTTGCCGAGAAATCACGAACAGCTAAAAAAAAAAAAAAAATACAAGGGTTAACTACGACGTCCTGTAAAGGGTATGTAATTAACTCTTTTAGTTCAGTCCATACGTGCTCGGATCCCCTCCTCAGCGTTTCCCTCAACGTGTAGCGGCCGGCGACATCAGTTCTGTGTTGGTGAACTATACTTGCTTGGCCCTCTGCTTGGCGCTCCTGCTTCACTTGACTCCACTCGATAGAACTGCCGATGCCCGGCATGGATAAGTCAAGCAGGGGTTGTGTTCCCACGGTTGGCCCCGGCATTCCTGAGATTTCAAGTGTTGTTGAGGGACAGCTCACTCTCCGACTAGCACGTTCGCGTTATGCTTTCAGAGATCGTATCCTTTTAGTGAGCGTACTTCACACTGCAAGAGAGTAGTTTCCCTTGGTGTATTCGTGCAGGTAGAGGCCCGGGGACTGCGTGAGGCCCGCGATTTAAGGTTACTCGGCCCGTGGACTTTATTCATTGGGTTCGCGACCAAATTCGCGCGCTGATTGGTGGAGAAAGAAATGTAATGTTTACCCAGTCGTTAAATAATGAATATGTGTGTGTGTGCGCGCGCATGCGTGCATGCGCGCACTCTCATCACTCAGCGGCTCCGCCACAGAACATTATGAAAAGAAAATATGACGAGAACGGGAGCCGGTCGCCTGGACTTAGGCTAAGAATTAGTATATGTGGAAGTCTCAACACTTCATACCCTTATGGCCTTATTTGCCGATACGTTTTACCTTCCCAGGGGTAAAAGTGGAGCCTCAGGGCAGGATCATCAAGTCTAAATGGGAGTTAGGGCAGTGTATGCATGGTTCCGTCGCCCTGCTACTGGGTGAGTGCGTGGAGCGACACTGAACTGTGAAATCTGTGTGGTATGCTTTTACATCTGTCTGCTGTTGATTGTAGCGTGAATTGCATGTTCGGAACAAGGGCGTCGGCTGTCGCTGAATTGACTGGTTTGCCTTTTCGGTTCACGAGTGCATTTGTCAGGAGACTCCTGGAAGTCGTCGCTGGAGCTACGGAGTTCATGCTTTGTGTACGCTTTCGGTGGGGCACCCTGCGGAAAGAGACCGAGCCATGTGGGATAAAACCCGGGCCAATGAAGTCTTTCTGGTGGCTGCCGATTCCATCGACGATGAATTGTATTTTTCGTGGAGGACTTTTATGTTGGCATTCTGGCGGCGGAATTATACACAGTGTACCTGTGCAGGTTGTTGGCTTGCCGAGACTCCTGTCTGTTCCACTTTTCACATTGGGCAGTGATGAGCATTTTATGTGATATTCACTGGCACAGGAACGGAGCATAATGAGGACGACCCGTTGCCATGAAGTTGGAACCGCGACTAACTAGCTATGCATGTGTCGGACTTTCTTTTTTTTTCTTTCTGATTTTCTGATTATCTTTCTTTTTTTTCCTTTTTTCCCGCCTTCTATATTATTGTATATATGATTAAATAGTGACACGAGTATGTGGCCAACACTAAAAATTTCGAGGATAGGCCAGTTAAGTCTTTGTTTGTTTGTTTGTTTCTTTCTTTCTTTCTTTCTTTCTTTCTTTCTTTCTTTCTTTCTTTCTTTCTTTTGTTTTCTCTTTCTGTTTTTCTGTTTTTCTTTCGCTGTCTTTTTCTTTTTTCTATATTATTCTTTCTTATTGTTTCTTTGTTTCTTTCTCTTTTTCTTTCTTTCTTTCTCTTTTTCTTTCTTTCTTTATCTCTTTTTGCTCGTATACTTTTTGTTTTTGTTTGTTTGTTTATTTATTCGTTTGTTTTGTGTGTTTACTTGTTTGCTTGTTTTTGTTTGTTGAATTGTTTGTCTGCTTGTACAGTGTGTTTGTTTGAATGTGTCGTCAAATGCAAAGAGAACATACCTTTCTTAGTTTTGCATTCTTGACCACTATTGCGCCAGTATCTCTTATCTTGGATGTGTAAAACTTGTGGTGTTTAAGCCTGGCGCTGTGCCAGATAGGGAGTGTGAAGATTGTTACTTCTTCTCATTGCTGTAGATGGTAACAGGCAGTATCCTTCAGGTGGTCATGATGCTCTGAATTCCACTTGATTCTATGATTGTGTTCCATAACTCTTTTATGAATGTGAGGGTAAAACCATATTCAGCTGCTTTGGTAACTGTCTGGTCACAGGACTGTCATTCTGAGCCGGTGATGGACCCTACTATAACTTCTCCTTGAGGTTCAATGGGGTAGGGGTTATGGTGAAATCGAATCGAATTGTATGAATCTATTTTCATTTAGTGTAGTCGTTTTAGCCTGCTACTGGTCTAAGATCGAAGCTTTGCTGATCTGACAGCTTCTGTAGCTTGTTTTGTTCCAGATTTATTGGTGTGACCTTTCCTGTGGCGTAAACTAGGCAGGCCGAGAGAAGGAACAATCTGCATGATCAACACATGGTCTCTACAATTCAGCCCTGGCTTTGTGATATGGAGAGGTATAACTCTATCTCTAGTCCCCACCATGGGTTGTAGTTATTGTGCCTTTTGTGAAGCTCAATGTAACAACTGTCAAGACGGCCAGGTGCCATTCAGTCAGAAGCACAATGTAACATTTGACTGTCAAGACAGCCAGGTGCCAGTCAGTCATTCAGTCAGAAGCACAATGTAACAATTGACTGTCAAGACAGCCAGGTGCCAGTCAGTCATTCAGTCAGAAGCACAATGTAACAATTGACTGTCAAGACAGCCAGGTGCCAGTCAGTCATTCAGTCAGAAGCACAATGTAACAATTGACTGTCAAGACAGCCAGGTACCAGTCAGTCATTCAGTCAGAAGCACAATGTAACAATTGACTGTCAAGACAGCCAGGTACCAGTCAGTCATTCAGTCAGAAGCACAATGTAACAATTGACTGTCAAGACAGCCAGGTGCCAGTCAGTCATTCAGTCAGAAGCACAATGTAACAATTGACTGTCAAGACAGCCAGGTGCCAGTCAGTCATTCAGTCAGAAGCACAATGTAACAAACTATCTCTGTTGTTCCTGTTATTGTGGCCTGTCGGCTTTACAAATAATCTGTCGACGGGGCACGATGAATGCGACGTTCTGCAGAGAACATACAGCTGGATGAACGCTCACTCTCTCCACTTTAAATTTGTGTTGATTTATTTACTTTACTTTCTTGTGATGACAGATATGTCACTACCGATGCTGCTTTTTTGTTGTTCCACCACCCCCTCCCCCCAACCACCACCACCACCACCGCGCAAAAAATACTACTACTACTACTACTACTACTACTACTACTACTACTACTACTACTACTACTACTACTACTACTACTACTACTCTACAGCACACAAAAAACACTATTGCTGCCACCACCACCATCACTACTACTACTACTACTACTACTACTACTACTACTACTACTACTACTACTACTACTACTACTACTACTACTACTGTTGCTGCTGTGGTTACTACTACTACTACTACTACTACTACTACTACTTCTACTACTACTACTACTACTACTACTACCACCACCACCACCACCACCACCACTATAGCTAATACTCTACTAATCCTATTTTATTATTCTCCTTATTCTCCTTATTCTCCTCTCCCTCCTTACTCACCAGTCTTCAAGAAAGGTTCAGAATAATATTAATAGACAACACATCTTTTGAACAGCTGGCACCTGACCGACACATATCACCACGACAAGAGGGGGTCAGAGGAGGAAAGAACATACATCCGAACCCTGTCTGACCCCACTCACTCCATCATCTTCCCATGGCGGGTGCTCACGTTGAACCCCTGGGCTGTGCACATTACGTCATACCTGCCCCGCGAATGCCTGTTTCCTGTTGAGATTGTGAGTGAGTACCTGCTCGCGCTAGTTGGGCTGTGCTTTGTTGAGCTCGGATTCCAGAAGTGTGTTCCAATGTTGGAAGTGTACACACACGCCATAATTCTGGGCAGATATACCGTTTGCGGTTACTTGTGACAATCCGGAACTACTTTTACAGTGTTCAAACTTGTTAATTCGTATATTTAACCAAGGCTGGTTTCATTGAAGGCAAAGAGAGGCCTAACGTCTTGTAAGATGATGCAGTCTGGAGTGCAGAATGCGGTGAGTTGAACGCGCGGGCCGGGGAGGACACGTATCGCTGAGTCAGTGTGCGTTATCTGTACAGGCGTGTGTTTGGGAAAGGGTGTGGGTTCGGATCCAGCAGACCGCTGTGTTAGACTTTCCCCCATGTGTTAATCTGTACCGGATTCAATTATATTGATGTGTAGTAAAATACCCGAAGTCTCCGCGGTCAAATGGAAAGAATGATGGCTCTGAAATCTCCAGTTCGCTGGCGGAAGAGTGAGCGATCGTTCATTATGTCGGTCAGTTGGGACAATTGGATTAAAATGTTAACTTCTCGTCCTTGAATTGGGAACGTAAATTACAAGTACCTCTGAAGTCGAAGTGGGTTCGCCTGATGGGAAGGGACACTGGTAATAAGGAAAGCTAACTCAAACGCAAATTTCAGTCCAATGCTACTAGAGGTATTGTGTATGGAGTACACTTAAAGTTGCGAACGTCCGCCAACAAATATTTTCTGTTAATGTGTATGTATGTAGGAGAATGAATCTCTCTCTCTCTCTCTCTCTCTCTCTCTCTCTCTCTCTCTCTCTCTCTCTCTCTCTCTCTCTCTCTCTCTCTCTCACACACACACACATTATGTGTGAGAGGAGAGAGAGAGAGAGAGAGAGAGAGAGAGAGAGAGTCTCTAGTGTCTAGTTCTCGGACTTGCCACGATAGCTTAAATTGTATTGTCTAGTGCAGTGGTTCTCAACCTTTTTTGGTCCATGCCATCCCTTTACCATATGTTCAGAACGTCATCCCCCCTCCTTTTCGAATTTCCTCCCTATAAATACCATCACCCCCTCTTTACACCTCCCCCACCCTTACACAGTATACATAACAATGGAAGCTAAATATAATAACACATACTAGAACAAGTCTAGACATCTACATAAAACGTGATTTGCGGGTCTACTTACGTTATAATACAAATTTAATCAGGGCCAGAAGTACAGAACCGTAAAATTTAGAGGGAAAAACAACATCAAGCAACTGGTTCTTGTATTAATGCGATCTTGAAATAATCTTAATTCTCTCCCCCCCCCCCCCCCGGAAACCCTAAAATTCCCCCCTGGGGGGGGGGGGGTGGGAATTCCCCACCGGCTGAGAACCACTGGTCTAGTGTGTCCTCTGATCTCCTCATCTTTACTCTAAATGTTTGAGTGTGGATCTATGGCCGTGGATGTATTTCTCATGTTGTCTGTACATGCACGTGCTCCGTGGGTTGGGAGAATACTTGAGATCTAGAGATATGAAACTACACTTTAAAGCCATGAAGTCACAAGTTCCATTCATTTGACCATTCATCAGACCATCATTCATCAGACCATTTATTTGACAATGTTTTTTTTTTTTTTTACCTATGTGAATGTAGCATGCACAGTAATGAACAAAAGATGAGTGATTGGAAGGGCCGAATGTAAGAGGGGCCTGGGTGCCCAATTTGTGACCCGTTGAAAATAAAGTTCGTTCGTTCCTCAGCCCTGTCTGAAACCTGCCTGTACTCCTTGTATTTATATTCTTTTTCTCCTGCGTTCGTCGGGAGTGTTGTTTTAGACGTTATTGCGTTATGCCTGTTTACAGCAGAGCTGCAATATTTGAACCCTTCGGCCGACACATCCGACTTCTTCAGGCATTTGTTGACCGGATTAACATCCCCGGGTGTTCATATTCTAGCTTACTTTCAATCCTCTTCATGGTGAGGAGGAAGATTTTCCTAGCATAACTGATTAGTGTGATAGTTTGAATGAAGAAAAACTTTATTTTCAAAGGGTTAAGAATGTGAAGTGTTAAAAATCTGTTGAGAAATAGTTTGATGATTTGTTCACGGTTTAACATTTCCTTGTTTTGGTAGAGGGATGTATATTGTTCTTATCCATACTTTGGGCCGTATAACGCTGAGTAGAGATGGGTGCCAGCTTTCCCTCATGCTTGGATTAGTTGTGCTGGTATGTCTCCACAACCTGGCGAATTCTGTCTGTTGGGTCAACTCTGTCTCATACATTTTCAGAATTGTCTGGGAAAGAGATGTGGTGTGGAAGAGAACAGACCACCCCACCCCATTTCATGACCTAGAATATGTGAAGGCTGAACGCACCACACCACAATCATCATCATGTGCCATGCCGATAAGTGTGGGCTGTCATGTTTTGCCATCTCACACGGTCACCAGAGTCGTGGATCAGCTCTGTGTTCTTGTCTCGACCATACCACATGGCCAAGCCATCCAGGTATTTACTTCTCTGCCTAACCTTCATTCTTTCCCCCTCAATCTTGCCAGTTGTCACCAAGTTCTCCAATTTATTTCTTCTCATAACGTGTCCAAACAATTGTGACTGCCTATGTCTAATTTCTCTAATCAATTTATGGTTTTCATTTGTTCTTGTTAAGACTTGGTCACTGGTTTTTTTCTGTCTGTCCATGGTATTTGCATTTTCCTCAGAAACCACATTTCCATGGCCATTAGATGTGTCTCAGCAATGGGACTATCGATGTCTTGTTTTGTTTACCATAGAGACCCACATACTATGCTTACTTATTGACTAGTCCCTGATTCTAGCCACCCAGTAATAAGTTAGTTGCATATCCTTTACAGGATGTCGCAGTCAACTCCAACATTTGTTGGCTGTTTGTGATTACTAGGCAAGTTTACGTTCAGTAGTTTGCCATTGCTTTCTGAACCACCGGCACTCATACCTTTGTATGGAAACCAACACGAGGCGGTCTGCTAACAAATTGCCCACAGCTATGTTTCGGATGCAGGATTGTAAATTGCGTTCATAACCTATACACCCCCCGCCCCCTTCCGCACCCAGTAATAGGTGCCTCCAATACTTACATGTCAGCATTCTCATCAGCATTAGCTCATGCTTCACCAGGGCTATACTCCCATTGAGGTTCACAGAGATAGAAACAGCCTGTCTATGCTCCACTGATAGCTGTGTTAAAGCCAAGAGGTCCATGCACCAGGTTCTTTCCACCGAGAGGCTTGCCATAAACATTGCACAGTGCAGGAACTCCGTAGATCCAGAGGCAACCCCCCAGGGGTCGCCGGCAAAGATTGCACTCTTGAACTTTAAAAAAAAAAGGGGGGGGGCGGCGCTCGCTCCCTTTGAGCTCAAATGTGACCCATACACACTACTTCTAGTAGTCCTGGACTGAATTTTGCGTGTGCATTAGCTTTCCCTATTAATAGTGTCCCTCGCCATCATGCGAACCCACTCCGACTTCAGAGGCATTTGTAATTTACGTCCTCAGTCAAGGACGAGAAGTCAACATTTTAGTCAAACTGACCGGTGTAGTGGTTGAACCCCTTACCTCGACATCAGCACACCGGATGTTTAAAAACATGCATTCTTATCCATTCAGCCATGCTGACCTACAAACTAAATGATGGAGTAAGAATATGAACCCACATCTTTCGTAGTGCGAGGCAGGTGGATTGTAACTTATTTGACTGTGAAGTTCATACAAGAGGAAACAGTACAGATATAGATAATAAATTTAAAACCAAAAAAAAGGTAGTAGTAACTTATTTATTCTTCTATTTGTCTCTGATTCACAGTTTGTCAACCCAGAGCAGTCCGGATATGTGGGCTTTGCCAACCTGCCCAACCAGGTTCATAGGAAGTCGGTCAAGAAAGGGTTTGAGTTCACCCTGATGGTTGTCGGTAAGTTGATCTGTTGGTTGATGTGTTAATTGATCTGTCAGTTGATCTATCAGTTGATGTGTCAGTTGATCTGTCAGTTAATGTGTCATTTGATGTGTCGGGTGATCTGTCAGTTGATTTGTCGGTTGATCTGTCTGTTGATGTGTCCGTTGATATGTCTGTTGATGTGTCAGTTGATCTGTCAGTTGATCTGTCAGTTAATGTGTCATTTGATGTGTCGGGTGATCTGTCAGTTGATCTGACTGTTGATGTGTCCGTTGATCTGTCAGTTGATGTGTCAGTTGATCTGTCAGTTGATCTGTCAGTTAATGTGTCATTTGATGTGTCGGGTGATCTGTCAGTTGATCTGACTGTTGATGTGTCCGTTGATCTGTCAGTTGATCTGTCTGTTGATGTGTCAGTTGAAGTGTCAGTTGATCTATCAGTTAATGTGTCATTTGATGTGTCGGGTGATCTGTCAGTTGATCTGTCGGTTGATCTGACTGTTGATGTGTCTGTTGATCTGTCAGTTGATCTATCAGTCGATGTGTCAGTTGATCTGTCGGTTGATCTGACTGTTGATGTGTCCGTTGATCTGTCTGTTGATGTGTCAGTTGAAGTGTCAGTTTATCTTTGTTGTCCTTGGTCTAAAAATGTTGTGAAGAAGTTTAATGTTCTCTTAACTTGAACATCATATCTCATCTTGAACATCATATCTCATTATGAAAATCATATCTCATGTTGTACATCATATCTCATTATGAACATCATATCTCATCTTGAACATCATATCTCATCTTGAACATCATATCTCATTATGAACATCATATCTCATTATGAACATCATATCTCATCTTGAACATCATATCTCATTATGAACATCATATCTCTTGAACATCATATCTCATTATGAACATCATATCTCATTATGAAAATCATATCTCATCTTGAACATCATATCTCATCTTGTACATCAAAGGTCATCTTGAACATCATATTTCATAATGAACATCATATCTCATCTTGAATATCATATCTCGTCTTGTACATCATATCTCATCTTGTACATCATAAATCACCTTCAACACCATATCTCATCTTGAACATCATGTAGTTCACATGTTACCATGCCCTATCAGTTTCCCATGTTAGACCATTCATGCAAAGCCCTCTATCATCCCCTTTCCCTGACAGCCGCATACATCATGATCTATCCCACGGAGATATGCTTAGATCATGACAGTTGTTTTAAAAAAGTCTTTTAGGTCAAGAGGATCGACTTTATTGCACCAGGTTTTATCCCATATTGCTCGGTCTCTTTCTGTAAGGTGACCTACCGAAATCATGCCACAAAGCACAAACTCCATAGCTCCAGCGATGACCCCCAGGAGCCTCCGAGAAAAATACACTCATGAACTGAAAGAGCCTGGAATCGAACCCACAACCTTCGGAGCGTGAGGCAGACGGCTTGACCACTTCGCCACGGAGACTCCTAAATATGACCGTTGTTTAATTTCTATTAATCTTGTAAGCAATGTTTTTGTGATTTAATTTTCAGGAGAGTCAGGTTTAGGCAAGTCCACCTTGGTCAACAGTTTGTTTCTAACAGATCTCTACCCAGAGAGACACATCCCTTCTGCTGCAGGTCAGTTGTTGTACCTGCTGCGTCTGTTATTCAAAACAATGTTTTCCCGTAGTGAATTTCAATAACAAAGACACAATCAATAGATTGCACGATTTCAGTCCGTTTAAAATTACTGTGTGAACATGTGTGTTGTATATGCCAGGATTGATCTCTGAAGTCGGAGTGGGTTCGCCTGATAAGGGACACTGGTAATAGGGACAGCTAATCCACAGGCAAAAATCAGTCCCGTACTTTTAGAAGAAGCATATATGGACTACACTCGTTCAAATCGAGCAAGTGCAAAAACAAAATCTAATTACTTTAGTTTATGTAGTGTGATTGCCACAACATGTACCTGATGAGATGCAGCAAAATATGCCAGGCAATAAATTGTGTAATCTATTGTTTGTGTCCTCATTATTCAGATTTAGTTATTGTTAATTATCTACATAGGTGGCTCTGGGCTAAGAGGCAAAATACGTGCCTGGAGGTTCATGACAAAGGTTAAAGGACAATGCTTAGTGCAGGATAGCCTGGCATATGATACCACAACTTTTAGAGAATAAAGGTGGAGGCTGTTACTGCAGCATTCCGCTGGCTGGGGGACGAACAGCACATACTTGTCACGATTGTAATGGGCTCAATCAGCACACTGAGAAGGGTGAAGACAGGCATGGTTTGTGCATAGAATGGCATGCTTTAGTTAAAATATCAATGATAGGGAGCTTCTATTGGATCTTTTCCCAAGAACATTCTGGTTTGGTGGGAAATCAGCAGGCAGTCAGATTTATTGGGTTTGCACTGCTTGGGGGGGGGGGGGGGGTGTTGTATTGGTGCATAAGAATTGCGCAACTCTTCCTCACTTTAATCCAATTCATCACGCAAATCATTCTTCATCCAACTTCATCTATTATCACGACACTTGGGAGACTGCTGCCAAAGACCAAAATTTGTGGCGTGCATCATTACACAAGGGTGCAGTCACTTATGAAGCAAAAAGAACTGCAAGTGGACCACACAAAAAAAAAAACCACTGCAGGAGATCCTCCTGGAATGTGAAGCATTCTTTGCCCACATTGTCCAAGAACATTTCAAGCCAAAATAGGCCTTACCAACCATCTTAGAACTCTCGGATCCATACTTTTAACCCCACTGGATGAAATGAATGGTCATCATCATTTTTGATGGACAAACACTAGTGCATAAGGCAGATGTGGTCCCTTTGAGATTGTGTGAATAATGTGGAAGAATACATAAATCATCACAGCCTGGAGAGAATGGTTTGGCAGGGACTGACCAGAGGATCTGGTTGACACTTACTGCTCCGAGGAAAGGCCAGATCCAAATATAAACATACTGCAACCGATACCATGAATATTGGGACTCTTGCCTGGTTGATCTGGAGCATATTGGGAATGTACCATGAACATTGGAAGTCTTGCCTGGTTGATCTGGAGCATAATGGGAATGTTCCAGGTGCTGTGGCATTGGTTCCTGACTCAGAAACTCAACTCTTGTTGTTGTTAGAACTTCATGGATTAGAGTTGTTTCCCCTTGTATAACTTTTGAGATGATGGCTTGGTTTCGTCATGATAGACGTGCAACACACTTACCCCGAGCATGCTTCTCACCTCTCCAAATTTGTGTGTGCAATACTCGAGGTGCAGAATGTCTCTTATCATGGTGGCGAATTGCTATGATTCTCTTGCTGTCGTGCAGCATACAAAGTTTGAGTTCTTCAAAAGAGAGACCATGGTTGCTTCTCCCATTGTTAGCCAGAATAATCTGTTCCCCAGAGTGTACTGTGGGTCACCACTGTAGAGTTCATGGAGAGAACTACACAAATACCAGTTAATCCAGAGGTGAGGACACACATTGGGAGGACACACATTGGTAGGACATATGTTGGTAGGACACACATGGGTAGGACACACATTGGTAGGACATGCATGTTGGTAGGACACACATTGGTAGGACAATGAACGTTGGTAGGACACATATTGGTAGGATGCACGTTGGTAGGACACACATTGGTAGGACGCACATGCTGGTAGGACATACACGGTAGGACGCACATTGGTAGGACACACATGGTAGGACTCACTAAACAACCATATTGTGAAAACAGACCTGCCGGCAGTAAGAATGGATGGGAGCATTCTGAGTAGAACCCAGTCAATGACATATCTTGGCGTGAGGCTTGATCGTAGCCTGTCCTTCAGAGATCATGTCGATTATGTCATAACGAAGGCTCGAAAAGGTTTGGCAGCAATGAGAGTCATGGCGACTGCCAATATCGAGCAAAGACTGCTATTACTTCTGTTCCAAGGACTTGTGCTTTCACGCATCGAGTATGCCCTGGCCATCCTCACTGTCAGCCCTACACAGATTGGAAGACTTGAAAAGGTACAAAACGAAGCCATGCGCATCATTTTGGGCTGCACGAGAGACACCAGCTGTGTAGCAATGAGATACCTCCTTGACTTCCCGACAATGGAACACAGGATCAAGATCTGGAGAGCTCGTGCATACTTAAAAATAAGTGCAGATGAGCAGCACCCTCTGCATGACGCTGTATTCAGAGAAAAGGGTGACAGGCTAAAGAGGGGCAAATCATGGATGGGTCGGGCGGAAGATGTCGTCGGACAGGTCTGCAGTCTTACCAGTATCAACCCCGGCAAGGAATGGGTGCCGGTGTCTCCAGCTTTTAAGTGTACCTTCTCCTGCATTATCACACTCGACAGACGGTGCAGAGAGCAGAACCCTGCCGCTGTCAATGCAGAGGTTAACGCGCTCATCTATGATCACTCAGATAGCCCCGAAGTGCTCATCTATACAGATGGATCTGTTGTAAAGCAGCAGAGAAGTGCGTGGGCATTTACAGCCCGTTTAGCGGGCCGAACCGTTCAAGAATCCAGTGGTGCCCACTCTATGACCACGAGCAGCATGACGATGGAGGTGATGGCAGTTACACAGGCTTTCATATGGCTGGAATCACAGCATTATACCAACGTGTGTGTACTAAGTGATTCAATGAGCATGATTCAGAAGGTCGAAGCTGGATCTGTACGTAGACAGTGGACTGAGTCGCTGCGGAAGTCCGTTGTCCGCAAAGTCACCTTCATCTTCGTCCCGGGACATGCGGGAGTCGAGGGAAATGAACGAGCTGATAAATTGGCTGGCTCTGTACCCCCTGTAGATGGCCAGCCCATGGATCGTGCCGATGTTATTAACGCCCTTAAAGATATGGCGAGAACAGAGGATTTTGACGCCAGTGATTCCACATCGCTTTCCAGGATGAAAGACCTGAGAGTAAGAATCGGCACAGCCAGACGCGAGAGGTACATCGGGAAAACAAAGCACCTCGTCAACCAACACAGAACTGGCACTATTAGCCACCGGACGCTGATGCATATGCTGGGGGGAGGATCTGAGCACCTATGGACATGTCCGGAGTGCAACGAAGATACCCCAACTGATAACTAACTAACTAACATGGTAGGACACACGTTGGTAGGACACACATTGATAGGATGCATCTTGGTAGGACACATGTTGGTAGGACGCACACGCTGGTAGGACACACATTGTGAAAACCTGAGGATAGTGTAACTAGATACTCCCTTGTCTGCCCCTACTTCTTTGGTTTCACATTTATTTTCAAGTGTGTCAAGCATGGCAGACTTGAAAATTGTCCATTCCTCATCTACATTTGAGTACTTATCAGGGAGGTTCTTATGTTGCTTTTTGATTTCTTGTTTGAATTCCCTTCAGACCATATTTTTCGGAAGCCTCCAGTGTGATATATTCCCCAATCACTTTATTAGCCGCAATTTCATTGCATCTGTAAATTCTCAGTTGATTCCTTGAAATGAAGGAACAATCTGTGGATTGGTCTGACAGAGAAGTTGTTTAATTGAAATGAAGGAATAATCTATTGATTGGTCTGACAGAGAAGTTGATTAATTTAAATGAAGGAATAATCTGTTGATTGGTCTGACAGAGAAGATCAAGCAGACAGTGAAGATTGATGCCTCCACCGTGGAGATTGAGGAGAGGGGAGTCAAGCTGAGGTTGACTGTCGTAGATACTCCTGGCTTTGGGGATTCTCTCAACTCTACAGATTGGTATGTTGTTGCTGTTGTTGTTGGTATTGTGTCTATAGTTGTTTATACACTAGTTGCATGTGGTTGTTTAAACACTAGTTGTGTGTGTCTGGTTGTTCAAACACTAGTTGTGTGTGTGTGGTTGTTCAAACACTAGTTGTGTGTGTATAGTTGTTTACACACTAGTTGTTTACAGACCAGTTATTGCTGTAGTTGTTTACATGTTGTTTGTTATTTAATGATTTGTTTGATTTTATAATTATTTTGGTTTATTGAATCATAATTTATACTTTGTTGACATGATGTTAATTATTGTTGTTGTAATTGGTAAGTTTGCTGTTGGTATAATTGATTGATATAAGTCATTTCTTGTTACTGATAAGTTGGTTGTTGTTGTTATATAAGATAGAGCAGTGTCATTGTTATTATAATTGGCAGAAAATTGGCTAGTGTTGTTGTTGTTGTTGTTGTTGTTATAATCTATGGAAAGTTGGTTGTTTTTATAATTTACAGAAAGTTGTTTGTTATTGTTGTTATAATTTACAGGTGATTGCTGTTGGGCTTGTTTATATAAAATAGTTTGTTGTTATCATAGTATAAAGAAAGTTTGTTGTATATGGTAAGTTGTTGCTCAGTGCTCACCAAACCCGACACCCCACATTGTGCCAACAGCTTCAGGTGGAGGAGCACAACTGGGAGGGTACAAGCCTTACCCTAGTGTGGGTAAATGCAACCTAAAGACTTGATATCCTAGCAGGGCAGACCAGGCCCTAAGCCTTGATCAGCAACTGGTCTAGGATGGAAGCTCTGACAGGCAGACAGTTAGAGCATTGTTTTGTTGATCCGGCAGCTTCCACAGCTGGTCTTGTTGCTGACATATTGGTGTGACCTTTCCTCTGGATTAAACTAGGCAGGCTGAGAGAGGGATCATGCTGCATGGGCAACACACGGTCTCTAAATTCAACCCAGGCTTTGTGTTATGAAGAAGTATATCTCCACTTTACAAACTATTGTATGTCACGACAGCCAGGTGCCAGTTATGTCAGTTAGTTTTGTTTTAAATGGTGAGTTGTTGATTGTTGGTATAATCAAGGTATGGGCTGGTTTTAATGTTTCTGGAACTTGCAGTTTCCGACCCATCATTCAGTACATTGACGACCAGTTTGAGCGCTACCTCAACGATGAGAGCGGGTTGAACAGGCGACACATCATTGACAACCGGGTGCACTGCTGTTTCTATTTCATCAACCCATCTGGGCATGGGTGAGTTATGTGTGGGTTTGTCATTTGTGGGTTTGTCATTTTGCATAAGATTGTCATTGTGTCATTTGTGGGAATGTCATTTGTGCATAAGAGTGTCATTTGTGGGTAAAATTGTCATTATACCATATTTGGGTATGTCATTTGTGTGTAAGATTGCCAATGTGTCATTTGTGGGTATGTTATGCGTGCGTAAGATTATCATTGTGTCATTTGTGGGTCCACATCATGAATCAAACCCACGCCTGCACGAGCCATACTCTCAGAGCTACTCCGCCCTCATCTTCCTTTATGTCAGAACAGTACGCTAGTGAAACCTTCCACCTCACATGAACACAACAGAGGATCTGGCTAACACTCAGAACTCTGAGGAAAGGCCAGAGGGACACATATTCCGATTGCTACTGGTACTATTAGTTTTGGGACTCTTCACTGGCTGTTGAAGAGGAGGATGGAGCATGCATGGGAATGTCCTGAGTGCTGTGATGTCGGTTTTTGACTCCACTCACCTCACCGAAGTCAGCATGGGTGAATGGATAAGAGCGCTCACTCTTAAACTTCCAGTGCACTGATGCCGAAATAACGGGTTCAAACCCTGCACTGATCAGTTGGACTAAAATGTTGACTTCTCGTCCTTTACTTATGGGCATAAATTACAAATACATCTGAAGTCAGAGTGGGTTCACCTGATGGCCAGGGACATTGGTAATAGGGAAAGCTAATCCACACGCAAAATCAGCCCAGTGCACTAGAAGTAGAAGCACACGTGTGGACTATGTTTGAGTTCAAAGCCAGCGGCCACACATAAACCACCCCACCTCATATGAACCTGATATGTTCATGAAACTTTCCCTCTACACTGAGCACACAATATGTTAGTGAAATACATATGTGTGTTTTGGTTTGTTTTCTTTACAGGTTGAAGCCACTAGACATTGCCTTCATGAAAGCCGTCCACCATAAAGTGAACATCGTCCCGGTCGTGGCCAAGGCAGACACGCTGACTCAGCTGGAAGTGACTGCTCTGAAAAGAAAAGTAATGTAACTTGTGTAGTAGTATTCGACAAGTTATTCGTCATGTTTCTGTATCAAAGTAAAGAGCTAGCTTTTACAATATAAGGTTTAGTTTTCACAACACAAAACCTAGCTATCACAGTATATCACAACAGAAGAGTAGCTTGTACAATATTAAATATAGAAGCTACATCACAAGACCTAGCTCTCATGATACAAGACCTAGCCCACACAACACAAGGCCTAGCCCTCACAACACAAGATCTACAATACAAGACCTAGCCCTCATGAATTTCAGCTGTCCTTATATAGACAGCCGCGGGAGTCTGTGTTGTCATGGGGACAGTAATGGTTCAGTGAAGATCCCAGGTAAATGAGTGAAAGCGCTAAATAAAAAAGGAGGAGGAAGTTAATGCGGGAAACTGGAAGCAGTGGGGAAGTGATGGTGGTCCGAAAGTGAAAACTAAGAAAAAGTGTCCCGGTGGATGTCTGTACAATGCATGAATCGGTGCCAGTAAAGGGTCGACCGTATGCTGAAGTCTGACATGCTGTCCTTTGAGGTGCATAACTGGATGTGGCGTGCTTCCCTTGAAACTGCAAGAAGGAAGAAGAAATCATTATGGTGTTTATGTCTTTCATCTGGCAAAGAGTTAGGAAGAAAATACAACCCGAAATAGGAGAACAATGTGGGTTTGTAGAAGGCAAGAGTACAGTGAATGCTGTATATATGCTGAGAATATTAATTGAACATTCTGTAGAGGTAAACAAAGATCTACTTCTTTGCTTTATTGACTATACAAAGGTTTTCGGTAAAGTAAGACATGTCAACATGATTGAATTAAACTGTAAGAAGACACTAGGAAGAATGAAGTACCACAATGTAATATACAAGTAAATGGGACTATTCTTAACCCTTTAATAACTAACAAAAGGGAAATAACTCCGCAAAATTAATGACTTGATATTTTGTAAAGTCATTATACACGAATTGGTTTGACATATAAATGTCCTAGATGACTAATAAACTAGAAAAATGGACACAGTTTAACATAAAGCAACATTAAAAACAATAAAACAAAAAGAAAGGTTTAAAAAAACATTTTAACTGGGAAAAAATGTGAAGAAAAATTTTTTACTCACGAAATGATGTTGAAAGTGTCCCGCACTATGTATATAAGTGCCCTGATAGCAGCAAATATCCTGCACTATATATCCACGTGCTTTGATACAAGTGATTCATGGTATTTTGTGAAGCATTCCCCCTTGCACAGCCATATCTGACAGAGACTGCATCCAAAAACAACCTCACTGGCTCTGCTCTTCTTACCAGACTTGGTGTTCATCTTGGCACACCAGTAGCAAGTTTTCCTTTTGCCATCCATACGAATTAGTCTGTGGTCCAAAAGATTGCTGGTACCCAGACCTACAGTTGTGGGGCAAGAAGAAGCTTTCCGTTTCCTCGAAATGTTACCCTTCAAGAGTAGAAACCAGGCTACGCCTAAAAGCGAGATGGCCAACATCACCAACCCTTGTGTGTGGGCGATGGGAGTTTGAACAAATTATCCAGCTGTTGACAATAGAGGTTTGCAGGAGAAAGGCAAACATATATCTCCACCACTTCACAGATTTCCTACCAACAGGGTAATATGAGGACAGCTGGTCAAACCTGTCCACTCCACCCATTGATCTGTTGTAGGCGGCCACTGTTGTGGGTATCTGAACATTTTATCTGCCACCGGGTGCCTTACGTGATGTCATCTTCTTCTTCTTCAGCGTTCCGAGCCATTGAACTTTAGTCTACCATTGTAGGCAATCATGGCTTCATCAATGCTGATATCTCTGCCAGCAGAAAAACACGAGGATATGTTTTTCCTCACCATATCAAGGAACGGTCTTACCTTGTACAGTGGATCGTAATCTTTGTGGCCTATGGGCTTCTGCTTACTGGTGTCATTGAGATGAAAATATTGGGAGATTTTTGCATATCTAGTTTTTCCCATGCACTGTGATACTCCAGGATGATAGAGATCTTCATCTGTGCTCCAATACATGGCAGTTTCAGGCAATTGAACATAGCCCATGAGTATAGCAAGACGAATATAAATTTTTATTTCCTGAGTGCTCACAGGTGACCAGTAAACATCCACTTTACCTGCCTTTTCTTGTCGTTGAGTGGCATACAAATTAGTTTGTTCCATAGCAGACTGATAAAAGTCCTCATTTACAATGAGACTGAAGTAGTCAAACGGTTCTGAACTCTCTCGAAGATCATGCAAAAAAACCTTCAACGACTACAGGGGTTGTCTCAGGACTCCAAACATACATGTCTTTGTCTACAGTTTCACTGACACTACAGAAATCTGGGTCCTCTTCGTCAAAATTCCAGCCTGCCTCTGTAATCAATGTCACTTTCTGCATCACTATCTCTAAACAAATCAAACGGTTCAGTGATATCCACAATAACACTGTCATAATCGACAGACATACCTGCACAATCTTCAAGAAAATCGTGGCTGGATTCCATTTTTTTGCGAATAGATGATACAATATTGAGAATTCACGAAAAATTGATATTATTTCTGAACCGTTGAATGGATTTCAAAACAGGAAGAACAAGGGAAACAACTCTTCCTGTTTCCTAGGCCGTGATACAATCGTAGATTCATTCATTCGCATAATTATTATTCAGAAGCGCTTGGGACAAGACATGTGTAAAAACGTGGATTTTGGGGGTAATAGTCGGGAAAGGGTTAAGCAAGTGAATCGGCACAATTATCTCGGAACACTAGTAACATCTGATGGGAAATGTCTTGAAGAGATTAGAACAAGAGTCACCATGGTGAAGGTAGCCTTTTACAAGATGGAAAACATAATGACCAATAAAAAGATGTCATTTACAATGAGAAAAAGAGTGGTGAGGTGCTACATAGAACTTGTGCTTTTGTACCATTGTAAAGCATGGACAATGAGCAAACAGGCTGAAAAATAAAAGCTGTGGAAATATGGTTTCTGAGGAAAATGCAAAGAATACCATGGAGAGACAGAAAAACAATGACCAAATCCTACAGGAAACAAATGAAAATTGTAAACTGATTAGAGAAATTAGACATTGACAGTCAACAGTTTTTAGTCACGTTATGAGAAGAAACAAATTGGAGAATTGGTGACAACTGGCAAGATTGAGGGGAAAAGAGTAAGAGGAAGGCAGAGAAGTAAATACTTGGATGGCTTGACCATGTGTTATGGTCGAGACAAGAACATTGAGCTGATCCACGAGTCTGGTGATCGTGTGAGATGGCGAGACATGACTGCCCACGCTTACCGGCATAGCACATGATGATGATGATGATCTTTTATGGTGTTTATATCTTTTGTGGTGTTTACATCTTTTGTGGTATTTATATCTTTCATGGTGTTTATATCCTTTGTGGTGTTTATATCTTTTGTTGCACTTATTTCATTTTGTGTGGTATTTACATAATTTATCTGTGTGTGGTTTTTATATCACCATACTTTCAGTTCATATCTTTATTTGATCTTTATATCATTGTGCATGGTGTTTCCCCGCAGATACTGGACCAGATCGATGAGGTTGGTGTTCGAATCTACCCACTACCTGACTGTGACTCAGATGAAGATGAGGATTACAAGGAGCAGTGCAAACAGTTGAAGGTTGGTGCAATACAACATCATTGTGTTGATGTAATCTACTCAGATTATTGCATGCATGTACTATGGGGCTATTTAATTTTGGTTAACTTATGGGGAAAGCTCCTGATCCAAATGGTATCCCAGCAGAAGCTTTAAAAGCCAATATGAACACCTTAATTGAATTACTGCTAAAAAAAAAAAAATTTTTTTGTCTGAGAGATTGCAGAAATACCAGCTGATGGAGAGTAGGATACCTGGTGAAGTTGCCAAATAAAAGTTAGTTTCATACCCTTTACAGGACATCACAGTCAATCCCAGCATATTGTGGCTGTTTGTGATTTCTTGGCAAGTTTATGTTCAGTAGTTTTCCATTGCTTTCTGAATGACCGGCACTCATACCATTGTGTGGGAAACCAATGCATGGCGGTCTGCTGCCAAATCTCCTGCAGCTGTGTATCGATTGCCTATGCTGGATTAAGAATTGCATCGGTAAGCACTTTACCACAGATCAGGCTAAGAGCAAAAGAAAGAAACCTATGAAAATTATAGGGGAATAATGTTATTGTCCGTTCCTTTGAAAATATTATACGGGATAATTCTGGAGAGATTGACAGACACCATTGACTAGCAAGTAAGTGATAAACAGACAAGCACTGACCAATTAGCCACATTGCACAAAATAATAGAACAAAGTATATCAACCTAGCAGAAGCCAAATGACTACAGATCAGCAGTACCAGACTGCAAAGAAAGGATATACATAAACAAACTTGGAAATCATGTGACAAGAGAACCTATAATCAAATAGATCACATTTTAATTAACAACAAAAACGCATCAGACATACAACAAGTTAGAAGTTATAGAGGAGCTGAGTGCCACAGCGACCTCTTCCTCGTTGGAGCAAAGTTTAAAATAAAACTTAAGAGAGCTTTCTATGCTAAACTACACAGGTTACACCCAACATATAACAGAGAAAAACTACAAGAAAGTACAGTAAAAGAGAAATTTGCAGATGAAATAAAATGTAAACTTGAAATTCTACAAAACCCGTTGGAGGAAAGCGTTGACCAAACTTGGTTGAACATCAAGAATACAATTCAAACTACCGCAGAAGAAAATCTCGGTGTGTTAACCACGCATAGAAAGAACAGATGGTTCAATCAAAAATGTGAAGAAGCAGTCATTAGGAATAAGAATGCCAGACAGTTGTGGTTAAATGACATCAACAACATTCAAAATGAAGAACAATATAGAACTGAATGCCCCTCTGCTGTGTGTCCACCGTGACGAGGTAGAGGGGCTTGTGTGTTCCAATGACCCCAAGAGCTATGCCGACGGTAGCACAGCTACTGGTAGGGTCACCCATGTCGGACAGGTCAAGGGAGAGGGACCAGACCAAGCGACACACAAACCTGCTGCCTTGTAGGTAGACTGGGGACAGTCAAAGGCTAGGGAAAGCACCCCGAACAAATGCTTGTCGAAATCGGATGCACTGAGCCACAGGCTTGACAAAGTAGTGCAACGTAACTTAATTTCATGATGTCACAAATCAAAATTAATCGTTATGGTGCTAATCCCGCGAAGTCCCATCAGGCGGTGATAGTGCCGGGCCCCCTGCCTCGAGGGGGTCCACCCATGACTACTGGTGGTCACCTTCCCCTGTGCTGTGGAGTCAAGGCACAGAGGAGTAGGTTAAGAGCTATTGACCAAATACCCCGGACACTCAACATACTACAGTGGAATGCCGAAGGAGTTTATAACAAAGTCTCCCTAACAAAGCGTCTTCATAAAGATAGAGTAGATGTGGCATGCATTCAAGAGACACACCTCAACGCCAATCACAAATTCTTAGTCAGAGGATATCAGGCAACACGTTTCGACCGTGAAGGACACAAAGGAGGAGTTCTAATACTTACACGAAATACAATACCTTGCAGCGAAGTATCTGTGATCTCTGACAACCAAACGGAAATTATAGGTGTTGATATAATGATAAAGGATGTGAAAATAAGAATTTACAATCTGTATAGCCCAGCGGATAAGGACCTTACACTCTCAAACATGAAAATAACTGACACAAACTGCATTATTGTCGGAGACTTTAATAGCCGTTCAGAAAGATGGGGATACCCAGATACTGACAAAAGAGGAGATGAAGTGGAGGACTGGGAAATAGATTCAAATCTCCATCTACTCAACAAAGCGGATGACACACTGAGCTTCTACTCCAGAAGATGGTTTACCACTTCTACTCCAGACTTAGCTTTCTGCACAGGAGATATCCTCCACAAAATCGATCGCCATGTGCTTGACCAATTAGCAGGTAGTGACCACAGACCAATCAAGCTTGTAATAAATATGGAGTATGTTCCACAGGAGCAAAAGCCTTTGCCCCGCTGGAATTACAAACGAGCAGATTGGGACAGATTTGCCATACTAGCAGACAAATATTGTGAAAACATAAATACACGATATGGCAACATGAAGCAAATGGTGGAAAGTTTAAACCGAGCAATAATACAGGCGGCCACTGAGTCTATTCCAAGAGGAGCAAGGAAAAATTACAATCCATACTGGACTGAAGAACTACAAATTTTGGAGGACAAAGTTGAAGATGCCAGGAAGACAGCAGAGAGAGAACAAACAACTGAAGCGAACATCTCTCTCAAAGCCATCTCAGCAAAATATAAAAGAACAGTAAATCAAACAACAAGAGATTGTTGGAGGTGAAAAACAGAAAACCTGAATTTTGACAGGGATGGAAACAAACTATGGAAACTAGTGAAAGCCATGAACAATGAAGGACCTAGAAACAAACAGATAACAATTAAACAAGGAGATGCCTTGCTGACAGGAAAAAAGGCTGCAAATGCACTAATGGAACACTATGCCAGTGCAAACCACATTGATATTACAATCGAACAGAAGAAAGCAATCAAAGACAAACAGATGCATCATACTAATACAAAGACAACAGCAGAATATATGATGGCAAATCTAACAATGGAAGAAATGGAACAGGCAATGAATACCCTAAAAAAGAAGAAATCACCTGGAAAGGATGGAATCACAAACGAAATGCTAATAGGACTAGGCACTAAGGCAAAAAAGAAACTACTAGCAGTCCTAAATTACAGCTGGAAGAGAGGAATAGTCCCACAGGCATGGAAGGAAGCTATACTAATACCAGTCCCAAAGAAAGGAAAAAACCTGGAAGAACCATATGGCTATCGACCTATCAGTCTACTTAGCTGTGTAGGAAAATTAATGGAACGCATTATCAATGGCAGGCTAACATGGCATCTGGAAGAAAACCAATTCTTAACACCACACCAAGCAGGATTAAGAAAGTACAGATCCACTGAAGATCAAATAACCTATATAGCTCAGGAAATAGAGGATGCCTTCCAAGAGAAAAAGCACACACTATCGGCCTGGATAGATTTAGAAAAAGCATTTGATAAAGTATGGAAGGAAGGACTGAAAGTAAAACTGCAAAACATGCATGTTTGTGGGAAAATGTATAAATGGATCAGCCACTACCTTGAGAACAGAACTGCCAGGACAAAAGTACATGGGCAAACCAGCAAAATGATGCTGTTGGAGCAAGGTGTCCCCCAAGGAGGCGTTCTTTCACCAACATTATTCCTAGCATATATAAATGACATCATGGAAAACTTTCCAGCGAGAGTACACACATCCTCTTTTGCAGATGACCTAGCCATATGGACATCTGAAGAATATATTAGTACAGCTAACAGCAGAATACAGCAAGCCTTATTAGCGCTAGAGGACTGGTCAAAATCATGGCTAGTGAAGATAAGTGAGGAGAAAACAACATGCACAGTGTTCTCCCTCTCAAATAAAACTCAGCAACCTAAGCTGGTATTGAATGGGAAAATATTGCGCCATGAAGAAAATCCAAACTATCTAGGAGTCACCTTTGATCGTCGCCTGACATGGAAGACACAGGTTGAGAAAAATCGAACAAGAGCAAGGCAAAGAATGGCAATCATGAAAAAGCTTGCTGGTACAACCTGGGGAGTCCAAAATCAAGGAATGCGAATCATAACTGGAAGCCTGAAGACAACGCCTATTAATGAACTAGAAAAGATCACTTGTTTATAACCAATGCAGGATAGAAGAGATAGCAGAGCCCAGCAACAATCAGAACAATTTAGAAGATTGACAGACTACCCTATGTACAAAAGATTTAATAGTTTTGGAAAGGGAAGACTGAAGCGTAGCAACTTTGTAGAAACTGCAAAACGAAGGATTAGGGCAGATCCTATACTTAACATATCAACAGTCAAACCCATTTACAATGCACACAAGTTCCCAGCTTGGAGACAGCAGCAACTGCCTGAGATGATAGAAAACATTCCTGGTATTGAGAAAAAGAACACTCAGCATGAAACCGAAAGAAGAGAAATAACCCTAAACTACATAAAAGAACATTACCCAAGCAGCAATTGGACCCATGCATATACAGATGGATCAGCCAAAAATTCAATAGAGAATGGAGGAGGAGGAATTCTCCTAAATTTAAAAAATGGAGTGAAAAAAACACATTCAGTGGCAACTGGAAAATTTTCAAGTAACTTCAAAGCGGAGGTAGAGGCTCTGAAAACTGCAGCAGAAATGCTCCTGATGGAGGAAAATAAAGAGAAGCAAATAGCTATCTTCACAGATGCAAAGTCAGTTGTCTCAATACTGAAGAGCAATAACAGCACAGAACTAGCTGACCTAAGAGCAGCACTCCATGGTCTATGCCAGAAATCCAAAAAAGTTGTAATACAGTGGATCCCATCACATTGCAGTATACCTGGAAACGAAGAGGCTGACAGACTGGCAAAAGAGGGCGGACTACTACCACAGCCTGACATAGACATAACCTATAATGAGGCAAAGAGGTTGATAAAAAGCACTTATAGAACCAAATGGGAATCAGAGCATCCAAGCCATCAGAAAGATGATGCATATTACAAACTCGACCGAAAAGAACAAGTAGCAATCTTCAGACTCCGCACAGGACATAACAGGCTGAAATACCACTTGTTCAATAAACTAAAGATAGGAGATACCGATGAATGTAATTGTAGAACTGGAAAAATGACAGCAAAACATTTGCTGCAGGATTGCCCAACATATGCAGAACAGAGAAAGATATTTTGGCCCACACCTGCTTCATTTGAGGACAAGCTCTATGGAGATATCAACAAGCTCAAGTTGACCGTAGCTTACTTTAACTACATACAGGTTGACATTTAAAGGTGCATGAAGAAGTATTCAGACTGCCACACTTCATAGCACAGGTATGTCGGTTACAAAAGCGACCCAGAGGCATGAAATGGAATATTGCTTGGATAGCAAATCCATTATGTGGAAAGTCCAAATCGAAAGCTCGCTGTGTGGGCTTTATAAAAGGTGGAAAAGTGTCCTAGTGGCACGAAATGGAATATTACTTGGATAGCAAATCCATTACTTAGAAAGTCTGAATCAAAAGCTCACTGTGTGGATGTCATCTGCAGACTGCATACTTCTGGTTTCCGGAAGAACAGCCTATGGTGAACGGAAGGCCCAATATACGGAAGTGAGGCTAAGCAGCCATTTTCAGGACTTGACGATTCCTTGGGTGAGCCCAGTACCAGAGCGCTATGTATCGGCTCTGCAAGTATGGAAGCCTCCTTGGATGGCGGGGAATGCCCATGGTCTGCCCCTGCCTTCCCTTGAGGGCTGACCAGGATCTTTGGCTGTTCTATATGGGCCAGCTGGGATGGGGGATAACACCACAACAGTGAGAGTCAAACGTCCTAAGAAACCCCTGGGAAGATTAACCCGGTCAACAAATGCCCGCAGAAGTCGGATGTGTCGGCCTAACGGCGCAAGAACGCAGCTCTGCTGTAAACAGGCACAACGCAATCACATCCGGAAAAAAACTCCGGATGAACGCAGAAGAAGAAGAACTGAATGTAAAGAGGCTACAAAAATAGTTCGGCAGCAGAAGCGAGAATATATGAGCAATATAATCAAAAAAACTCATTACCAGAAAAACGAATCCAGAAAGTTTTTTAAAGAACTGAAGTCAATGAAACGAGGGCACCAACACAACACAAATGTTTAAAAGACAAAAATGGGAATATGATAAATACCAATGAGGAAATGTGCAACACATGGAAAGAATACTTTGTTGAATTACTAAATTGTGAAGCTCCAAGTAACACTTTCCCACAGGAAGCGGTTCTAACGTGTGAACCACAAATCGAAGAACCTGCATTTGAAGAAATCCTATATGTAATGACACGACTTAAAAACAATAAGGCAACTGGGGCTGATCGAATTGCTGCTGAATTTATAAAGCTAAAGCTATATGAACTAATAATAAAAATCTGGAGGACAGAAGAATTACCCCATGACTGGAAAGAGTCATTATTGATACCTATCTTTAAGAAAGGAGACAAGTTCCAATGTAAAAATTATAGAGGAATATCACTCCTGTCCACAAGCTATAAGATACTATCCGCGGTAATACTAAATGGACTAAAACCATATTCAGAAGACATATTAGGTGACTAACAGGCGGGTTTCAGACAAAACAGATCAACAATAGATCCGATATTTATCTTACGACAAATAGCCGAGAAAAATTGGGAATATAAAAGAGATCTCCATAACATTTTTGTGGATTTGAAAAAGGCTTATGATAGTGTCCATAGGAATAGTCTATGGAATGCTATGCAGGAATTTGGAATACCAAGGAAGGTAATCAACATGACCAGACTATGCATGGAAGATACTTATAGTAACATATAAAGGCAGGAAATCAGACCCTTTCCAAATAACATCTGGCTTGAAACAGGGTGATGCACTATCGCCGCTCCTTTTCAATCTGGCTCTAGAGAAAGTTCTAAGGAAGGTAAAGGAGGAATGTGCTATTAGAGGAACATCCAGACTGCTTGGTTATGCAGATGATATAGATATTATAGGGGAAAATGAACAAAAGACATTGGAAATATTGACTCACTTAAAGGAAAAAGCTCAACAAATGGGGCTGGTTATCAACCAAGATAAGACAGAATATATGGTAATTTCAAGAGAAGGAACGATTAAAAACTCTGGCCACATACAAGTAGATAATATGACCATTAAAAGAATGGAGACATACAAATACCTGGGTACAATCTTCAACTGCTCCAACCTCATAAGGGAAGAAATACAAGCTAGAATCAACTCTGGAAATAAGATATACTATGCACTACAACATCTTCCGGTCGCCAGCATGGCGGTTAGACGTTGAGCCGATAAGGCCTGTGGCATGTTTATGCTTGTGGCTACGGTTTGCAATCGCATTTTCCTCATGTTGGACTGGTAGTACATGGTTCCGTCACTCTGCTACTGATTGAATGCATGGGTGACACCGTGAGCTGTGAAATTCGCATGGAATGCTTTTACATCTGTCCTGTACAGTGAACTGCATGTTCGGAACAATGGCTACCTGCTGTTGCCGAATTGACTGTTTTGCCCTTTTGGTTCACAAGTGCATTTTTCGGGAGACTCCTGGAAGTCGGCGCTGAAGCTGCGGAGTTCGTGCTTTGTGCGACACTTTCGGCAGGTCGCCCTGCGGTAAGAGACCAAGCCATGTGAGAAAACCCGGGTCAATGAGGTCTTTCTGGTGACTGCCGAGTCCATCAACGATGAACTGTGGTATTCGTGGATGAATTTTGTGTTGACATTCTGACGGCGGCATTATGCACAGTGTACCTGTGCGGGCTGTTGGATTGCCGAGACTCTTGTCTATTCCACTTTTCACATTGGACACTGGGGAGCATTTTGTGTGATATTCGCTGGCATGGGAATGGAGCATAATGGAGACGACCCGTTGCCGTGAAGTTGGAACCTCGACTAACTAACTAAATAACATCTGCTAAAATCAAATGCTGTATCTCGTAACACCAAGATCACAATATACAAAACACTGATGAGACCAGTTGTGCTGTATGGCTCTGAAACCTGGAGTACAACGAAAGAAGACGAAGCCTTGTTACAAACCTTTGAGAACAAAGTCTTAAGACGCATCTTTGGGCCCATTTGGGGTACACAAAGTGGAGAGTGGAAAAGAAGAAGTAACAAAGATATTTAAAATCATTTTAAGTCTCCGCTAATCACTGGTATCATGAAGATTAATAGACTACAATGGCTGGGGCATATAGAAAGAATGGAAGACAATATGGAAACAAAACTCACTTACACTCAGGAAATAAATGACCTTAGACCCCGAGGTAGACCAAGAAGATGGTGGAGAGATAATATACATACAGACCTACAAGCACTTGGAATCAGCGACTGGCAAGAGAAGGTCAACCAGAGAGACGAATGGAGACGGCTTGTATCTGTAGCAAAGAACCTCAATGGCTCGGAACGCTGAAGAAGAAGAAGTATAGAACTGAATTCTCTTCTTTATATTGGATCTGTAAACTATGAAAGTTTAGATTAGTCGACGGATCAACATCACGGCACACGGGTGTAACCCATAAGTGCTCCGTTCTACTCCTAACTCAAGCCTGAGTTTGGAGAATCTCAGCTCACTGCACGAACTCTGTAGCACCGGTGAGAATCCTGAAATACTTGGGGTAGATTTTAAACTCAAAACTTTGCCCGGGCAGCGCCGTTAGGCTACTCTTTTTCAATTTCCAACTGCCAAGGGATTTTTTACGCGTGCAACAATACACACTACCCAGAGACCAGGGGAAACTTTGTTACTAGAAGTCCATGTGAAAAAATCCCGACTCTCACCGGGGCTTGAACCCGTGACCTCCAGCACTCGAGGTGGACGCCATACCTCAAGACCACTCATCCCTATGAAATTAGACGGTACTACCTGCGTTCTGTTAATGCCAAATGTTGGGCGGCACTTACCACACCCCCACATTGTAACAAAGGACTTTGGGCGGAGGAGCACAATTGGGAGGGTACAAGCCTTACCCTAGTGCGAGTAAATTCAACCTAAAGACTAAATGTCATGACATGGCAGACTAATCCCTAATCTTTGGTCAGAATCTGGTCTAGGGTGGAAGCTCCAACAGGTGGACAGTTAGATCATTGCTTTGCTGATTTGGCAGCTTCTGCAGCTTGTCATGTTCCAGATGTTTTGGTGTTACCTTTCCTCTGGGGTAAACTAAGCAGGTCGAGAAAGAGATCATGCTGCATGGGCAACACATGGTCTCTAAATTTAGCCCAGGCTTTGTGTTATGGAGAGGTATAATTCCATTTTACAAACTATCGTTTGTCAATACGGCAGGGTGTATTGTGAACTATGAAAACGCCTTTGACAGCTTCGATAGGAAAGCTCTTTGGAAACTATTATGGGATCCCATTAAAGTCAGCTCTTGAGGACATGGAATGCAGAGTTTTTCGTGAGGGTCAACTGGGATATTATTTGTTGTTGGATGTGTCTCCTGTGATATCACTTCATGTTAGGTGTGCGTACAGTGATAACATTTAAGGTCAGGTGCTCTGGTAACATAGTGATTAGTGCAAAGGCATTGGACCAAGGTTAGTTAGTTCGTTAGTCGTGGTTCCAACTTCACGGCAATGGGTCATCCCCATTATGCTCCATTCCTGTGCCAGTGAATATCACACAAAATGCTCCTCACTGCCCCATGTGAAAAGCGGAACAGACAGGAGTCTCGGCAAGCCAACAGCCCGCACAGGTACACTGTGCATAATGCCGCTGCCAGAATGCCAACACAAAAGTCCTCCACAAAAAATACAGTTGATCGTCGATGGAATCAGCAGTCACCAGAAAGACTTCATTGACCCAGGTTTTATCCCACAATACTTGGTCTCTTTCCGCAGGTTGATCCTCCAAAAGTGCCGCACAAAGCACAAACCCCGAAGCTCCAGCGACGACTCCCAGGAGTCTCCTGAAATATGCACCCGTGAACCAAAAAGGCAAACCAGTCAATTTATCGACAGCCGGCCATTGTTCCGAACATGCAGCTCACTGTGCAAACAACAGCAAACAGATGTAAAAGCATTCCACAGGAATCTCACAGCTCACAGTGTCACATCATGCACTCACTCAGTAGCAGGGTGACGGAACCATGTACTACCAGTCCAACATGAGGAAAATGCTAATGCAAACCATAGCCACAAGCATAAACACACCAGAGGACTTAATGGTTCAATGCCTAACCACCATGTTGGGGACCAAAGTCAAATTTTTTATTTTATTCTATTATTCTATTGGACCAAGGTTCGGTCCTCTAACAGTGAGAGGATTGGATGTTGTTGACCAACAGGGCTCTAGGCTTGTGTCGTTGGTTGACTGACTCTTCACAGATCTAGGCTCCTATGTGTGGTTGGTTGACTGATCTTCAAGGCACTAAGCTCATGTGTGTGGTTGGTTGATTGATCTTCAAAGATCTAGGCTCCTATGTGTGGTTGGTTGACTCATCTTCAAAGATCTAGTCTCCTGTGTGTGGTTGGTCGGCTGATGCGCTACGTCAGTTTCTCTCTGACGAGGTTAACATGTGTCTTGAACATTGTGCTTCCACAGAATGCCGTGCCCTTTACTGTGATTGGTGCCAACACAATTATTGAGGTGAAAGGTCGCAAAGTCAGAGGTCGCATGTACCCCTGGGGTGTGGTGGAGGTAGAGAATGCGGACCACTGTGACTTCATCAAGCTGAGGACCATGTTGATGTGAGCTGTTGTTATTGTGGTGATGGTTGTTGTTGTGGTGGTGGTTGTGGTGTTGGTGTATTGTTGTAGTGGTAGTTGTTGATGTGAGCTGTTGTTATTGTGGTGATGGTTGTTGTTGTGGTGTTGGTGTATTGTTGTAGTGGTAGTTGTTGATGTGAGCTGTTGTTATTGTGGTGATGTTTGTTGTTGTGGTGGTGGTTGTGGTGTTGGTGAATTGTTGTAGTGGTAGTTGTTGATGTGAGCTGTTGTTATTGTGGTGATGTTTGAGTGAGGGTAGTTGTGGTTGTAATTTTTGAGTTGGTGGTGGGATGTGTGTTGTTTGAATATAGCACAACACTAATTGAGTGGCCAGGCATTCGTGAGCTAGCTTATGATTGTTTGATCATGTTAGTGGTTAATTTATTGAGTGAACAAGTGATTGAATGAGTGATTGATTAAATGGCTGGTTGAGTAATTGATGGATTGGATTGAAGGATAATTTTCATCAAGCTAGAAATGATCTATCAGTATTTAAATTTCTTAGTATTCCAGTCCAATAGTATTCCATTCTCTTAGTATTCCATTCTCATAGTATTCCTTTCTCTTTGTATTCCATTCTCATAGTATTTCATTCTCTTAGTTTTCAATTCTCATATTTATTTGTCTTAGTATTCTAATCTCTTTGTATTCCAATCTCTTTGTATTCCAATCTTGTGTTCTAGATCACAATAGGAGGCTAGGGGAGATATTCTAGATCACACTAGGAAGCTAGAAGAGGTGTTCTAGATCACACTAGGAGGCTAGAAGAGGTGTTCTAGATCACACTAGGAAGCTAGAAGGTGTTCTAGATCACACTAGGAAGCTAGAAGGTGTTCTAGATCACACTAGGAAGCTAGAAGGTGTTCTAGATCACACTAGGAAGCTAGAAGGTGTTCTAGATCACACTAGGAGGCTAGAAGAGATGTTCTAGTTCACACTAGGAGGCTAGAAGAGGTGTTCTAGATCACAATAGGAGGCTAGGGGAGATATTCTAGATCACAATAGGAGGCTAGGGGAGATATTATAGATCACAATAGGAGGCTAGAAGAGTTGTTCTAGATCACAATAGGAGGCTAGGGGAGATGTTCTAGATCACAATAGGAGGTTAGGGGAGGTATTTGATATCACACTAAGTAGGCTAAGGGAGGTGTTCCAGATCACAGTAGGAGGCTAGGGGAGATGTTCTAGATCACACTAGGGGGCTGGGGGTGTTCTAGATCACACTAGGGGGCTGGGGGGGGGGTGTTCTAGATCACACTAGGGGGCTGGGGGGTGTTCTAGATCACACTAGGGGGCTGGGGGGTGTTCTAGATCACACTAGGGGGCTGGGGGGTGTTCTAGATCACACTAGGGGGCTGGGGGGTGTTCTAGATCACACTAGGAGGCTAGGGGAGCTGACATACATATAACTATCATACATGACAGCTGATGTGTGATAAATATATATCTACCATGTAACTCAACTTATGTGTGATACATATATATCTACCATGTAACTCAGCTGATGTGTGATACATATATATTTATCATGTAACTCAGCTGATATGTGATACATATATATCTACCATGTAACTCAGCTGATGTGTGATACACATATATCTACCATGTAACTCAACTGATATGTGATACAAATATATCTACCATGTAACTCAGCTGATGTGTGATACATATATATCTATCATGTAACTCAGCTGATGTGTGATACATATATACCTATCATGTAACTCAGCTGATGTGTGATACATATATGTCTATCATGTAACTCAGCTGATGTGTGATGCTCTCTTTCAGCACCCACATGCAGGACTTGCAGGAGGTGACCCAGGAGACCCACTACGAGAACTTCCGAGCCGAGAAGCTGGCCAGTGGCAGCACATCTAAATCCAAGACTGGGTCAGTGGGTGCTGTCCTGTTGTCTCATTCACATGTTGTTGTTGGAAATATCGGTTTCCCCATTCTGTCTGTGATTCTTTGATCCCAGTGATCACTATTAAATTTTGAGTTGACATTCTCAGTTACATGTATAGACACTCCTGTACTGACAACATCCAGGGTAAATATATCAACAGTCCTGTACTGACAGCAGGTGGTGTAAAGGTATGGCTTCAGTACTTTACTGACAACATCCAGAGTAAATTATAGACAGCCCTATCCTTACTGACAAAACCCCGTGTAAATATATAGACAATTCTGTACTGACTGACAACACCTGATGTAAATGTGTAGACAATTCTATACTGACAAAACCCAGTGTAAATGTATAGACAATTGATGTGTACAAGGTCTGTGAAACAGATATCAGACCTTAAGTTTTCCTGTGGGCACCAATGAAGCACAGGAGGTGTCCTCCAAGAAGATTGTGTAGGGGACCTCCATGTGTGTGCATGCATCAATTTCCCTGCCCAACGAGAGCCTCAGTTGCTGGCAGTCAGCCTGTGAATTAGTGGTGTGCACTCCCATCAGATTGTCCTTGGCCTCAAAATAATGGAACAATGTGAGCAGTGGTATTGCATCAAATTTTGCCAAAGGTTTGACAGTACTCAAGTGGAAACCATTCAAAGGATGCAACAGGTGTTTGGTGATGGTGCCATGAGGATAAAAGAATTAAGGAATGGTACAATTGCTTCAAAGATGGCCGCACATTGGAAAGTTGACCATATTCTGGTGGACTCCAACAAGCCGAAATGACAAGATCATTGATCCAGTGCAGTTTGTGGTCATGCAGAACTAATGGGCCATCATCCTAGAACTTGAGAATGAGTTGGGGAGTGGCACTGGCTTTGAATACTCCATTTTGAGGGGTGATTTGGTCATGCAGAAAGTGTCCATGGAATGTGTGCTGCAGCTGTTAATGATGGAGCCAAAGCTGTTAATGATGGAGTCGAAGCTGTTAATAATGGAGCCAAAGCTGTTAATGATGGAGCCAAAGCTGTTAATGATGGAGCCAAAGCTGTTAATGATGGAGCCAAAGCTGTTAGTGATGGAGCCAAAGCTGTTAATGATGGAGCCAAAGCTGTTAATGATGGAGCCAAAGCTGTTAGTGATGGAGCCAAAGCTGGTAATGATGGAGCCAAAGCTGTTAATGATGGAGCCAAAGCTGTTAATGATGGAGCCAAAGCTGGTAATGATGGAGCCAAAGCTGTTAATGATGGAGCCAAAGCTGGTAATGATGGAGCCAAAGCTGTTAATGATGGAGCCAAAGCTGTTAATGATGGAGCCAAAGCTGTTAATGATGGAGCCAAAGCTGGTAATGATGGAGCCAAAGCTGTTAATGATGGAGCCAAAGCTGTTAATGATGGAGTCGAAGCTGTTAATGATGGAGCCAAAGCTGTTAATGATGGAGCCAAAGCTGTTAATGATGGAGCCAAAGCTGTTAATGATGGAGTCGAAGCTGTTAATGATGGAGTCGAAGCTGTTAATGATGGAGCCAAAGCTGTTAATGATGGAGCCAAAGCTGTTAATGATGGAGCCAAAGCTGTTAATGATGGAGCCAAA
Organism: Cepaea hortensis; assembly: GCA_963921405.1. Lineage (NCBI taxonomy): Eukaryota > Metazoa > Mollusca > Gastropoda > Stylommatophora > Helicidae > Cepaea > Cepaea hortensis. Next base: position 425,150,079 of record OY992876.1, read on the forward strand.
GCTGTTAATGATGGAGCCAAAGCTGTTAATGATGGAGCCAAAGCTGGTAATGATGGAGCCAAAGCTGTTAATGATGGAGCCAAAGCTGTTAATGATGGAGCCAAAGCTGTTAATGATGGAGCCAAAGCTGTTAATGATGGAGTCGAAGCTGTTAATGATGGAGCCGAAGCTGGTAATGATGGAGCCAAAGCTGTTAATGATGGAGTCGAAGCTGTTAATGATGGAGCCAAAGCTGTTAATGATGGAGCCAAAGCTGTTAATGATGGAGCCAAAGCTGTTAGTGATGGAGCCAAAGCTGTTAATGATGGAGCCAAAGCTGGTAATGATGGAGCCAAAGCTGGTAATGATGGAGCCAAAGCTGTTAATGATGGAGCCAAAGCTGTTAATGATGGAGCCAAAGCTGTTAATGATGGAGCCAAAGCTGGTAATGATGGAGCCAAGCTGTTAATGATGGAGCCAAAGCTGGTAATGATGGAGCCAAAGCTGGTAATGATGAAGCCAAAGCTGGTAATGATGGAGCCAAAGCTGGTAATGATGGAGCCAAAGCTGGTAATGATGGAGCCAAAGCTGTTAATGATGGAGCCAAAGCTGGTAATGATGGAGCCAAAGCTGGTAATGATGGAGCCAAAGCTGGTAATGATGGAGCCAAAGCTCCATCTTGACAACATACCTGCTCGTTCTTGACATCTGATTCAGATTTTCTTGGCTGGACACACGGTTCCTCTGGTTTGCAGACTCCCTACTCTACCAGCAGGACTCCTTGTGATTTTTGGCTATTCCCCAAGCTGAAAATACAGCTGAAAGGAGGCGGCTTTGAGTCACGAAAAGAGATTATGCGGAAGATGACGGCCGCACTGTACTCATTCTTAAAGAGGCCTGTCAGAAATGCTTCCAATAATGGTGGGACTGCTTGTATCAAATTTCAACCCGCGATCAAATCTAAACAACATGGGCTTCTGAGTAAAGGTTTCCTTTTGCAGCATGACATTTCTCAACGTCTGCACTGCCCTTGCAAAGGTTGAAACCATCAAAGACCTCCACTTTCAGTGTGTACCACATCCCCAAGTACTCGCCAGACCTAGCCACAACCCAAGTGAATTCCACCTGTTTGGACAACTCAAAGAGTCACACAAAAAACATTTAAGGTTTTCATTTGAATCCCCTTGTAAATATTTTGTTTGATGTTTTTCCTGTATATATATTGTTTTACAGTGTTCTGTGATTATATAAGGAGAAGGGACGCATTGGATAATATTGTGGCAGCTGGCAGGATCAATGGCAAGAAATGCAGCGGCAAACAGAGGGAAGTGATGTTTGATGATATTAGATGGCGTGGGAGAATGTTGTCAGTAGAAAATCGATTCAGAACACCCAGGACTGAGATCTTTGAAGAGAGGTGAACACCAAGGTGGCTTTGCAAGGTGTATGATGATGATGATTATAGTTTACACTCACCAAGTCATGAGTTGTCATAAAGTGTCCAGTGTTAACACCACAGATTAGCAAAGTGTCTAGTGTTTTAACTACAGATGAGATGGCTAGTGCCAAAACTGGGTCACACAATCTTCTCTCTCTCAAACAGAAAACCGCCAGCTGTCAGTGGACGGATAGAGAATGGAGGCGGAAACATCTCGGACAAAGAGAGGGAACTCCGACAGAAGGAAGAAGAGGTATGTTTGTTGATTAGATCCCTTGGTTGTGACCTTTAACATTTGAGCTCCTCATCACATCTCGCAGATCTCATGTGGTTGTTTTTTCTATTTGTAGTGTTAGTGTGAATGTCAGGTCTCAGTTAGATATGACTGAGCTACCGTATGATAGTAGACGGTACTACCTGCTTCTGTTAGCGCCGGATGTTGGGCGACGCTTACTAAACCCCACACCCCACATTGTGCCAACGGCTTTGGGCAGAGGAGCGCAATTGGGAGGGTACAAGCCTTATCCTAGTGTGAGGAAATGCAACCTAAAGACTAAATGTCATGGCAGGGCAGACCAGGCCCTAAGCCTTGGTTGGTAACTGGTCTAGGATCGAAGCTCCGATAAGCGGACAGTTAGAGCATTGCTTTGCTGATCCGGCAACTTCTGCAGCTTGTCTTGTTCCTGACGTATTGGTGATACCTTTCCTCTGGAGTACACTAGACAGGCCGAGAGAGGGATCATGCTGCATGGGCCAACACATGGTCTCTAAATCCAGCCCAGTCTTTGTGTTATGGAGAGGTATAACTCCATTTTACAAACTATCGTCTGTCAAGACGGCAAGGTGCCAGTCAGTCAGTCAGTGATAGTGTGTCTGTTATGTGATTAACTGTACTGATTGTGTATCTGTTATGTGAATAACTGTATGGTAATGTATCTATCATGTGATTAACTGTACTGGTTTTGTATCTATTATGGGATTAACTGTACTCATAGTGTATCTATCATGTGATTAGCTGTACTTATTATGTATGTCATGTAATTAACTGTACCGATAGTGTATATCCTGTGATTAACTATACAGATTGTGTATCTGTTATGTGATTAACTGTACTGATAGTGTATATCCTGTGATTAACTATACTGATTGTGTATCTGTTATGTGTACTTATTGTTTATCTGTGATGTGATTAACTGTACTGATTGTGTATCTACTGTTTATGTTTAGCTGCGGCGGATGCAGGAGCAGTTGGCACGCATGCAAGCAGAGATTGAGTCCAAGAAACCACAGCTGGTCCAGAATGGGAATTAAAGCCGTCAGGGGATTCCTGTTTATGCTTGTTTGATTGAGTTACGGTGAGTTGTTGGAGATTTTTGTTTATAATTAAAAATAAAGAGAGACCACCTCTCTCTCTCTCTCTCTCTCTCTCTCTCTCTCTCTCTCTCTCTCTCTCTCTCTCTCTCTTTCTCTCTTTCTCTCTCTCTCTCTTCTTTCTCTCTCTCTCTCTCTCTACTCTCCTCTGTCTCTCTACTCCTCTCTCTTCTCTCTTTTTAATCTTTCTCTCTATACTCTGTCTACTATCTCTTGCTCTATCTACTCTTACATTTTCTGTCTCTACACTTTCTCTATATCTCTTTGCTTTCTTTCTATGCTCTCAGTGTCTCTTTCTGTGTCATTCTTTCTATATACTCTCTCTCTCTCTCTTTACTCTTTCTCTCTATACTCTCTTTCTGTGTCATTCTTTCTCAGTACTCTCTCTCTCTACTTTTTCTCTCTGCTGTTTTCTCTCTATATTCTCTGTGTCTATTTCTGTGTCATTCTTTCTCTATACTCTATCTGTTTACTTTTTCCTTCTGTTTTCTCTCTATTCTCAGTGTCTCTTTCTGCGCCATTCTTTCTCTATACTCTATCTCTGGAATTGTACCTGTATCATTGTTTTGGTAAGCTATCAGACCATTCACTAGGCCACTGAGACTTGACAACATTTGTTAATGTCTATTACTCAGGTGTTAACTTGCGTTAAATATTAATTTCATCAGCCTGGTATTCATGTGAATGTGTCAAGTGCTGGTTTGTATTGGTCAAGTGCTAATTTGAATGTATCACATGCTAATTTGAATTAGTCAGGTGCTAATTTATATGGTTGTTGCCTCGATTCAGTGAGGTATGTGTACTTGTTAATTGTTTCTTCTTGTGTGTTTAAAAAAAAAAAACAGGACCACAGATATAATTTTACAAAGGCGAGCATCATACGAACAATCATGGAACACATGATTTCTGGAGCTGACTTCCCATCTCTATTTGGCCATCGTTACACTGATCACCTTCCACATGAAGGTCCTCTCACCAAGACTGAACTGAAGCACTACTCTCACAAAGTTGGATTTGACCACAAGTAGCCAGCCACAGACCCGACTACAATTAGTGACATAACAGACTAGAAATACACATGTAACAGACTAGAAATAAACATGTAACAGATTTCATATAAACATGTAACAGACAAATGGTAAACATTTAGCAGACTTTATATAAACATGTAACAGACTAGAAATAAACATCAACAGACTTCATACAAACATGTAACTGACTAGAAATAAACATGTAACGGACTACAAATAAACCAACAACGTACAACAAATAAGCATACAAGACTACAAATGAACATAGCGTGCTATACTACTAGTGCAATCATGTGTTTGTGTGTGCTAGAGGTGAATGAGTGAAGACAGTTGCTAAGCTCTCTATGTACAATTGTTAGTCTCAAATGATGAGAGTGCTATAGTAGTGCAATGATGTGTGAGGTATGCTAGTTAATAAGCCAGTACAGAAATATAAGTGCTATACAAATGCAGTGTCCTATACCAGTACAGTGATGTGTGCTATACCAGTACAATCATGTGTGAGAATGCTAATACAGTGATGTGTGCAATAGCAATACAATGATGTTTGTGAATATGTGTAATACCAGTACAAATGTGTGTGTGAATGCTAATACATTGATGTGTGCTATACCAGTACAACGGTGTGTGTCAATGTATGCTATACCAGTACAATGATGTGTGTCAATGTGCGCTATGCCAGTACAGTAATGTGTGTGAATGCTAATACAGTGATGTGCATACTATACTAGTACATTCATGCCTGTGCTAATGATAACCATAAGTAAGAGAGCATTTGAGTACGTTTACTTGCAACTTTCTTTCATATTACTTGTGTGTGAAGTGTTGAATGTTTTCACACTGACATTGACACTCAATTTTCCTCCATATTGGGCATATATCCAGATTGTATGTTGGGGATTCTAACTTAATTTCACTTAAATAACCACATGCATATCACGTACAACAGAAAGATTGAAATTCTGTCATCCGTACAGTGACACGGAAATCCAGATTGTAGATTGTATCCATGTATTGCTTTAGTTGGATTTGATTGCTTTAGTTGGGTTGCCAGCTTTAGTCTTGACTTTAGTTACACATTTAGCTGCTTAATTCTTGAGTTCAGCTACACATTTAGCAGTCTGTATTTGGGCTCTGATCACGAACCCAGAGACCAAAGTTTGAAGTTTCTAGACATGTCATTTCTCCATTGCAGGTTTATAACCTGCTTATAAACTTATTACTGGGAAGAGAATGTGGTGGTTTCCTCTGGATTTTGATATCCCTATGGGTGTTTTGTGTCTTCTGTCTGAACAAGTGGGTCCTCAGCTGACGTGCAGTTGTCCACTTACTCTGTTAGATACACAGTCCCCCGCTGTGATAGGTAATCAGTCCTGTGAACTGTTTGCTGCACTCTGGTGCATTACTTCTCCTCTACCATTAGATGGTGTGGTTGTCAGTGTTCCTTCGTTGAGTTGACGTTAAGGTGTGGGAGCTGTGAAAAAGTAGAGCTTAGTATAGGAGCTGTGAGAAAGTAGGATCATGGTTTAGGAGCTGTGTGACAGTAGGTCCTGGTGTTGGAGCTGTGAAACACTAGATACTGGTGTAGTAGGTGTGAGACAGTAGATTCTGGTGTAGGAGCAGTGAGACAGCGGGTAATTATTGGTTTGGGAGCTGTAAGACAGTTGGTAGATTTTGGTATAGGAGCTATGAGACTGGTAGATATTGGCATGGGAGCTGTGAGACAGTTGGTAGATATTGGTTTGGGAGCTGTGAGACAGCTTGTAGATATTGGTTTGGGAGTTGTAAGACAGCTGGTAGATATTGGTGTGGGCGCTGTAAGACAGCTGGTAGATATTGGTTTGGGAGCTGTGAGACAGCTAGTAGATATTGGTGTGGGAGCTGTGAGACAGCTAGTAGATATTGTGGGAGCTGTTAGACAGCTGGTAGATATTGTGGGAGCTGTGAGACAGCTGGTAGATATTGTGGGATCTGTGAGACAGCTGGTAGATATTGCGCGAGCTGTGAGACAGCTGGTAGATATGGAGCTGTGAGAAAGTAGATCCTGGTGTAAAAGCTGTGAGACAGCTGGTAGATATTGTGGTAACTGAGACAGTGTTCAAATTTTTTCATGATTACATTCACACAATGTGGTAGTCATTTTAAATAATAATTAAAACTGCATTGATAATAGTAACATAACATTCATACTCACCATATCATATCCGATATCATCTTTGTAAATAATGTTTTTTATACAAGAAATATAAATCTGGAGTCTGCCCGAATTTACACGTGTCTGTTGCATAAACTGTATCAATTACTTTTTTATAGAAATTTTTTTGAGTTGCCTATTTTGTAAATAATTTATTGTGTGACCAATTTTTTTTGCTATGTAAATAATTTGATATTGCAGTATTTGTATGAGTTGGTATGTGTTGAGCTGGTTTGTGCTGCTTTGTGTTTCACATAAAAATGTTTCATGTCACAGCCAAAAGCTGGATTTAATTTTCCCTCCATTTGCCAGTTTTCTTTTCAACTTAAGGTCACAAGTATAAATATTGATTTAAATGTTTATCATATGTTAATAAACGTAGGTCTTTATTCGTCCCAATGCTGTGCTTCCAGTGCCAAACATGGACAGTTCTAGAAACACACAGGTGTAAAATCACATCATGTGAGATAAGATGTGTCAGAAAAAGCAGCTGGGAAAACTAGAAGAGTTAGAGAGACAAATGAGAAACTTTGAACAGGTGTAGGGATAATACCTATTACTGACTTCATACTGGGTGTTTGTAAAGTCTCACTACACTTTATATGTAGAACAAATTTGGAAAATGAAGTACATGACGTCATTAAAAGATGTCAGGGAGTCTACATGGTGAAGTGGTCAAGCCGTCTGCCTCGCGTTCCGAAGGTTGTGGATTCGATTGCGGACTACGTCTTTTGGTTCAATAGTGCATTTTCTTGGAGACTCCTGAGGGCCGTTGCCAGAGCTATGGAGTTTGTGCTTTGTGCGTTGCTTTCTGCAAGTCGCCCTGCAGAAAGAGACCAAGCCAAATGGGATAAAACCTGGGGCAATGAAGTCGGTCCTCTCGACTTTAAAGACTTTAAAAATTTAAAAATGTGCTAAGAATTTATTAAATTACTTACAATAGTCACTGCTATGGTCTAACGCTGTTTGGAGAAGCTGGAAAGTACCAATGATAACAGGTGTTGGAAATGTCTATCAAGGGCTTCAAGACATAACTGTACACATCTATTCATATTGTCAAATACCTTCTGCAACATGTCTGTCTTCCATTGATAACGCCATTCTGTTTGAAGTGCAAAGAATTACTCCAGAAGACGACAGCCAATCGCTGCATATTGCTTCATGATGGATTGTAGAACACATTTTTATGACATCATGTACTTCATTTTTCATATTTTTTCTACATACAAAGTGTAGTGAGACATTATAGACACCCAGAGAATTAAATGGTTCGGACATTTAGTTAGAATGGAACAAGATCAACCAAGCAGCTAGAGCATCCCATGTGAGAATATTGGGGTACAAGACGAGAGGACGACCCAGGAAGAGTTGGCTAGATGGAATAAAAGAGGCATTGAAGAAATCAAATATGACAGTACAGGCAACAAGACATGCAAAATGCAGACAATCACACCTGCCTCCTCTCTGCCACGCTTTACGGCAAAAGCAGTATTACACAAGAAGAAGAATAAACTTAGGGCAAGTTTTGGGTCCCATACGATGGTAAGGTGGATCCCATATGAGTGTGAAGTGGACACAGTGTTCGGGACAACAAAGATTAGGATCACCATAAATGTTGGGAGGAAGTTAAAAACTAGGGTAAATGTAACAACTGTGGGACATGAGTTATAATAAACTAGTTGTAAAATAAACAGTTGTGGGACAAATTAAAATAACTAGAATTAGCATAACAGTTGTGGGACATTAAAATAACTAGAATTAGCATAACAGTTGTGGGACATTAAAATAACTAGAATTAGCATAACAGTTGTGGGACAAATTAAAATAACTATAGAGACAATATCAGCCTATTAAGAGAGGTGTGAGACAGGGATGTGTAATGTCTCCAGATCTTTTTTCCCTATACAGTGAAAATATTTTCAGAAATGTAGAAGATATAAGTGGAATCATCATCAGAGGATGAAACATCAATAACATTAGATATGAAAATGATACAGTATTGAATGCAGACAATGAGCAGGATCTGCAACAATTAGTAGATGTGGTTGTTGCACACAGTGAACAACTAGGGTTAGAATTAAATTGTAAGAAGACACAGATTATGGTCGTCACTAGGAAGAAAGAAATACCACAATGTAATATACAGGTAAATGGGAATATTCTTCAACCAGTGAATCGGTACAATTATCTCGGAACATCTTATGAGGGATGCCTTGAAGAAATTAGAACAAGAATCGCCATGGCGAAAGTAGCCTTTTGCAAGATGAAAAACATACTGACCAATAACAAAAATTTCAATTGAAATGAGAAAAAGAGTGTTGAGGTGCTACATAGAGCCTGTACTTTTGTATAGATGTGAAGTTTGGACAATGAGCAGTCAAGCTGAAAAACATCTGATGACTGTGGAAATGTGGTTTCTGAGGAGAAAGCAAAGATTACCATATCTCAGACAGAAAAACCAATGACAAGAACTACAAGAAACAAATGAAAATCGTAATTTAATTAGAGAAATTAGATGTAGGCAGTCAATATTTTTGGGCATATTATGAGAAGAAATAAATTGGAGAACTTGATGACAACTGGCAAGATCAAAGGCAACAGATCAATGGGAATACCGAGAAGTAAATACCTGGATGGCTTGGCTACATGGCATGATCAAGATAAGAACACAGAGCTGATCCACGACTCTGGTGATCGAGTGAAATGGCGAGTCATGACCGCCCATGCTTTCTGGCATGGCACATGATGGATGGACAGAGTTAGTGTAAGAACTGTGGGACAGAAATTACAATAACTAGGGTTAATGTAACAACTGTGGGACAGAAGTTACAATAACTAGGGTTATGGTGAAATCAAAGGCGCTATCTCGTAACACCAAAATCACAATATACAAAACACTGATCAGACCAGTTGTGCTGTATGGCTCTGAAACCTGGAGTACAACGAAAGGAGACGAAGCCTTGTTACAAACCTTTGAGAACAAAATGTTAAGACGCATCTTTGGACCCATTAGGGATACACAAAGTGGAGAGTGGAAAAGAAGAAGTAACAAAGACATTTATGATCTGTTTAAGTCCCCGCTAATCACTGGTATCATGAAGGCTAATAGACTACAATGGCTGGGGCATATAGAAAGAATGGAAGATAATAGGGAAACAAAACTCGCTTACACTCAGGAAATAAATGACCGTAGACCCCGAGGTAGACCAAGAAGGCGGTGGAGAGATAATACATGTACAGACCTACAAGCACTTGGAATCAACGACTGGCAAGAGAAGGTCCACCAGAGAGACGAATGGAGACGGATTGTATTTGCAGCAAAGAACCTCAATGGCTCGGAAAGCTGAAGAAGAAGAAGAAGAATGTAACAACTGTGGGACAGAAGTTACAATAACTAGGGTTAATGTAACAACTGTGGGACAGAAGTTACAATAACTAGGGTTAATGTAACAACTGTGGGACAGAAGTTACAATAACTAGGGTTAATGTAACAACTGTGGGACAGAAGTTACAATAAGTAGGGTTAATGTAATAACTGTATGACAGAAGTTACAATAACTAGGGTTAATGTAACAACTGTGGGACAGAAGTTACAATAACTAGGGTTAATGTAACAACTGTGGGACAGAAGTTAAAATAACTAGGGTTAATGTAACAACAATGGAACAGACGTTAAATAACTAGGGTTAATGTAACAACTGTGGGACAGAAGTTACAATAAGTAGGGTTAATGTAATAACTGTATGACAGAAGTTACAATAACTAGGGTTAATGTAACAACTGTGGGACAGAAGTTACAATAACTAGGGTTAATGTAACAACTGTGGGACAGAAGTTAAAATAACTAGGGTTAATGTAACAACAATGGAACAGACGTTAAATAACTAGGGTTAATGTAACAACTGTGGGCAGAAGTTAAATAACTAGGATTGCACAACTGTTTGGTTAACAGTAAAAGAGTTAAGATAACCAAAACACAAAGGGTTAATGCAAAGGGAACACTTGGTAACAACCTGAAAGTTAAAAGACAATAAACGAAAGAATGAATAAGCCAAGCAAAATAGCATCATGGAACAAAAACTGAAAGAAACTGTCACATGACAAGAGTTCTAAATAAAACCAGTGGTTGTGGGTATATTCAGTTACCCATACCAGTTCTGTGCAGATAGCACTGTTTGTATAGTCTGTACAAAATGCATGATGGTTAAATCACATCTGATCATTGCTGGACTAGGTCACTAGCTCTGCATAATGTGCTGTGGTGATTATATTAATATATTTGATTGGGGGACTGCACTGATGTCACGGAAACAGTCAGCTGAGGGCCCTCGCCGGTATTTGTCGTCCACTAACAGCCTATTCCTCCGTGTATTCAGGCCTACAAAATGTTATGGCCCTATCAAATCACCCCCCTTTCTCTCCCCCCCCCCCCTCTTCTTATAATGTGCTTGATCTTAGAACAATTCTCAAGAGTGCCAAACTATTGTTGTGTGTCCGCTTGTTGTTGTGGCTTTTTTGTGTTTTTATTTGCTGAAAACATTGAATGTATTCTCCGTTTATTTGAGCATAGTCTTAGCATTACTGTGTTCCTCCGCTGGATGTGATCTCTGACTGTGTGTCCGCTGGATGTAGTCTTTGACTTCATGCAGCTGGCGTTTTGTTGTTTAGCTTTGTTAATTTGCTTTTCACATATTTACTTTGTGTGTTCAGATACTGGACCAAGAAAATACTTAATCAGTGATTGTATGCAAGCATCTGGGGAGATAGGGAAGGGAATAAGACACCTCATCCAAGACATTTTATGCAGATACTGTGTTGAGAATATTCGCAACCCGTCTGTCCTATTGGTGATTTATTTTGTAGATTTGATCAATGTTTCATATTTCAGTCTTCCATGTTAGTGTTTGGCCAGAGTGAAATATTAGCCCATATAAAGTTGTTTATGTATTTGTCATTGTGGAGAGCACACATATATACGTGCATAATATGGTGTTGTCATTTGTCACAGATATTCAATATGAAGTACGGTTTTGTCAGGTATGCAAGTATGAAGTACAATTTTGTCACAGATACACAAATCAAGTATGGTTTTGTCACAGGTTTACAAGTATGAAGTATGGTTTGGTCACAGATCTACAAGTATGAAGTATGGTTTTGTCACAGATATACAAGTATAAAGTACTGTTTTGTCACAGACATGCAAGTATGAAGTACGGTTACAGCACATCTTATTTAATTGCAGACAGGCAACAGATTTACAAGTGTGTAGTATTGACACAGCTTGGCAGGCTAGTACATGGCCTGGTATTCATCTCATTAGAGAGAGAGAGAGAGAATGTGTGTGTGTAGTTATGTACGTGTACACACACACAATGAGCAGTCAAGCTTAAAAACATCTTACGGCTGTGGAAATGTGGTTTCTGAGGAGAAATCAAAGAATATCATGGACAGACAGACAAACCAATGGCCAAGTCCTACAAGAAACAAATGAAAATCATAAATTGATTAGAGAAATTAGATGTAGACAGTCAACTTTTTTGGGGCATGTTATGAGAAGAAATGAATTGGAGAACTTGGTGACAACTGGCAAGATCGAAGGGAACAGACCAAGAGGAAGACCGAGAAGTAAATACGTCGATGGCTTGGCCACATGGCATGTCGAGACAAGAACACTGAGCTTATCCACAAAGACTGGTGATCGAGTGAAATGGCGAGTCATGACCGCGCACTCTTTCCGGCATGGCACATGATGGCTTTTTTCCATTTTTTCCCGTGTTTTCCATCCGTTTCAGGATATTGCGGTCAACATCAGCATCTTTCAGCTGTATGTTGATTCCTAGGCTTGATTACGCTCATCAGCACGCCACGACTTTCTGAGCGACCGGCTCCATACTCTCATAAGTCACTGGCGCGAGTCGAACCGCTTCCAATTCTCGTACGCTCATGTCAACCATGAGATTATTCGGGGTTACGGAGAAAGCTGCTAACCCCTCAGCCAGGGAGACTGGCATATGATGGATGGATATGGAGATATATATATATATATATATAATCAACGACTGGCAAGGGAAGGTCATCCAGAGAGACGAATGGAGACGGATTCTATCTGCAGCAAATAACCTCAATGGCTCGGAACGCTGAAGAAGACGAAGATTTTATATATATATATATATATATATAAAACGTGTTTTTTGTCAGATGGTCATGTCTCTCCATAGATTTTGGTCCTCCATGCCACTATCATAGACCACCCAACATCGGTGACACTAATCACGTTCTCCCATGCTGTTTTCCATTATAAACATTACTGAAGCACAGTTTGTCTCTTTCTTACAGTAGTGTATAATGTTCTAGTTTCATTAGCCTCTTCCAAACAGTCAATAGTTTTTTACTCTGGCAGTCCAAGGTATTTGCAACAGAAATCATATCTCTGTTGCTTCCAAGCTCATTCTAATTTGTTCTATGTTCCAAGCTTGGCCGTGTGGCATGGTCGAGACAAGAACACAGAACTGATCCACACCTCTGGTGATCGAGATGGTGAAACATGACCGCCCATGCTTATTGGCATGGCACATGATGATGATCCAAGATTCACTGCCATACAGCAGACCAGGTTCTCTCTCTCTCTCTCTATATATATATATATATATGTGTGTGTGTGTGTTGTGTGAGAGAGAGTGGGGGGGGGGGGGATATTTTAAAGTCTAACAGCAATGATTGATCATTAGCATGTCTGCTTAACTCCTGATGTCTTGATTGTAAATCTGACCTTAGTTTTAGCTGTTGCACATCATTATGCCAAGCATCATCTCTCTCTCTCTCACAGAGAGAGGACCAGGAAATCAGTTTTACACAATATTCTTCCTTCTGAACCCCGGCAGCATCTCATCCCTTCAGATGTGTTCATGTTTGTGCGCACATGCAGTTTATGGCGCCCTCTGTGCTCACACATCTCAACTCATCATCATTTGATTCCAGACTTAATTCACTTGCTCAGATTGCAGTTACATATTGATGCTATTGCCATAAAAATCACACACAAAATACTCGTTTTAACTTGTGTATATATATATATATATATATACTTATGTTTTTTTCATATTTTTATAATCAGTATTTAGTTATGGAAACTCATTGTTTTGTGTGCAGATATTTCTCTTTGATGGTTATATATCCAGTGATTGCTTTTACTGAAATGTTTTTCCCATCTGTGTAAATTTATTCATTTGTTCACATAAAGTGTAATGTTTTTTTGAGTCCATTTTACATAATTGTTTTAAAATATATTTGTATTTAAAATACTTATGCTTTATTTTCCAATGACAATTTGTGACCAACTGGTCATATAAAATGTTTTATAGAAAGAAATGGAGACGTAGTCATAGACAAAACGTCCTTTTCTGTTTTTCTCCCCAATCACTCACTTTGAACTAGCTTTCCCTATTACCATTGTCCCTCGCCATCAGGTAAATCCACTGACTTCTGAGGTAGTTATAATTTACACCCTCAAGTCAAGGACAAGAAGTCAACATTTTAGCCCAACTGAATGGTGTAGGGGTTGAACCTGCTCTACTTTCGTGAGCGCACCACAAGTGTAAGAGCAAGCAATCTTGCCCTCTTGACCCCACTGACCAGTTCAGCTGACCTGTTGTCTCCAGTCACTTCTAAATGATGACCAGACCATGAAGTGTCTCTACCCACTAGGGCTGTTTGTTGGACCCCATTTATTCAAGTTGTTCACTTTTGTACATTGGGACTCCACGCTGGTTGTGGAGCATGAAGACGGAGCGCATATGGGAATGTCCGGAGGTCAGTGATGTTGGTTCTTGACTCAACTTGAACGAGTTTTCAGAAAGTCTCTCTTGCCCTATAGAATTTTGACTTATAAAATAAGAAACAAGATTATAAAATGTTTATAAAATAAGAACTGAGCAAGCCCCTAGTTCATAAACCTATCATTAAACAAGCCTGCGACGACAAGAAAGAAAGATGGCACTACAGGACTTGATCATGCTAACAGGATAACAATATTATTCATATCTTTGAGTTTTCTGAAGCTATTTTTGTATGTTTTGCATGGGGCTATATTTGTATTCAATCAATGGTTTTTGCTACAGATTTTGTAATGTTTAATGATGTCTGAACTGACAAACTGATCACAAGAAGGATTTTTCCTTGTGACATGTCACTTTACATATATTGTATTCTGTGTGAGTAGGTTGCACTAAAACATGTTTCATGTTCACCAATTCCATTTGGCTGGTTCTTGAAGCTAACAGTAGCCCCTTGGCAGGTTCTGATGCTGTTACATGTTTTGTGCAATGAGATGAAGTGGTCATTTCCCTTCCTCACCATCTTCCTTTCCCAGAAAATTATCTTGTGCCCTTATTATATAACCGGCTCTGTGCCAAAGAGGTTACAGACGCAGTTCGTAAGCCGTATACCTGCATTCAACACAGCTGTGGGCTATTTGGCAACAGACCGCCTTGTGTTGGTTTTTTATGAAATGGTTTGGGTGCCGGTTGTTCTGAGAGCAATGGCAAACTACTGAACATAAACTTGCCAAGAGATCACAACAGCACAAAATGCTGATGTAGACTGAGATGTCCTGTAAATGATATACAACTAATTTTTTAAATAACAATCAATCTCTCTCTCTCTCTCTCTCTCTCTCTCTCTCTCTCTCTCTCTCTCTCTCTCTCACACACACGAGGCTGGGTTGACCTTCAGAGCTGTACTGTACTGAGCTGTAAACTAGTGCATTAACTACTCTGCTACCACAGCTTCTCCTCCTAGTGGGGTGTGTAAATGACCAACCAGGCAGCAAGTTCCTATCTTTACAAGGAGCCTGGTGCAGGAACTGAGTTCAGATGTGGACCCACCAGCACAGTTCTGTGGCAAGTGAACTATTCCGTGTATTAACCGTGGCTTTTATGGGGAATACTCTGCAACTGCTCGAGGTCTGTCATGAAAGATGTGCAAGTTTGTGATGTGTGCCTGACTTCTTTGGTGATCATGGGTTCAAATCCTACATCTTTTTTTTTTTTTTTTTGGTTCGCATATCCTTTAGAGGATATCACTGTCAACATAAGCATCTTTCAGCTGATTGTTGATTTCTTCATACCCTGTAAGTTACTGACGCGGAGATAACTGCTACCGATTCTCGTGCATGCCGTGTTTCTCATGAGAGTATACGGGATTATGGAGAAAGTTGTGTAATCCCTATACCAGGGAGACCGGCCAATCCTACATCAGGTGGGATTAATTTGCAACCATAACTCAAAAAAAGTGTTGACCCAGCCTAATAAAACAGGTATCTGAACATGTTCTGGAACCTCACGGATGGCTTCAGATAGGTCCCAGCCTGACTGATGTGATGCTGGCACATCAGTCACAGAGTGCTGTTTGGTCAAAATATGTTGGGCCCAGCATCAAATCCACAAAATGCTAAACAGACATGGGAATGATAAGGGTGGTGGTCATTTGTGTGTTTCTTCTTCTTCTTTGTTCATCCAGTTTTTTTTTTTTCGGATGTGATTGGGTTGTGCCTGTTTACAGCAGAGCTGCGTTCTTGCACCATTAGGCCGACACATCCGACTTCTGCGGATTTGTGTGTTTGTTTCAACAAGGTCTGTCATGGCTGGCCCTTGGCAGGTGCCAACCCAGGCCTACACATGAAATCTAAAGTACTTATTGCCTCGTGGGCAGTGGCGTTATGGCTGGGTGCTTGCCTGCCAGCCCAGTGGTCTTGGATTCAACTTTGCCACGAGGTGAACCTGGGCTATCTGGTGGATTGTCTAAAATGGGAACCAGGACAGCTGTGGGGAAGTGAAGGCAGCTGGCCTTAGAGTGCAGGTTGGGCTATAGAAATGTGAGTCTAGCACCATACGCCCAATATAGTCTTATTGACCAGCCAGGCTAGCAGAGAGTGGTCAGCTGTTGTAAATACATTTGTACATTCAAGCAGTAACTTTCCTATGGCAGCGTGGAGTGCTAGGGCTTCACATATACCAGGTGGTATGGGAGACAGCTGCTGCCTCACCTTTTCACATTGTGACTTAGTAAATGCAAAGACCAAACTCTTCACACCAGTACCGTAGTTTTCTGTCACGGGAGATTTGTCCTTAGTGGGGCATGCGTTGTCATAGGAGATTTACCATTAGTGGGAGATGTGTTGTCAGAGACAAACTACAATTGGCAGGAATATTTTGTACTTAACATTTTTTTTTTACACAGAGATGTGACTCCCTTCTACAAACCGTTCATTTCATTTTGGGTATGGTAAAGATGCGACTCCCATCTACAGACAGTTCTTTTCACTTTAGATATGGTAGAGATGCGACTGCCTTCTAGAAACAGTTCATTTCACTTTGGGTATGTTATCTTTGCCCACCTACCTACATTGCATCAGTGTTTTTGAAAGTGTTTGCAACATGCATGCACATAGCAATGTGTTTGTTGTGTCTTGCACGGGCTCCCACTCATCCATCTCCAAGACGTTAACTGTGTCCCGTATTTTTTTTCTTGATGTTTTATTTTAAATGTGCCCAATTGAGTTTCATTTCTTTGTGTGCAATATCCATCTGGACTTCATTGAATAAACATCTCTATGTCTACGGGAGAAACAAACAGACAATTTCCCCCATCTCCGAAGGTTGTTTGCTTGTCCACTTGTGTAATTTATTCTAGGCAGTTACAAACAGTGCCTGAAATGCTAAGGATTTCAGTGAGGTGGATTGATGACTTTCATAGCTCATCCAACTCTTTAGAGAAAGGCGCCCTTTCAGAAAACAGTTGCATGACAGCTGGTATGTGTAAAGAAGGTTGAGTGTTGTAGCTGAGTATGTATGCTTGCTAACATGTGGTGACATGATGTATGGTGGTAGCTACGGTTTGTGTAATCCTGTCTTCAAAACAATAATTTCAGAACTAACACCTTGTCCTAGTTATTTCTCTGTAGTGTTACCACTGCTCAAAATGCTACATTTGCATGAAGCTGACCAAAATGTACTCGCACACAGCTGCTGTCTATGTCACAGCCTTGCCCTCACACAGCTGCTGTCTATGTTACAGCCCTCACACACAGCTGTTGTCTATTCACAGCCCACACACACACGCAGCTGCTGTCTGTCACAGCCCACACACAGCTGCTGTCTATGTCACACCCCACACACAGCTGCTGTCTATGTCACAGCCCACACACAGCTGCTGTCTATGTCACAGCCCACACACAGCTGCTGTCTATGTCACAGCCCACACACAGCTGCTGTCTATGTCACAGCCCACACACACACACACAGCTGCTGAATGACCACATCCCACTGCCCACACACAAATTTAAGTTTGTATGGTTAACACGAGGGCCATCAAACAGGATCTTGAATGAACTTACCACACAGACATCTCTTCACTGAACCTACCACACAGACATCTTTTCACTGAACCAGACAGCCATTGCCTGCAGCAGGGATGGAACATCATCTCCTGAACACATGGTCAACTGTAGTGACCGCAGGACATCAGTCAACAGTTAGTTACAGGATGTCACAATCAACCTCTAAATGTATTGGCTCTTTGTTAATTTTACATTCAGTAGTTTGCCATTGCTTTTTGAAAGGGTGATGCACATAACATTGTGAAAATCAATGCAAAGCAATTTATTCTTAAATAGCCTGCAGATGACCTCGACCCTGGTATGTCAGCATTGCAAAACTTGTGTAGTGAATGACCTTGAAGAAATACTGTACTGCACACCTGTCACAATAACCAGCTGGTGTTGGCTAACTACACAGAACTCAATGACCAGATGGTGTTGGCTAACTACACATGACTAAATGAGCAGCTGTATTGGCTAACTACACAGAACTCAATGACCAGCAGGTGTTGGCTAACTACACATGACTAAATGACCAGCTGGTGTTGGCTAACTACACATAACTAAATGACCAGCTGTATTGGTTAACTACACATAACTCAATGACCAGCTGTATTGGTTAACTACACATAACTCAATGACCAGCTGTATTGGTTAACTACACATAACTCAATGACCAGCTGTATTGGTTAACTACACATAACTCAATGACCAGCTGTATTGGTTAACTACACATAACTCAATGACCAGCTGTATTGGTTAACTACACAGAACTCAATGACCAGCTGGTGTTGGCTAACTACACATAACTCAATGACCAGCTGTATTGGTTAACTACACAGAACTCAATGACCAGCTGTATTGGTTAACTACACAGAACTCAATGACCAGATGGTGTCAGCTAAATACACAGAACTCAATGACCAGTTGGTGTCGGCTAAATACACAGAACTCAATAAACATGAACATCAAAACAGACTGAACATAGATCAAGCTTCCTGGAGCCATGACACAACATGTCAACATAACATAAAACTTTACAGTGTGTACAACCAAAACATTCAATGTTAGGGTCTACAAAAAATACAACTATGATAGAATTGTAGCCTTAAGTCTATAAAATATACACCTATGTGTATAGAATTGTAACCTTAAGTCTACAAAATATACAACTGTATAATGTATAGAAATGAAGCATTATGTCTACGAAATATACATCTATGTGTACAGATTTAATCATTATTTCAACTACGTAGATAA
Organism: Cepaea hortensis; assembly: GCA_963921405.1. Taxonomy (NCBI): domain Eukaryota; kingdom Metazoa; phylum Mollusca; class Gastropoda; order Stylommatophora; family Helicidae; genus Cepaea; species Cepaea hortensis. Next base: position 425,168,726 of record OY992876.1, read on the forward strand.
ACCTTTAAACAACTAATGAGCAAAATCAGTGTTCCAACATTTTTTGGATGCTCAGCCATAATCAGCACAAGGAAGACAAAAAACACATCGACTTGCCTGGCTGTTTGTCGAGGAAAGACCTCCACAACGTGTTTAATATCAGCCTTAAAAAAATGTATACAGTAAATGCAGCAATAGAAATAACAACTCAGTTCATTAAACACTTTAACACAGAGACATGCATGTGAAATGCTATGTCACAACATTTGCAAAAACAAAATAATGTATCAGATCTATGCTCTATCATCTCTGTGTCCAGGGATCAGGTAGTGCTGACAACAAAATGTATCCAGGGATCAGGCAGTGCTGACAACAAAATGTATCCAGGGATCAGAGAGTGCTGACAACAAAATAATGTATCCAGGGATCAGGTAGTGCTGACAACAAAATGTATCCAGGGATCAGAGAGTGCTGACAACAAAATAATGTATCCAGGGATCAGAGTGCTGACAACAAAATGTATCCAGGGATCAGAGAGTGCTGACAACAAAATAATGTATCCAGGGATCAGACAATGTTGACAACAAAATAATGTATCCAGGGATCAGACAATGTTGACAACAAAATATTGTATCCAGGGATCAGACAATGTTGACAACAAAATATTGTATCCAGGGATCAGACAATGTTGACAACAAAATAATGTATCCAGGGATCAGACAATGTTGACAACAAAATGTATCCTAAGATCAGGTAGTGCTGACAACAAAATAATGTATCCAGGGATCAGACAGTGTTGACAACAAAATGTATCCAGGGATCAGACAGTGCTGACAACAAAATAATGAATCCAGGGATCATGCAGTGTTGACCACAAAATCAATCAAAAACGGCAATGACTCAACCATCTACTGCAAGAACTATGGAAACTACCTAGACTTCAGAGGAGGCGGTCATGTGTCATTTGGATTTTGTGAAACTGACCCTGTCATGTAATTTTCAACAATTTTACTATCATAAAATCATCCAACAACTGCTGCCCAAAAATTTTACTGTCATACAATCATCCAACAACTGACCCTGTCATGTAATTGCTCAACAAATTTACTGTCATACAATCACCCAACAACTGACCCTGTCATGTAATCATCCAACAACTGACCCTGTCATGAAATTGCCCAAGAATTTTACTGTCACACAATCATCCAACAACTGACCCTGTCATGTAACTGCCCAACAATTTTACTGTCATACAATCATCCAACAACAGACCCCCATCATATAATTGCCCAACAAATTTCTTGTAAAATTTTGGACTACTGCTTAACAGGGCTATTTGTGGGATTGGGATGACTTAGACAGTAACACTGACAGAAATGTCATGGCTGACATTCTACCTGACGATGTTTAACCATTAAAATATCGCTTCAGACTCTATGGTGAAAGACCAAATCTGAAAAAGACTGACAACCACTGTCTTTACTGTCCGAGTACTGTCCTCAGTCTCTACAGTATATAGTGAATTGAAACTAGGCAATGTATTACTACAATCACAAACCTGACAATGTATTACTACATTCACAAACCTGACAATGTATTTCTACATTCACAAACCTGACAATGTATTTCTACATTCACAAACCTGACAATGTATTTCTACATTCACAAACCTGACAATGTATTTCTACATTCACAAACCTGACAATGTATTTCTACATTCACAAACCTGACAATGTATTTCTACAATCACAAACCTGACAATGTATTTCTACAATCACAAACCTGACAATGTATTTCTACATTCACAAACCTGACAATGTATTTCTACAATCACAAACCTGACAATGTATTTCTACAATCACAAACCTGACAATGTATTTCTACATTCACAAACCTGACAATGTATTTCTACATTTACAAACCTGACAATGTATTTCTACATTTACAAACCTGACAATGTATTTCTGCATTCATACACCTGACAACCCACCGTACAAATCCACTGGTATTCAGTCTCCTATAGGCAATACAGTGTAACATAAGTAGGTCAGGTCCGGGATCCTATTCCACGCCTTGAGGCTTACTGACATAATTCAGCGCTGGAGGGGTCACGGGGTCAACAGTCTGCCAGCCACTTCTACCTCCCATGCAGGCTTGAACTGAGTGCCTGGGTCCACTTTATTTTACATTTGCCGCAATGGGGATTTGAACATAGATCACTAGACCTGCAGGCAAGCATGCAAGCCACTGCTCTATCAGAGTCCCCTACAGTGTAACATACATGCACTATAAAGCTATCACAGACCCCTACATTCATGCACTATAAAGCTCTATGACAGTCCCTTACAAAGTAACATACATGCACTATAAGGCTCTATGACAGTCCCCTACAGTGTAACATACATGCACTATAAAGCTCTATCACAATGCCCTACAGTGTAACATACATGCACTATAAAGCTCTATCACAGTCCCCTACAGTGTAACATACATGCACTATAAAGTTCTATCACAGTCCCCTACAGTGTAACATACATGCACTATAAAGCTCTATCACAGTCCCCTACAGTGTAACATACATGCACTATAAAGCTCTATCACAGTCCCCTACAGTGTAACATACATGCACTATAAAGCTCTATCACAGTCCCCTACAGTGTAACATACATGCACTATAAAGCTCTATCACAGTCCCCTACAGTGTAACATACATGCACTATAAAGCTCTATCACAGTCCCCTACAGTGTAACATACATGCACTATAAAGCTCTATCACAGTCCCCTACAGTGTAACATACATGCACTATAAAGTTCTATCACAGTCCCCTAGAGTGTAACATACATGCACTATAAAGCTCTATCACAGTCCCCTAGAGTGTAACATACATGCACTATAAAGCTCTATCACAGTCCCCTAGAGTGTAACATACATGCACTATAAAGCTCTATCACAGTCCCCTACAGTGTAACATACATGCACTATAAAGCTCTATCACAGTCCCCTACAGTGTAACATACATGCACTATAAAGCTCTATCACAGTCCCCTACAGTGTAACATACATGCACTATAAAGTTCTATCAGTCCCCTAGAGTGTAACATACATGCACTATAAAGCTCTATCACAGTCACCTACAGTGTAACATACATGCACTATAAAGTTCTATCAGTCCCCTAGAGTGTAACATACATGCACTATAAAGCTCTATCACAGTCACCTACAGTGTAACATACATGCACTATAAAGCTCTATCAGTCCCCTACAGTGTAACATACATGCACTATAAAGCTCTATCACAGTCCCCTACAGTGTAACATACATGCACTATAAAGTTATATCACAGTCCCCTACAGTGTAACATACATGCACTATAAAGCTCTATCACTGTCCCCTACAGTGTAACATACATGCACTATAAAGTTATATCACAGTCCCCTACAGTGTAACATACATGCACTATAAAGTTATATCACAGTCCCCTACAGTGTAACATACATGTACTATAAAGCTCTATCAGTCCTCTAGAGTGTAACATAGTGTACTATAAAGCTCTATCACTGTCCCCTACAGTGTAACATACATGCACTATAAAGCTCTATCAGTCCTCTAGAGTGTAACATAGTGTACTATAAAGCTCTATCACTGTCCCCTACAGTGTAACATACATGCACTATAAAGTTTATCTATTTATTTACAGTTTTTAAAAAAGAAAGAAAGAAAACTAACAAAAAACTGCTCGTGTGCAAACCTAAAGGTGCTCAGTTTCCATTGAACGAAAAAAAAATCACACAGTACAACATTTTATCACCAGCATTTCTATTGTTGACAAAACCAACACCCCAGCACAACATATTGCCACCAGCATTTCTATTGTTGACAAAACCAACACCCCAGCACAACATATTGCCACCAGCATTTCTATTGTTGACAAAACCAACACCCCAGCACAACATATTGTCACCAGCATTTCTATTGTTGACAAAACCAACACCCCAGCACAACATATTGCCACCAGCATTTCTATCATTAACAAAACCAACACCCCAGCACAACATATTGCCATCAGCATTTCTATCATTAACAAAACCAACACCCCAGCACAACATATTGTCACCAGCATTTCTATTGTTGACAAAACCAACACCCCAGCACAACATATTGCCACCAGCATTTCTATTGTTGACCAAACCAACACCCCAGCACAACATATTGCCACCAGCATTTCTATTATTAACAAAACCAACACCCCAGTACAACATATTGTCACCAGCATTTCTATCATTAACAAAACCAACACCCCAGCACAACATATTGCCACCAGCATTTCTATTATTAACAAAACCAACACCCCAGTACAACATATTTTCACCAGCATTTCTATCATTAACAAAACCAACACCCCAGTACAACATATTGCCACCAGCATTTCTATTATTAACAAAACCAACACCCCAGTACAACATATTGCCACCAGCATTTCTATCATTAACAAAACCAACACCCCTGCACAACATATTGCCACCAGCATTTCTATTATTAACAAAACCAACACCCCAGTACAACATATTGCCACCAGCATTTCTATCATTAACAAAACCAACACCCCAGTACAACATATTGCCACCAGCATTTCTATTATTAACAAAACCAACACCCCAGTACAACATATTGTCACCAGCATTTCTATCATTAACAAAACCAACACCCCTGCACAACATATTGCCACCAGCATTTCTACTGTTGACCAAACCAACACCCCAGCACAACATATTGCCACCAGCATTTCTATTGTTGACCAAACCAACACCCCAGCACAACATATTGCCACCAGCATTTCTATTGTTGACCAAACCAACACCCCAGCACAACATATTGCCACCAGCATTTCTATTGTTGACCAAACTAACACCCCAGTACAACATATTGTCACCAGTATTTCTATTGTTGACCAAACCAACACCTCAGCACAACATATTGCCACCAGCATTTCTATTGTTGACCAAACTAACACCCCAGTACAACATATTGCCACCAGCATTTCTATTGTTGACCAAACCAACACCCCAGCACAACATATTGCCACCAGCATTTCTATCATTAACAAAACCAGCATCCCAGCACAACATATTGCCACCAGCATTTCTACTGTTGACCAAACCAACACCTCAGCACAACATATTGTCACCAGCATTTCTATTGTTGACCAAACTAACACCCCAGTACAACATATTGCCACCAGCATTTCTATTGTTGACCAAACCAACACCCCAGCACAACATATTGCCACCAGCATTTCTATCATTAACAAAACCAGCATCCCAGCACAACATATTGCCACCAGCATTTCTACTGTTGACCAAACCAACACCTCAGCACAACATATTGTCACCAGCATTTCTATTGTTGACCAAACTAACACCCCAGCACAACATATTGTCACCAGCATTTCTATTGTTGACCAAACCAACACCCCAGCACAACATATTGCCACCAGCATTTCTACTGTTGACCAAACCAACACCCCAGCACAACATATTGTCACCAGCATTTCTATTGTTGACCAAACCAACACCCCAGCACTTTGTACAAATCTGTAGGTGTTCAGGCTACAGCAGATGATACAAGAGCAATGAACAACAAATCTCAACTGGCTATTTATTATTGACAAAAACCAATAACACAAACTTATTGCAGAACTAAATGTACTCAGTCCTTCACAGCACATTCCAAAAGATATGTTTGTTGTCTGGATAGGCTGGTCTTGAGATCTGCACTCAAAATGTAAGATTCACATCCGAGCAATGGTCAGCAAATAAAAACATTTATCTGTAAAGAAGCCCTATGAAAAATGCACCATCTCACGTCCTCCTCTGCCCTCCTCGCTCTAACTGCCTGAATGTTCACTCACAGAATCTTGGCTTGGAGCATTCTCATTCAGTGGAAACCTCAAGGGCACCAGAGGTGAAGGCAGATTACCACCGCCAGAAAAATCTGCGTCCAGGTCGACTTTAACTTTCCGAGGCCGTATGACCAAAGGTGTTCTTGCCTTCACCTGGTCAATTTCCTGGATAAAGTTTTCCTTGAATTCATTCATATCAGCTTGAATCTGCAAAGCTTCGGCCATGAGCTTCTCCTGTCGTTGACGAAGTTCTCCTAGGACTCGCAGGTTTTCATACATGAGCCGCAGCCCCGCACAAACATGTTCGTTCTCTGCCCCGGGGGGCACAGCTTCACCTGACATATAGCGGTCAAAGTCTTTGCTGCTGATGTTGAGAGATTCCGCGTTGATGCCTTCGATGAAAGACACAGCACAACACTGTGGACCAAAAGTGTGCATGTTAGCTCTGTCAACTCTAAGTGGTTGCAACTATACAGTGATCACTGTTTGCGAAAGAGTTACAGTAATGGCCATGTTAATGTAATAGTTAGGACCTTATGTGGACAATGGCATGAGTGAATCATTGATGTCTGCACTCGCCATTTGCTACATAAGGGAACAATTTGCTACGTAAGAGAACCATTTGCTACACAAGGAAACTATTTGCTACATGAGGGAACCATTTGTCACAGGGAACCATTTACCACATAATGGAACCATTCACCACATGAGGCAACCATTCACTACATGAAGAAACCATTTGCTACATGAGGCAACCATCTGCCACATGAGGGAACCATATACCACATGAGGGAATCATTTGCTACATGAGGGTACCATTTGCCACATGAGGGAACCATCTGACACATGAGGCAACCATTTGCCACATGAAGGAACCAGAGGCAACCATTTGCCAAATGAGGGAACCATTTGGCACACAAGGGAAACATTTGCCACATGAGGGAACCATCTGCCACATGAGGGAACCATCTGCCAGATGAGGGAACCATCTGCCAGATGAGGGAACTATCTGCCACATGAGGGAACCATCTGCCTCATGAGGGAACCATGTGCTACTCGAAGGAACTATTTGCCACACGAGGGAAGCATTTGCCACCCGAGGCAACCATTTGCCACACGAGGCAACCATTTGCCACAGAAGGCAACCATCTGCCACATGAGGGAACCATCTGCCACACAAGGGAACCATTTGCCACATAAGGGAACCATCTGCCACACGAGGGAACCATTTGCTACATGAGAGAAAGACTGACCACCTACCCCACCATGCACTCAGGTCTAAACAAAAATGTGATGGCCCTAGCACCTCACACACCACAACAGGTTTCTGCTGGTGCAGTAGCTAGGTGCTTGCCTGCCGGGCCAGTGGGCATGGGTTCCATCTGCAACAGGGCACATTAGAATGTGTGTCATTGACCAGGTTGACCTAGTAAACAAGGGTGCCAGGAAATGTTTGGGAGGTAAAAGCGACCAGTGCGGTACTGACTACAGCACCCAGCAAGTGCTGATCGCTCTATACATATGTTCATCTAGCACCATATGTCCAGTGCACCTTAAGGCGTTTGAAAGCATTCTTTACTTCAGTTAGTTGCATATCCTTTACAGGATGTTGCAATCAACACCAGCATTTTTTGCTGTTGTGATCTCTTGGCAAGTTTACGTTCAGTAGTTTGCCATTGCTTTCTGAACAACCGGCGTTCATACCATTTTGTAAAAAAAAACTAACGCAACGCGGTCTGCTGCCAAATCGTGCGCAGCTGTGTTTCAAATGCGGGTATATGGGATCACGAACCATGTCCGTTTTTACTTACCAAGAGGTGAATGCCATGGTCCAGGACATGGGGTAGTTATGGCGTAACCACACTGTATGAAAAGTATCCACTTTTCACGATCCAGGTGTCCATTTACTGAACGCTGCCATAACCTCTGACCTCGTCTAATTTGGGTTACGGTATAACTAATCCAAGTCGTAATCTGGACCATGGCAGTGAATGAATAACTTTCCTAAACACAATGGGTTCATATAGCAAATGGAATATCAATCAACCAATCAATCAAATGTCGTCTGCACAAAGAAGACAGGCCACAATAGATCTCCATTGTATGTCCCTTGCCAGACTGTACACACCTGTTCATTTATCTCTTGATGTTATGACTGCTTACCAGCCTCTGATGTCTCTCTCCATTATGGTTTATATACGAGTGCTGCATCTTTTAATGTGGCTAAAATATTTGACGTCTCTCCATTGTGGTTTTTATACAAGTGTTGCATCTTTTAATGTGGCTAAAATACTTGACTTCTCTCTCCATTGTTTTTATACCAATGTTGCATCTTTTAATGTGGCTAAAGTATAAGACTTCTCTCCATTGTGGTTTTTACACGAGTGTTGCAACATTTAATGTGGTTAAAATATCTGACTTGTCTCTGAATGATTGCTTTCTCCAGCTCTCTTTTCATTACCAGATTCTCTTAAATTTTTGTATTTTTTTGCAGTTGCTTTCATGACATAAAAACTATTCTCTTTCTCTGTGTGCGCATACATGTTATCTTCATCATCATATAGCAGATCTATTGCAGAATGTCCTCTCTTCACAGCCCACCAGAAAGTATCTCATTTGTTGCCATTTCCCCTGTCTCCCGCACCCTCCCTCCCAAGACGTCTACAATGTCTTGTGTCAGAGACACAAGATGTTCTCCAGGTTTCTTATCCACACATCAATACTGCTTTAACTTTTTTTCTTTTTTTTTTGCATATCGTACTTACAGGACATTGCAGTCAACACCAGCATTTTACTACTGCTGTTGATGTCTTGGCAAGTTTTACGTTCAGTAGTGTGATTTAACGTTAGAGTTCAATATTCAATATTCCAAGTTTGGTACTAGTATCATTTCTTGAATTCCACAGATTCATCATCATCATGTGCCAAACTGATAGTGTGGGCTGCCATATTTCGCCATCTTGCATGATCACCAGAGTCATGGATCAGCTCTGTGTTCTTGACTTGACCATGCCACGTGGCTAAGCTATCCAGATATTTACTTCTCTGCCTTCCCCTTGTTATTTTCCCCTCAATCTTGCCAGATGTCACCAAGTTCTCCAATTTATTTCTTCTCATAACGCGTCTAAAAGATTGTGACTGTCTATGTCTAATTTCTCGATCAGTTTACGGTTTTAATTTGTCTCTTGTAGGACTTGCTCATTGGTTTTTCTGTCTGACCATGGTATTACTTGCATTTTCCTCAGAAACCACATTTCCACTGCCATTAGATGTTTTTCAGCTTGTCTACTCATCATCCACATTTCACATCCATAAAAAAGTACAGGTTCTATGTAGCACTTCAACAATCAATAGTCAGTAGAAACAACAAAGTAGACAAAGAGTATTCCTGTACTGAGTGGTCAGCAAGCTATACGACAATGGAGAGAATGATTGTTGCTTTCTTCATTGGATTACAGATTACAGTAGTTTCACGATGCTCCATCAGGGTGGTCAAAGGAAGTCTTGACTAGTACAGTTCCTAGAGCATCAGGACCTGGGACAGGGGCTGGGTTGGCTGGGTATGAACTCTTTTAAAGACTGAACTCTTTACATCTAATACACTGACGTTCATGTCAAAACAGGGCAGCCTCTAACTAGTCTGTTTATCTAATCTGTATGTATATTGTATGTACACCATTTTTTGGCCACATTATGAGAAGACAAAAACTGGAACATTGTGAGAACAGGAAAGATTTATGGAAAGAGAGATAGAGGAAGACAGTGTGAGAAGATTCTTGACAGTCTTGTATCATAGCACAAAAGGAAGTCAACACACAAACTGATCCATGGCATTGGAGATTGCAATTTGTGGAGAAGCATAATCGCCCATGACAGCCGGCAAGGCACTGGATGATGATGATATACATAAAGACACAAATGAGCAAGACCATTGATACGACTTCCATGAGCACTGTTGGCAAATGTTGTATACCCTAAACTGCTCTACTGAAGTAACTTTTCTACTGAACTGTTAGTCTAACTTGTAGCTACACTATTGTTGGTCTGGCTTGTATCTAACTTGAACATACTGTGGACTCAACTAGTCAACTGGTCTCACCTATACACACGCCACAACTACAAGACAACTGAACTAGTCCACTGGTCTCACCTGTACACACATGACTGACAACTACAAGACAACTGAACTAGTCCACTGGTCTCACCTGTACACACACGAGTGGCAACTGAACTAGTCCACTGGTCTCACCTGTACACACACGAGTGGCAACTGAACTAGTCCACTGGTCTCACCTGTACACACACAAGTGGCAACTGAACTAGTCCACTGGTCTCACCTGTACACACACGAGTGGAAACTGAACTAGTCCACTGGTCTCACCTGTACACACACGAGTGGCAACTGAACTAGTCCACTTGTCTCACCTGTACACACACGAGTGGCAACTGAACTAGTCCACTGGTCTCACCTGTACACACACCACAACTACAAGACAACTGATCTAGTCCACTGGTCTCACCTGTACACATACGACTGACAACTACAAGACAACTCAACTAGTCCACTGATCTCACCTGTACACAATTACTAGACAACATCCACAAGCAACCCACCAAGTTTGTGAAGTAGTATCCCTCCTCACCACTCATCAGTCTGGACGGGTTGGCGAAACGGGTGATGTACTGTATATTTGAATGCAGAAGGGGAGGGTTTGCTTTGAGAACTATATAGATCAACGCTGGCAAGAACTCGTCAGCACTAGCAGGACCCTGCTTAGACTGTCGCAGGACTTCAAATATGTGTTTGCTGCAGCTGACGATGTGCTGGAGCTTGTCCTGAGTGCTTCTCTTGGAATCCATTTCTATAATGTCTAGAGAAACAGTTACATACCCCAATGATTGTCTATCTCTTAAAATCCAGTTCTATAATGTCTAGAGAAACAGTTACATACCCCAATGATTGTCTTTTAAAATCCAGTTCTATAATGTCTAGAGAAACAGTTACATACCCCAATGATTGTCTCTTAAAATCCAGTTCTATAATGTCTAGATAAACAGTTACATACCCCAATGACTGTCTGTCACTTAAAATCCTGTTATATGTCTAGAGAAACAGTTACATACCCCAATGATTGTCTATCTCTTAAAATCCAGTTCTATAATGTCTAGAGAAACAGTTACATACCCCAATGATTGTCTATCTCTTAAAATCCAGTTCTATAATGTCTAGAGAAACAGTTAATACCCCAATGACTGCATCCATCATGTGCCATGCCGATAAGTGTGGGCAGTCATGTTCTGCCATCTCACTCAATCCCAGAATCGTGGATCAGCCCCGTGTTTCTGTCTCGACCATGCCATGTGGCCATGCCATCCAGGTATTTAATTCTTGGTCTTCCCCTTGGTTCCCCAACGACTGTCTGTCTCTTAAAATCTAGTTCTACAATGTCTAGAGAAACAGTTACATACCCCAATTCTTTCGTTCACTCTTCTTCTTCGTCTTTCGTTCACTACATACCCCAGCGTTGTCTGTCTCTTGAAACCCAGTTCTATAACATCTAGACCAGTGGTTCTCAACCTTTTTTGGCCCATGCCCTCCTTTACCATATGTTCAGAACGTCATCCCTCCCCTTTCGAATCTCCTCCCTATAAATAACCCCCCCCCCCCCCCCCCCCTTACACAGTATACATAAAAATGGAAGCTAAATTTAATAACACATACTAGAACAAGTCTAGACATCTACATAAAACGTGATTTGCGGGTCTACTTATGTTATAACATGAATTTCATTAAGGCAAGAAGTACAGAACCGTAAAATTTAGAGGGAAAAACAATATCAAGTAACTGGTTCTTGTATTAATGCGATCTTGAAATAATCTTAATTCTCCCCTGGAAACCCTAAAATTCCCCACCGGTTGAGAACCACTGATCTAGACAGAGAATCAGTCACAATTCCCAATGATCTGTTTCTTGAAACCCAGTTCTATAGCATCTAGACAGAGAAACAGTTACACACCAAAATGATTGTCTGTCTCTTGAAACCCGCTCAAAGCTCAAGTATATAAAGCTTGTGTTGTTTGCACACTACTCTATGGGTCTGAATCCTGGACCCTGTACTCAAGACAGGAAAGAAAGTTGAACTCCTTCCATATGAGATGTCTGAGACGTATCCTGGGCATATCATGGAAAGACCACGTAATAAACAAACATGTGCTTGAAAGAGCAGATATTACCACAGTGCACTCCCTCCTCAAGCATAGACGCCTCCAGTGGCTGGGCCACATATCTCGAATGTAGGATGAACGTATTCCCAAAGATCTCCTATACAGAGAACTAGCCACAGGAAAGAGGCCAACCGGAAGACCCCAAATGCGATAAGGGATGTGTGTAAACAAGATATGAAAACCCTTGGCATAGATACAGATACGTGGGAAAGAGTTGCAACAGACAGATGCTCCTGGAGAAGAGATGTACGAAACGGACAGGTACTCTTTGAGCACAATCTGATCCAACAAACTGAGGATAGGCAACACAGGCTTAAAACACAGTCACTTACTGTGGGACCTGCCTCGTCTCACAGATGCGGAAACTGTGACAGAGATTGTCACTCTCGCATTGGACCATACAATCACCAGTGATGCTGTCAGGTACCTCCCCAGAGGCACAACTCTATAGTCCTTCAGGACTGAAAGAGGCCTACTACTACTACTTGAATCCCAGTTCTATAATATCTAGACAGAGAAACGGTCACAATCCCCAAAGATTGTTTGTCTCTTAAAAATTCTACAATACCTAGATAGAGAAACAGCCACAATCCCCAATGATTGTTTGTCTCTTGAAACCCAGTTCTATAATATCTAGACAGAGAAACGGTCACAATCCTCAAAGATTGTTTGTCTCTTAAAACCCAATTCTATAATATCTAGACAGAGAAACAGTCACAATCCCCAATGATTGTTTGTCTCTTGAAACCCAGTTCTATATCTGGATCTTGACTCGTACTATGATCCTTTCCAACTAAACCAAACAAAGGCCCAACACTTGATATATTTTTAGTCGCATGCCCTTCACAGGACATAGCAGTCAATCCCAGCAATTTGGCTGTTTGTAATTCCTGGGCAAGTTTTACGTTGAGCAGCTTGCCATTGCTTTCTGAACGACCGGCACCTATACCTCTTTCAAAAAAACCAGCACCACTGTGTTTCGAACTCAGGTATACAGTATTACGAATTGCGTCCGTAAGCCCTTCGCCACGGCAACCGGCTAACACTTGATATATCAGTTAGCAGTTGTTATACAAACAGATTTACAACTGGTTTTAAAGTAACTGTGATCAGAAATCATGGCAAACTACCAGCTAGTATACCTGTAATGGCACAGTCCAGCTCATGCCGAATCCCCGGGTCCTCGTCATTGATGAGGGTGTCCAGCTGCAGTGCAGTGACCCAGTGCAGGCTGCGGATGCGGTTCTGCAAGGCTAGATCTCGTTCTTCATCATTTGTGGAAGGGGAACAGAAAATGTAGGGGTACAGGCGTGTCAGAATATAGCTTTCGGCATAGTCCATCACCTTATCAATTGTCTCTGATGATAGGTCTGTGGAAGGGAAAGAGAAACCACCACATACATTCCCCAAGAATATGTTTACCGACAGTTGCAAAATGAGCTTTATGGTGGAAATGATAATTTCACATACTTTATACTAGTCTGTCTTCTTCTTGTTTCATTTTGAAATAAATTGCATATATCAGTAATTTTGATTCTTATATAAATTTAGGCTTGCTCAGAGACTATATTCTCATGTTCCCTTGCTCCACGAGACATTTGAAAAGGACATCCAGTATTTGTGGTTGGACCCTTTCAAGGCCGAGGGTATAGTACTGCTGCTGCTTGACAGCCCACCACCAAGCATGCACCACAATGTTTTGCAGATATAGACACACTGCCATTGCCAGAGTGTGACATCTTGATCCCTGTTGTTGTCTCAATCTCCAGCACCTCATTTTGCTGGGGTAGACGGGTCTTCCTCAGTTTAAGTATGGTTATTTTGTGTGTGTTTGCTGCCTTTGAACTCAAGCGTAACCTGTACATGTACTACTACTTCTAGTGCACTGGATTGATTTTTGCGTGTGGATTAGCTTTCTCTATTACCAATGTCCCTTGCCATCAGGTGAACCCACTCCTGTTTCTGATGTACTTGTAATTTACGTCCCCAAGTCAAGGACAAGAAGTCAACATTTTAATCCAACTGACCGGTGTAGGGATTGAACCTGGTACCCCAGCATCAGCACACTGAATGTTTTAAGAATGAACAATCTTATCCATTCAGCCATGCTGACCCCACAAATATGTATGTATGTACATATTTAGAACAGTCTATTTTATGTTTTATGAACACAGATACAATATGTGTAATAAAACTTTCATGGACAAAAATAAAAACATTCTCCAAAGAAAAATGACAAGCAAATGAAACAATCAATGATCCAAAGCCTATTTAACAAGTATTACTATAAAAAACCAAAAGTGGACTATCTGTACTGATTATTACTGGGCCACCAGGACTGGATTCTCTGTTTACAAGACTGTCTTCTTCTTCTTCTTGTGTCCTTTATCTCCCATAGGGGAAAAAGCACTTAACCAACTCATGCCAAGCTGTCCCATCTGTTACTACCTCTCGCTGCTCTATCATTGCCCTCCCCTTACTATTAACTTCTGCCGTTAATGTTTAATTCTCTTCTCCATGTAATTTTAGGTCCCCCACTATTTCATTGGCCCTGTGGGGGTTACAGACAAGAGAATGTCTAGTAATACTGTCCTGAGGTTTCCTCAGTGAGTGTCCTATCCAGCGCCAGCACCTCTACCTCACGTCTTGATTGACTGGCGTTTGTTTATTCCTCTCCCTGACCTCTACATTATTGATTCAGTTTCAGTCCCGCTATCCTGCACAGGCACCAGGTAGAGAATGTACTACACAGGCACGAGGTAGAGAATGTACTACACAGGCACGAGGTAGAGAATGTACTACACAGGCACGAGGTAGAGAATGTACTACACAGGCACCAGGTAGAGAATGTACTACACAGGCACGAGGTAGAGAATGTACTACACAGGCACCAGGTAGAGAATGTACTACACAGCCTACACAGGCACGAGGTAGAGAATGTACTACACAGGCACCAGGTAGAGAATGTACTACACAGGCACCAGGTAGAGAATGTACTACACAGGCACGAGGTAGAGAATGTAATGCACAGGCACGAGGTAGAGAATGTACTACACAGGCACGAGGTAGAGAATGTACTACACAGGCACGAGGTAGAGAATGTACTACACAGGCACGAGGTAGAGAATGTACTACACAGGCACCAGGTAGAGAATGTACTACACAGGCACGAGGTAGAGAATGTACTACACAGCCTGCACAGGCACGAGGTAGAGAATGTACTACACAGGCACGAGGTAGAGAATGTACTACACAGGCACCAGGTAGAGAATGTACTACACAGCCTGCACAGGCACCAGGTAGAGAATGTACTACACAGGCACCAGATAGAGAATGTACTACACAGGCACCAGATAGAGAATGTACTACACAGGCACCAGGTAGAGAATGTACTACACAGCCTGCACAGGCACCAGGTTGAGAATGTACTACACAGCCTGCACAGGCACGAGGTAGAGAATGTACTACACAGGCACCAGGTAGAGAATGTACTACACAGGCACGAGGTAGAGAATGTACTACACAGGCACCAGGTAGAGAATGTACTACACAGGCACCAGGTAGAGAATGTACTACACAGGCACCAGGTAGAGAATGTACTACACAGCCTGCACAGGCACCAGGTAGAGAATGTACTACACAGGCACCAGGTAGAGAATGTACTACACAGGCACCAGGTAGAGAATGTACTACACAGGCACCAGGTAGAGAATGTACTACACAGGCACCAGGTAGAGAATGTACTACACAGGCACCAGGTAGAGAATGTACTACACAGCCTGCACAGGCACCAGGTAGAGAATGTACTACACAGGCACCAGGTAGAGAATGTACTACACAGGCACCAGGTAGAGAATGTACTACACAGGCACGAGGTAGAGAATGTACTACACAGCCTGCACAGGCACGAGGTAGAGAATGTACTACACAGGCACCAGGTAGAGAATGTACTACACAGGCACCAGGTAGAGAATGTACTACACAGCCTGCACAGGCACCAGGTAGAGAATGTACTACACAGGCACGAGGTAGAGAATGTACTACACAGGCACCAGGTAGAGAATGTACTACACAGGCACCAGGTAGAGAATGTACTACACAGGCACCAGGTAGAGAATGTACTACACAGGCACCAGGTAGAGAATGTACTACACAGGCACCAGGTAGAGAATGTACTACACAGGCACGAGGTAGAGAATGTACTACACAGCCTGCACAGGCACGAGGTAGAGAATGTACTACACAGGCACGAGGTAGAGAATGTACTACACAGGCACCAGGTAGAGAATGTACTACACAGGCACCAGGTAGAGAATGTACTACACAGGCACCAGGTAGAGAATGTACTACACAGGCACCAGGTAGAGAATGTACTACACAGGCACGAGGTAGAGAATGTACTACACAGCCTGCACAGGCACGAGGTAGAGAATGTACTACACAGGCACGAGGTAGAGAATGTACTACACAGGCACCAGGTAGAGAATGTACTACACAGCCTGCACAGGCACGAGGTAGAGAATGTACTACACAGGCACCAGATAGAGAATGTACTACACAGGCACCAGATAGAGAATGTACTACACAGGCACCAGGTAGAGAATGTACTACACAGCCTGCACAGGCACCAGGTTGAGAATGTACTACACAGCCTGCACAGGCACGAGGTAGAGAATGTACTACACAGGCACCAGGTAGAGAATGTACTACACAGGCACCAGGTAGAGAATGTACTACACAGGCACGAGGTAGAGAATGTACTACACAGGCACCAGGTAGAGAATGTACTAAACAGGCACCAGGTAGAGAATGTACTACACAGGCACCAGGTAGAGAATGTACTACACAGCCTGCACAGGCACCAGGTAGAGAATGTACTACACAGGCACCAGGTAGAGAATGTACTACACAGGCACCAGGTAGAGAATGTACTACACAGGCACCAGGTAGAGAATGTACTACACAGGCACCAGGTAGAGAATGTACTACACAGGCACCAGGTAGAGAATGTACTACACAGCCTGCACAGGCACCAGGTAGAGAATGTACTACACAGGCACCAGGTAGAGAATGTACTACACAGGCACCAGGTAGAGAATGTACTACACAGGCACGAGGTAGAGAATGTACTACACAGCCTGCACAGGCACGAGGTAGAGAATGTACTACACAGGCACCAGGTAGAGAATGTACTACACAGGCACCAGGTAGAGAATGTACTACACAGCCTGCACAGGCACCAGGTAGAGAATGTACTACACAGGCACGAGGTAGAGAATGTACTACACAGGCACCAGGTAGAGAATGTACTACACAGGCACCAGGTAGAGAATGTACTACACAGGCACCAGGTAGAGAATGTACTACACAGGCACCAGGTAGAGAATGTACTACACAGGCACCAGGTAGAGAATGTACTACACAGGCACGAGGTAGAGAATGTACTACACAGCCTGCACAGGCACGAGGTAGAGAATGTACTACACAGGCACGAGGTAGAGAATGTACTACACAGGCACCAGGTAGAGAATGTACTACACAGGCACCAGGTAGAGAATGTACTACACAGGCACCAGGTAGAGAATGTACTACACAGGCACCAGGTAGAGAATGTACTACACAGGCACGAGGTAGAGAATGTACTACACAGCCTGCACAGGCACGAGGTAGAGAATGTACTACACAGGCACGAGGTAGAGAATGTACTACACAGGCACCAGGTAGAGAATGTACTACACAGCCTGCACAGGCACGAGGTAGAGAATGTACTACACAGGCACCAGATAGAGAATGTACTACACAGGCACCAGATAGAGAATGTACTACACAGGCACCAGGTAGAGAATGTACTACACAGCCTGCACAGGCACCAGGTTGAGAATGTACTACACAGCCTGCACAGGCACGAGGTAGAGAATGTACTACACAGGCACCAGGTAGAGAATGTACTACACAGGCACCAGGTAGAGAATGTACTACACAGGCACGAGGTAGAGAATGTACTACACAGGCACCAGGTAGAGAATGTACTAAACAGGCACCAGGTAGAGAATGTACTACACAGGCACCAGGTAGAGAATGTACTACACAGCCTGCACAGGCACCAGGTAGAGAATGTACTACACAGGCACCAGGTAGAGAATGTACTACACAGGCACCAGGTAGAGAATGTACTACACAGGCACCAGGTAGAGAATGTACTACACAGGCACCAGGTAGAGAATGTACTACACAGGCACCAGGTAGAGAATGTACTACACAGCCTGCACAGGCACCAGGTAGAGAATGTACTACACAGGCACCAGGTAGAGAATGTACTACACAGGCACCAGGTAGAGAATGTACTACACAGGCACCAGGTAGAGAATGTACTACACAGCCTGCGCAGGCACCAGGTAGAGAATGTACTACACAGGCACCAGGTAGAGAATGTACTACACAGGCACCAGGTAGAGAATGTACTACACAGCCTGCACAGGCACCAGGTAGAGAATGTACTACACAGCCTGCACAGGCACCAGGTAGAGAATGTACTACACAGGCACGAGGTAGAGAATGTACTACACAGGCACAAGGTAGAGAATGTACTACACAGCCTGCACAAGCACGAAGTAGAGAATGTACTACACAGCCTGCACAGGCACCAGGTAGAGAATGTACTGCACAGCCTGCACAAGCACGAGGTAGAGAATGTACTACACAGCCTGCACAGGCACGAGGTAGAGAATGTACTACACAGGCACCAGGTAGAGAATGTACTACACAGCCTGCACAAGCACGAGGTAGAGAATGTACTACACAGCCTGCACAGGCACGAGGTAGAGAATGTACTACACAGCCTGCACAGGCACAAGGTAGAGAATGTACTACACAGGCACCAGGTAGAGAATGTACTGCACAGCCTGCACAAGCACGAGGTAGAGAATGTACTACACAGCCTGCACAGGTACCAGGTAGAGAATGTACTACACAGCCTGCACAGGCACCAGGTAGAGAATGTACTACACAGGCACCAGGTAGAGAATGTACTACACAGGCACCAGGTAGAGAATGTACTACACAGCCTGCACAGGCACCAGGTAGAGAATGTAATACACAGGCACCAGGTAGAGAATGTACTGCACAGCCTGCACAGGCACCAGGTAGAGAATGTACTACACAGCCTGCACAGGCACGAGGTAGAGAATGTACTGCACAGCCTGCACAGGCACGAGGTAGAGAATGTACTGCACAGCCTGCACAAGCACGAGGTAGAGAATGTACTACACAGCCTGCACAGGCACGAGGTAGAGAATGTACTACACAGCCTGCACAGGCACGAGGTAGAGAATGTACTACACAGCCTGCACAGGTACCAGGTAGAGAATGTACTACACAGCCTGCACAGGCACAAGGTAGAGAATGTACTACACAGACTGCACAGGCACGAGGTAGAGAATGTACTACACAGGCACCAGGTAGAGAATGTACTGCACAGCCTGCACAAGCACGAGGTAGAGAATGTACTACACAGCCTGCACAGGCACCAGGTAGAGAATGTACTACACAGCCTGCACAGGCACCAGGTAGAGAATGTACTACACAGGCACCAGGTAGAGAATGTACTACACAGGCACCAGGTAGAGAATGTACTACACAGGCACCAGGTAGAGAATGTACTACACAGGCACCAGGTAGAGAATGTACTGCACAGCCTGCACAGGCACCAGGTAGAGAATGTACTACACAGCCTGCACAGGCACGAGGTAGAGAATGTACTACACAGGCACGAGGTAGAGAATGTACTACACAGGCACCAGGTAGAGAATGTACTACACAGCATGCACAAGCACGAGGTAGAGAATGTACTACACAGGCACCAGGTAGAGAATGTACTGCACAGCCTGCACAAGCACGAGGTAGAGAATGTACTACACAGCCTGCACAGGCACGAGGTAGAGAATGTACTACACAGGCACCAGGTAGAGAATGTACTACACAGGCACCAGGTAGAGAATGTACTGCACAGCCTGCACAAGCACGAGGTAGAGAATGTACTACACAGCCTGCACAAGCACGAGGTAGAGAATGTACTACACAGCCTGCACAGGCACGAGGTAGAGAATGTACTACACAGCCTGCACAGGCACGAGGTAGAGAATGTACTACACAGCCTGCACAGGCACGAGGTAGAGAATGTACTACACAGGCACCAGGTAGAGAATGTACTGCACAGCCTGCACAAGCACGAGGTAGGGAATGTACTACACAGCCTGCACAGGCACCAGGTAGAGAATGTACTACACAGCCTGCACAGGCACCAGGTAGAGAATGTACTACACAGGCACCAGGTAGAGAATGTACTACACAGGCACCAGGTAGAGAATGTACTACACAGGCACCAGGTAGAGAATGTACTACACAGGCACCAGGTAGAGAATGTACTACACAGGCACCAGGTAGAGAATGTACTACACAGCCTGCACAGGCACCAGGTAGAGAATGTACTACACAGGCACCAGGTAGAGAATGTACTACACAGGCACCAGGTAGAGAATGTACTACACAGGCACCAGGTAGAGAATGTACTACACAGCCTGCACAGGCACCAGGTAGAGAATGTACTACACAGGCACCAGGTAGAGAATGTACTACACAGGCACCAGGTAGAGAATGTACTACACAGCCTGCACAGGCACCAGGTAGAGAATGTACTACACAGCCTGCACAGGCACCAGGTAGAGAATGTACTACACAGGCACGAGGTAGAGAATGTACTACACAGGCACAAGGTAGAGAATGTACTACACAGCCTGCACAAGCACGAAGTAGAGAATGTACTACACAGCCTGCACAGGCACCAGGTAGAGAATGTACTGCACAGCCTGCACAAGCACGAGGTAGAGAATGTACTACACAGCCTGCACAGGCACGAGGTAGAGAATGTACTTCACAGGCACCAGGTAGAGAATGTACTACACAGCCTGCACAAGCACGAGGTAGAGAATGTACTACACAGCCTGCACAGGCACGAGGTAGAGAATGTACTACACAGCCTGCACAGGCACAAGGTAGAGAATGTACTACACAGGCACCAGGTAGAGAATGTACTGCACAGCCTGCACAAGCACGAGGTAGAGAATGTACTACACAGCCTGCACAGGTACCAGGTAGAGAATGTACTACACAGCCTGCACAGGCACCAGGTAGAGAATGTACTACACAGGCACCAGGTAGAGAATGTACTACACAGGCACCAGGTAGAGAATGTACTACACAGCCTGTACAGGCACCAGGTAGAGAATGTACTACACAGGCACCAGGTAGAGAATGTACTGCACAGCCTGCACAGGCACCAGGTAGAGAATGTACTACACAGCCTGCACAGGCACCAGGTAGAGAATGTACTACACAGCCTGCACAGGCACGAGGTAGAGAATGTACTGCACAGCCTGCACAGGCACGAGGTAGAGAATGTACTGCACAGGCACGAGGTAGAGAATGTACTGCACAGGCACGAGGTAGAGAATGTACTGCACAGCCTGCACAGGCACGAGGTAGAGAATGTACTGCACAGGCACGAGGTAGAGAATGTACTGCACAGCCTGCACAGGCACGAGGTAGAGAATGTACTGCACAGCCTGCACAAGCACGAGGTAGAGAATGTACTGCACAGCCTGCACAAGCACGAGGTAGAGAATGTACTACACAGCCTGCACAGGCACGAGGTAGAGAATGTACTGCACAGCCTGCACAAGCACGAGGTAGAGAATGTACTACACAGCCTGCACAGGCACGAGGTAGAGAATGTACTACACAGCCTGCACAGGCACGAGGTAGAGAATGTACTACACAGCCTGCACAGGTACCAGGTAGAGAATGTACTACACAGCCTGCACAGGCACAAGGTAGAGAATGTACTACACAGCCTGCACAGGCACGAGGTAGAGAATGTACTACACAGGCACCAGGTAGAGAATGTACTGCACAGCCTGCACAAGCACGAGGTAGAGAATGTACTACACAGCCTGCACAGGCACCAGGTAGAGAATGTACTACACAGCCTGCACAGGCACCAGGTAGAGAATGTACTACACAGGCACCAGGTAGAGAATGTACTACACAGGCACCAGGTAGAGAATGTACTACACAGGCACCAGGTAGAGAATGTACTACACAGGCACCAGGTAGAGAATGTACTGCACAGCCTGCACAGGCACCAGGTAGAGAATGTACTACACAGCCTGCACAGGCACGAGGTAGAGAATGTACTACACAGGCACGAGGTAGAGAATGTACTACACAGGCACCAGGTAGAGAATGTACTACACAGCCTGCACAAGCATGAGGTAGAGAATGTACTACACAGGCACCAGGTAGAGAATGTACTGCACAGCCTGCACAAGCACGAGGTAGAGAATGTACTACACAGCCTGCACAGGCACGAGGTAGAGAATGTACTACACAGGCACCAGGTAGAGAATGTACTACACAGGCACCAGGTAGAGAATGTACTGCACAGCCTGCACAAGCACGAGGTAGAGAATGTACTACACAGCCTGCACAAGCACGAGGTAGAGAATGTACTACACAGCCTGCACAGGCACGAGGTAGAGAATGTACTACACAGCCTGCACAGGCACGAGGTAGAGAATGTACTACACAGCCTGCACAGGCACGAGGTAGAGAATGTACTACACAGGCACCAGGTAGAGAATGTACTGCACAGCCTGCACAAGCACGAGGTAGGGAATGTACTACACAGCCTGCACAGGCACCAGGTAGAGAATGTACTACACAGCCTGCACAGGCACCAGGTAGAGAATGTACTACACAGGCACCAGGTAGAGAATGTACTACACAGGCACCAGGTAGAGAATGTACTGCACAGCCTGCACAGGCAGAGAATGTACTACACAGCCTGCACAAGCACGAGGTAGAGAATGTACTACACAGCCTGCACAGGCACGAGGTAGAGAATGTACTACACAGGCACCAGGTAGAGAATGTACTGCACAGCCTGCACAGGCACCAGGTAGAGAATGTACTACACAGCCTGCACAAGCACGAGGTAGAGAATGTACTACACAGCCTGCACAGGCACCAGGTAGAGAATGTACTACACAGCCTGCACAGGCACCAGGTAGAGAATGTACTGCACAGCCTGCACAGGCACCAGGTAGAGAATGTACTACACAGCCCGCACAAGCACGAGGTAGAGAATGTACTACACAGCCTGCACAGGCACCAGGTAGAGAATGTACTACACAGCCTGCACAAGCACGAGGTAGAGAATGTACTACACAGGCACCAGGTAGAGAATGTACTACACAGGCACCAGGTAGAGAATGTACTACACAGGCACCAGGTAGAGAATGTACTACACAGGCACCAGGTAGAGAATGTACTACACAGGCATCAGGTAGAGAATGTACTACACAGGCACCAGGTAGAGAATGTACTACACAGGCACCAGGTAGAGAATGTACTACACAGCCTGTTCCATGCCACGTTCCCTGTGGCCTATATTGATAGTATCTGCATGATCACTTAGTTCACTAGCCATACCACACATCTTCCATGTTCTTTGCAAGACATTATGATCGACCCCAACCCCAGACTAATTTTTTAGGCAATTTTACATTCAGTAGTTTGCCATTGCGTTATGAATCAGAAATCAATGTTAAGTCCAACTGTCTGGTGTAGGTGTTGAACCCCCTAACTCACCACCAAGGCACAGTCAATATTGAAGTCCAACTGTCTGGTGTAGGGGTTGAACCCCGTCCTCACCGCCAGTGCCCGGGACTTAAAGAGCAAGCGGGTCAAACCCTGGTGCCACTGTACAACATGTGTAGTATCCCTTTTTGTGCCAAGCAGTTTAGTGGGTAAATGGTTTGACCAACCACCACTCTGTGGGTGACATGGTCAATATCATGCCAGCCTCCGGATCAAACTGCTGTTATGAAGCCAGGGGTGTAGAGTTGGGGTGAGAGCCCAACCTGGCAAAACACCCCATGGCTTATGCCCTCATCAGTTCTGGCAGCAAAAGTCTAACTTCTGGCCTACACATGGTGGAACTGTTTTAACTAACAGGAGAAGAGGCAACGGCAAGTCTCTGGCACCGTATCAATAACGAGAATGCTCTAGATATGTTTGCACGTACATACATGTGCAGACACGTGTGTGCACGCATACATATCTAAACTGGAGTCAGACCACAGTACTCCAGCAAAGGAAAGGTGCTGAAGAAGGAATCTACCAGCCAGGAGGCGTAGCACAGAAATCAGGATGTCACGCAATCTATATATATAAAAGAGAATGTTTCTTTGTGTGTCCGTTATGCGTTCCTGAACGGTCCATCCGATTGAGATGAAATTTTGTACAGATGTTGTTCTCACTCCCATGGACCCAACTGAAATAGCTAGTTTAAAATCAATTTTTAATTTTTACACGAAAGAAAAAGATATTACGAGCTTCAGAAACAGACGAGCAACGGGAAGCAACTCCCGCGGATCCAACAGAAATAGTTAGTTAGTTTAAAATCAACAATCCATCCGACTGAGATGAAATTTTGTACAGATGTTGTTCTCACTCCCGCGGATCCAACTGAAATAGTTAGTTAGTTTAAAATCAAAAATTTTTCCTCCAGCACGAAAGAAAAAGGCATTATGAGCTTCAGAAATAGACGAGCAACGGGAAGCAACTCCCGCGGATCCAACTGAAATAGTTAGTTTAAAATCAACAATTTTTCCTCCAGCACGAAAGAAAAAGGCATTAGGAGCTTCAAAAAGAGAGGAGCAACGGGAACGGGAACGGGAGCAGGGGCCGAACACGTACTCTGTACACTTAGAGAAATGTATCTGAATGTATAATGTCTACTTATACGAATTAAATGAGATGCTCCCCGCCAGGGGCTGGGCGAAGCCGGGCCGTGTCTTCTAGTTACGCGATATACTATGTTGATGCCAACCACCTTTACTACCTAGGACATGCCCGGGTATCTATTTTAGTTTGGGTTAACCTGACAGCCCAGGCCTGTACTCAATGGGGATTTGAACACAGGTCTACCAGATTGGCCAGTAAGTGCACATGACACACACATACACATTTCCGTTGCCCAGCTACTGGGTCAAGTGCGTGGAGCGACATTGTGAGCTGTGGATTTCATGTGGAGTGTATTTACATCTGTCTGCAGTTGCTTGTAGTGTGAACTGCATGTACAGAAAAATGGCAGCCGGCTGGTTGCTGAACAAAGTGGGTTTGCCTTATGCAGTAATTTGTGGTTGCTGGTTTTCTAGTGACTGCTGTCAACCGACAATGAAATGTATATTTTGTGGCGAACTTTTGTGTTGGTATTCTGGCAGCGGCCTTATGCATAGTATGCCTGTGTGGGCTGTTGGTGTGTCAAGACTCCTGTCTATTCCACTCTTCACGTGGGGCAGTGAGGAGCATTTTATGTGATTTTCACTGACACATGAACGGAGCATTATGGGGATGACTCTTTGCCGTGAAGTTGGAACCGCGACTAACTAACTAACTAACACAGTTAAACAACACAGACAATATCAACCTTTGAAGACTGAGTAATTGTTCAACTGGTCAAGGAGGTTTCCATAAAAATCTTGGACCATCTCTGACAAATCGTTGATACTCAAATGTTGGTCACGCTGGACTCGGTCTACAAATTCACGGACCTGAAAGTCATGAATTTATTATATTAGTTTTCATCAGACAAAATAATTGTAGTCACAGTTTTCTTAGATAATCTGAGTCTTCTAATTTAAACAGGTGCTATATGAGTTTGCTTGAATATTTCTAGTGCTCTTGCTTAACCCTTTACCGGGCAGAATGTCCATTTCCGTCCGATCGCTTAAACAGGCAGACCGCCTCAACGAGGCCGATGCTATTATGCATTGTAAAAACGCGATCTCTCGGCTTTCCAATACTTCCGACAGCAACTTTCGCTTTCGCCAATAGCTTGACAACGTGGCCGCCATTTGCAAGCGCCTACTATGAATTTGAACAGACTTTTTTAATAGTTTTCGGCGTTTTTTGCACTTAGTTTTTCAAAATGCATTTCGGCGATTCTTCAAGTGATAGCCGAGATTTCGCTAGGTTCAATTTAAGTGACATTGAAGGGCACGAAGTTGACTATTAATCGGAGCTAGATATCAGTGAAAAGCGTTACTTTGCATTAGCAGTCGTGAGTCGGACTTTAAAGAAAGTGATTATGATTCTGAAAATGTGTTTGTAAATTGCCGTATAGATGACTGAAAATCACAAACAATATGCTGTATTTGGTAAATATTTGTGTTCATATAAGGATTACCGGCAACAATCACGTGAGTAACATATTCTGCATGCTTTTCCCTTCATTGTGTTGTTTATTTAACTAAAATTGGTTGACTAACACCTTATTTGTGATGTTTTTACTAACGTAACCCGAAATTTTACTGAACCTGAAAAAATCTTGCCCATTCAGGGCTAAAAAAATGGACAAGCGTCTGCCCGGTAAAGGGTTAAAGAGGTACTATGTCAGATAGATAATTGTAGCATTCTATTCTAAAGATCAGATAAAGCCTGTGAGATCATTCTGATCTACTAGCTTAAAGAGGTAATATCACTGTTTAATTCAGTAATTATATTTTCTAGTTTAAAGAGGTGACACCTCTGATTAAACACTTATAGTGTTCTAGTTTAAAGAGGTGACACCTCTGATTAAACACTTATAGTGTTCTAGTTTAAAGAGGTGACACCTCTGATTAAACACTTATAGTGTTCTAGTTTAAAGAGGTGACACCTCTGATTAAACACTTATAGTGTTCTAGTTTAAAGAGGTGACACCTCTGATTAAACACTTATAGTGTTCTAGTTTAAAGAGGTGACACCTCTGATTAAACACTTATAGTGTTCTAGTTTAAAGAGGTGACACCTCTGATTAAACACTTATAGTGTTCTAGTTTAAAGAGGTGACACCTCTGATTAAACACTTATAGTGTTCTAGTTTAAAGAGGTGACACCTCTGATTAAACACTTATAGTGTTCTAGTTTAAAGAGGTGACACCTCTGATTAAACACTTATAGTGTTCTAGTTTAAAGAGGTGACACCTCTGATTAAACACTTATAGTGTTCTAGTTTAAAGAGGTGACACCTCTGATTAAACACTTATAGTGTTCTAGTTTAAAGAGGTGACACCTCTGATTAAACACTTATAGTGTTCTAGTTTAAAGAGGTGACACCTCTGATTAAACACTTATAGTGTTCTAGTTTAAAGAGGTGACACCTCTGATTAAACACTTATAGTGTTCTAGTTTAAAGAGGTGACACCTCTGATTAAACACTTATAGTGTTCTAGTTTAAAGAGGTGACACCTCTGATTAAACACTTATAGTGTTCTAGTTTAAAGAGGTGACACCTCTGATTAAACACTTATAGTGTTCTAGTTTAAAGAGGTGACACCTCTGATTAAACACTTATAGTGTTCTAGTTTAAAGAGGTGACACCTCTGATTAAACACTTATAGTGTTCTAGTTTAAAGAGGTGACACCTCTGATTAAACACTTATAGTGTTCTAGTTTAAAGAGGTGACACCTCTGATTAAACACTTATAGTGTTCTAGTTTAAAGAGGTGACACCTCTGATTAAATATTTCTATTTGCCTAGTTTAAAGAGGTGATATGCCTGTTTAATAATTATAGTTTTCTAGGTTAAAGAGATAATATCCCTGTTTAATAATTAGTTTTCTAGGTTAAAGAGATGATGTCTCTTATTTAATAATCTTATTTAATAATCAAATTTAATAATCACATCCCTCAGAGGCTAGCGAAGGGAGAGTGAGGAGGAGAAGACGAGGAAATGGTGTGAGACGACGGCATAGAAATAGGAGGGCAGGCGCCAGGAGAATAAGACGAAAAGTGGAGAGACTAGGTTTCAACTATGTAAGAGTGGGATACTGAAATTGTCGCAGTGCCAGACAGAGAGGTCCTGTATTGGAGAGACATATATGATTTTGACGTCCTCAAGCTCCAGGAGCTAAATACAGACAAATACCATTGCCCTAGGTACGCCAGTTATATAAACCCTACTTGGCAGAAGAGACATGGACAAGGTCAGCTGGTGAAGGAAGGAGTGAAGCATGTGGTACTCGACTTGAGCCAGTGGAATCACAGTGCAAGAGAGGTCCAGGGTATCCAAATGGAGATTGGTGGCTTAAGTTGGAACATCATAAATGTATATGCCACAGTGGACTGTTTTGTCAGAAAGGAACATTAGGACTGGCTTAAGGAACTGGAGGAATTACCAGGTGATAGGCTACTCATATGTGGAGACTTCAATGCAAGGAACAGAGATTGGGACAGTAGTGGAGAAAACCGACAGGGAATTGCCCTTGCAGATGCCATGGTGGACTCCGATGTGGTCTGCATAAATCATGGTAGGCCGACAAGAATGGCAATGAGGCCTGGCGATGCAGACACAGCTATTGACTTGGCACTTGTCTCCCAGTCATCAGTCCTTGATGTAAAGTGGAATGTTTTGAATGACCATGGGAGTGATCACATGCCATG
Source organism: Cepaea hortensis (assembly GCA_963921405.1). NCBI lineage: Eukaryota > Metazoa > Mollusca > Gastropoda > Stylommatophora > Helicidae > Cepaea > Cepaea hortensis. The sequence continues at coordinate 425,197,376 of OY992876.1, forward strand.
CTCAGTCCTGATCTCTAAACCCAGGAAAGTTAAAGCTGGGAGAGCGCGCAAGACCTTCCGGTATGAGTGGACCGATAGCCTTCTTGGATGCCTCAGACAAGGGGCATGCAACAGGACTGTTAAAACTCCCTTTTTGCAGCCCCCATGGTGGACCCCAGAAGTAGACCATGCTTGGAAAGCAAAGAGAGCTGCAGTGAAGCAGCTAAAGAAAGTGCGACAGACACTTCGCAGCTCACGAGAGGAAGTGGACACAGCGGAAAATGTCAAGAAAGACAAAGTGGAGGTTTTCAAGCGCTGTGCTGCAGAGGCCAAAAAGGCAAAATGGGAATGTTTCATGAAGGAGATTGGAGGTTATAAAACACTGCAAAAATTCTTGAAACTGCACAGGCAAATGCAGAGAAAAGATCGGCCGATGACAGTGGTAACAATCTATAGAGATGATGGTGTGCGCATGACAACAGACAAAGAGAAAGGGGAGGCGTTTCTCCAGAGATTTTTAGAGCAGACCAATCATAATGATGCGGACACCAGGGATGCAGTTAGAGAGGAGCTATCTGGCACCACGAAGAATATGCAGTATGAAGACATCATACGGGTGGAAGATGTTAAATACATTTTGAAAAAGGCAAAAGACATGGCACCAGGGCCCGATGGGGTCAGGTATGGCCACATGAAGGGTTTGAGCGAAGCAGACCTGGAGGAGATGACCGACTGCTTTAACCAGAGCATTAGGACAGCATCAGTACCGCAGGATTAGGTGCACAGCTATCTCATCCCTCTCCCAAAACCATTCAAGGATCAGTCAAAGCTTAGCGGCTTTAGGATCATCACCCTTCAAAATACATTTGGGAAGGTTTTAGAGAAGATAGTCGCTGTTAAGCTGCAGGATTTTTTGGAAAGGGGGAAGCTTCTTCCAAGAGGCCTGGGGAGCTACAGGCCAGGAAAAGATTCCTGGTCTAATGCAGCCACTTTTGCCTTTGATGTTTATGAGGGGTTCCAGAGTAGAAAGGAAACGATGGCGGTAGCGCTTGATCTCGAGGATGCGTACAATAGAGTTCGATATGATATTTTGATGACCGCACTGATGGAGAAGGGGGTCAATCCGTCTGGGCACATGGACCTCAGAGCCACATATGTTAACCCCGGGACTGCCACAGGGATCTGCAGTCTCACCATAGCTCTTTAATGTGTATACGAGCAAGATTGCAAACCTAGAAGCACCAGGGGTTGGAAGAATACTAACATTTGCAGATGATATTCTTGCATATAGGCAGGGGAGAGATAGGGAGCAAACAGCCCAGGAGTTACAGGCGACAGTAGATAAAGTGATTGACTGGTGCACAGAAATGAGTGCTGTCATCCACCCGGAAAAGGCGGCTGTTTTGTGGTGCTCTCTGGACAACAGGATTGTAAGAGCTGATGTCCCAAGCCTCGCGATAGATGGTAGAAATGTCAGCAGAGAGAACAAACTGAAGTATATGGGGATCACATTTGACCATGTGGAGACGGTCGTGACAAGAACTCAAAAGGGACTCAATGCACTTAAAACTATGGCTGCAATGGACATAGAGCAGAGAATGCTTTTCACACTATACCAGCACTTGATCCTCTCAGTAATTGATTATGGATTAGGTCTGCTCACTGTCTCAGAGAGTCAGCTGGTGAAGTTAGAGCGCATACAGAACGAAGCTGTGCGGGTCATTCTGGGATGCACTAGAGACACCCCAGTAGTGTGTATGCGTTACATCCTTAGTCTGCCGACTGTTGCTGGTAGGCTCAAGGTGATGCAGGCGAAGGCATACCTCAGAGTAGCTGCAGACACAGACCACCCACTGCATGAGGCGCTGGACACAGTTAAGGGTCAGCGACTGATAAGAGGGAAATCATGGATGGCTCAGGCGGAGGATACGATCAGACAGGTGTGCCCCTTGGAGAACATTAGGCGTGGAGAGGAGTGGGTCAGAGTGCCAGCGGAGCAGTCAGACTTGTGCAGAGTTATAATCACATTAAGCAGGGAGTGGCCAGCAGGGGCCATGGAAGTGGAAATCCAGCAACTAATTCAGGACAATGCTCACTCCAGTGATGTGATTATCTACACAGATGGTTCGGTGTCAAGAGGTGAGAGAAGTGGCCGGGAGTTCATAGCCAAAGCCAATGGTCGATGTTTGGGGCAGGAGAGCCTGGCATATGATACCACAACATCCAGCTTAAGAATGGAAGTGGAGGCAGTCACTGCGGCTCTTCGCTGGATGGAGAATACGACACACACACACATCGTGATTGTAACTGACTCAGAAAGCATGCTGATGAGGGTGAGGACGGGCAGACTTCGTGCGGAGTGGCTTGCTTCGCTTCGGAGGTCACGGGTGACAAGCATCGCCTGGATCTTTTCTCTGGGGCATGCCGGTGTGCTGGGAAATGAACAGGCGGACAGATTGGCTGGCTCTGCAGAACTTGGTGGAGTATTGATACATGACAAGGCAGACGTGGTTGCGGCCTTGTGGGAGCATGTGCACACCTCGGAGGAGCAAATGGGTTACCATGGTCTGGCAAGAATGAGACGAGGAGTGACGAAGGGATCTGGCTGATGCTCAACACTCAAAGGAAAGGCGAGACGGACTTATAATCAGATTGCTACTGGTACTATTAGTGTTGGAACTCTTCGCTGGCTGCTGAGGATGGGGACGGAGCACTTATGGGAATGCCCCGAATGCAGTGATGTCGATTCCTAAATCAATCAATCAATCAATCATTTAATAATTAGTTTTCTAGGTTAAAGAGATGATATCTCTTTTTAATAATTACAGTTTTCTATGTTAAAGAGAATGCTTGCTTGCTTGCTTGCTTGCTTGTGTTCGCTGGCTATGAACTCCAGTGCAAAGTCCTGTATGCCGAATGAAGACATCCTGTTGTTCAACATCAGTATGATGTCATACAGGACCTGAGGTTTGCGTGAGTATCCGTTGTCCCATGTCTGGCTTATTGGTGTGCAGACTGGTGGTTCCTCGCCGTGCAGGCAAACACTCTCCGACTTCGGAGGAATCAACGATCCTACTAACTTTAGCCAGGACCCCAAAGGGACCTGTTGCCTAGGACGCTCGGCGAGGACGCGTAAATAGGTCTTGGCCAGTATAGAACCCAGCCCTGGTGCCTTGGAAACATCTCTGCGTCCCGGTTAAAGAGATGATACATATGTTTAATAATTACAGTTTTATAGGTTAAAGAGATGACATCTCTGTTTAATGATTATAGTTTTCTATGTTCATCATCATCATCAAGTGCCGTGCCGGCTGGCGTAGGCGTTCATGGCTCTCCATAGATCTCGGTCTTTGGTTTTCTGGATCAACTCTGCTGCTGATATTCCTCCGTGCCACCGTCTCAATCCATCCAGCATCACTTCTCTTGGTCTACCTCTGCCTCTCTTCCCCTCGATCTTTCCAGTTGTTACGATGTTCTCCAATGCCTCTCTTCTCATCACATGACCGAAGAAAGATGTTTGTCTGTCTTATTGTTGTATATAATGTTCTAGTTTCATTAGCCTGTTTCAGGCAGTCGTCGTTAGTTAGTTACTCTGGCAGTCCAAGGAATTCGCAACATTCGTCTCAGGAACCACATCTCTGTTGCTTCTAATTTCTTCTTAATGTGTTCATTTACATTCCAAGATTCACTGCCATACAGCAAAACTGGTTCTACATAGCATTTCAGCACTCTCTTTCTTAAATTCAGTGATAGTGACTTATTGCATAAGATACTCTTCATTTTCTGAAATGCGGCTTTTGCCTGCCCTATTCTGCTCCTAATCTCTGTTGTACATCTTCCATCTGATGTTATAAGTGCCCCTAGGTATCTAAAATTATCAACTTGGTTAAGGATTTTCCCTTCTATTTCTATGTCACATTTTGGTGTCACCATTTTCTTTGATATTACCATTGTTACTGTTTTCTTGATATTCAAGGAGAGTCCTTTCCTTGCACTCTCTGTTACTACAACGTCTAATAATTGTTGTAGGTCTGTTGAATTATCCGCCACCAATACTGTGTCATCTGCATAGCGTATATTATTTATATTATAACCTCCAACTAGTATTCCTGGCATCTCTTTGATCTCTCTCATTATTACTTCGCTATACAGGGAGAAAAGATCTGGTGACAAGACACACCCTTGTCGTACTCCTAGCTTTATCTGTTCGTAACTACCCTCTTTATTTCCCATTTTAATTGCTGCTACTTGGTTCCAGTAAACATTCTTTATTATTCTTAAATCTTTTCCATCAGTGTTGATATCTTCCAACATTTTAATCAGTTCATCATGTTTTACTTTATCAAATGCCTTAGTATCTATGAAGCACAAATATATGTCTCTCTGTTTCTCTATTGATCTTTCTATTAGTGTCCGTAATGTATAAATTGCATTGTTTGTGCCCTTTCCTTCCACAAATCCATACTGTTCTTCACTAATTTCCATTTTTATTTTCTTTTTGGTTCTTCTCATTATGATTCTGAGTAGAAGCTTAGTGATATGGTTTATAAGGTTAATTGTACGAAAATCTTCACAATCAATTGCTCCTGGTCTTTTTGGTATAGCTATAAATACAGATTTCAGCATATCACTACTAGGTAAATATCCACTGCTGTAAATATCATTCAACATTTTGGTTAATATATCTACTCCAAATTCTCCCAATACTTCTAATTCTTCTATTGTGATTTCATCTGGCCCAGCTGTTTTTCCTTTCTTCATATGTTTCATAGCGTCAGCGACTTCTTCTTTCAGAATAGATGGACCTTCTAAGTTACTATCTTCTGTTAATTCTCCCCTTTCTCCTTCATATAACTCTCTTATATACTCATTCCACCTCTTCATTATAGCATCTTCCTCTAATATTATCTTTCCTGTTTTGATTTCAAACACCCTGTATTTATTCTTATTTTTCTTCCTGTAAGCTCACTGATTTGTCTGTGCATATTTTTTGTATCTTTAATGGAATTTAATTCAATTTTTTTGCATTGCTCGTTTAACCAACTTTCTTTAGCCTTCCCACATTTATCTTTTATTTCTTTATTTATCTTAGCGTATTCTTGTTTGTCATTTTTACTCTGTTTTCTTTTGTCCATCAGTTTTAAGATATCTTCATTCATCCATTTTTTCTTAGCTATTTTGCCTCAGGGGAAACCACCACATTATCTTCCCAAGACTTCATGATACAACAATAAGACAGAGACAAACAGCTTTCCTCGGTCATGTGATGAGAAGAGAGGCATTGGAGAACATCGTAACAACTGGAAAGATCGAGGGGAAGAGAGGCAGAGGTAGACCAAGAGAAGTGATGCTGGATGGATTGAGACGGTGGCATGGAGGAATATCAGCAGCAGAGTTGATCCAGAAAACCAAAGACCGAGATCTATGGAGAGCCATGAACGCCTACGCCAGCCGGCACGGCACTTGATGATGATGATGATTTTGCCTCTCTCCGGTAATACTTCTTTGCTAGTTTGATGGATGGAGTCCCTTAACATTTCCCATTGTTCATCTATACTCTGTATTTTAGTTATTGCATTGTACCTATTTTTCACCGTCACTCTGTATTGTTCTTGCATTTCTTTATCTATTTTCAGAACCTCTTTATTAAGTCTCATGTTCTTAACCATTTTTTTCCCTCTCTTTAATCTTACTTTTATTTGTCCACATAGTGGTACATGATCACTATTACAGTCAGCACCAGGCATTGTCTTTACAATAATTAAAGCATTTCTAAATCTTTTATTAATTAGTATGTAGTCAATTTGGTTGCGTATTTTCTTATCAGGGCTTATCCATGTGTACAGTCGTCTTTTATGGTGTTTAAACCATGTGTTTCCAATTATCATATCATTGATATTTGCCCATTCTATTAGCTTTTCCCCTCTTTCATTTCTTGTACCTAAACCATAATTCCCCACTACATCCTCCATTTTTCCCTTTCCTACTTTTGCATTAAAATCACCAAGTATTATTTTTATTTCTTGTGATCCAATTTGAGCCATCGCCATTTCTATTTCGTCATAAAAGTGTTGTATTTCTTCATCACTACTGCTTGCTGTTGGTGCATATACTTGTATAATATTTATGTCTATTGGTTTACCTTTGATTTTTACCATAATAACTCTATCTGAAATACACCAGTATCCATTAATTGACTTGGCTGTTTTTTCGTCTAATATTATTCCTACACCTTTTTCATGTGTATCCCCTCCAGAATAAATTATTGTGTGATTGTCAGCTATAATTTTGCCCGATCCCTTCCATCTCATCTCACTAACGCCTAGTATATTCATTTTCATGCTATCCATCTCTCTTAGAACATTGGTCAACTTTCCTAGCTCATTTAATGTCCTAACATTCCATGATCCTACTCTAAATTTATTTATTTTAGTTAAGATTTTAAGATTTTCTATGTTAAAACAGCGAAATCGCTTGTTTAATGATTAGTTGTCTAGGTTAAAGATGCTGTTATAGCTTTATGTGATAATTCAAGCCATGTATTTTATACAGATAATGTTGCTTTGCTGAGTGGTACATTTCAATTTTAAAGAAGCGTCACTCTTCTAGTTTTTAGATAATTCTAATGTGCACAGATCATGTAGGACATCAATAAAACATAACAAACAAGGATAAGAAAGTTTTTCTACCATGGTCTTCACAAAACAGAAGAAAGGGAGTAAAGAATTACCTACAGAAATAATACCACTATTACCATTTTGGAAATTTCTACTGCTGCTGATTTTTTCTTCAAAGATTTCAGAAATTCTGCAAACTCCCCTCCAATCTTCTGACTCTCAGTGCTGCCCCGGCGCAGTTCTTGAACAACCGGCTTGTTCTCTGGAACATCACAGATGACTGGTTAGTTTAAATTTCTTTTCAGTTTCAGCATACACTATCAACTGAATTGATAATGAAGTAGATCAATATCAGCCTATTAAGAGAGGTGTGAGACAGGGATGTGTAATGTCTCCAGATCTTTTTTCCCTGTACAGTGAAAATATTTTCAGAAATATAGAAGATATGAAAGGCATCAACATTGGGGGACGATACATCAATAACATTAGATACGCAGATGATACAGTCTTGATTGCAGACAATGAACAGGACCTGCAAAATTTAGTAGATGCAGTTGTTGCACACAGTGAACAACTGGAGTTAGAATTGAATTGTAAGAAGACACAGATTATGGTCATCACTAGGAAGGAAGAAATACCACAATGTAACATACAGGTAAATGGGCATATTCTTAATCAAGTGAATCAGTACAACTTCTCGGAACAGTCATAACATCTGATGGGAGATGCCTTGAAGAGATTAGAACAAGAATTGCTATGGCGAAGGTAGCCCTTTGCAAGATTAAAAACATACTGAGCAATAAAAAGATATCAATTGAAACGAGAAAAAAAGTGTTGAAGTGCTACATAGAACCTGTACTTTTATATGGATGTGAGGCGTGGACAATGAGCAGACAAGCTGAAAAACATCTGATGGCTGTAGAGATATTGTTTCTGAGGAAAATGCAAAGAATACCATGAACAGATAGAAAAACCAATGAACAAGTCCTTCAAGAAACAAATGAAGATCGTAAACTGATTAGAGACATTAGATGTAGACAGTCAAAATTTTTTGGGCATCTTATGAGAAGAAATGAATTGGAGAACTTGGTGACAACTGGCAAGATCGAAGGGAACTGACCAAGGGGAAGACCAAGAATTAAATACCTGGATGGCTTGGCCTCATGGCATGGTCGAGACAGAAACGACTCTGATCCATGACTCTGGTGATCGAGTGAGATGGCAGAACATGACTGCCCACGCTTATCGGCATGGAACATAATGAATGAATGAATGAATGAATACACTATCACATCAGTTTAGTTTGATGGTTCCGTCGCCCTGCTACTGAGTGAGTGCGTGGTGCAACACTGTGAGCTGTGAGTTTCGTGTGAAATGCTTTTGAATCTGCCTAAGGTTTTTTGGAACGTGACTGCATGTTCGGAGTGATGACAGGTGGCTATGTCCCAGAGTGACTGGTTTTTGCCTTATGCAGAAATGCGTGGCTGCTGGGCTTCTGGTTGACTGCCACTGCCATCAGCGATGAACTGTATTTTCGTGGACTGTGTGGGTGAACATCTAGGAAACATTCAGATAGGAAAATGACTGCCGATTCCATCAGAGATGAACAGGGTGTTTCATGGGGGAACTGGTGTGTTGACATTCTGGTGGTAGCATTATGCACAGTGTATCTGTGCGGGCTGTTGTTTGTCGAGACTCTTGTCTTTTCCACTTTTCACATTGGGCAGTGGGGAGCGTTTTGTGTGGTATTCACTGGCACAGGAATGGAGTATAATGGGGACGACCCGTTGCTGTGAAGTTGGAACTGCGACTAACTAACTAACTAACTAATCAGCTTAGTTTAGTTTAGTTTAGTCGACGGATCAACATCGCGGCATATGGGTGCAACCCATATGTGCTCTGTTCTACTCATAACTCAAGCCTGAGTCTGGAGAATCGCAGCTCAGTGCACGAATCCATAGCACCGGCGAGGATCCTGAAATACTTTGGGTAGATTTTTAACTCAAAATTTTGCCCGAGCAGCGCCATAATGCTACTCTTTTTCGATTTCCAACTGCCAAAGGATTGTTTATGTGTGCAACAATACACATGGATGTCCGATCTTACTACCCAGAGAATCCTGAAAACACAAGACTATTCACGCAAGTCATTCTATCTCTTGCCATCTCATGCAGCTCCATTCATGTTCATTCATTCATTGGCACCTGGCCGCCTTGACAGACGAGAGTTTGTTACATTGTGCTTCAAAAAGGTATAACAACTACAACCCATTCATGTCCTCCCCATATTATTCATCTGTCTCTAATTCTGGTCTGTGTTTTTGATGTCTCTCTCTATATCATTTGTCCTGTAGGTCCCAGACAAAGGACTGTCTAGTTACACTAATCTCAAGTTTTCTCACTGTGTATTTCATCCAGCACCAGCAACTTTGTCCTCACCTCTTGATCACTGCTATTGATCTAGTTGTCTCCATGAGCTCCACATTGGTGAATCTATCATATCATTCTAGTACCACTATTGCGTAGGCACCCTTGAATGAATATTTACGGTTGTTTACTATTTGTTTTAGTCGATTCTCCATGTTCGGGGTTGACCGTATATATGTCAGATAGCCTGATGGATGGCTCTCTTGTTCTCAAAGAATGAGATGTAGCTAACAATACACTTAGGGAGTATCTGTGGCGAAGTGGTCAAGCCGTCTGATACGGACTCAGAATGTTGTGGGTTAGATTCCGGGCAGCGTCCTTTGGTTCACAAGTGTATTTTTCCGGAGACTCCTGAGGGTCGTCACTGGAGCTACAGAGTTTGTGCTTTGTGCGATGCTTTTAGCAGCCCGCGCTGCGGAACGGGACTGAGACATATGGGATGAAAACCCAGCGTAATGAAGTAGACCCTGTCGACTTTTAAGCGACTTTTTTTTTTTTTAACAATACATAACAGAACAATTAAAGCACTGCACCTTTAGTCGGCGACTTCTTCAGAAACTTGAATGCGCTGCTCTGCTTGCTGGCCTGTTGTGGCTTCTGCTTTCCTGCCTTGGACAAAGCAGCCTGCTCATCTGCCAGGTCTGGAGCACTGTTGACAGACAGGCTTTAGTCAGGGAATAACCAAGCAGGCGAACAAGTAAATCATCAGTCAAAACCCTTCTTCTGCTCTTTATCCCTGAATGAAGTATAGACCCTCAACTCACTGTGACTTAGCGACCCTATCCTTTGCTCTCTCTTTCAGCTCCCTCCACAAGCAAACAAACAAACACAAGTCCTGACGCAAGGACCTGCTAGTAAGTGAAGTGTTAGGACCATGACATTCTGAGGCTCTGAGTGCACAGAGGATTTAGTGGCCAGTCTCTCCATAGCAAATGTATAGAGATGACATCCGACCAGGATCATGCCATTGTCAGTATAGCTCCCGCCATGTCTTGAGCTCTTCCTCTATTGTGTTTGCCCTATGCTAACCTATTTGTAAGAGAATAAATGTGACAGTTGAACAAAGGTCTGTTCTGCCACTAAGGTCTTTTTTGTAAACATGTATTTAAAATATGATGAAGCCTGTTCAACCCTTCAGAGAAATGACAGTGATTTTATTGTTTGTAACCAATTAAACTTCAAATTTTTTTTACTGTTTGAGATTTCTTGGCAAGTTTACATTCAGTAGTTTGCCACTGCTTTCTGAACGACTAGTATTTATACCATTATATGAAGTACTAACGCAAGGCAGTCTGCTGCCAAATCGCTGCAGCTGTGTTTCGAAGGTGGTACGTGGGATTACGAATTGTGTCCTTAAACCTTTCACCTCAGAACCATGTAACCAATGGTTACAAATATTTATAAATCCAGGTGAAAACTTGCATTAAATCATAATAGAAAAACCTAAGTGGTGGACAGGAATGGACCAGAGAGTGGTGCCCAATGAGATTTACGTCAAGTGTTCTGAAGGTTAAAGGTCATAGAATCAACTTCATAGCACCACAGTTTGCCTTATTTGACTCAGTCTCTCTTGGCAGAATGGCAAGCGGCCTGCCAAAACTATCACACAAAGCAGGAACTCTATAGCTCCAGCCATGACCTTGAGCCTGAGGAATTAAGGCCATCTGGCTAGTGCAAGATATTGAGAAACTGTTTCATAAGCTATGATGAGAGAGTCGTTCTTATAACTGCCACATGATGATGGCAAGCATAAAGGTTTGACTACACTGTAGTCTCCAACCTTCCGAATCTTTAGTTGCACCTATGAGGGAGCTTCAAATGAAACCTTTAATGTATTTTTGTTTTTTTGGGGTGAATATATTCTGAAAAAGTAAAGAACAAATGTATCATTTTTCAATGTAGCCACCATTGAGCTCAATGCAAGTCCTCCAGCGCTGATAAAGTGCTTGGATTCCTGTAGACAAAAAAAATTCTCTTGGTCGTGTGTGTAACCACTCAGCACCACCTGCTGTACCTTTTCACAGAATTCACGACATTTTGAAACTTCTTACTCCACTAGACTGACAGGCATGCATCACATTACTGGACTTTCATTCACCAATGGATTTCTATGTTTCACTTCTTCACTGATCATAAAACGGGTAAAAGAACACTGCTTCTCTCTAGTGCATGCCAAAAGTGGGGCAGCCATATTTAAGCTATCCTTATGACGTCACCATTTTCAACTGCACTGTGATGTCATGTGTTTAACACTCTTGATATCCTTAACAACAATATTAACAGGTTAAAAGACAATGGCATGGTTATTGTAATTTCTACCACACTTTTAAGGTTTTCATTTGAAGCCCCCTCGTAATTTGAGCATGCAGAAAAATCACCAAGTTTCACAGAAATTATTAGGGAGGACATTCTTGTTCATGTTCTTTCTAAAATGTCTTGTCTGTCTTACAAAATTAGTATCAAGACTCTCTCTTCATCTCCCCACTGGGCGTCTTGGAAACATATACTGTCTGACTGGTTAACAAAGCAATCTACAAAGAACTCTCTCTTTTCTGTAATTGTGTTCTGTAACCGTTCCTCTGGAGTGAACTAGGCAGGCCGAGAGAGGGATCATACTGCATGGGCAACACATGGCCTCTACAATTCAGCCCAGGCTTTGTGCTATGGAGAGGTATAACTCCATCCCTGACAAAGATGTGTGTAAGCGGGACATGATTGATACAGGCATTGATACTGCACATTGGGAGCAAGTCACGGATGAACAAGTTGCATGGAGGGCAAAGATCAGAAATGGAATAAAGACAAAGGAGAAAATGATTGCAGATAGGCCACACATTGTGCGCACGAGACATAAGATGGTGCGTAATGGTGGAAATGACCATGTTTTTACATCCACCCAAAGTGGACGATCATTTACAGTGCAAATTCTTCTGATCAGTCACATTTGCTACCGCCATGGGTTGTAATTATTATGCCTTTGTTGAAGCACAATGTAACAAACTATTGTCTGTCAACATGGCAAGGTGCAGGACGCAGAGGTGTTTCCAAGGCACCAGGGCCGGGTTATATACTGGCCAAGACCTATTGACGCGTCCTCGTCGAGCGTCCTGGGCAACAGGTCCCTTCCGGGTCCTGGCTAAAGTCAGTAGGATCGCCGATTCCTCCGAAGTCGGAGAGTGTCTGCCTGTACGGCGAGGAACCACCAGTCTGCACACCAATAAGCCAGACATGGGACAACGGATACTCACGCAAAACTCAGGTCCTGTATGACATCACACTGATGATGGACAACAGGATGCCTTCATCCGACATACAGGACTTCGCGTTGGAGCTCAAGCCAACGAACACAAGCAAGCATGGCAAGGTGCCAAGGTAATGTAATATTCTGTAAAGCTGCATTACTTCAAGTTATTTTATATTGTTTACATTTCCACAGATTTACCGCAGTTCCACTAATTGTATTGTTACATTGTATTTTATTATTACATATGGAAGAGCGCAATTGGGAGGGCACAAGCTATATCCTAGTGCAAGGAAATGCAACCTAAAGACTAAATGTCATGGCAGGGCAGACCAGGCCCTAAGTCTTGGTCAGCAACTGGTCTAGGATGGAAGCTTCAAACAGGAGGACAATTAGAGCATTGCTTTCCTGATCCAGCAGCTTCTGCAGCTTGTCCTTTTCCAGATGTACTGGTGTTATCTTTCCTCTGGAGTAAACTAAGCTGGCCAAGAGAGGGATTATGCTGCATGGGCACACATGGTCTCTAAGTTCAGCCCAGAGTGTGTGCTATGGAGAGGTATAACTTGTCGGTCAAGAATTCCAGATGCTAGTAGTCAGTCATGGTTACATGCAGATGGTGATAGAGAGAAACAAGAGGGTCAACTCTGTGACAAGCCCAACTTACTTGTTTGTTGCAGGAGAACTTTGTCCGTGTTGCCTGAGAGCATCGTGCTGGATCTGTGCTTGCCTGGCTGGCTGGTAGACCTCCCTGTAACACTTGCTGCAGAAGCCCTCCCACGCTGGGTTCCCATAAAAACCACATCCATTTTTGCATAAGAGATCTGCTTCATCTAAATGAAAGCTCTTCTTTTTGTGCGGAATGACTGCCGACATACTGGCACATGTAATCCTTCTTCTTTAATCCTAAAATGAGTTTTTCAATAATCCGCAACTGTTGATGAGCGTATTAATGTCACCTGATTTCACAGAAACCAATTATGTCCTGATTCTGATTTACCTAAGCATCTACAGACTCTGCCAGCAAACAGATCCCTGCATCTTTGTCAGGCAATATTTCTTATACCAAGATCTGGGGATTGACATGAATATAAAGTGTTAATTTAACATAAGAAAGGACAAAGCAATCAGTAATATCAACATAGGCAGGATAACACTGTGACATAGCAGCTGCAGTAGCTGAGTGGCTAGATGCTGACCTGCCGACCCAGTGGTGGTCATAGGCTCACATCTGCTTCGGGGTGGGTTTGGAAAACTGATCTAGGCTGCCAGGTCCACCCGGCCTAAAGTGGGTGCTATGAGATGTCTGGGGAAGTACAGGCAGGTGGTATACTGACCACACCAGCCACCAAATGCAGGTTGGTCCACACAAATATGGGGCTAGAACCATACGCCCAATGTGCCTTCAGGTGTGTGGAAGGCTCCTGTATTTTACTTCTCCAATGTCTCTCTTCTCATCACATGACCAAAGACAACTGTTTGTCTCTTTCTTATTGTTGTATATAATGTTCTAGTTTCATTAGTCTCTTTCAGGCAATAGTTGTTAGTTACTCTGGCAGTCCAAGGAATTTGCAATATTCGTCTCAGGAACCACATCTCTGTTGCTTCTAAGTTCTTCTGGGGTTAATCAAGTATCATATAATGTGCAGTGATTAATTTTCAGAACTTTCTGAGAATTGTCTAGGAAGGGGTCTTTTCCCCCACCAAAATAACTGTGGGGTCTGCCCAGTGTCAGGATTCTATTTCCCACCAGAATGTCTGTGGGGTCTGCCCAGTGTCAGGATTCTATTTCCCACCAGAATGTCTGTGGGGTCTGCCCAGTGTCAGGATTCTATTTCCCACCAGAATGTCTGTGGAGTCAGCCAAGTGTAATAAAATATGCACTTTTCAGAACTTTATAAGAATTCTCTAGGAAGAAAATGAGGTCGTGATCAGTGCCCATCCAGTTCTACAATTTTATCCAATTCTGTTCAGTTTTACAAGCCTATCCATATCTGTTCAGTTTTACAATTTTATCCACATCTGTTCAGTTTCAAAACTGTATCCACATCAGTTCAGTTTCACAACTGTATCCACATCTGTTCAGTTTCACAACTGTATCCATATCTGTTCAGTTTCACAACTGTATCCATATCTGTTCAGTTTCACAACTGTATCCACATCTGTTCAGTTTCACAGCTGTATCCACGTCTGTTCAGTTTTACAACTGTATCCATATCTGTTCAGTTTTACAATTGTATACACATCTGTTCAGTTTTATAACTGTATCCATATCTGTCCAGTTTTACAATCATTTTAGTGCCTATCCAGTTCTAACAAATTATTAAAGCTTATCCAGTTTTATAATTTAAATGTGTCCATTTTACCATTTTATAAGGTTTACAATACTTTTCGTGTCTTTCCAATTTTACAATACTGTCAGTGTCTATCCAGTTTTATAATGATTTAAATGTGTCCCATTTTACAATCAATGCATTGTTTATCCAGTTTTACAATCATGTCAGTGTGTCCAGTTTTACAATCATGTCACTGTGTCCAGTTGTACAATCATGTCATTGCATGTCTGCTTAGACAACCTATGCAGTGTTACAATTACTTTGCTGTATATTCAGTAGTACAATATGTGTAGCCGGTCCAAGGCCAAATCAATAAGACAGATGTTGCCATCACATGAACCTTATGATCAATGCTACAATGACTACACATCATAAACACCCAACACTGGGGTGGGATACACTGCGGCTGGCCAACAGGACCAAGTAACATCAAGCTAGAAGACAACATTCATTATGTCCTGAGCTGAAAGAACACCCTGAGAGGATGTTGTATGTATTGTGAGGTAAGGGCACAGCATGAATACCTATCTATACTCTCTACGACATACCCCCTAACACTTCATTGATGTCAATGGAGGAAGACAAGCATAACTGACATACCCCCGACACTTCACTGATGTCAATGAAGAAAGAAAAAAAGAACTGACATATCCCCAACACTTCACTGATGTCAATAGAGGAAGACAATAAATGACATACCCCCAACACTTCACTGAGGTCAACGGAAGAAGACAAGAAGAACTGATATACCCCCGATACTTCACTGAGGTCAATGGAGGAAGACAAGAATAAATGACATAACCCCAACACTTCACTGATGTCAATGGAGGAAGACAAGAATAAATGACATAACCCCAACACTTCACTGATGTCAATGGAGGAAGACAAGAATAAATGACATAACCCCTGACACTTCATTGATGTCAACGGAGGAAGACAAGAATAAATGACATAACCCCAACACTTCACTGATGTCAATGGAGGAAGACAAGAATAAATGACATAACCCCAACACTTCACTGATGTCAATGGAGGAAGACAAGAATAAATGACATAACCCCTGACACTTCACTGATGTCAATGGAGGAAGACAAGAATAAATGACATAACCCCAACACTTCACTGAGGTCAATGGAGGAAGACAAGAATAAATGACATAACCCCAACACTTCACTGAAGGCAATGGAGGAAGACAAGAATAAATGACATAACCCCAACACTTCACTGAGGTCAATGGAGGAAGACAAGAATAAATGACATAACCCTAACACTTCACTGATGTCAATGGAGGAAGACAAGAATAAATGACATAACCCCTGACACTTCACTGATGTCAATGGAGGAAGACAAGAATAAATGACATAACCCCAACACTTCACTGATGTCAATGGAGGAAGACAAGAATAAATGACATAACCCCTGACACTTCACTGAGGTCAATGGAGGAAGACAAGAATAAATGACATAACCCCTGACACTTCACTGATGTCAATGGAGGAAGACAAGAATAAATGACATAACCCCAACACTTCACTGAGGTCAATGGAGGAAGACAAGAATAAATGACATAACCCCTGACACTTCACTGAGGTCAACGGAGGAAGACAAGAATAACTGACATACCCCCCAACACTTCACTGAGGTCAACGGAGGAAGACTAGAAGAACTGATATACCCCCGACACTTCACTGAGGTCAATGGAGGAAGACAAGAAGAACTGACAAACCCCTGACACTTCACTGATGTCAATGGAGGAAGACAAGAATAAATGACATAACCCCAACACTTCACTGATGTCAATGGAGGAAGACAAGAATAAATGACATAACCCCTGACACTTCACTGATGTCAATGGAGGAAGACAAGAATAAATGACATAACCCCAACACTTCACTGATGTCAATGGAGGAAGACAAGAATAAATGACATAACCCCAACACTTCACTGATGTCAACGGAGGAAGACAAGAATAAATGACATAACCCCTGACACTTCACTGATGTCAATGGAGGAAGACAAGAATAAATGACATAACCCCAACACTTCACTGAGGTCAACGGAGGAAGACTAGAAGAACTGATATACCCCCGACACTTCACTGAGGTCAATGGAGGAAGACAAGAAGAACTGACAAACCCCTGACACTTCACTGATGTCAATGGAGGAAGACAAGAATAAATGACATAACCCCAACACTTCACTGAGGTCAATGGAGGAAGTCAAGAAGAACTGACATACCAAATTCATTGAGGTACAGATAGACTGGATTTTACAAGGCTTATTGTATAAGAAGTCTGCGTGGCTTACTGCACTTAAACTTCCAGTGCACTGATGTCGGAGGGGGGTCCATTCCCGACACCGGTCAGTTGGACTTCACTTCAACATTGACTCCCCATTCAGAAAGCAATGGCAAACTACTGAATGTAAGACTGTCTAGTAAATCAATCTGGGTTGGGGTTGATCACAATGTCCTGCAAAGAACATCAACATCATCATCAAGTGCCATGCCGGCAGGCGTAGGCGTTCATGGCTCTCCACATATTTTGGTCTTTGGTTTTCTGGATCAACTCTGTTGATGATATTCCTCCATGCCACCATCTCAATCCATCCAGCATCATTTCTCTTGGTTGGCCTCTGCCTCTCTTCTCCTCCTTCTTTCCAGTAGTCATGGTGTTCTCCAATGCCTCTCTTCTCATCACATGACCAAATAAAACTGTTTGCCTCTTTCTTATTGTTGTATATAATGTTCTAGTTTCATTAGCCTCTTTCAGGCAATCGTTGTTAGTTACTTTGGCTTGGCAGTCCAAGGAATTAGCAACATTCGTCTCAGGAAGCACATTTCGGTTGCTTCCAAGTTCTTCCTAATTTTTTTCCTTTACATTCCAAGATTCAATGCCATAAACAATACAGGTTCTATATACAGCACTCTTTTTCTTACATTCAATGATAGCGACTTATTGCATAAGATATTTAAATATTGAGCACAACCCACTACTGGCAACGCCGATCGCACTCCGGTATGAACCTAAGGCCTATCCACGTCAATATGGAAGCACTATACTCGAGTTTCGCCCTCGTTTGAGCTCGTCAGTAGTGCATATCCCTGACCGGATCCGGGACAGTCCCGGATCACGCGTGTGAAGCGGGTGTGTAACCACGCGACACACACCGGACACACCAAATTATCACAACAGAATACCACAACGCTACCCATCGCAGGCCATGCTCAAGATTGCCCAATCGCCGCGACCGACGTCCGTCAATCGATGGGACCCGAACGATCAGGACTTCTCACTGGCAAGGAACACCAGGCCTCCTAAATCCAGTGAGCAATAATCAATTGATTATGTGGTTGTTTCGGGATTTGAAATTTATAAGATGCATAAGATATTCTTCATTTTCTGAAATGCAGCTTTGGCTTGCCCTATTCTGCTCTTAATCTCTGTTGTACATCTTTATCTGATGTTATAAATGCCCCTAGGTATTTAAAACTATCCACTTGGTTAAGAAGTGTTCCCTTCTATTTCCATTTTATATTTTGGTTCACATTTTGAAAAGACTGGCCTTGTGGCTAGAACACCGGACTCCCATTCGGGAGACCCGGGTTCGATCCCTCGGTAAGGTGTGGGATTTTTTTCTGTCTGTGGCAAAAAGAAAATTCTAACCTGCACAATTCGCCGCGACTGCACTAGCCAGGCGGCCTTAATTCCTCAGGCTCAAAGACCCCTCTGTCATACACCGCAAGGTACTATGTTGGCAGTAAATGACAGTTATGCAACAATTTATTAGTATAGGATAGGCAGCTGTGTGGCTCCCACAAACCACAAGTCACAAGACAAAAAACGGGTAAAACCCAGTCTATAAAAACATAAACTAAACAAAGCTGCTACTGCTCTAGCTACGTTAATAATTAATATTTAATATATAGCAGTACATTTATTAACTAGACAAGAAGTAATAAATATGTTAGCAATCTTATCTTCATTCTGTTGTGTTGTTAATACAACAACATGAACAAACATGCCAAACATTATTATTATTATTGGATGGTCACGGGTGGTTCAACATGTTGGGGCGGCCTCGTAACAAAAACACAAACAAAGTCGTCGACACGGGAAGGAAAACAGAAAACGGGTAGCGTCAAGCGAAAAGTAATGTATAAATTAGTCAAATTATTATCAAATGTGTAATAATTACCTTATAGAAACGACGTCTTGCTTTATTCAACAGAGTGTGTAATCGAAATAAGCAAACATAAAACACTGAAATCACAATTGAAACACAAAAGCCGAGGACATGTTATTTTTGTTAGCAGCCGACGTAGCTCCCTGCTCGCCTCCAACAGTCAGCAGCAGTGTTGCCACTTTTACCCAATAAAATCTAGAAACGACCCAAACAACATCCATAAATATCTAGATTTTGTTGGAAAGTACCTAGGAAAAATATCCAGATTGAGAAAGTAAGAAACTACATATGTTTTGATGTGACTGCCGGTCTCCCTGGCGAAGAGTTTACCGCTTTCGCCGTAACCCCGTATATTCTCGTGAGTAACGCAGCTGCGCCCGAACCGGCAGCGGTTCGTGTCAGCCGGTCGCTCAGAAAACAATGGCAAACTACTGAGCGTAATTTTGCCTAGTAGGCCTACACCAACAGCAGCTGAAAAATGCTGATGTTGACTGCAACGTCCTGTAAGGGATATGCAACATTTAAAAAAAAAACATTGTTTTTCATTTATTGACTTACCTTATAGATTCATGTCATCATTTTCACTGATGTCTGTCTCACAAGATGCACTTAGCTTGGATGATGAAGTTGAAGCTTCAGATTCAAAATGACTCTGGTATGCTTTAGAACAAGAATCGCCATGGCGAAAGTAGTCTTTAGCAAGATGAAAAACATACTGACCAATAAAATGATGTCAATTGAAACGAGAAAAAGAGTGTTGAGGGGATACATAGAGCCTGTTCTTTTGTATGGATGTGAAACTTGGACAATGTGCAGTCAAGCTGAAAAACATCTGATGGCTGCAGAAATGTGGTTTCTGAGGAAAATGCAAAGAATACCATGGACAGATAAGAAAAACCAATGACCAAGTACTACAGGAGACAAATGAAACTTGTAAATTGATTAGAGAAATTAGACGTAGACAGTCAAAATTCTTTGGACATGTTATGAGAAGAAATTGATTGGAGAACTTAGTGACAACTGGCAAGATCGAAGGGAACAGACCAAGAGGAAGGCCGAGAGGAGAATACCTGGAAGGTTTGGTCACATGGCATGGACGAGACAGGAACACTGAGCTGATCCACGACTCTGGTGATAGAGTGAAATGGCGAGTCATGACCGCCCACGCTTTCCGGCATGGCATGTGATTGATTGATTGATTGATGCTTTAGCAGTTCCAATTTCTTTTAATACACGATCAGGGAGCTGATAAGTTGAACAGCATTTTCCTGCTCTCATCAGATCAAATCTTATTGTCAAGATAACATTTAAGAGGTCAAGTTTCATCCTGTTTCAATTCATAATACTGAAATCTCTTTCCACATCAGCATTTGAATGGGGTAGTATCATGGCAGACATTGCACATTCAAAGAGCTCACAGAATGGACTGTTACCTGAGGCATCTTTAAATTGTCTTACTTCACCCCAAAAGGCTTCAGTTTCTGTTTTGTTTCTCCAGTAAACCAAATTTATTTTGGTTAACTGATATTCTGCTTCCGCCACACTATTATCAGTAGCCCCTAAAAATTTCATAACTTGATATTTTGATATGTCCTTTACTGGTTGAAGTATGTTGTTAACAGAAAAGAGTTAAATATTTTTCAATACATCTAAATTTTCAGGAAGTCTCTGCTTCAATTGCTTGAATAATTAGTTAGTTAGTCTTTCCTCTTGAGCCTAAGGCGGCGCATAGGCAGAAGTCATGGCTCTCTATGTCCGGCGGTTCGCTACTACCTGTTGTAGATCTTGGATGTTCACTTGGCCATTGAATGAGCCTTCTCTGATTCTGGTTCTACGCAGGGTCTCTCTTGGTCTTCCCCGTTTTCGTTTTCCTACTGGTGACCATAAGAGGGCTTGGTTGGGGAGTCTTGTCTTGTCCATTCTGAGTACATGGCCGATGTAGTTCCAACGGCGTTTTCTTGTAAAATTGGATACAATGTTTTGCTTAGTCTCTTGTCTTATTTGCGTATTGGTTCTGAAATCTGGCCAGTGGAGGTTTAGAATTTTTCTAAGACATTTGTTCTCAAAATTTTCTAATTTTTTTATCTAAAGCTACCGTTGATTTCCAACTCTCACATCCATACGTTATCACTGGAATCACACAAGAGTTGAAGATTTTAAGTTTCGTATGTTTGCTGGGTGTCTTTGACTTCCAGATGTTTGACAGTTTATTGAAGGCACCAGATGCCAGTGCGATTCTAAATAATATTTCTGGCGTTGAGTCCCCTGTAGATGTCATTTTGCTTCCTAGGTATGTGAAGCTGTTGACTTTTTCAAGAACATGGTTGTTTACTTTGATGTCGTCTGAACTGTTGGTAAGATCAATAGTTTTTGTTTTTACTGTGTTAATTTGGAAACCAATTTGTCCTGAAACATTTTGGAGATGGTTTATTTTCTCTTGGGCATCTGGGTGTGTTGAACTTAAAAGCACTATGTCGTCGGCAAAGTCCAGGTCTTCTAGAATTTTGTCAACCCAATGGATTTGCGTTGACCCAATAGATAGCTATTCCAAAGAGCATCGGTGACAAGACACAACCCTGTTTCACTCCCGTTTCCACTGAGAACCAGTCAGAGTTGCCTGATTCTGTTCTCACGCAGCAACGTGTCTCCTTGTAAAAAGATTTTATGATGTTGATATATTTGGTAGGGAACCCATAGATGTTAAGTAGATTCCAAAGTGAAGGACGGTGGAAAATGTCGAAGGCTTTTTGAAAGTCGACAAAGGTGGTGATTAATTTCGACTAGAATTCTACAGTCTTCAATGATTATTCCAAGGATGAAAATGTTGTCTATACATGACCGTTTTGGTCTGAAGCCAGCTTGTTCTTCTCTGAGCCTTGCATCTATAGACTTTTTCAATCTCTCAAATAACATGCTGCAAAAACGTTTTCCTGGTACTGACAGTAGGGTGATACCACGCCATTTATTGCAATCAGACATGTTACCTTTTTTGGCAGTTTGAAAATTACACCATCCTTCCACTGTTGTGGTGGGGATTCGTTTTGCCGGATTTCATTGATCATCTGTAGCAAACTTTGTAAGGTATTCTCATCTGCTGCTTTGAGCATTTCTCACGAGATGTCGTCTTCACCAACAGCTTTGTTGTTCTTCAATTTTTTAATGGCTGCTTTAATCTCTTCCATGGTGAATGACTCGCAGGAGGCATCTAGTGGGGGAATGGTGGTTTCTCCAGCCAGGTTGGGAACACTGTCAGGCTGTGGTCTATTTAATATTTCTTTGAAATGTTCTGCCCATCGTTGCTTTTGGTGGTCATCAGATAACAGTAGTTTACCTTGTTTGTCTTTGATGGGTTTGTTTGGTGTAGGTGAGTGATTGCATAGTTGTTTCATGATGTGGAAGACGGTTTTGTTGTTTCCAGTTTTGGCAGCTGCTTCGGCATCGGCGGCCAAGCTGTGTATAAAGTTCTGTTTATCTTTTCGTGCGCTTGATTTCACCTCTTTATCCAACATGGAGTATTTTTTCTTGTGGGTTTCATATGAAGATGTGTCTTTTGTAAAAAGAAGTGTTAGTTTTGCTTGCTTTCTTCCTTGTATCCTTGTCCAGGTGTTATCGCTTAGCCACTTCTTCTTCTGTCTTTGTACTTGAATAATGAGAGAAGAAAATCTTGACAGCGCTTTCTTAAGTTGTCCTCTTCATTTTCTGTTAACAGTCCTTTTGTTTTTAAACCATCAATTTTTTATTCTATTTGGAATGCCAGGTATGGCTTAGGAACCAAATAGCTCTCTATAGTGCAAGTGAACAAATCAGCTTTAGAAGTTGGCAATATAAGTCTTTTACCAATTGAGTGAAATAGCAAAGTGAGATCGTCAAGTAATTTAACTTTATCAACATTTTGAGATTCAAACAGTTTATTAACTGTTTGCACTTCACTTAAAATGGGTTGTAAAAAGAGAAGGAATGCCAAATTTTTTTTCATCACGATACATTCCATATAGTATTTCAGCTGTGTAGCACTTTTCACTTTGTCTTATTTCGAAGTGTGTCTTCAACTCCAACCATTGGTTCACAATTACTTCAACAGCTGGTTGAATTGATAACCATCTAGTTTTGCAATATGACAACATTTTCAGTGGTGAGGAACTATCATTTAATGCTTCATATAAATTATTATAATGCTGTTGTCTGAGAGATGATTTGGAGAACCAGTTATGTGTTTCAGCAATAAGGAATTCCAAATTCCTTGGTAAAAATTCTGATGAGGCATGTGATAATGTAAGCTGCAAGGAATGACACTCACATTTTATGAGGATTAAAGATGGGATATCTTCCTTCAATTTTGCATAAACGCCATGATTGATACCAACCATTATCGAGGCATTATCTGTACCAGTTGCAGCCAAATTCACATGAAAAGAATCACAAAGTCGGCATGACAGCAATAAGCCGCAGCACAGTGAGTTTACAGTTCAAATAATGTTATTATAATTTATGCGCCCTTTTACTCATTACCGGGTGGGGGGGGGGGGTTGCCAGATTGTTGAGCGTTGACCCAAGTCAGTTCAAACTTTAAATAATGGCAGTTACCATAATTTATGCGCGCATAGATCAAACAAAAAATGGGTAAACGACACCGAAAACAAAGTAAAATTTAGAAAGTATCCAAAATATTCAACTCCAAATGAAAAGTATCTAGAATTGCATCCAGCATCCAAACGTCAGAAAACGGTATCCAGACGCGGGCAAAAACCTCTAGATCTGGATATTAAATATCTAGAATGGCAACCCTGGTCAGCAGACGATATGGCGTGCCAGGTGATCGTACAAGAGTGCGTTCTAATCAGAATAGAAGGTGGAAGACTTGCCTCATCCTGATATAAACACAATTTAGTTATTCGCATATCATTTAGGAAGAGATTGGAAGCAACAGAGATGTGGTTCCTGAGACGAATGTTGCGAATTCCTTGGCTGCCAAAGTAACTAAGAACAACTGCCTGAAAGAGGCTAATGAAACCAGTATATTATATACAACAATAATAAAGAGGCAAACAGCTTTTCTTGGTCATGTGGTGAGAAGAGAGGTATTGGGGAACATCGTGACAACTGGAAAGATCGAGGGGAAAAGAGGCGTGGCAGATAGGGGAAATGATGCTGGATGGACTGAGACTATGGTATGGAGGAATATCAACAGCGGAGTTGATCCAGAAGACAAAAGACCGAGATTTGTGGAGAGTTATGAACGCCTACGCCAGCCGACATGGCACTTGATGATGATGATATCCTTTACGGGACGTAGCAGTCAACCCCAGCATTTTTGGCTGTTTGTGATTTCTTGGCAATTTTACGTTAGAAGTTTGTTATTGTTTCTGAACAACCGGCACTCATACCATTATATGAAAATCAACGCTAGGCGGTCTGCTGCCAAATCTGCAGCTGTGTTTTGAACGCGGTATGCGGGATTACAAATTGCGTCCGTAACCCTTTTGCCACAGAGCCGGCTGATATAGACATAAGGAAAGAGATTTATAAGAAGCAATTAAAGAAACAAGTGGGAATCAGAGCATCCAGGTCACCTGACAGATATTGCCAGCTAAACTGAAAAGAACAAGTAACAATATGTAGACTACAAACAGGCCGCGCCATATTGAAATACTACATCTATATATATAAAACAGAGTGTATGTGGCTTTGTTTGTGGTCAGCTATGTATTGGATGCGTTCGATAACGGTACATCTGATTGAGATGAAATTTTCTACACGTCTTCCTTTCATTCCTGTGCAACCGACTATAATAGTTTCTTAGTATAAAATCTTCTACTTATTTAATAACATTTACTTTTTCATTTTTCATTATATAATTTCTATATAGCAGGGGGACTTCACTCTAGAAAAGTTATTTCAAGGGGCATAACTTTTAATAACATTTCTATATACTTTATAGTCATATTGTTGGACTTACTTGCACTATTGTTAAACTCTTTGTCTATAGTTATATTATTTTCAGGCATATAAGTTATAATAAATAATGATATAATCTTTAAGGCATTTTCAAAGTTTTCATAAAAATAATGCATAATGCATAACATTGTAACCCATCTTTTTCTGCTTAAAGAACTTATCAACTGTCATGTCGGTGATTAAAAACAGTTTTCATTAAAAATGTGTGGAAGGACATTCTTTTAAGTTACTGTGCGCCAGGAGCTGGGCGAAACCACGCCGGGTCAGATAGATAGACAGACAGACAGATAGTCGGGAACGGAAGCTTATTTGACTACTTATATGAATTAAATGACATGCTCCCCACCAGGGCCTGGGTGAAGCCGGGCCGGGTCAGACAGACAGACAGATAGACAGACAGTCGGGAACGGGAGAGCTTATATGACTAAGTATATGAATTAAATGAGATGCTCCCCACCAGGGACTGGGTGAAGTCGGGCCGGGACAGACAGACAGACAGATAGACAGACAAACAGATAGTCGGGAACGGGAGAGCTTATATGACTACGTATATGAATTAAATGAGATGCTCCCCACCAGGGACTGGGTGAAGCCGGGCCGGGTCAGACAGACAGATAGACAGACAGACAGATAGTCGGGAACGGGAGAGCTTATATGACTTCTTATATGAATTAAATGAGATGCTCCCCACCAGGGACTGGGTGAAGCCGGGCCGGGTCAGCCAGACAGACAGACAGACAAACAAGCAGACAGACAGACTGATAGATAGATAGATCCCCTCCAGAACCTGGGCGAAGCCGGGCCGGGTCAGCTAGTGTTTAATAAACTAAAGTCACTAAAGATAGGAGATACTGATGAAAGAATGTGATTAAAATGCAAAAGTAACAACCATAATTTTTATCTTCGATATAGATTATATGAACATACAATAATATCTCATCTCGTCAAGTTCCTCTTATACCTTGCGGTGTCGAGGTGAAGTATAAACATCGTGAGAGTGCCCGATTATGGGCTTCATATATCGATATTCCCATGGACTCTGCTATTCCCTTCGTCCAACGTTTACGTGGTCGGCCTCTTCTTCAGCTTCCCTCTGGTCTATACATCATTGCTTGTTGTGGTATGCTGTTGACTGATAACCTACTTGCATGGCCAAACCATTTGACTTGCTGCTTTCTGATAAAATCTAGTGCTGCTTTAACCCCCACTTTAGTCCTGATTTCTTCATTTCTGATCTTATCTCTTCTTGATACGTTGAGTATTCTTCTCAGGAACCTCATTTCTGTTGTTGTGATTTTTCTTTCCTCTTTTTCTGTCATTGTCCAGGTTTGGCATTGGTAGCACAGAGTTGGCAGGAAGATTGTGTTGTAAAGTGCTTTCTTAGTAGTTATTGATACATGTTTGTTCTTTAGTATTGGTGCCATTTGTCCAATGAGTTGATTTGCCTTATTGCACCTATTTTCGATCTCGTCTTCTGATCTGCCATTTGATGATATTATACTTCCTAGGTACTTGAAACTCTTTACTTGTTTCAAGGGATGTTCGTTTAGGTGAATTGTTATTGTTTGTTCTTCTTTAGTTATAGTCATTACCTCTGTTTTGCTTGTGTTAATTTTCATGTTATGTTCCCTACACATTTCGTTTAGACTATTCATGTGGTCTTGTAATCCAGCTTCTGATTTTGCTATTAGTGCTTGGTTGTCCACAAACAGGAGTTCTCTAATGGTTAGATTTGTAGATAGTTCTTCTTCTGTGTTCTCGTCATGCGGTATTCTTGCTGTCTCTGCTTGGCTGGTTTCTTTACATATGTTGTCTATATATTTTATGAACAAGAGAGGGGACAGGACACAACTTTGTCGTACTCCAGATCTTAAGGTGAAGGGTTCTGAATGTCCTCCAGTTGCTCTCACTATGCATAGGTTTGTTAGATGTGTACTCACTCCATATTGTTTAAGGATTTCCCACAGCTTGTTTCTATCTACTCTATCGAATGCCTTTTCTTGGTCGACTAAGGCTAAGTAGAGTGTTTCATTGAATTCGATTGATTTCTCTATAAGTTGTCTAAGAGCCTGTCAGGTCTTAGTCAGATATGACTGAGCTACCGTATAACAGTAGACGGTACTACCTGGTTTCTGTTAGCGCCGAACGTTGGGCGGCGCTTACCAAACCCGACACCCCACATTGTGCCAACGGCTTCGGGCGGAAGAGCGCAATTGGGAGGGTACAAGCCTTACCCTGGTGCGAGGAAATGCAAGCTAAAGACAAAATTGTCATGGCAGGGCAGACCAGGCCCTAAGCCTTGGTTGGCGACTGGTCTAGGATCGAAGCTCCGACAGGCGGACAGTTAGAGCATTGCTTTGCTGATCCGGCAGCTTCTGCAGCTTGTCTTGTTCCAGATGTAGGGGTGTTACCTTTCCTCTGGAGTGAACTAGGCAGGCCGAGAGAGGGATCATGCTGCATGGGCAACACATGATCTCTATATTTTAGCCCAGGCTTTGTGCTATGGAGAGGCAATAACTCCATCCCTGGTCTTAACTGGTCTCGGAATCAAAGCGAGAGGCAACTGTTACGGGTTATAAGTCCTTGTCAGTTGGCGTAGACATGGGGCGCCACGCGTTGCCTCTGACGGTGGGAGACACCTATAGGTGTCACTGATCAGCTACCGCCCGCCTCAAGCTGGGCAGCCCCCAGCCAATTGGGTGCTGATCCGCCACAGCCTGCCTGCTTCAATGGGTGCTTGGGGCTAGGACAAAATCTGAATCGCAGGCTGTAAAACCAATGCACTAGGTACAAACAAAAATAGAAATAGAAACCTCAAGCTACGGCTTGCAACCTGGAACGTGAGAACCATGTGTCCAGGATTTTCCACTGACTTGACCAATATTGACGATGTGAGAAAAACGGCTGTGATTGATGCCGAACTCAATCGTCTTAACATTGATATTGCTGGCCTGCAGGAGACTCGCCTCGCTGAGGAAGGGTCACTCAGGGAAAACAACTACACCTTTTTCTGGAAGGGTAAAGGGCAGGCAGAAAAAAGGCAACACGGTGTGGGCTTTGCAGTGAAGAATTCGCTACTGGGAATGATTGAAATTCCAGCAGGAGGAAATGAAAGACTATTATCCCTGCGCTTGGCAACCTCTTGTGGGTTTGCCACCATTATTACTGCATATGCACCGACACTCGATTCCTCTGATGATGTGAAGGATTTGTTCTATGAGGAGTTAGACTCTGTGATCAAGGCAGTTCCAAAATCCGACTACATTTATATGCTCGGTGATTTCAATGCTCGTGTGGGCAAGGACTCGAGTTCATGGCCAGTGTGCCTTGGAAAATACAACATCGGCCGCATGAATGAAAATGGGCAAAGGCTGTTGGAGCATTGCACCAGTAATGACCTATGTATTACAAACTCTTTTTTTAAAACAAAAGAGATGCATAAGGTCACATGGAAACATCCAAGATCCGGCCATTGGCACCAGCTGGACTTCATCATCACACGGAGACAACATCTGAACCATATATCATTGACTCGTAGTTACCACAGTGCTGACTGTGATACGGATCATTCTTTGGTTGTTGCAAGGGTTAGACTGAGACCAAAGAGAATCTACACAGCTAAACACAAATCTAGCCCCAGGATTAATATTATTAACACTCATGATCCTGAAAAGTGCTTTCAGTTTCAACAGCAACTTGAAGACGCTTTCACTGATACACCAGAAAATTGTACAGTAAATGATAAATGGAATAAACTTAAGGAAACTCTTTGTAAAACTGCCGTAAAGGTTTACGGCACTGTGGATCATAAGAGGCAGGACTGGTTTGCGGCCAACAGCGAGACTCTGCAGCCCTTGATTGATAAGAAGAAGAAAGCTCTCTTAAGAAACAAGGAAAGACCAACGCGTAACACTCTGAGTGAGCTAAGGCAAGCTAGGAAGGATGTGCAAAAGGCTGCCAGGCAGTGTGCAAATGATTATTGGATCAAGTTATGTGAGTCCATTCAAATCACAAGTGATAAGGGAGACATAAGAAGCATGTATGAAGGAATAAAGAAAGCCTGTGGTCCAGTGATCAAAAGAAGTGCACCATTGAAAACCTTGACTGGAGAAGTCATCACTGATAAGAAACAGCAGATGGACAGATGGGTAGAGCACTATTTGGAGCTTTACTCAAGTGAGACCAAACTAGCGGATAATGCCCTCAAAGCCATAGAGGCTCTACCAACTCTTGACCACCTGGACACACTTCCCACCATAACAGAAGTTAAGTGTGCTATAAATGAACTTGCATCTGGCAAGGCTCCAGGTAAGGATGGGATTCCAATAGAGGTTATCAGGAGTGGGCAAGACACACTCACTATACAGATCCACCAGCTAATAGAGCTATGCTGGCGTGAAGGACAAGTCCCACAGGATTTCAAAGATTCAAGCATCATAACACTGTACAAGAACAAGGGCGATCGGAGCGACTGCAACAACTATAGGGGTATCTCACTTCTGTGTATTGTTGGAAAAGTATTTGCCAGAATTGTTCTGCGCAGACTTCAAGTCCTAGGAGATCAAGTCTACCCCGAATCACAGTGTGGCTTTCGACAGAACCGGTCTACCACTGATATGATATTCTCATTGCGACAAATGCAAGAAAAATGCCGTGAACAGAATCAACCACTGTTTATTGCCTTCATCGACCTCACAAAGGCATTTGATTTGGTCAGTCGTGAGGGTCTGTTCAAGGCACTAAAGAAGATTGGCTGCCCACCAACTCTTCTGTCCATTGTGGAATCGTTCCACACAGGCATGAAGGGTATAATCAAGTTTGATGGTGCAACTTCTGAAGAATTTGAAATCAAGAGTGGAGTTAAGCAAGGTTGTGTACTAGCTCCCACCCTCTTTGGAATATACTTTTCACTTCTATTGAAATATGCATTTCGTGATCAGGATGGTGGTATATACATTCACTCACGCTCAGATGGCGGTCTCTACAATGCTCAGAGATTGAAGGCTAAGACCAAAATTAGGAGGGTACTGATCAGAGAATTGCTTTTTGCAGATGATGCTGCAGTTACGACCCACTCTGAGGAAGAATTGCAATGTCTACTATCTGCATTCTCCAATGCTTGTTCTGAATTTGGTTTAACAATTAGCAAAAAGAAGACACAGATTATGTCACAAGGTGCACATGGGGTACCATCAATCTTTATTGACGACGCCGAACTAGAGATAGTAGACCATTTTACATATCTAGGATCGGTGGTAAATAGCAAATTATCCCTAGATCAGGAAATCAACATCCGGATTGGTAAGGCAGCAACAACAATGAACAGGTTAAGAAAAAGAGTCTGGGAGAACAGGAAGCTTACTGCCAAAACAAAAGTCCTTGTCTATCAAGCCTGTGTCCTTAGTACTCTTCTCTATGGCAGTGAAACCTGGACAACTTACTCACACCAAGAGAACAATTTAAACAGCTTTCATATGCGGTGTCTGCGAAGAATTCTTGGTATTAAGTGGCAAGACAAAATCACAAATACTGAAGTATTGGAAAGATCAGGTTGTGTGACAGTTTATTCCATGCTCAGTCTTCGTAGACTTAGATGGATAGGACATCTTAGGCGGATGGATGATGGTAGAATACCAAAGGATATCTTTTTTGGTGAATTACAGATGGGTAAGAGATCTCAGGGTCGGCCTCTACTACGATACAAAGATGTGTGTAAGCGGGACATGATTGATACAGGCATTGATAATGGACATTGGGAGCAAGTCGCCGCTGAACGTGTTGCATGGAGGGCAAATATCAGAAATGGAATAAAGTCAAAGGAGAAAATTATTGCAGAAAAGTCACACACCAAGCGTTTGAGACGTAAGATGGTGCATGATGGTGGAAATGACCACGTGTTCACATGCACCCACTGTGAACGGACATTTACAGCGCAAATTGGCCTTATCAGTCACACTCGCTACCGCCATAGTTAAAAGTTATTATGCCTTTTTAAAGCACAAACTATCGTCTGTCAAGACGGCAAGGTGCCAATGTATGTCTAAGAGCAAAAATGGCATATGTGCATCCTTTGTTTTTCCTAAATCCAAGCTGTGTTTCGCTTAGCTGGGGTTCTAAAGTAGTTCGTAATCTTTTTTCTAGAATTTTGCAAAATATTTTCCCAGTATGACTCAACAGTGAAATGCCTCTGTATTGTGTGCAGTCTCTTTTGCTGCCTTTGTTTTTCCAAATTGGGATAATTATGGCGTTTCCCCAGTCTCGTGGTGTCTGTTGTTATACCCAAACATGGTTGAATAGTCTATGTAGCCAAGCTGTTCCTACTTCTCTTGCTGCTTTAATTAGTTCATTTGGTATTTCATCCTGTCCCGGTGATTTGTTCAATTGGGCTAATCTGACGGCTTCTATAATTTCTTCTTTTAGTATGTCTGGTTCGAGTTCTTCGGTGACATCTAGGTACTTCTAGGATATCTAGTACATCTAGGATATAGATATCTTCGGTGACATCTGTCATACAATAAAATGAAAGAGACAAACATCTTTCTTTGATCATGTGATGAGAAGATGGGTATTGAAGAACATCGTGACAACTGGAAAGATAGAGGGGAAGAGAGGCAGAGGCATACCAAGAGAAATAATGCTGGATGGATTAAGACGGTGGCATGGAGAAATAATATTATTATTAATATTATTATCATCAGCAGAGTTGATCCAGAAAATCAAGGACCGAGATCTGTGGAGAGTCATGAACGCCTACGACAGCTGGCATGGCACTTGATGATAATGATGATGATGTTGATGACGTGCGTGATGTGTGTGTGTGTAGGTATGTGTCCCCCAGTCTGTCTCTCATAACGTTAAAAGATATTAATTGTTTGTTTTGTGTATATTTACAGCATTCGTTTTACACTGTTTGTTTAAAACTCTATCCCCCCCCCCCCCCACCCCTCATCACGTAAATGTGACATGTATAATAGATAACTAGTTTGTGAAAGAAGTTTGTAAGACGGAAACTGCGTGTCGGCCCTTTCAAAATATCGTTTTTGGTTGTTTTTTTGTCCACTCGTTCCGCAGTTCAGTGACGGCTCCTGAGGTCAGTAAAATGCTACACTTGAAAACCGAACGACGAAGTCCAAAAGAAATAAAATACAAAAACAAAACAACCCACGACCTTCTGAGTACTTCGGTTGGCAACGTAACAACTTCGCCACTGAGACGCCTTTTCTAGAGTAGAAACTGGGTTTGTCGTCCGATTCGTTAATTACAGGATGTATTTTTAATGCCCGTGCAGTGTTTGAAATTATTGCCGGTCCAAGTTTTGTATTTACCTATTATGTTGTATGAACTTTACAGTGGGTGAATACAAAACTGGAACCGGCAATATTTTCAAACACTACACGGGCATTAAAAATACACCCTATACATTGAGGATACAATCTGCCGGCTCTTTTTACAATCTATTTCCATGCCCTCCATTTCATATTCTCTGTTGTTGGTATTTGAGTATCTCCATAGGTCTATGTGGCTATTAATATCTCTGATTATTAATAAGCAGTTTATTAGAAACAAGGAAGTTTCTTAGTAAATGTAAACACAGAAGCCACAAACAATATGTTGCACGATTTATTGCCTGGCATATTTCGCTGCATTTCTTCCAGTATATACTGCAGAGTTATAACATCATATGAAATAAATAAATGAATAATGCTTAAGCTAAAACAATTAATACACATAGTTACAGGCCATGCAGTTTTTGTCATTTATGTCAATGTTTGAAAGTGTTAGATCATTATTTTATAGGGTCTCAGTGAGTATCTTGTCCTCTGCTTGAAAGACTGTCATAGTGTATCTAGTCCTCTTCTTGAAAGACTGACATCGAGTATCTATCTAGTCCTCTGCTTGAAAGACTGTCATAGTGTATCTAGTCCCTGTCTGGCAACGTAACAACTTCGCCACCGAAGTACTCCAAGAGGTAAACTAGGGTATGCCTACCCAGCATGTGAAGACAGGATTCGGCAGACTGCGCGGAAGAAATCATTCCTGATTCAACGGGCAAGACGGCGTTTACCTGCAAAGCGTTGTGGAACGTAATGAGCACGGCAAGGCACGTAGAGCGCCCTGGTCATCCACTGCACCTGTATTCGTCTCCAATCGTCTCGACTTGTCTTGCCACTGGACTCAGATGGACTCAGGCGAGAGAGTGAGGTCGACGAATTGCGCAACTCTTCCTCACTTTAATCCAAGTCATCGCGCAAGTCATTCTTCATCCAACGTCACATATCACCTTCAAGCCCTGTGGCGATGGGCGAGCGGCAAAGCGGCAGGCGTGGGTACGCTGGCAGCCGTAGTCGCAGACCTGCACACAGGCGGCTCAGGCCATATGGTCGTCTTCTACTGACCGGAAGCAGCAGTGGGATTCGGCAGCCCCCTGAGCGACTGAGCAGCCCTCTATAGGAACACACTGCTCACCTCCATAGCATGAGGAAGGGGCTAGAAAAGGTGCCCTAAACATTGTCTGCTTCATCACTACCTAACCAGCTAGCCGCGGTTGGTGGGTACCCTAAACTGCGGTCGACATACAAAGAAAGATAAAACAAGCAAAGCTAAAAGAGTAAACCATATTCCCTTAACAATTGGAACTTGGAATGTACGCACCCTACTTGACAGAGACGGCGCGTCAGGTCCAGAGAGACGAACAGCACTGATTGGGAGAGAGCTGGGCAGGTACAACATCGACATTGCAGCCTTGAGCGAGACACGACTTGCAGAAGAAGGCCAAATCTGTGAAATTGGTGCCGACTACACATTTTTCTGGAGTGGAAGGAAAAGCGAGGAAAGACGCCAATCCGGTGTGGGATTTGCCATTAAGTCGGCCCTGGTCGGCAAATTAGCTGGATTTCCAAAGGCTGTAAATGACAGGCTCATGACCATGAAGTTGCCTCTGCTGAATGGAAGGAAGCACGCAACCATTGTGAGTGTCTACGCACCAACTATGACCAACGAAGATGATGTCAAGAATAAGTTCTATGAGGACCTGCACAATGTATTAACATCTGTTCCCAAAGGAGACAAACTTATACTCCTTGGGGATTTCAATGCCAGAGTAGGCACGGACACCACCTCTTGGAGTGGCATTATTGGAAAGCATGGAGTCGGAAATTGTAACACCAATGGACTCCGCCTCCTTCAGACATGTGCCGAACATGATCTCCTGATTACGAACACAATTTTCCGTCTCCCCATGAGAAATAGGACATCGTGGATGCACCCTCGCTCGAAACACTGGCACCTCATTGACTATGTAATCGTCAGGAGGAGTGACAGACAAGACGTTCGAGTGACAAAATCCATGTGTGGTGCCGAATGTTGGACAGACCATCGTCTCATTGTCTCGAAAATGAACATCCACATCAGGCCACCACGGCGTCCTCAAGGGGCAAAAATGCAAACAAAGCTAAATGTCACCCGCCTAAACAGCAAGAAAATGCAGCAGTCGTTTGAAAATATGCTGGAAGACCGCCTCAAGCCCAATGCTGAAGCAAAACAGGATACAGAAACAGAATGGAGAGCCCTAAAGGACACGATTTACAACACTGCTATGGAAATCCTGGGTCCAGCCCCCCGAAAGCATAAAGACTGGTTTGATGAAAATTCCGAAGACATCAACCAATTGCTGGCCGAGAAACATCTTCTCCTCAAGGCACATTTGAATGACCCAAAGTCAACATCAAAAAAAGATGCTTTCAAGAACATTCAGAGAGTAGTGCAGCAGAAACTTCGGCACATGCGGGACTCCTGGCTGAGCAGCAAAGCTGATGAAATTCAGGGCTTTGCTGACAGACACGATATGAAAAACTTCTACGACTCACTGAAAGCGGTCTATGGTCCTTCATCACCAGGCATAGTTCCCCTCCTCAGTGCAGACGGGGGAACATTGGTCACCGATAAGAAAGAAATCCTCCAACGCTGGGCAGAGCATTTCAGCAAAATCTTAAATGCAACTTCCTTCTTCGATGATGAAACCATCAATTGCCTTCCTCAAGTTCCCACCAATGAGACTCTTGATGACCTGCCAACCATAGTGGAAATAAACAAAGCCATCCAGCAACTCTCCAGCGGCAAGGCACCTGGTCCTGACTCCATCCCAGCAGAGATATACAAGGCAGGTGGGCCGGTCCTAACAGAGCAGCTTCACCGAGTCTTCACAAACATATGGATGAACGAGACCATGCCACAAGATTTTAAGGACGCGTCAATAGTCCAC
Source organism: Cepaea hortensis (assembly GCA_963921405.1). Lineage (NCBI taxonomy): Eukaryota > Metazoa > Mollusca > Gastropoda > Stylommatophora > Helicidae > Cepaea > Cepaea hortensis. The sequence goes on from OY992876.1 coordinate 425,232,373, forward strand.
CTTTACAAACGTAAAGGAAACCGCCAATCCTGTGACAACCACCGAGGCATCTCCTTGCTTTCAATTGCAGGGAAGATACTCGCCAGAATTCTTCTCAATCGCCTCACGGCCCATCTCGATCAAGGTCTTCTTCCTGAGAGTCAATGTGGCTTCAGAAAAGAACGTGGAACTGTTGACATGATTTTCGCTGCAAGGCAGCTGCAAGAGAAATGTCAGGAACAGAACTGCGAAATGTTCTCCACTTTCATTGACCTTACCAAGGCTTTTGATACAGTCAGCAGAGAAGGACTGTGGAAGATTATGGCAAAATATGGTTGTCCACGAAAGTTTGTCCAAATAGTGCGGCTATTTCATGACGGCATGCAGGCAAGAGTACAGGAAAATGGTGAGCTGTCTGAACCCTTTCCTGTCACCAATGGAGTGAAGCAAGGATGTGTCCTGGCACCAACACTGTTCAGCCTCATGTTTTCAGCCATGTTGATGAATGCCTTCGAGAACGACGACATTGGAATAGACATCAACTACCGTATGGATGGAAAGTTATTCAATCTCAGAAGGCTGAAAGCTAAAACCAAAATTGACAGTGGCACAGTCAGAGAGCTCCTGTTTGCTGATGATTGCGCTCTATACGCCAACTCAGAGGCGGACATGCAACATAATGTTTCAGCTTTCTCACATGCCTGTGCCAACTTTGGGCTCAATATCAACTTGGAGAAGACTGTAGTTATGTACCTGCCAGCTCCAGGGAATAATCACACTGTGCCGAATATCAAAGTGAATGATCATAGACTAAGTGTTGTGGACAAATTTACCTATCTTGGCAGCACCGTGTCACAAGCTGCCACAATCGATGACGAAGTGAATGCAAGAATCTCCAAGGCCAGTGCAGCCTTTGGCAGACTGTACAAGAATGTATGGGACAGAACTGGAATAAGCCTGCAAACAAAGCTAAAAGTCTACAAAGCAGTTGTATTATCCACACTGCTATATGCTTGTGAAACCTGGACTGTTTATCAGCGACACGCTAGGAAATTAAACCACTTCCACACAGTCTGCCTAAGGAAGCTACTGAAGATTAAATGGCAAGACAAGATTCCAGACACTGAAGTCCTAGAAAGAGCATCCATACCCAGTATCCACACTCTACTGATGAAGAATCAGATTCGCTGGGCTGGTCACTTGACTCGCATGCCAGATCACAGGCTCCCTAAACGAATTTTTTACAGCGAACTGCGTTGTGGTAAACGCTCCCAAGGTGGCCAGAGGAAACGTTTTAAAGACACTCTGAAAATTTCACTGAATGCTTTTGGAATTCATCATGACACCTGGGAGGCTGCAGCCAGAGACCGAAATTCGTGGCGTGCATCATTGCGCAAAGGTGCAGTTATATGTGAGGCAACCAGGACTGCAAGAGCTGTGAAGAAAAGGCAGGACAGAAAAACCACTGCAGGAAATCCTCCTCCAGAGACGTCAAGCATTCTTTGTCCACATTGTCAAAGAACATTTCGAGCCAAAATAGGCCTTATCAGCCATCTTAGAACCCACGGCTCCACACCTTCAACCCCACTGGATGAAATGAATGGTCATCATCATTCTTGATGGACAAACAACAGTCCCTGTCTGGGAAATTGCCAGTTCTGAGGACACTACTTTCTGAACTTAGCAGTCAGCGTAAGATCACCATACAGTGGATACCATCCCACTGTGGAGTCCCCGGAAACGACAGAGCTGATCGATTGGCTAAGGAAGGAGCAAAAGAAGACCAACCTGATGTGCCTATTACATACCACCAAAAGAAAAGAATGATCAAATCAGTCAGAAGGCCACCAAACCTTACTCAAGACGACTACCACGTTATGGACAGACCAGAACAGGTCATTCTTCTGCGCCTCAGAACAGGACACAATAGATTACGCAACCACATGTATACAAAATTCAAGATTGGTGACTCAGCCATGTGCACATGTGGTTTGGCGTTGCAGACAGCAGAGCACATACTCCAGGATTGCCCAAACTACAACATATCCAGGCGAACCTTCTGGCCTAGAGAGACAACAGTGGAAGATAAACTCTATGGACCGCTGAATGAACTAAAAAAGACTGTTGGATTCATACAAGAGACAACATTGCAGTTATAGGCTTATTTCAGGCGAACGAAAGAAGAAGAAAGACTGACATCGTGTATCTTGTCCTCTGCTTGAAAGACTGTCATAGTGTATCTAGTCCTCTGCTTGAAAGACTGACATCGTGTATCTATCTAGTCCTCTGCTTGAAAGACTGACATCGTGTATCTAGTCCTCTTCTTGAAAGACTGACATCGTGTATCTATCTAGTCCTCTGCTTGAAAGACTGACATCGTGTATCTATCTAGTCCTCTGCTTGAAAGACTGACATCGTGTATCTATCTAGTCCTCTGCTTGAAAGACTGACATCGTGTATCTAGTCCTCTTCTTGAAAGACTGACATCGTGTATCTATCTAGTCCTCTGCTTGAAAGACTGACATCGTGTATCTAGTCCTCTGCTTGAAAGACTGACATCGTGTATCTAGTCCTCTGCTTGAAAGACTGACATCGTGTATCTATCTAGTCCTCTTCTTGAAAGACTGACATCGTGTATCTATCTAGTCCTCTGCTTAAAAGACTATCATCGTGTATCTATCTAGTCCTCTGCTTGAAAGACTGACATCGTGTATCTAGTCCTCTTCTTGAAAGACTGACATCGTGTATCTATCTAGTCCTCTGCTTGAAAGACTGACATCGTGTATCTATCTAGTCCTCTGCTTGAAAGACTATCATCGTGTATCTAGTCCTCTGCTTGAAAGACTATCATCGTGTATCTAGTCCTCTTCTTGAAAGACTGACATCGTGTATCTATCTAGTCCTCTGCTTGAAAGACTGACATCGTGTATCTAGTCCTCTGCTTGAAAGACTGACATCGTGTATCTATCTAGTCCTCTGCTTGAAAGACTATCATCGTGTATCTAGTCCTCTGCTTGAAAGACTATCATCGTGTATCTAGTCCTCTGCTTGAAAGACTAGAGAGATCAAACTGAAGTATCTGGGAATCACATTTAACAGGAGCTTGTCCTTCAAGGACCACGTGGAGACGGTTATGACAAGATCTCAAAAGGGACTCAATGCATTTAAAACTATGGCTGCAATGGACATAGAGCAGAGAATGCTTTTCACACTATACCAACACGTGATCCTCTCAGTGATCGATTATGGACTAGGACTGTTTACTGTCTCAGGGTCAGCTGATGAAGTTAGAGCGCATACAGAACGAAGCTATGCGGGTCATTCTGGGATGCACCAGAGACACCCCGGTAGTGTATATGCGTTACATCCTTGGTTTACCGACTGTTACAGGTAGGCTCAATGTGATGCAGGCGAAGGCTTACCTCAGAGTAGCTGCAGACACAGATCACCCTTTGCATGAGGCGCTGGACGCAGTTAAGGGTCAGCGACTGATTAGAGGGAAATCATGGATGGCTTAGGCGGAGGATACGATCAGACAGGTGTGCATCTTGGATAACATTAGGCGAGGAGAGGAGTGGGTCAGAGTGTCACTCTGAAAGTGGAAATCCAGCAACTAATTCAGGATAATGCTCGCTCGGGTGATTATTTACACAGATGGTTCGGTGTCGAGCGAGAGGTAGGAGAAGTGCCTGGGGGTTCATAGCAAAAGCTAATGGTCGACGTTTGGTGCAGGAGAGTCTGACATATGATACCACAACATCTAGCTTAAGAATGGAGGCGGAGGCGGTCACTGCAGCTTTCCGCAGGATCGAGAATACAATACACACACACATCGTGATTGTATTTGTAACAGACTCAGAAAGCATGCTGAGAAGGGTGAGAACAGGCAAGCTTCGTGCAAAGTGGCTTGCTTCGCTTCGGAGGTCACGGGTAGCAAGCATCGCCTGGATCTTTTCTCCCTGGCATGCCGGTGTGTTGGGAAATAAACAGGCGGACAAACTGGCTGGTTCTGCAAAACTTGGTGGAGTATTGATGCACGACAAGGCAGATGGGGTTGCGACCTTGTGGAAGCACGTGTACACCTCGGAGGAGCAAATGGATCATCATGGTCTGGCAAGAATGAGGCAGCGAGGAGTGAGGGGGGTTCTGGCCGACGCTCAGAGGAAAGGCGAGTCAGACATATAATCAGACTGCTACTGATTCTATTGGTGTTGGAACTATTCGCTGGCTGCTAAGGATGGGGACGGAGCGCCTATGGGAATGCCCTGAATGCTGTGATGTCGGTTCCTAGATTAATCAATCAATCTGTTTGGTTTGTTTCTTTACATATGTTGTCTATATATGTTATGAACAAGCGAGGGGACAGGACACAACCTTGTCATATTCCGGATCTTATGATGAAGGGTTCTGAGTGTCCTCCAGTTCCTCTCACTATGCATTCACAGTTGTTGTATAAGCTTCTACTCCATATTGTTTAAGGATTTCCCACAGCTTGTTTCTGTCTACTCTATCAAATGCCTTTTCTTGGCCGACGAAGGTTAAGTAAAGTGTTTCATTGAATTCGATTGATTTTTCTACAAGTTGTCTAAGAGCAAAAATATCTTCTGTACATCCTTTGTTTTTCCTACGTCCAACTTGTGTTTCGCTTGGCTGGGGCTCTATAATAGTTCGTAATCTTTTCTCAAGAATTTTGCAAAATATTTTTCCAGTACGACTCAACAATGAAATGCCTCTGTATTGTGTGCAGTCTCTTTTGCTGCCTTTGTTTTTTTTTTCCAAATTGGGATAATTATGGTGTTTCCCCAGTCTCGTGGTGTCTATTGTTCTACCCAAAACATGGTTGAATAGTCTATGTAGCCATGCTGTTCCTACTTCTTTTGCTGCTTTAATTAGTTCATTTGGTATTTCATCTTGTCCTGGTGATTTGTTCAATGGGGCTAATCTGACGGCTTCTATAATTTCTTCTTTCAGTATGTCTGGTTCTAGTTCTTCGGTGGCATCTGTCGGTTTCTTGAATTCCTGTGACATCTGATGGGATGTTGAGAAGTTGTTAGAAGTACTGTTTCCAACCTATTATGATTTGTTTTTGTTCACTTATTAGTTCTCCATTTTCGCTGTTAATTATTTCAGTTGGGTCAAAGGATGCTCCTCTGGTTCTCTTTTTGTAGAAGTTTCTAGTTGCCTCCTTGTAGTTTTATTTAAGGTTTGTCCATACTCCTTCCAGTCTTTTTATTTTTCTCATTTTACTATTCTATTCACATGTCTTCTCTCTATTCTATATAATCGCATTCTATTTTGCTCTTCGGCCACTTTTTATATTTTTTTCCTTTTTGTCTTTTACAGCTTTCTTTAATTCTGCGTTCCACCAACTTGTTATTTTCTGTATCCGTGTTTTGCGTTTTTTTTTTTTTTCGTGGTTCCACATGTATTTTTGCAGTATTGATTTGAACATCTCCCATTCTTCTTCCACTGTCTTTCTTTCTATATGTAATTTTACAAAGATTTCAGTTACTTCTTCCTCATAATTTTCCCCTACTTCCTCGTCTTTGAGGTTTTCTTTTAAAGTTTACTGATTCGCATGGCATGTATTTTCATGGTCTTTGCTTTCTTCTACTGATTCGGATAGTTCTTATTCAACTTATTGTGGCAACGACTGCTTTGTGGTCTGTGTTTATACTTAAGTTGAGCACTGCCCTTGCATCTAATCTTTCTGTTATTTCTTGTTAATACAAAATCAATTTGGCTTTTAGTATTTAGATCGTTTCATTTATACCAGGTGTATATTTGTCAGTCTTTGTGTTTATAGAATGTTTTTGTTATATAGTGGTCGTGTTGGCTGTAGAGCTCTTATCAGTCTACTTCCGTTATCATTTCTTTCATTATGTTGGTCTCCAAATGCTCCAAGATGTTTTCCTATGCCAGTTCTGTTGTGTCCTAGTCTTGCATGAAGTCTCCCATAACTATGATGTTGTCCTGCTTATCTATTTTATTTAGCACATCATGTATGTCTTCGTAGAATTCCTCGCATTCTTGCTCATTATTGTTTGTATTACATGGTGCATATATTTGTACATATGTTGCAATTGTTTGTTCTTTTATTCTCACTGTTATGATTCTTTCTGATATGTATTTTATTTCTAGTATTCCTTTTGCTAGTGTGGTTCTGTCTTGCCGTTCCACTCCAAAGTAGACAAACATGTAACTTTGGTGGATCTCCTTGCATCCTTCCCCCCCCCCCCTTTATTCATGTGTCCGCTATTCCCGCCAGCCCACTCTTCCATTGTTTCTATAACACTATAATCCGCACAACACGGATAAAGAAAATAAGTTGGTGGAACACAGAGGTAAAGAAAGCTGTAAAAGACAAAAAGGAAAAATATAAAAAGTGGTTGAAGATCAAACAGGAACGTGATTGATTACATAGAATATAGAATAGTAAAGAGACAAAAACAAAAAGAATGGGAGGAGTATGGAGAAATCCTAAATAAAAACTACAAGGAGGCGACTAGAAACTTCTACAAAAAGGGCAATGAGAACCCCATTGACCAAATCACCAGCGTCTTCTCTCTTTACTATTCTATATTCTATGTAATCACGTTCCTGTTTGAGCTTCAACCACTTTTTATATTTTTCCTTTTCATCTTTTAAAGCCTTTTTTACCACTGCGTTCCACCAACTTGTTATTTTCTTTATCCGTATTGTGCGTTTTTTCGTGGTTCCACGTTTCATTTTTTCAGTATTTAAAATACGGTAGTTAGTTGTTCACATAAATATCAATTGGGGAACCCTTTGATGCCACCAAGACAACTCATAAATAAATACACACGTATTGATGAAATATCAAATGAACTAATTAAAGCAGCAAAAGAAGCATGGGTACATAGACTATTCAACCATGTTTGGGTAGAACAGACAATACGAGATTGGGGAAACGTCATAAGTATCCCAGTTTGGAAAAACCAAGGCAGCAAAAGAGACTGCACCCAATACAGAGGCATTTCCCTTTTGAGTCATACTGGGAAAATATTTTGCAAAATTCTTGAGAAAAGCTTACGAACTACCACAGAACCCCAGCTAAGCAAAACACAACTTGGATTTAGGAAAAACAAAGGATGCACAGATACCGTTTCTGCTATTAGACAATGTATAGAAAAATCAATCAAATTTAATGAAACACTCTACTTAGCCTTTGTTGACCAAGAAAAGGCATTTGGTAGAGTAGATAGAAACAAGCTGTGGGAAATCCTTAAACAATATGGAGTGAGTACACATCTAACAAATCTATATAGAAGCTTATACAACAGTGAATGCATAGTGAGAGCAACTGGAGGATATTCAGAACCCTTCACCATAAGATCCGGAGTACGACAATGTTGTGTCCTGTCCCTTCTCTTGTTCATAACCCATATAGACAACATATGTAAAGAAACCAGCCAAACAGAGACAGCAAGAACACCACATGATGAGAACACATATGAAGAACCATCTGCAAATTACACCATTAGAGAACTCCTGTTTGCGGACAACTAAGCACTAATAGCAAAATAAAAAGCTGAATTACAAGACCACATGAATAGTCTAAATAAAATGTGTAGGGAACTGTCATTTACTGCCAACATAGTACCTTACTGTGTATGGCAGAGGGGTCTTTGAGCCTGAGGAATTAAGGCCGCCTGGCTAGTGCAGTCACGCGAACTGTGCAGGTTAGGATTTTCTTTTTGCCGCCGACAGAAACAAATCCCACACTTTACCGAGGGATCGAACCCGGGTCTCCCGAATGGGAGTCCAGCATTCTAGCCACTCAGCCAGCCGCTCCTCAAATGTGTAGGGAACATAACATGAAAATTAGCACAAGTAAAACAGAGGCAATGACTATAACTAAATAAGAAAAAAAAAAAAAATAATTCACCTAAACGAACATCCCTTGAAACAAGTAAAGAGTTTCAAGTACCTAGGAAGTATAATATCATCAAATGGCAAATCAGAAGGCAAGATCGAAAACAGATGCATTAAGGCAAACCAACTCATTGGACAAATGGTACCAATACTAAAGAACATACATGTATCAAAAGTTACTAAGAAAGCACTTTACAACACAATCTTCCTACCAACTCTATGTTACCAATACCAAACCTGGACAATGACAGAAAAAGAGAAAAGAAAAATCACAACAACAGAAATGAGATTCCTGAGAATAATACTCAATGTATCAAGAAGAGATAAGATCAGACATGAAGAAATCAGGACTAAAGCTGGGGTTATAACAGCGCTAGATTTTATTAGAAGGCAGCAAGTCAAATTGTTTGGCCATGCAAGTACGAGGGTAAGTTAATAAGTAAGTCACAAATCACTGTAGAAAAATAACTACATATGATAACAACTTGAAACCAGTTTATTTTTATACATACATTGTCCCTTTATTTCTCAACATAATTTCCACCAACATTAATGCACTTATTCCATCGTTTTATCCGTTCTCCCAAACCGGCTGCATAGAATTGCGTGCTTTGTTTTCATTTACCGGCCATCCCACAGAACTGTGTGGCTTACTTATTAACTCGCCCTCGTAACTTTTTCTACCCAGCTATACAACGCTTTACGGGACAAACATTTGTCAGCATAAACACTGACAACCCATCTTGGCGGGAGACATTTCGTGAATGACGCCGAAGTTGAATGTGAAGTGAAAACGTGGTTTAGAAAACAGAGCACACAGTTCTATGCAGCCGGTTTGGAAGGACTGATAAAACGATGGAATAAGTGCATCAAAGTTGGTGGAAATTATGTTGAGAAATAACAGGACAATGTATGTATAAAAACAAACTAGTTTCAAGTTGTTATCATATTTAGTTATTTTTCTACAGCCATTTGTGACTTACTTATTAACTTACCCTCGTTGGTTACCAACTAACAGTATACCACAACAAGCAATGATGTACAGACCAGATTGAAACAGGAAGAGGCTGACCACGTAAACGATGGATGGAAGGAATAAGTCCATGGGAATATTGATACATGAAGCCCATAAGAGGACACTCTCCCGCTGTTTATACTTCACCTCGACACCACAAGGTACAAGAGGAACACGATGAAATGAGATGAGACTAACTACCAGTTTGTCGACTTGCTACTTGTTTATGTCACACTACTACCGTCTTTTCTTGCTATTTACAAATAGACTACCATTATCGTGTGCCTTGCCGAGTGGCATATAAGTTCTTGTCTCTCTACAGGTCTCAGCCTTTGGTGTTCTGGATAGTTCTACTGATATTTCTCCATGTAAATGTTTTTTGAGCATCATTTCTCTGTCTACACATTCTAGCCCTGATCTTTCTAGTCATCATCAATGCCCCGGTTCTCATTATGTAACTACTGAGATCTTTTACCCATCTGTAATTCACCAAAAGAGATGGCCTTTGGTATTCTACCATGTCCATCCTCCTAATATGTCCATCCATCCAAGTCTATGTAATGTGAAACAACACAGAGGCTGTGATATAAGCAAACTCTTAAACCATGACGCATCCACATATTCACATAACAAGTGCTCACCACAAACACCACCAAGTAGATATACGTTTAATCAGAGTTTTAAAAAAATGTACCCAAGAATATTCAAGAACATATACATATATACATATCTAAGTTTAGCAGAATAAAAGATGCACAGACTATGAACACAGCAATGAAATAAATACGTGTGTCAGCTAGATTAGGTGAGGATATAGCCAGTACCACTGGCCAACATTTCCACATGAAACAGCTTTATGTCAGACCTCATCTCTGCCAGATTGGATCCACATGGCCTCATATTATTACTCCAAGGTTGGACTCTGTTAACGTTGATATTCACAGCGATTTGTGCTTAGCTTCTCAGTCCAAACAGCGAAATGCAAAATACAGCCATGGAGTGGCAGGGAATGACCAGAGGATCTGGCTGACAATTAGTACTCGGAGGTAAGGTCAGACAGACACATAATCAGACTGCACCTGGTACCATTAGTATTGGGACTCTACACTGGCTGTTGAAGATGAGGACAGAGCGCTGATGGGAATGTCCCAAGTGCTGCGGTGTCAGATTTTGACTCAACTCAAAACATACTCAACCACTGAGAGGGAGGTTAAGTCAACAGTGGGAGTGGCCATTGGTAAGCCCAATTTCTATAGTGCATTCTGACCAAATGTAAAATAAAAGGGAACACATGATGCGATGTTTGAGATTCATGTGGAAGACAATCACACATGGCTCAGAACTGAAAGAGTTATACATCTTCTTCAATATCAGCATGCTGGGAATCCTCTTCTATATTAAAATCTGTGTGCACAGTTGAAACAGACAATGGAAAAAACACAGTGGCATCACTGAACTGAGTGGCATACCCAATCCCTCACTGGAATCATTGTGGCTGCAAAGGTGTTCATGCCGTCTCCCATGATTTCAGTGGGTGTTGGAAGGAAATAAGGGCATAACATAGACAATCAGCATTCCTACACTCTAACAGGATAGACTGAGCTCACACAGAAGTGTTCCAAGTGCTGTGGCATGAATCCTAACTAAACACTAAGTCAGTCAATCAATGAACTCAGCGGTCAGCTTACACAGCTCACCAGCTAGAAGATTTGACTTGGTGAATAGTCAGCCATTTCAAATCAGGCCGCAGCATCACCTTAAGAATCAACTTCATTCAAAAAAAGTACCCGTCTTGAAATTCGGGAAGGAAAAAAAACGCCAAGCAGGGAGCTAGGTTAGTTATCTTACCTCATGAAGTTCAATGTGTACATGTGGAGATTCTGATGATCTGACACTTCAAGGCTGTCCTGGTTATGGAATTATCATGACTTCAGTGGCTGATTTCCTCTGTTGCTAGTTCACATTCCACAGAAACAATTTTGGCCCATGTATTCTCCATCTGTGGGCCACACTTTGTCAGTTACAACACTGCTATCTGGTCAACATGCTCAAGAGGTCCAGCCAGGCCTCAGCCAACACGAGTGGCTCGACACACTGGGCACATCGCAATTAGTCATGCTAACTGTCATATTTGTACTGGGACATATTTGAGCGAGAAAGGCAAATAGCGAGCCGATCTGTCGGCGGTGATCGAGGAGAGAAGGGCAACAGATCAGCCAGACATCATCAATGTCGAAGAGATGTTGGACAAACAGATGAATTTAAGGAACCCTGGGAATCTGCTTCCTTGTCCAGAGTGAAGAAGATGGGAGTGACGTGGAGAGCCGCCAGACACAAGCTTTTTATCAAGACCTTTGATTAACCAACACAGAAGTGGTGCAATCAGTCGACACACACTGGCGGGGATGTTAAGGGAGAAATCGGAGCACTTATAGTCCTGCCCACGGTGTAATGACGACACCCCTCATAACAACCAATCATGAGTTGACTTTATTTCCCACATCACTTTCTTGCAACAACTTTTTCAGCAGAAATGTCTTTACTATGATCAGATAACACATCTGAGCAACATTCCTCCACTATGTAAATATTTCCTTATGTGCCTAATACCCAGTTTGTTTAGTGAGATTCAACTTCCATCTTCAAGAAATATGTATACTGCTTGAAACCAATATTCTTTAATCACAATGGCAATTTGTTTTTAAATGTATCTCCCCTTTCTTAAAAACCAAAATGTATGGTTTCAATATGTCCACACACACACACAATTACCTAAAATGGCTCTAATTTTAATAAAAATTTGTTCTCAAAACAATTTATTCTGGTGTAGTCCACCACAATTTCTAGCTTTTAAACGAACATGCAGTAGTCAGATTACATAAATTGACATTAGGTTACAGCACCACCATGAGAAAGAACATTAAAGAAGAATATAATTTGCAATGAAAACATTCATCTCATTGTAATGCAAATGCTGATCATGTTTCCAATATTTTCCTTGATCATGTTTCCAATATTTCCACTGATCTGAAGAACTATGTCTACTCCACACCCACAAGTCCTGCAGTCAACACCTGCTGTTAATATGTGACGTGCTGGAACCATCTTATTATATAGGCCTGAATGCACAAAGGAATAAATAGTTGGTCAGGCCTTCCCTCTCCTAGTGGATGACCAAAGATGTTAAACCCTTGTCTGGCCGAGCTCGGGACATGATTAGAGTAACCTTCCAGCAGTTTCTACTCCAAGGAACTGACCAGAAAGACATGCACCAGTGGCTTCTGGGACTGCGGGAGTTATCGCTGGTGACTTCTGGAATTGATTATGGCATAGAAATGGCATTAACAAGGCAGAGAAAAGACACAAACATGGGAGAGAAAGGACACACACGGTATAGAAAGGACACAAACATGACATAAAAAGGACACAAACATGGTAGAGAAAGGATATTAACAAGGCATGAAAAGAAAACAGGGCAGAAAGTACATGAACACAGCACAGGAAGGACATGTTTTTGTTCGTACACAGAAATGAACTGGCACTCATCAGCATACAGTAATCAAATAAATACACAACAGTAGAACTGGCAGAGCATGGTTGTACAGCTGATGTAGAATCCTTGTGTGGCATATACATCAGCTTCGACATCAAATACTTGATCAGAAAATATACACCTCAAATACATACATATTCATTAATTCCACCTTTAAAAAAAAAAATCTCAGTTTAAATTTCACTGAACTCTATTACATAGTAGACAGAAAGTATACAATTAACAAACTACCGAAAAAAAAAAATAATAAAGTTACATATGATTGTTGGTTCCATGAATAACAAAATTACAGTAACATGGTGATTTGTCGTTTTGTCAATAATAAAGTTACAGGAAAATTAGATTTGTGGTTCTGACAATAACAGAGTTGCAGTAAAATAGGGTCTGTGGTTGAAAAATGAGAATGTTACAATAGCAAATGATTGGTGGTTTTGGCTGTAACATAATTACAAGTACTGCTACAGGATTCTGCTACAGACTGAATGCTGACTGTCTGGATACAGACTCAAGATTCAGTTACAGGATAAGGTCAAGATATGATTACAGGATAAAGTCAGGATATAGCTACATGATAATGTCAGGATACAACTACAGGACAATGTCAGAACACAACTACAGGATAATGTCAGCATATAGCTACAGGATAAAGTTACAGGATAAAATCAGGGTACAACTACAGGATAAAGTCAGTGTACAGCTTCAGGATAAAGTCAGGATACAGCTACATGATAAAGTCAGGATACAGCTACAGGATAATGTCAGGATACAGCTACAGCAGTGGTTTTCAACCGGTGGGGAATTCCCCCCCCCAGGGGAGAATTTTAGGGTTTCCAGGGGGGGGGGGGAATTAAGATTATTTCAAGATGGCGTTAATACAAGATCCGATTACTTGATATTGTTTTTCACTTCATACTGTACGGTTCTGTACGCCTCACCCTTCGAAAATTCAATTTATAAAGTAAGTAGACCCATAAATCATGTTTTATGTGGACGTCTAGACTTGTTTTAGTATGTGTTATTAAATTAGCTTCCATTATTATGTATACTGTGTAGGGGCAGGCTGGATTTTTAGGTAGGAAATATGAAAGGGGGGGGGGGGGAAATCGTTCTGAAAATATGGTGAAGGAGGGCGCACGGGCCAAATTTTTAGGTAGGAAATATGAAGGGGGGAGGGGGGAGGGGGGAAATGACGTTCTGAAAATATGGTGAAGGGGGGCACGGGCCAAAAAAGGTTGAGAACCACTGAGCTACATGATAAAGTCAGGATACAGTTACAGGGTACAGCTTCAGGATAAAGTCAGGGTACAGCTTCAGGATAAAGTCAGGGTACAGTTACAGGGTACAGCTTCAGGATAAAGTCAGGATACAGTTACAGGATAATGTCAGGATACAGTTACATGATAAAGTCAGGGTACAGTTACAGGATAATGTCAGGATACAGTTACAGGGTGCAGCTTCAGGACAATGTCAGGATACCGCTACAGGATAATGTCAGGGCACAGCTACAGGACAATGTCAGGATACCGCTACAGGATAATGTCAGGGCACAGCTACAGGATAATGTCAGGGCACAGCTACAGGACAATGTCAGGATACCGCTACAGGATAATGTCAGGGCACAGCTACAGGATAATGTCAGGGCACAGCTACAGGATAATGTCAGGACACAGCTACAGGATAATGTCAGGGCACAGCTACAGGATAATGTCAGGGCACAGCTACAGGATAATGTCAGGATACCGCTACAGGATAATGTCAGGGCACAGCTACAGGATAATGTCAGGGCACAGCTACAGGATAATGTCAGGGCACAGCTACAGGATAATGTCAGGATACCGCTACAGGATAATGTCAGGGCACAGCTACAGGATAATGTCAGGATACCGCTACAGGATAATGTCAGGGCACAGCTACAGGATAATGTCAGGGCACAGCTACAGGATAATGTCAGGGCACAGCTACAGGACAATGTCAGGATACCGCTACAGGATAATGTCAGGGCACAGCTACAGGATAATGTCAGGGCACAGCTACAGGATAATGTCAGGGCACAGCTACAGGACAATGTCAGGATACCGCTACAGGATAATGTCAGGGCACAGCTACAGGATAATGTCAGGGCACAGCTACAGGATAATGTCAGGGCACAGCTACAGGATAATGGCAGGGCACAGCTACAGGATAATGTCAGGATACAGCTACAAGATAAAGTCAGGGCATAGCTACAGGATAATGTCAGGATATAGTTTTAAGACAAAGTCAGGTCCAAAGTGGACTGAACTCATGATGACCAGAGCAGCAGGCGAGTCCAGCCAGTACCCTACAGCAGATCCTCACACACTCATGCTGACCACCTACTCTCCAAAACTACAGCAAAGTAACATCCTTCTCTCCAGAAACCACACAGAAATAACCCTTTATACAGAAGCAAAAGCTTGTGAATACAGAAACAGCAGCTCATGAATACAGAAACAGCAGCCCATGAATACACAAACAACAGCTCATGAATACAGAAACAGCAGCCCGAGAATACAGAAACAGCAGCTTGAGAATACAGAAGCAGCAGCTCGTGAATACAGAAACAGCAGCTCGAGAATACAGAAACAGCAGCTTGAGAATGCAGAAGCAGCAGCTCGTGATAACAGAAGCAGCAGCTTGTGAATACAGAAACAGCAGCTCATGAATAGCAACAGTTCATGAATACAGAAGCAACAGCTCATGAATACACCAGACACCACTGCCTGGCACAAAACCAAAGAGAGGAGACCCTGTAATCACATGGATCAGTAACTACATTGAATGTCACAACACATGGAGACCCAGGACTGCAGGACACCATGTCAGAGAATGCTGCACATCCTCACACTAGAGCCGCACACGACAGTCACACTTGTGCAGTCCTCACATCCACACACTAGAGCCGCACACGACAGTCACACTTGTGCAGTCCTCACATCCACACACTAGAGCCGCACACGACAGTCACACTTGTGCAGTCCTCACATCCACACACTAGAGCCGCACACGACAGTCACACTTGTGCAGTCCTCACATCCACACACTAGAGCCGCACACGACAGTCACACTTGTGCAGTCCTCACATCCACACACTAGAGCCGCACACGACAGTCACACTTGTGCAGTCCTCACATCCACACACTAGAGCCGCACACGACAGTCACACTTGTGCAGTCCTCACATCCACACACTAGAGCCGCACACGACAGTCACACTTGTGCAGTCCTCACATCCACACACTAGAGCCGCACACGACAGTCACACTTGTGCAGTCCTCACATCCACACACTAGAGCCGCACACGACAGTCACACTTGTGCAGTCCTCACATCCTCACACCAGAGCCGCACACGACAGTCACACTTGTGCAGTCCTCACATCCACACACTAGAGCCGCACACGACAGTCACACTTGTGCAGTCCTCACATCCACACACTAGAGCCGCACACGACAGTCACACTTGTGCAGTCCTCACATCCACACACTAGAGCCGCACACGCCAGTCACACTTGTGCAGTCCTCACATCCACACACTAGAGCCGCACACGACAGTCACACTTGTGCAGTCCTCACATCCACACACTAGAGCCGCACACGACAGTCACACTTGTGCAGTCCTCACATCCACACACTAGAGCCGCACACGACAGTCACACTTGTGCAGTCCTCACATCCACACACTAGAGCCGCACACGACAGTCACACTTGTGCAGTCCTCACATCCACACACTAGAGCCGCACACGACAGTCACACTTGTGCAGTCCTCACATCCTCACACCAGAGCCGCACACGACAGTCACACTTGTGCAGTCCTCACATCCTCACACCAGAGCCGCACACGACAGTCACACTTGTGCAGTCCTCACATCCTCACACCAGAGCCGCACACGACAGTCACACTTGTGCAGTCCTCACATCCTCACACCAGAGCCGCACACGACAGTCACACTTGTGCAGTACTCACATCCTCACACCAGAGCCGCACACGACAGTCACACTTGTGCAGTCCTCACATCCTCACACACATAAACTGATGCCCAGCACCTCACACATAAACCAGACTTGGAGAGGAAGAAAAAAAAAAAGACGTGACTAACTGTTAACAAACAGGCATGTGGAAGTGAGTTTAAAAGCAACTGGCCAAAACTCTCCACACATCCTGCCTACCTGGCAGCCCACTCTCTACAAAACCAAAAACAGAATTTGAAACAAAAACAATCCAAATAAAACAAATAATTATACAACTTGACTGAGAATTTTCTACAAGGAAAAGTATGTATCATATACAACAATTTCAGTATGTATACACAAGATAAATATCAAATTCAATCATAACATTCAAAATGTGTTCCAAAAGCAATGTCTCTTTTAGTTAAAAAAAAAATAAAAACAACAAGAGAATCCAGTCATTATGTACAAAATAAGGAAAGATAAGAGACCAGATGCTCACTGAATTAATTTTTGACTAGAATATTAATGCTATTCTGTAACAATGGCTGCCTATCTGTGATGAGTCCGGCAGACTGAATAAATTGGGGCCGTGACAAGGGACAGATGGCGGTTCATGGTGTAAATATATAGTAACAATGCACATGGTTTATTTAGACAGTGTCTATACAATGGAAGAAAGATTGCAGCAAATTACTGAACCATAGTATATACTTTACAAAACCAAACAAATATGGAGCTTACTAAACCAACAAAAACATGTGATTTACTAAACCACAAAAAATGTGTGATTTACTAAGCCACAAAAAGACGTGATTTAAAAAACCAAAGGAAATGGAGCTTATTAAATAGCAGTATATGAGAGGAAAAAAAACCACAGCATATGTAATGTGTTAAACCATAGCATTTGGAACTTACAAAACCACAGCAAATAGCAGTTTAATAAACCAGAAAAATACAAGGTTTACTAAACTGCAACACATGTAATTAAACCATACTATAACAGAATTTACAAAACCATAAAATACGGGCTTTTCTAAGCCCAGAGCAAAACAGTTTGCTAAATGACAATAGTTTACTAAACCACAGCACACTGGGTTTACTAAACCACAGCATAGAGTTCACTAAATGACAACATATGAAGTTTACTAAACCACACAAATTCCGGGCTCATAAAACCACATTGTATACAGTTCACTAAACTCCATCGCAAGGAATTTAATAAACCATGACACATGGAGTTTAACAAGCCCCAACATACACTGTTGTTAGAACCGCAGTATAGTATATGTTAACTTATTTAAACTTACAGTACAAGGTTTATCATATGGGGCTTACTAAACCACAACATATGAGGTTTACAGATGAATAGAATGACATCACTGCCAGCAATGAATGTGGATTCATAACATGATCAACATGTCTATAATATAAGGTCAACATACAAATTTCAAGAACATACAGGGTACATATCAAAATAATCTGAGTGGTGACAATTTGAACGTACTCAAATTACTGTTTCTAATAGTACAATATCAATGACTGCTATCTAATTTAACTGCCATACAGAATTCTGTATGTAAGTTTGACATATATAATATGGCTCTCACTTCACACAAAACTGTTATGCTTTTAATTATAAAAAAAACCATTTCATACATTCTGAACTTGGTAGTGTACTTATACACACATATGTATGATGCTTTCACATATATATGTAAGTAATTTTACATGTCTCTAATTTGGCACATTTAATGTTAAACAGAACTTTGTACGTAACTTGTACATACATACAAGTGGTCTGGTATGTGATAGTCATACACATTGCACGCGGCAGATTATGGGATGTATATAACTTCATGTAGATGTAATAGTCACCCACAACTTCATACATACTGAATATTCACACCAAACATTACTCAGACTAAAAGATGTGCACAACTTCAAACAGAGATTCACACAAAACATTATGCAGTCTAAAAATACATGTGCACAACTGCAAACAAGGATTCACATCCAACATTACACAGGCAAAAAGATGTGCACAGCTTCAAACAAAGATTAACATACAAAAGAACACAAAATGCCATGCACAACACCACATAGGCTAAGAGTCACAAATGACCATGCACTCACATAAATATTGCAAGTCACATGCACACAACTCTTCATGCAAAACATTTTCAGACAAAGACACAACTTTACACACATCAAAGTGCCACACAATCATTCATAAACAATCAGCTAAAAAACACAACTTTACACACATCAAAGTGTTACATGATCACTCATAACCAATCAGCTAAAAAAAAAAACAGTCACATGCACAACTTCACTGGAAGACACACAAATTTACACACAATCAAACAACTTCAGATACACAACTCTTCACACAGTAAAATAACTTCAGTCACACAATTATACACAGTAAAACAACTTCACTTAGACTCACACAACTCTACACACAGTCACACAACTTCACTTTGAGTCACACAACTCTACACACAGTCAAACAACTTCACTTAAGTCACACAACTCTACACAGTCAAACAACTTCACTTAAGTCACACAAATATACACACAGCCACACAACTTCACTTAGATTGACACAACTCTGCACACAGTCAAACAACTTCACTTAGAGTGACACAACTCTACACACAGTCAAACAACTTCACTTAAAGTCACACAACTCTACACACAGTCACACAACTTCACTTAGAGTCACACAACTCTACACACAGTCAAACAACTTCATTTAGAGTCACACAACTCTACCCACAGTCAAACAACTTCACTTAGACTCACACAACTCTACACAGTCAAACAACTTCACTTAGAGTCACACAACTTCACTTAGAGTCACACAACTCTACACACAGTCACACAACTTCACTTAGAGTCACACAACTCTACACACAGTCAAACAGCTACACTTAGAGTCACACAACTCTACACACAGTCAAACAGCTTCACTTAGAGTCACACAACTCTACACACAGTCAAACAACTTCACTTAGAGTCACACAACTCTTTCGTCCTTTATCCCCCCATGAGGGCACATTCCCTCAACAAACTCACTTCAGTCTCTTGCTATCTCATGCAGCTTCACTGATGCCTTCCTCATATTATTTATTTATGTTTCTATTTCTCTTCTCTTGTATTTTTAAAATCTTATTCTATTTCTTTAGCCCTGTCGATTCCAGACAAAGGTTTTTCTAGTTGTACTATTCTCAGGTTTCTAGTTGTACTATTCTCAAGTTTCTAGTTGTACCATTCTCAGGTTTCTAGTTGTACTATTCTCAGGTTTCTAGTTGTACTATTCTCAGGTTTCTAGTTGTACTATTCTCAGGTTTCTAGTTGTACCATTCTCAGGTTTCTAGTTGTACTATTCTCAGGTTTCTAGTTGTACTATTCTCAGGTTTCTAGTTGTACTATTCTCAGGTTTCTAGTTGTACCATTCTCAGGTTTCTAGTTGTACTATTCTCAGGTTTCTAGTTGTACCATTCTCAGGTTTCTAGTTGTACCATTCTCAGGTTTCTAGTTGTACTATTCTCAGGTTTCTAGTTGTACTATTCTCAGGTTTCTAGTTGTACTATTCTCAGGTTTCTAGTTGTACTATTCTCAGGTTTCTAGTTGTACCATTCTCAGGTTTCTAGTTGTACTATTCTCAGGTTTCTAGTTGTACTATTCTCAGGTTTCTAGTTGTACTATTCTCAGGTTTCTAGTTGTACTATCTCAAGTTTCTAGTTGTACTATTCTCAGGTTTCTAGTTGTACTATTCTCAGGTTTCTAGTTGTACCATTCTCAAGTTTCTAGTTGTACTATTCTCAAGTTTCTAGTTGTACTATCTCAAGTTTCTAGTTGTACTATTCTCAGGTTTATAGTTGTACTATCTCAAGTTTCTAGTTGTACTATTCTCAGGTTTCTAGTTGTACAATCTCAGGTTTCTAGTTGTACTATTCTCTGGTTTCTAGTTGTACTATTCTCTGGTTTCTAGTTGTACCATTCTCAGGTTTCTAGTTGTACTATCTCAAGTTTCTAGTTGTACTATTCTCAGGTTTCTAGTTGTACTATTCTCAGGTTTCTAGTTGTACTATTCTCAGGTTTCTAGTTGTACTATCTCAAGTTTCTAGTTGTACTATTCTCAGGTTTCTAGTTGTACTATTCTCAGGTTTATAGTTGTACCATTCTCAGGTTTCTAGTTGTACTATTCTCAGGTTTCTAGTTGTACTATTCTCAGGTTTCTAGTTGTACCATTCTCAGGTTTCTAGTTGTACTATTCTCAGGTTTCTAGTTGTACTATTCTCAGGTTTCTAGTTGTACCATTCTCAGGTTTCTAGTTGTACCATTCTCAGGTTTCTAGTTGTACTATTCTCAGTTTCTAGTTGTACTATTCTCAGGTGTTCTCAATGTATGTTCTATCCAGCGCAGGCAACCTTTCCTCACCTTTTGATTCAGTAATATTAATTTAGTTCTCTCCATGAGTTCCACATGGTTGATTCTATCATAACACTGAAGCCCTTCTATTCAGTACTGCCAAATTAATGGATGTCATTAGTTTACTAGTAATCATTTTAGTCATTTATTATTAAAGACACCTATTCAAATCTTAGTAAGATACGACTGAGCTACCGTATGACAGTAGACGGTACTACCTGCTTTCTGTTAAGCGCCAAATGTTGGGCAGTGCTTACCAAACCCGACACCCCACATTGTGCCAATGGCTTCGGGTGGAGGAGTGCAATTGGGAGGGTACAAGCCTTACCCTGATGTGAGGAAATGCAATCTAAAGACTAAATGTCATAGCAGGGGACACTAGGCCCTAAGCCTTGGTCGGCAACTGGTCTAGGATGGAAGCTCCGACAGGCAGAGTATTGCTTTGCTGATCTGGCAGCTTCAGCAGGTGGTCTTGTTCCAGATGTATTGGTGTTACCTTTCCTCTGGAGTACACTAGGCATGCTGAGAGAGGGATCATACTGCATGGGCAACACATGGTCTCTCCCAGGCTTTGTGTTATGGAGAGGTATAACTCCATTTTACAAACTATCGTCTCTCAAGATTTGTCAGATGCCAATCAGTCATTAAAGACAAAGCCCTACAAAGACCCCTTGAGACAATGCAACACGACTCTACATACAAACAGAACACCCACTAACTAACTGGCACATAGACACATGATCCACACCTATTGTACAGGAATGAGAACTGTACCCGTGGGAAATTAACACCCATTGTCATGCTGGGAAGTCTCATCATGTGACAGCTTGTGACTTCGGCTCCCGTAACTAAATATCACCAACACAGCAGTCACCAGCAGTAGGAAAACACGTGTACACCAAACAAAAGTAACACAACTGAAATAAATGTGATCTATGTTTTCTACCAAAATAAATTTTTTTAAAAAGAAGGTCAAACAATAGGGAATTGTGTGTTCTATAAAAAGATGAAACAATCAGGAAGCACAACGGAAACAAGCACTCCCCATACAGGAGAGGTTACACAATACTGTAGGGTGCTTATAACAAAACACAAAAACCCATTAAAAATGTTAATGTCTATGGCACATGTCGAAAATTAAAAGTGATTAAAATATTCATAAACTATTCAACTCAACATATTTTCCCCGACAGTTATAACAACTTGCGCCTATTCTAGCATAAATTATGAAAGTTATCAGTCATTCTCCAGTAAATTAGACCAAACACCCGTTTGTTATCAGGGCTCTTAAAGGAAGCAAATAATATAACATTTTAATAAGTTATCTCTCTCTTTTCAATAAATTAGTGTTCATTCATTTTCTAGTATATTAGAATATTAGAAAAACTACCAGTTAGTTTATAGATGAATAAAACAAAGTTAGTTGCATATCCTTTCCAGCAGTGCTTCCCAAACTTTTCACTTTCGCGGACTGACATAAAATGTTCCTTTTGCACCAGGAACCGGTGGCGTTTAAAAAAGTTTTCTTCTTGTAATCTGGAATTTTATATGACCTCAATATACATTTTAATATAAATATAAGATTTAACGTAAATGTGGGTGTTGTCCTGATGCGCTAAATACTGCTCCATAATATTATTGGATGACGGTGATTTATTTAATGGTGGTCCCATTTTCATGAGTAAACTTTTATCTGGTTCTCAGCAGGTTACTATTTTTAACTTTTCCATTGAACCAATGATTTGCTTCTCCTTAAAAATAAATACTCCTTGGGCTATACGGCTGCAGGCTCAATTTATTTTAAAATTAAATCACCTTAAAAACAGTGTGGATATCATGTTTTGAGAAAAGGACAATCTTTTTAAAACGATCTAAACAATCCTCAAAGGAGAAAATATTTAACTTTTTTCTTATTTTTTTCAACTCACGTTGCAGACCGGCAAAGAAGGGCTCGCGGACAGGTGCCGGTCCGCGGATTACCACTTTGGGAAGCACTGCTTTACAGGACGCTGCAGTCAACACCAGCATTTTTTTGCTGTTGTGATCTATGGCAAGTTTACGTTTAGTAGTTTGCCATTGTTTTCTGAACTACGAGCACCCATACCATTTCATAAAAAAAAAAAAAAAAAAAAAAAATCAGCGTAACGCTGTCTACTGCCATATCGCGTGCAGCTGTATTTCGAACTGTGCCTGTAACCCCTTCACCACGGAGCTGGCTTATAGATGACTAGAACTAGCTATACTGCTGTTTTCCAGTAAATTAGACAAGTGAGAATTAATTTCTAGTATATTAGAACAACTACCAGTTAGTTTATAGCTGACTGAACTAGCTATAATGCTGTTTTCCAGTAAATTAGAAGTTACATGTCAATGTCCAGTGTGGTACTGAAGTGAGCCGTAGCCTTGGTATGATAGTTAGAATATGGCCCTGACAGTGGCTGTGGGAGAAAAAATCTGGCTACTTATTTGGCAGCCGAGGTAGCAGTGTGGCTGCCTGCCGACCTGGTGGTCCTGGGTTTGAACCTTGAACCACTCTAAAATGTGTACCAAGAAATGTCTAGGGAAGAACAGGCGGCCGGCCTGATGCTCGCCTCATCAGCCACTGAGTGCAGGTTGATCTACACAGATGAGTCTAGCAGCATATGCACAATATGAGTAACAGACCTTTACTGACTGATTCTTCTTCTTCTTCTGTGTTCATCTGGAGTGTTTTATCAGACGTAAATGTATTGTGCCCGCTTACAGCAGAGCTGCGATACTTGCACCTTTCGGCCGACACATCCGACTTCTGCGGGCATTTGTTGACCGGGTTAACCTTCCAGGGTGTTTCGAGGGACTTTCGGCTCTTACTGTTGTGGTGTCACGTGCATTCCAGCTGGTAAAGTTAGAACAGCCGAAGACTCCTGGTCAGCCCTCGAGGGAAGGCAGGGGCAGAATATGGGCATTCCCCGCCATCCAAGGAGGCTTCCATAATTGCAGAGCTGACACACAGCACTCTGGTACTGGGCTCACTCAAGGAATCGTCACGTCCTGCACATGGCTGTTTAGCCTCACTTTTGTATATTAGGCATTTCGTTCACCACAGGCTGCTGCTCACACAAACCAGGAATGGTCAGTCTACAGATGACATCCACTCAGTGAGCTTTCGGTTTGGACTTTCCACGAAAAGGGTTTGCTAGCCAAGCAATATTCCCCTTCGTGCCTCTGGGTTGGTTTCTCGACTCTTACTGTTGTGGCATTATCCCTATCCCAGCTGGCCCACCATTGACTGATTCCACGTGCACCCAGGCCTACACATTGTGATGGCCATAACATTTCACATACCAAATGTATATTCCTGCTCCAGGATTTTGAAAAAATGAAATGGAAGTTACCAGTTATTTCATTTACAAACAATAAATGTTATACATTATATCCCTGCAAAATTGTAAAATTATCAATTATTTCCCGGTAACATATGGAAGTTACTCACTTCCAATTTTTTTTTTTTTTTTTTTTCGCATTTCCATCCTGTTTCAGGATATTGCGGTCAACACCAGCATCTTTCAGCTGTGTGTTGATTCCTAGGCTAGATTACGCTCATCAGCACGCCACGACTTTCTGAGCGACCGGCTCCATACTCTCATAAGTCACTTTTGCGATTCGAACCACTGCTAATTCTCGTCGCGTCACGTGACGAGAGTATTCGGGGTTAGCGGAGAACGCTGCTAACCCCTCGGCCATGGAGCCGGCACTCACTTCCAATAAAATATGCAATTTATTAATCACTTTCAGCAAACATAAGGAAGTTAATCACCTTCAGCAAACATAAGGAAGTTAATCACTTTCAGCAAACATAAGGAAATTGTTAATCACTTTCAGTAGACATACGGAAGTTGACAATCACTTTCAGTAAACATAAGGATGTTGTTAATCACTTTCAGCAAACATAAGGAAGTTGTTAATCAATTTCAGCAAACATATGGAAGTCATGAATCACTTTCAGCAAAAATTAGGAAGTTATTATGCACTTTCAGTAAAACAAAAGGAAGCTATTTACTTTCAGTAACAATAGAAGTTATTAACCACTTGTAGCAAACAAATGGAAGTTATTAATCACATTCAATAAAATATGTCAGTTATTAATCACTTTCAATAAATAAATGAAAGTTATTAATCACTTTCAAGTCACAAATAAGGAAATGGTAGATTATTTTCCAGCAAAATACCTTAAATCTGCATGACTTTCCAAATCATGAACTTAGCCAAACCTAATTTATTGAGCAAATGACTTGAAATCTTACTCATCATCCTAATCACAAACATAGACAAGCCTTCTTCTTCTTCTTTCGTTCGCCTAAATTATGTTTATAACTGCAATGTTGTCTCTTGTATGAATCTAACAGTCTTTTTTAGTTCATTCAGCGGTCCATAGAGTTTATCTTCCACTGTTGTCTCTCTAGGCCAGAAGGTTCGCCTGGATATGTTGTAGTTTGGGCAATCCTGGAGTATGTGCTCTGCTGTCTGCGACGCCAAACCACATGTGCACATGGCTGAGTCACCAATCTTGAATTTTGTATACATGTGGTTGCGTAATCTATTGTGTCCTGTTCTGAGGCGCAGAAGAATGACCTGTTCTGGTCTGTCCATAACGTGGTAGTCGTCTTGAGTAAGGTTTGGTGGCCTTCTGACTGATTTGATCATTCTTTTCTTTTGGTGGTATGTAATAGGCACATCTGGTTGTTCTTCTTGTGCTCCTTCCTTAGCCAATCGATCAGCTCTGTCGTTTCCGGGGATTCCACAGTGGGATGGTATCCACTGTATGGTGATCTTACGATGACTGCTAAGTTCAGAAAGTAGTGTCCTCAGAACTGGCAATTTCCCAGACAGGAGCGCCTCTATTACGGATTTTGCATCTGTCAATATCACCACAGCCTAATCCATATAGCAAATGACTTGAAATCTTTCTCGCTATCCTAATCACAAACAACACTAATCCATAGAGCAAATTATCTGATCGACAGAGCAAATTATCCTAATCATGAACATAATCAAAATTAATCCATAAAGAAAATTGCCTGAAACTAAATTTTCTTCATTTCCAAATCACTAGAAAGCAAATAATCAAATAAAATGAAATATTTATTACGTCTTTGCATGTGGAATACAGAGATGACCTGAAATCTTTCTGATTGTATTTTTCTACATATGAACCTGCTCCATAAAATGTAAATTACTTACAATTGTCATTGTCTTAATCAAGATTCCAGAACATGTGGCAAACTACCAAAATATTTATTTTACAAATCTAGAGGCCAGTCTGTGTAGTAAATTACCGGAAATATAACTTTAGTCATCAGGTCTGCCTGTGTCATAAATTATCGAACAATATTTATGATTTTACTAATCACGAGGCCAGCCCATGTGGTAAATACCAGAACTATTTATGATTTACTGTAAAAAAAAAAAAATCTGTCATCTACTGCCTGTAGTACGTTGCAGTCTAAGACAGTGGAGTCTTGAGCTGAGGAATTAAGGCCGCCTGGCTAGTGCAGTTGAGGTGAACTGTGCAGGTTAGCCCCCCCACCTCCCAAAAAAAAAATCCATAAACTTACCGAAGTTCGAACCTTGGTCCCCCGAAGGAAAATCCAGCATTCTTAGCCTCTCGTCCATCACTCCTCTATGAGGAGTACATACACATATGATTTTACTAATCAAGAGAAAAGCCCATGTGGTAAATTACCGGAAATACTTATGACTTCTTCTTCTTCTTTCGTTCGCTTCCTTATGACTTTTAACAATCAACCGGTCTGACCAGTAACAAATTACCAGAAATATTTGTGATTTTACAAATCAAGAGGCCAGCCCATGTTGTAAATATATACAAACATACACATTCACAAAATACATAAACATATTCTTTGCCTTCTCATGAAATATATCCATACATCAACAAACACATTAATCAATGTCTCTTTCAGTGTGTCAATAACATGTATCAGTTAACAAATGTACATATCCACTCACCAACAACAAACTTACCAATGTATCAATAATTTATCCATCATTTCATTCATAAACATACGTAACCATATACCAACAATGTATTCATTATTCCATTCATCAACATATTTTACCATGGATCAACAATGAATCAGTCATTAATCAACGTAAATATCCATTCACCAATATGTCCTTCTGTATGTAAACTCTTCATACATTAACAAATTTATCCACTCATCAATATGCCCATCTGTCTGTATACTCGTCCACACATTAAAAAATTTATCCATTCACCAACCACAGGAAGTCAAAAATGCAAAAGATTAGCAGCAAAAATATTTTAACCCTTTGAACTCTGTTACCCTTTAACCTTCAGATACCATGTACCAAAGTTCCTGAGGGGATCATCTCCAAATTCATCACATCACCTCTACAGTCATCATCTGTCAGCTGTGATCTATTCACACAGTATCTCTTGTCACAGGTCTCCATCATTTGCAACACTTCTTGTGAAATAGCCGGTCTCCGTGGTGAAGGGGCTATGGACGGGGTTTGTGATCCCGCATTCGAAACACAGCTGCGTGCGATTTGGAAGCAGACCGCGTTGTGCTGGGTTTTTACAAAATGGAATGGGTGTCACTCGTTCAGAAAGCAAACTACTGAACGTAAACTTGCCAAGACATCAACAACAGCAAAAAATGCTAGCTGCAAACGTCCTGTGAAGGATATGCAACTAATTTTTTAACTTCTGAAATAAAAATATTACACTTCTCGTGAAGTGAACAGACCAACACTTTTCTTGAAGTAAAAAGGGACAACACTCCTCATGAAGTCAACAGATTAGTGCAACAGTTCTAGTGAAGTAAACAGATTAGATCAATACTTCTCGGGAATTAAACAGATTAAATCAACACTTCTTGTGAAATAAACAAACTAGATAACACTTCTTATGAGGTAAACAGATGACCACTTCTTATGAAGTAAACAGATTAGTTAAACACTTCTCGTGAAGTTAACAAATAAACACTTCTTGTGAAGTAAATGAAATAGAACAACACTTCTTATGAAGCAAACAGACTAGATCAAAACTGTTCATGACGCAAACAGATTATATCAACAACTGTCGTGAAGTAAACAGATGAAGTAAACAGATTATGTCAACACTTCACATGAAGTAAACAGATTAGACCAACACTTCATGTGAAGTAAATAGATTAGATAAACACTTCATGTGAAGTCAATCGACTAGATCAACACTTCATGTGAAGTAAACAGATTAGATAAACACTTCTCATGAAGTAAACAGATTAAATCAACACTTCATGTGAAGTCAACAGATTAGATCAACACTTCATGTGAAGTAAACAGATTAGATAAACACTTCTCATGAAGTAAACAGATTAGATCAACAGATTAGATCAACACTTCATGTGAAGTCAACAGATTAGATCAACACTTCTCATGAAGTAAACAGATTAGATCAACACTTCATGTGAAGTAAATAGATTAGATCAACACTTCATATGAAGTCAATAGATTAGATCAACACTTCTCATGAAGTTAACAGATTAGATACACACTCCTCATGAAGTCAACAGATTAGATACACACTTTTCATGAAGTGAACAGATCAGATCAACAATTCTAGTGGAGTAAACAGATCAGATCAACTACATTTTCTATAACTAATAGCAGGAACATTTAATCTACTACAAAATTCACAGAAAAAATAATGATCAAAATTCACCTGACATTTCCTGCTGGGTCCAAACAACTGAGTTTACAGCTATCCCATCATTCAATTAGAAGAAAACCTGTGATTGGTCAATATTTTCAGCCTTCTATTGGCACACAACACATTCTCCCATAGCCAACAAAAACAGGCTTACAGTATACAGAAAACCTGTGATTGGTCAATAGTTTAAGCCATAAGCATATGACAGTCTCCCACGAATCACCAAAAGTGGGCTTATAGTTTACAGAAACCATGTTATTGATCAATATTTTCAGCCTTCTACTATTAGCACATAACACAGTCTCCCATAACCAATTAAAGCAGGCTTACTGTATGCAGACAACCTCTGATTGGTCAATATTTTCAGCCTTCTACCATTACCACACAACAGTCTCCCATAACCAATTAAAAACAGGCTTACTGTATACAGGCAACCTCTGATTGGTCAATATTTTCAAACTTTTACTATTAGTACAAAACGCAATCTCCCACTGGGGGATAAAGGGCAAAAGAAGACGACAAAGACAAGTCTCTCATACCACAAAAACCAAACACAGTATATACAGAAACAGCACTCAGACCGAAATATCAGTATTTCCAGGGTCAAAGGGTTAAATGACATGAAACAAAGAGATCAACAAACAGACACTTAGACACCAACGAGCTAACTACTCCCGTTGCCGTTGCTGTTGCGATGCTCCAGGGGGTTGCGCAGGCTCTCCAGGCTGGGCGATCCAGGGATATCGGAGCCGTACAGCTTGCTGGCTTTTTTGTTCATGGTGGACATGATCTGGGTGGACAGGTTGAAACCTTGGATAATCTCATCCTTCCACTGGTTGATTAACACCTTGTCCTGCCACAGACAGATGTATGCACATATATAACATAGTCCATGTGGAATGTTAGTTTTCAACAAAGCATATTGTCTAGGTCAGTGATTCACAACCAGTGGAGAATCCCCCCCCCCCCCCCCCCCCCCCCCCCTGAAGTTTTTAGGGTTTCGGGGAAGGGGGTGGGGGTGCGGAATTAAGATTATTTCAAGATCGCATTAATACAAGACCGCTTACTTTATTTTGTTTTTCTCTCTATACTTTATGGTTCTGTACTTCTAGCCTTTCTGAAATTCGTTTTCTAACGTGTGTAGACCTGCAAATCATGTTTTATGTAGACATCTGGACTTGTTCTAATATGTGTTATTAAATTTAGCTTTTTTTATGTATACTGCGTTGGGGGGGGGGGGGGGAATGTTTAGGGGTTAAGAGGGAGGAAATACGAAAGGGGGGAAATGACATTCCAAACATACGGTGAAGGGGTGCATGGGCCATTGGTTTAGGTGAAATGTTAACTGCCTATGTCAAAAGTATACAGACAATCAAATATGCTTGTTGAAGAATATTCCCATTTACTTGTATATTACATTGTGGTATTTCCTTCTTCCTAGTGATGACCATAATCTGTGTCTTCTTACAATTTAATTCTAACCCTAGTTGTTCACTGTGTGCAACAACCACATCTACCAAATGTTGTAGATCCTGCTCATTGTCTGCTATCAATACGGTATCATCAGGCATATCTAATGTTATTGATCTTTCATGCCCCAATGATGGTTCCATTCATATCTTCTAAATTTCTGAAAATATTTTCATTGTACAAGGAAAAAAGATCTGGAGACATTACATCATCCCTGTTGCACCTCTCTCTTAATAGAGTCGATACTGACCTACTTCATTATCAATCCTTATGGCAGCTTGTTGTTTCCAATATGGATTTTACGTATAAGTCTAAGGTCTTTCCCATCAATTTGTAGATCTGCAAGCATACTTACCATGTTGACATGTCTTACTTTATCAAAAGCCTTTGTGTAGTCAATAAAGCGAAGGTGTAGGTCTTTGTTTACTTCTATAGAATGTTCAGTTAATGTTCTCAGCATATATACAGCATTTACTGTTCCCTTTTCTACAAGCCCACATTGTTCTTCTCCTATTTTGGGTTGTATTTTATTTCTAACTCTTTGCATGATAATTCTTATCAAAATTTTCATGATGTGGCTCATTATACTAATTGTTCGATGTTGATCGCATTCCAAGGCTCCTGATTTCTTTGGGATTGCAATAAATATAGAATTACATATGTATGTTGTACTAATCAATCAGGGAAAAAAAAATTAGGAAATACAGATTGAAAGAAAACAAAATACAAGAAAGCAAGAAGCTGCAAATATGTGGTATCAGACAACAAAACAGCAAACAACAGCAGAAAAGTCACCTGACTACTACAATGAAAGGAGGGCACTTACAGGCGATGTGATGATGATCTTATCTGTCTTGAGGTTGAGCACAATGCAGTGCTCCATCTTCTGGTACTTCTGGAACTCTGGCACCACCTCCTTGATGTCCAGCATTGAGTACAGCTGTCAGATAACAACAACATCAACCAATCTTATTGTCTCCACCCGTGTGTTACCTCAACCCCTCTGTTGTCTTCACTCAACTGTTGTCTCTATCCATCTGTTGTCTGTACCCATCTATTGTTTCAACCCATCTGTTGTCTGTACCCATCTGTTGTCTGTACCCATCTATTGTCTGTATCGATCTATTGTTTCCATCCATCTGTTAGTCTCTTCCTATATGTTGTCATTTCCCATTTATTTATTCTGTCCATCTGTTACCTCTTTCCATCTATTGTCTCCTCCTGTCTGCTATCTCCGCTCATCTATTATCTCCACCATCTGTTGTCTGTACCAATATGTTGTCTCCACCCATCTATTGTCTCCTCCCGTCTGCTAGTCTCCACCCATCTGTTAGTTTCCACCCATCTGGGGCTTTGGCATTTGTCATTATGTGACACAGGGGCAGGTTATCTGACATGTGTGTCTATGTGACACGGGGAGAGGGGTTCTGATATTTGAGGCTATGTGACATGGGGAGAGGAGCTCTGATATTTATGTCTATGTGACATGGGGAGAGGAGTTCTGATATTTATGTCTATGTGACATGGGGAGAAGGGCTGTGGCATTAGCTATGTGACATGGGGAGAGGAGCTCTGATATTTATGTCTATGTGACATGGGGAGAGGGGCTGTGGCATTAACTATGTGACATGGGGAGAGGAGCTCTGATATTTATGTCTATGTGACATGGGGAGAAGGGCTGTGGCATTAGCTATGTGACATGGGGAGAGGAGCTCTGATATTTATGTCTATGTGACATGGGGAGAGGGGCTGTGGCATTAACTATGTGACATGGGGAGAGGAGCTCTGATATTTATGTCTATGTGACATGGGGAGAGGGGCTGTGACATTAGCTATGTGACATGGGGAGAGGGGCTGTGACATTTGTAACTGTGACATGGGGAGAGGGGCTGTGACATTTATGGCTATGTGACATGGGGATAGGGGCTGTGACATTTGTAACTGTGACATGGGGAGAGGGGCTGTGACATTTATGGCTATGTGACACGGGGAGAGGGGCTGTGACATTTATGGCTATGTGACAAGGGGATAGGGGTTGTGACATTTGTGGCTATGTGGCACGGGGAGAGGGGCTTTGACATTTGTGGCTATGTGAAATGGGGAGAGGTGTTCTGATATGTGTAGTTATGTGACATGGGGAGAGAGGCTTTGACATTTGTGGCTATGTGATGTGGGGGAGAGGGGTTCTGACATGTGTGGCTATGTGACATGGGGAGAGAGGCTTTGACATTTGTGGCTATGTGATGTGGGGAGAGGGGTGTTGACATTTGTGGCTATGTGATGTGGGGAGAGGGGTTTTGACATTTGTGGCTATGTGACATGGGGAGAGGGGTGTTGACATTTGTGGCTGTGTGATGTGGGGAGAGGGGTTTTGACATTTGTGGCTGTGATGTGGGGAGAGGGGTGTTGACAGTTGTGGCTATGTGACATGGGGAGAGGGGTGTTGACAGTTGTGGCTATGTGACATGGGGAGAGGGGTGTTGACATTTGTGGCTATTTGATGTGGGGAGAGGGGTTTTGACATTTGTGGCTATGTGATGTGGGGAGGGGGGTGTTGACATTTGTGGCTATGTGATGTGGGGAGAGGGGTGTTGACATTTGTGGCTATGTGACATGGGGAGAGGGGTGTTGACATTTGTGGCTATTTGATGTGGGGAGAGGGGTTTTGACATTTGTGGCTATGTGATGTGGGGAGGGGGGTGTTGACATTTGTGGCTATGTGATGTGGGGAGGGGGGTGTTGATATTTGTGGCTATGTGATGTGGGGAGGGGGGTTTTGACATTTTTGGCTATGTGATGTGGGGAGAGTGGCTTTGACATGTGTGTCTATGTGACATGGGGAGAAGAGCTCTGATATTTATGTCTATGTGACATGGGGAGAAGGGCTGTGGCATTAGCTATGTGACATGGGGAGAGGAGCTCTGATATTTATGTCTATGTGACATGGGGAGAGGGGCTGTGGCATTAACTATGTGACATGGGGAGAGGAGCTCTGATATTTATGTCTATGTGACATGGGGAGAAGGGCTGTGGCATTAACTATGTGACATGGGGAGAGGAGCTCTGATATTTATGTCTATGTGACATGGGGAGAGGGGCTGTGACATTAGCTATGTGACATGGGGAGAGGGGCTGTGACATTTGTAACTGTGACATGTAGAGAGGGGCTGTGACATTTATGGCTATGTGACATGGGGATAGGGGCTGTGACATTTATGGCTATGTGACAAGGGGATAGGGGCTGTGACATTTGTGGCTATGTGGCACGGGGAGAGGGGCTTTGACATTTGTGGCTATGTGAAATGGGGAGAGGTGTTCTGATATGTGTAGCTATGTGACATGGTTAGATGGGCTCTGAATGTGTGGCTATGTGACATGAGGAGAGGGGTTCTGACATGTGTGGCTATGTGACATGGGGAGAGAGGCTTTGACATTTGTGGCTATGTGATGTGGGGAGAGGGGTGTTGACATTTGTGGCTATGTGACATGGGGAGAGAGGCTTTGACATTTGTGGCTATGTGATGTGGGGAGAGGGGTGTTGACATTTGTGGCTATGTGATGTGGGGAGAGGGGTTCTGACATTTGTGGCTATGTGACATGGGGAGAGGGGTGTTGACATTTGTGGCTATTTGATGTGGGGAGAGGGGTTTTGACATTTGTGGCTATGTGATGTGGGGAGGGGGGTGTTGACATTTGTGGCTATGTGATGTGGGGAGGGGGGTGTTGATATTTGTGGCTATGTGACATGGGGAGAGGAGCTCTGATATTTATGTCTATGTGACATGGGGAGAAGGGCTGTGGCATTAGCTATGTGACATGGGGAGAGGAGCTCTGATATTTATGTCTATGTGACATGGGGAGAGGGGCTGTGGCATTAACTATGTGACATGGGGAGAGGAGCTCTGATATTTATGTCTATGTGACATGGTGAGAAGGGCTGTGGCATTAACTATGTGACATGGGGAGAGGAGCTCTGATATTTATGTCTATGTGACATGGGGAGTGGGGCTGTGACATTAGCTATGTGACATGGGGAGAGGGACTGTGACATTTGTAACTGTGACATGGGGAGAGGGGCTGTGACATTTATGGCTATGTGACATGGGGATAGGGGCTGTGACATTTGTGGCTATGTGGCACGGGGAGAGGGGCTTTGACATTTGTGGCTATGTGAAATGGGGAGAGGTGTTCTGATATGTGTAGCTATGTGACATGGTTAGATGGGCTCTGAATGTGTGGCTATGTGACATGGGGAGAGAGGCTTTGACATTTGTGGCTATGTGATGTGGGGAGAGGGGTTCTGACATGTGTGGCTATGTGACATGGGGAGAGAGGCTTTGACATTTGTGGCTATGTGAAATGGGGAGAGGTGTTCTGATATGTGTAGTTATGTGACATGGGGAGAGAGGCTTTGACATTTGTGGCTATGTGATGTGGGGGAGAGGGATTCTGACATGTGTGGCTATGTGACATGGGGAGAGAGGCTTTGACATTTGTGGCTATGTGATGTGGGGAGAGGGGTGTTGACATTTGTGGCTATGTGATGTGGGGAGAGGGGTTTTGACATTTGTGGCTATGTGACATGGGGAGAGGGGTGTTGACATTTGTGGCTGTGTGATGTGGGGAGAGGGGTTTTGACATTTGTGGCTGTGATGTGAGGAGAGGGGTGTTGACAGTTGTGGCTATGTGACATGGGGAGAGGGGTGTTGACAGTTGTGGCTATGTGACATGGGGAGAGGGGTGTTGACATTTGTGGCTATTTGATGTGGGGAGAGGGGTTTTGACATTTGTGGCTATGTGATGTGGGGAGGGGGGTGTTGACATTTGTGGCTATGTGACATGGGGAGAGAGGCTTTGACATTTGTGGCTATGTGATGTGGGGAGAGGGGTGTTGACATTTGTGGCTATGTGATGTGGGGAGAGGGGTTTTGACATTTGTGGCTGTGGTGTGGGGAGAGGGGTGTTGACAGTTGTGGCTATGTGACATGGGGAGAGGGGTGTTGACAGTTGTGGCTATGTGACATGGGGAGAGGGGTGTTGACATTTGTGGCTATTTGATGTGGGGAGGGGGGTGTTGACATTTGTGGCTATGTGACATGGGGAGAGGGGTGTTGACATTTGTGGCTATTTGATGTGGGGAGAGGGGTTTTGACATTTGTGGCTATGTGATGTGGGGAGGGGGGTGTTGACATTTGTGGCTATGTGATGTGGGGAGGGGGGTGTTGATATTTGTGGCTATGTGATGTGGGGAGGGGGGTTTTGACATTTTTGGCTATGTGATGTGGGGAGAGTGGCTTTGACATGTGTGTCTATGTGACATGGGGAGAGGAGCTCTGATATTTATGTCTATGTGACATGGGGAGAAGGGCTGTGGCATTAGCTATGTGATATGGGGAGAGGAGCTCTGATATTTATGTCTATGTGACATGGGGAGAGGGGCTGTGGCATTAACTATGTGACATGGGGAGAGGAGCTCTGATATTTATGTCTATGTGACATGGGGAGAAGGGCTGTGGCATTAACTATGTGACATGGGGAGAGGAGCTCTGATATTTATGTCTATGTGACATGGGGAGAGGGGCTGTGACATTAGCTATGTGACATGGGGAGAGGGGCTGTGACATTTGTAACTGTGACATGGGGAGAGGGGCTGTGACATTTATGGCTATGGGACATGGGGATAGGGGCTGTGACATTTATGGCTATGTGACAAGGGGATAGGGGCTGTGACATTTGTGGCTATGTGGCACGGGGAGAGGGGCTTTGACATTTGTGGCTATGTGAAATGGGGAGAGGTGTTCTGATATGTGTAGCTATGTGACATGGTTAGATGGGCTCTGAATGTGTGGCTATGTGACATGAGGAGAGGGGTTCTGACATGTGTGGCTATGTGACATGGGGAGAGAGGCTTTGACATTTGTGGCTATGTGATGTGGGGAGAGGGGTGTTGACATTTGTGGCTATGTGACATGGGGAGAGAGGCTTTGACATTTGTGGCTATGTGATGTGGGGAGAGGGGTGTTGACATTTGTGGCTATGTGATGTGGGGAGAGGGGTTCTGACATTTGTGGCTATGTGACATGGGGAGAGGGGTGTTGACATTTGTGGCTATTTGATGTGGGGAGAGGGGTTTTGACATTTGTGGCTATGTGATGTGGGGAGGGGGGTGTTGACATTTGTGGCTATGTGATGTGGGGAGGGGGGTGTTGATATTTGTGGCTATGTGATGTGGGGAGGGGGGTTTTGACATTTTTGGCTATGTGATGTGGGGAGAGTGGCTTTGACATGTGTGTCTATGTGACATGGGGAGAGGAGCTCTGATATTTATGTCTATGTGACATGGGGAGAAGGGCTGTGGCATTAGCTATGTGACATGGGGAGAGGAGCTCTGATATTTATGTCTATGTGACATGGGGAGAGGGGCTGTGGCATTAACTATGTGACATGGGGAGAGGAGCTCTGATATTTATGTCTATGTGACATGGGGAGAAGGGCTGTGGCATTAACTATGTGACATGGGGAGAGGAGCTCTGATATTTATGTCTATGTGACATGGGGAGTGGGGCTGTGACATTAGCTATGTGACATGGGGAGAGGGGCTGTGACATTTGTAACTGTGACATGGGGAGAGGGGCTGTGACATTTATAGCTATGTGACTGGGGATAGGGGCTGTGACATTTGTGGCTATGTGGCACGGGGAGAGGGGCTTTGACATTTGTGGCTATGTGAAATGGGGAGAGGTGTTCTGATATGTGTAGCTATGTGACATGGTTAGATGGGCTCTGAATGTGTGGCTATGTGACATGGGGAGAGAGGCTTTGACATGTGTGGCTATGTGACATGGGGAGAGAGGCTTTGACATTTGTGGCTATGTGATGTGGGGAGGGGCTTTGACATTTGTGGCTATGTGATGTGGGGAGAGAGGTTCTGACATGTGTGGCTATGTGACATGGGGAGAGAGGCTTTGACATTTGTGGCTATGTGATGTGGGGAGAGGGGTGTTGACATTTGTGGCTATGTGATGTGGGGAGAGGGGTTCTGACATGTGTGGCTATGTGACATGGGGAGAGAGGCTTTGACATTTGTGGCTATGTGATGTGGGGAGAGGGGCTTTGACATTTGTGGCTATGTGATGTGAGGAGAGGGGTTCTGACATGTGTGGCTATGTGACATGGGGAGAGAGGCTTTGACATTTGTGGCTATGTGATGTGGGGAGAGGGGTGTTGACATTTGTGGCTATGTGATGTGGGGAGAGGGGTTTTGACATTTGTGGCTATGTGACATGGGGAGAGGGGTGTTGACATTTGTGGCTGTGTGATGTGGGGAGAGGGGTTTTGACATTTGTGGCTATGTGACATGGGGAGAGGGGTGTTGACATTTGTGGCTGTGTGATGTGGGGAGAGGGGTTTTGACATTTGTGGCTGTGATGTGAGGAGAGGGGTGTTGACAGTTGTGGCTATGTGACATGGGGAGAGGGGTGTTGACATTTGTGGCTATGTGATGTGGGGAGAGGGGTTTTGACATTTGTGGCTATGTGACATGGGGAGAGGGGTGTTGACATTTGTGGCTGTGTGATGTGGGGAGAGGGGTTTTGACATTTGTGGCTGTGATGTGGGGAGAGGGGTGTTGACAGTTGTGGCTATGTGACATGGGGAGAGGGGTGTTGACATTTGTGGCTATGTGACATGGGGAGAGGGGTGTTGACATTTGTGGCTATGTGACGTGGGGAGAGGGGTGTTGACATTTGTGGCTATGTGATGTGGGGAGAGGGGTTTTGACATTTGTGGCTATGTGATGTGGGGAGGAGTGTTTTGACATTTGTGGCTATGTGATGTGGGGAGAAGGGCTGTGGCATTAACTATGTGACATGGGGAGAGGAGCTCTGATATTTATGTCTATGTGACATGGGGAGATGGGCTGTGACATTAGCTATGTGACATGGGGAGAGGGGCTGTGACATTTGTAACTGTGACATGAGGAGAGGGGCTGTGACATTTATGGCTATGTGACATGGGGATAGGGGCTGTGACATTTATGGCTATGTGACAAGGGGATAGGGGCTGTGACATTTGTGGCTATGTGGCACGGGGAGAGGGGCTTTGACATTTGTGGCTATGTGAAATGGGGAGAGGTGTTCTGATATGTGTAGCTATGTGACATGGTTAGATGGGCTCTGAATGTGTGGCTATGTGACATGAGGAGAGGGGTTCTGACATGTGTGGCTATGTGACATGGGGAGAGAGGCTTTGACATTTGTGGCTATGTGATGTGGGGAGAGGGGTTCTGACATGTGTGGCTATGTGACATGGGGAGAGAGGCTTTGACATTTGTGGCTATGTGAAATGGGGAGAGGTGTTCTGATATGTGTAGTTATGTGACATGGGGAGAGAGGCTTTGACATTTGTGGCTATGTGATGTGGGGGAGAGGGATTCTGACATGTGTGGCTATGTGACATGGGGAGAGAGGCTTTGACATTTGTGGCTATGTGATGTGGGGAGAGGGGTGTTGACATTTGTGGCTATGTGATGTGGGGAGAGGGGTTTTGACATTTGTGGCTATGTGACATGGGGAGAGGGGTGTTGACATTTGTGGCTGTGTGATGTGGGGAGAGGGGTTTTGACATTTGTGGCTGTGATGTGAGGAGAGGGGTGTTGACAGTTGTGGCTATGTGACATGGGGAGAGGGGTGTTGACAGTTGTGGCTATGTGACATGGGGAGAGGGGTGTTGACATTTGTGGCTATTTGATGTGGGGAGAGGGGTTTTGACATTTGTGGCTATGTGATGTGGGGAGGGGGGTGTTGACATTTGTGGCTATGTGACATGGGGAGAGAGGCTTTGACATTTGTGGCTATGTGATGTGGGGAGAGGGGTGTTGACATTTGTGGCTATGTGATGTGGGGAGAGGGGTTTTGACATTTGTGGCTGTGGTGTGGGGAGAGGGGTGTTGACAGTTGTGGCTATGTGACATGGGGAGAGGGGTGTTGACAGTTGTGGCTATGTGACATGGGGAGAGGGGTGTTGACATTTGTGGCTATTTGATGTGGGGAGGGGGGTGTTGACATTTGTGGCTATGTGACATGGGGAGAGGGGTGTTGACATTTGTGGCTATTTGATGTGGGGAGAGGGGTTTTGACATTTGTGGCTATGTGATGTGGGGAGGGGGGTGTTGACATTTGTGGCTATGTGATGTGGGGAGGGGGGTGTTGATATTTGTGGCTATGTGATGTGGGGAGGGGGGTTTTGACATTTTTGGCTATGTGATGTGGGGAGAGTGGCTTTGACATGTGTGTCTATGTGACATGGGGAGAGGAGCTCTGATATTTATGTCTATGTGACATGGGGAGAAGGGCTGTGGCATTAGCTATGTGATATGGGGAGAGGAGCTCTGATATTTATGTCTATGTGACATGGGGAGAGGGGCTGTGGCATTAACTATGTGACATGGGGAGAGGAGCTCTGATATTTATGTCTATGTGACATGGGGAGAAGGGCTGTGGCATTAACTATGTGACATGGGGAGAGGAGCTCTGATATTTATGTCTATGTGACATGGGGAGAGGGGCTGTGACATTAGCTATGTGACATGGGGAGAGGGGCTGTGACATTTGTAACTGTGACATGGGGAGAGGGGCTGTGACATTTATGGCTATGGGACATGGGGATAGGGGCTGTGACATTTATGGCTATGTGACAAGGGGATAGGGGCTGTGACATTTGTGGCTATGTGGCACGGGGAGAGGGGCTTTGACATTTGTGGCTATGTGAAATGGGGAGAGGTGTTCTGATATGTGTAGCTATGTGACATGGTTAGATGGGCTCTGAATGTGTGGCTATGTGACATGAGGAGAGGGGTTCTGACATGTGTGGCTATGTGACATGGGGAGAGAGGCTTTGACATTTGTGGCTATGTGATGTGGGGAGAGGGGTGTTGACATTTGTGGCTATGTGACATGGGGAGAGAGGCTTTGACATTTGTGGCTATGTGATGTGGGGAGAGGGGTGTTGACATTTGTGGCTATGTGATGTGGGGAGAGGGGTTCTGACATTTGTGGCTATGTGACATGGGGAGAGGGGTGTTGACATTTGTGGCTATTTGATGTGGGGAGAGGGGTTTTGACATTTGTGGCTATGTGATGTGGGGAGGGGGGTGTTGACATTTGTGGCTATGTGATGTGGGGAGGGGGGTGTTGATATTTGTGGCTATGTGATGTGGGGAGGGGGGTTTTGACATTTTTGGCTATGTGATGTGGGGAGAGTGGCTTTGACATGTGTGTCTATGTGACATGGGGAGAGGAGCTCTGATATTTATGTCTATGTGACATGGGGAGAAGGGCTGTGGCATTAGCTATGTGACATGGGGAGAGGAGCTCTGATATTTATGTCTATGTGACATGGGGAGAGGGGCTGTGGCATTAACTATGTGACATGGGGAGAGGAGCTCTGATATTTATGTCTATGTGACATGGGGAGAAGGGCTGTGGCATTAACTATGTGACATGGGGAGAGGAGCTCTGATATTTATGTCTATGTGACATGGGGAGTGGGGCTGTGACATTAGCTATGTGACATGGGGAGAGGGGCTGTGACATTTGTAACTGTGACATGGGGAGAGGGGCTGTGACATTTATAGCTATGTGACATGGGGATAGGGGCTGTGACATTTGTGGCTATGTGGCACGGGGAGAGGGGCTTTGACATTTGTGGCTATGTGAAATGGGGAGAGGTGTTCTGATATGTGTAGCTATGTGACATGGTTAGATGGGCTCTGAATGTGTGGCTATGTGACATGGGGAGAGAGGCTTTGACATGTGTGGCTATGTGACATGGGGAGAGAGGCTTTGACATTTGTGGCTATGTGATGTGGGGAGGGGCTTTGACATTTGTGGCTATGTGATGTGGGGAGAGAGGTTCTGACATGTGTGGCTATGTGACATGGGGAGAGAGGCTTTGACATTTGTGGCTATGTGATGTGGGGAGAGGGGTGTTGACATTTGTGGCTATGTGATGTGGGGAGAGGGGTTCTGACATGTGTGGCTATGTGACATGGGGAGAGAGGCTTTGACATTTGTGGCTATGTGATGTGGGGAGAGGGGCTTTGACATTTGTGGCTATGTGATGTGAGGAGAGGGGTTCTGACATGTGTGGCTATGTGACATGGGGAGAGAGGCTTTGACATTTGTGGCTATGTGATGTGGGGAGAGGGGTGTTGACATTTGTGGCTA
Organism: Cepaea hortensis; assembly: GCA_963921405.1. Lineage (NCBI taxonomy): Eukaryota > Metazoa > Mollusca > Gastropoda > Stylommatophora > Helicidae > Cepaea > Cepaea hortensis. The sequence goes on from OY992876.1 coordinate 425,273,635, forward strand.
TGTGATGTGGGGAGAGGGGTTTTGACATTTGTGGCTATGTGACATGGGGAGAGGGGTGTTGACATTTGTGGCTGTGTGATGTGGGGAGAGGGGTTTTGACATTTGTGGCTATGTGACATGGGGAGAGGGGTGTTGACATTTGTGGCTGTGTGATGTGGGGAGAGGGGTTTTGACATTTGTGGCTATGTGACATGGGGAGAGGGGTGTTGACATTTGTGGCTATGTGACATGGGGAGAGGGGTGTTGACATTTGTGGCTATGTGATGTGGGGAGAGGGGTTTTGACATTTGTGGCTATGTGACATGGGGAGAGGGGTGTTGACATTTGTGGCTGTGTGATGTGGGGAGAGGGGTTTTGACATTTGTGGCTGTGATGTGGGGAGAGGGGTGTTGACAGTTGTGGCTATGTGACATGGGGAGAGGGGTGTTGACATTTGTGGCTATGTGACATGGGGAGAGGGGTGTTGACATTTGTGGCTATGTGACGTGGGGAGAGGGGTGTTGACATTTGTGGCTATGTGATGTGGGGAGAGGGGTTTTGACATTTGTGGCTATGTGATGTGGGGAGGAGTGTTTTGACATTTGTGGCTATGTGATGTGGGGAGAAGGGCTGTGGCATTAACTATGTGACATGGGGAGAGGAGCTCTGATATTTATGTCTATGTGACATGGGGAGATGGGCTGTGACATTAGCTATGTGACATGGGGAGAGGGGCTGTGACATTTGTAACTGTGACATGAGGAGAGGGGCTGTGACATTTATGGCTATGTGACATGGGGATAGGGGCTGTGACATTTATGGCTATGTGACAAGGGGATAGGGGCTGTGACATTTGTGGCTATGTGGCACGGGGAGAGGGGCTTTGACATTTGTGGCTATGTGAAATGGGGAGAGGTGTTCTGATATGTGTAGCTATGTGACATGGTTAGATGGGCTCTGAATGTGTGGCTATGTGACATGAGGAGAGGGGTTCTGACATGTGTGGCTATGTGACATGGGGAGAGAGGCTTTGACATTTGTGGCTATGTGATGTGGGGAGAGGGGTGTTGACATTTGTGGCTATGTGACATGGGGAGAGAGGCTTTGACATTTGTGGCTATGTGATGTGGGGAGAGGGGTGTTGACATTTGTGGCTATGTGATGTGGGGAGAGGGGTTCTAACATTTGTGGCTATGTGACATGGGGAGAGGGGTGTTGACATTTGTGGCTATTTGATGTGGGGAGAGGGGTTTTGACATTTGTGGCTATGTGATGTGGGGAGGGGGGTGTTGATATTTGTGGCTATGTGATGTGGGGAGGGGGGTTTTGACATTTTTGGCTATGTGATGTGGGGAGAGTGGCTTTGACATGTGTGTCTATGTGACATGGGGAGAGGAGCTCTGATATTTATGTCTATGTGACATGGGGAGAAGGGCTGTGGCATTAGCTATGTGACATGGGGAGAGGAGCTCTGATATTTATGTCTATGTGACATGGGGAGAGGGGCTGTGGCATTAACTATGTGACATGGGGAGAGGAGCTCTGATATTTATGTCTATGTGACATGGGGAGAAGGGCTGTGGCATTAACTATGTGACATGGGGAGAGGAGCTCTGATATTTATGTCTATGTGACATGGGGAGTGGGGCTGTGACATTAGCTATGTGACATGGGGAGAGGGACTGTGACATTTGTAACTGTGACATGGGGAGAGGGGCTGTGACATTTATGGCTATGTGACATGGGGATAGGGGCTGTGACATTTGTGGCTATGTGGCACGGGGAGAGGGGCTTTGACATTTGTGGCTATGTGAAATGGGGAGAGGTGTTCTGATATGTGTAGCTATGTGACATGGTTAGATGGGCTCTGAATGTGTGGCTATGTGACATGGGGAGAGAGGCTTTGACATTTGTGGCTACCTGATGTGGGGAGAGAGGTTCTGACATGTGTGGCTATGTGACATGGGGAGAGAGGCTTTGACATTTGTGGCTATGTGATGTGGGGAGAGGGGTGTTGACATTTGTGGCTATGTGATGTGGGGAGAGGGGTTCTGACATGTGTGGCTATGTGACATGGGGAGAGAGGCTTTGACATTTGTGGCTATGTGATGTGGGGAGAGGGGCTTTGACATTTGTGGCTATGTGATGTGAGGAGAGGGGTTCTGACATGTGTGGCTATGTGACATGGGGAGAGAGGCTTTGACATTTGTGGCTATGTGATGTGGGGAGAGGGGTGTTGACATTTGTGGCTATGTGATGTGGGGAGAGGGGTTTTGACATTTGTGGCTATGTGACATGGGGAGAGGGGTGTTGACATTTGTGGCTGTGTGATGTGGGGAGAGGGGTTTTGACATTTGTGGCTATGTGACATGGGGAGAGGGGTGTTGACATTTGTGGCTGTGTGATGTGGGGAGAGGGGTTTTGACATTTGTGGCTATGTGACATGGGGAGAGGGGTGTTGACATTTGTGGCTATGTGACATGGGGAGAGGGGTGTTGACATTTGTGGCTATGTGATGTGGGGAGAGGGGTTTTGACATTTGTGGCTATGTGACATGGGGAGAGGGGTGTTGACATTTGTGGCTGTGTGATGTGGGGAGAGGGGTTTTGACATTTGTGGCTGTGATGTGGGGAGAGGGGTGTTGACAGTTGTGGCTATGTGACATGGGGAGAGGGGTGTTGACATTTGTGGCTATGTGACATGGGGAGAGGGGTGTTGACATTTGTGGCTATGTGACGTGGGGAGAGGGGTGTTGACATTTGTGGCTATGTGATGTGGGGAGAGGGGTTTTGACATTTGTGGCTATGTGATGTGGGGAGGAGTGTTTTGACATTTGTGGCTATGTGATGTGGGGAGAAGGGCTGTGGCATTAACTATGTGACATGGGGAGAGGAGCTCTGATATTTATGTCTATGTGACATGGGGAGATGGGCTGTGACATTAGCTATGTGACATGGGGAGAGGGGCTGTGACATTTGTAACTGTGACATGAGGAGAGGGGCTGTGACATTTATGGCTATGTGACATGGGGATAGGGGCTGTGACATTTATGGCTATGTGACAAGGGGATAGGGGCTGTGACATTTGTGGCTATGTGGCACGGGGAGAGGGGCTTTGACATTTGTGGCTATGTGAAATGGGGAGAGGTGTTCTGATATGTGTAGCTATGTGACATGGTTAGATGGGCTCTGAATGTGTGGCTATGTGACATGAGGAGAGGGGTTCTGACATGTGTGGCTATGTGACATGGGGAGAGAGGCTTTGACATTTGTGGCTATGTGATGTGGGGAGAGGGGTGTTGACATTTGTGGCTATGTGACATGGGGAGAGAGGCTTTGACATTTGTGGCTATGTGATGTGGGGAGAGGGGTGTTGACATTTGTGGCTATGTGATGTGGGGAGAGGGGTTCTAACATTTGTGGCTATGTGACATGGGGAGAGGGGTGTTGACATTTGTGGCTATTTGATGTGGGGAGAGGGGTTTTGACATTTGTGGCTATGTGATGTGGGGAGGGGGGTGTTGATATTTGTGGCTATGTGATGTGGGGAGGGGGGTTTTGACATTTTTGGCTATGTGATGTGGGGAGAGTGGCTTTGACATGTGTGTCTATGTGACATGGGGAGAGGAGCTCTGATATTTATGTCTATGTGACATGGGGAGAAGGGCTGTGGCATTAGCTATGTGACATGGGGAGAGGAGCTCTGATATTTATGTCTATGTGACATGGGGAGAGGGGCTGTGGCATTAACTATGTGACATGGGGAGAGGAGCTCTGATATTTATGTCTATGTGACATGGGGAGAAGGGCTGTGGCATTAACTATGTGACATGGGGAGAGGAGCTCTGATATTTATGTCTATGTGACATGGGGAGTGGGGCTGTGACATTAGCTATGTGACATGGGGAGAGGGACTGTGACATTTGTAACTGTGACATGGGGAGAGGGGCTGTGACATTTATGGCTATGTGACATGGGGATAGGGGCTGTGACATTTGTGGCTATGTGGCACGGGGAGAGGGGCTTTGACATTTGTGGCTATGTGAAATGGGGAGAGGTGTTCTGATATGTGTAGCTATGTGACATGGTTAGATGGGCTCTGAATGTGTGGCTATGTGACATGGGGAGAGAGGCTTTGACATTTGTGGCTACCTGATGTGGGGAGAGGGGTTCTGACATGTGTGGCTATGTGACATGGGGAGAGAGGCTTTGACATTTGTGGCTATGTGATGTGGGGAGGGGCTTTGACATTTGTGGCTATGTGATGTGGGGAGAGGGGTTCTGACATGTGTGGCTATGTGACATGGGGAGAGAGGCTTTGACATTTGTGGCTATGTGATGTGGGGAGAGGGGTGTTGACATTTGTGGCTATGTGATGTGGGGAGAGGGGTTCTGACATGTGTGGCTATGTGACATGGGGAGAGGTGTTCTGATATTTATGTCTATGTGACATGGGGAGAAGGGCTGTGGCATTAACTATGTGACATGGGGAGAGGAGCTCTGATATTTATGTCTATGTGACATGGGGAGAGGGGCTGTGACATTAGCTATGTGACATGGGGAGAGGGGCTGTGACATTTGTAACTGTGACATGGGGAGAGGGGCTGTGACATTTATGGCTATGGGACATGGGGAGAGGTGTTCTGATATGTGTAGCTATGTGACATGGTTAGATGGGCTCTGAATGTGTGGCTATGTGACATGAGGAGAGGGGTTCTGACATGTGTGGCTATGTGACATGGGGAGAGAGGCTTTGACATTTGTGGCTATGTGATGTGGGGAGAGGGGTGTTGACATTTGTGGCTATGTGACATGGGGAGAGAGGCTTTGACATTTGTGGCTATGTGATGTGGGGAGAGGGGTGTTGACATTTGTGGCTATGTGATGTGGGGAGAGGGGTTCTGACATTTGTGGCTATGTGACATGGGGAGAGGGGTGTTGACATTTGTGGCTATTTGATGTGGGGAGAGGGGTTTTGACATTTGTGGCTATGTGATGTGGGGAGGGGGGTGTTGATATTTGTGGCTATGTGATGTGGGGAGGGGGGTTTTGACATTTTTGGCTATGTGATGTGGGGAGAGTGGCTTTGACATGTGTGTCTATGTGACATGGGGAGAGGAGCTCTGATATTTATGTCTATGTGACATGGGGAGAAGGGCTGTGGCATTAGCTATGTGACATGGGGAGAGGAGCTCTGATATTTATGTCTATGTGACATGGGGAGAAGGGCTGTGGCATTAACTATGTGACATGGGGAGAGGAGCTCTGATATTTATGTCTATGTGACATGGGGAGAAGGGCTGTGGCATTAGCTATGTGACATGGGGAGAGGAGCTCTGATATTTATGTCTATGTGACATGGGGAGAGGGGCTGTGGCATTAACTATGTGACATGGGGAGAGGAGCTCTGATATTTATGTCTATGTGACATGGGGAGAAGGGCTGTGGCATTAACTATGTGACATGGGGAGAGGAGCTCTGATATTTATGTCTATGTGACATGGGGAGTGGGGCTGTGACATTAGCTATGTGACATGGGGAGAGGGGCTGTGACATTTGTAACTGTGACATGGGGAGAGGGGCTGTGACATTTATAGCTATGTGACATGGGGATAGGGGCTGTGACATTTGTGGCTATGTGGCACGGGGAGAGGGGCTTTGACATTTGTGGCTATGTGAAATGGGGAGAGGTGTTCTGATATGTGTAGCTATGTGACATGGTTAGATGGGCTCTGAATGTGTGGCTATGTGACATGGGGAGAGAGGCTTTGACATGTGTGGCTATGTGACATGGGGAGAGAGGCTTTGACATTTGTGGCTATGTGATGTGGGGAGGGGCTTTGACATTTGTGGCTATGTGATGTGGGGAGAGAGGTTCTGACATGTGTGGCTATGTGACATGGGGAGAGAGGCTTTGACATTTGTGGCTATGTGATGTGGGGAGAGGGGTGTTGACATTTGTGGCTATGTGATGTGGGGAGAGGGGTTCTGACATGTGTGGCTATGTGACATGGGGAGAGAGGCTTTGACATTTGTGGCTATGTGATGTGGGGAGAGGGGCTTTGACATTTGTGGCTATGTGATGTGAGGAGAGGGGTTCTGACATGTGTGGCTATGTGACATGGGGAGAGAGGCTTTGACATTTGTGGCTATGTGATGTGGGGAGAGGGGTGTTGACATTTGTGGCTATGTGATGTGGGGAGAGGGGTTTTGACATTTGTGGCTATGTGACATGGGGAGAGGGGTGTTGACATTTGTGGCTGTGTGATGTGGGGAGAGGGGTTTTGACATTTGTGGCTATGTGACATGGGGAGAGGGGTGTTGACATTTGTGGCTGTGTGATGTGGGGAGAGGGGTGTTGACATTTGTGGCTATGTGATGTGGGGAGAGGGGTTTTGACATTTGTGGCTATGTGACATGGGGAGAGGGGTGTTGACATTTGTGGCTGTGTGATGTGGGGAGAGGGGTTTTGACATTTGTGGCTGTGATGTGGGGAGAGGGGTGTTGACAGTTGTGGCTATGTGACATGGGGAGAGGGGTGTTGACATTTGTGGCTATGTGACATGGGGAGAGGGGTGTTGACATTTGTGGCTATGTGACGTGGGGAGAGGGGTGTTGACATTTGTGGCTATGTGATGTGGGGAGAGGGGTTTTGACATTTGTGGCTATGTGATGTGGGGAGGAGTGTTTTGACATTTGTGGCTATGTGATGTGGGGAGAAGGGCTGTGGCATTAACTATGTGACATGGGGAGAGGAGCTCTGATATTTATGTCTATGTGACATGGGGAGTGGGGCTGTGACATTAGCTATGTGACATGGGGAGAGGGACTGTGACATTTGTAACTGTGACATGGGGAGAGGGGCTGTGACATTTATGGCTATGTGACATGGGGATAGGGGCTGTGACATTTGTGGCTATGTGGCACGGGGAGAGGGGCTTTGACATTTGTGGCTATGTGAAATGGGGAGAGGTGTTCTGATATGTGTAGCTATGTGACATGGTTAGATGGGCTCTGAATGTGTGGCTATGTGACATGGGGAGAGAGGCTTTGACATTTGTGGCTACCTGATGTGGGGAGAGGGGTTCTGACATGTGTGGCTATGTGACATGGGGAGAGAGGCTTTGACATTTGTGGCTATGTGATGTGGGGAGGGGCTTTGACATTTGTGGCTATGTGATGTGGGGAGAGGGGTTCTGACATGTGTGGCTATGTGACATGGGGAGAGAGGCTTTGACATTTGTGGCTATGTGATGTGGGGAGAGTGGTGTTGACATTTGTGGCTATGTGATGTGGGGAGAGGGGTTCTGACATGTGTGGCTATGTGACATGGGGAGAGGTGTTCTGATATTTATGTCTATGTGACATGGGGAGAAGGGCTGTGGCATTAACTATGTGACATGGGGAGAGGAGCTCTGATATTTATGTCTATGTGACATGGGGAGAGGGGCTGTGACATTAGCTATGTGACATGGGGAGAGGGGCTGTGACATTTGTAACTGTGACATGGGGAGAGGGGCTGTGACATTTATGGCTATGGGACATGGGGAGAGGTGTTCTGATATGTGTAGCTATGTGACATGGTTAGATGGGCTCTGAATGTGTGGCTATGTGACATGAGGAGAGGGGTTCTGACATGTGTGGCTATGTGACATGGGGAGAGAGGCTTTGACATTTGTGGCTATGTGATGTGGGGAGAGGGGTGTTGACATTTGTGGCTATGTGACATGGGGAGAGAGGCTTTGACATTTGTGGCTATGTGATGTGGGGAGAGGGGTGTTGACATTTGTGGCTATGTGATGTGGGGAGAGGGGTTCTGACATTTGTGGCTATGTGACATGGGGAGAGGGGTGTTGACATTTGTGGCTATTTGATGTGGGGAGAGGGGTTTTGACATTTGTGGCTATGTGATGTGGGGAGGGGGGTGTTGATATTTGTGGCTATGTGATGTGGGGAGGGGGGTTTTGACATTTTTGGCTATGTGATGTGGGGAGAGTGGCTTTGACATGTGTGTCTATGTGACATGGGGAGAGGAGCTCTGATATTTATGTCTATGTGACATGGGGAGAAGGGCTGTGGCATTAGCTATGTGACATGGGGAGAGGAGCTCTGATATTTATGTCTATGTGACATGGGGAGAAGGGCTGTGGCATTAACTATGTGACATGGGGAGAGGAGCTCTGATATTTATGTCTATGTGACATGGGGAGAAGGGCTGTGGCATTAGCTATGTGACATGGGGAGAGGAGCTCTGATATTTATGTCTATGTGACATGGGGAGAGGGGCTGTGGCATTAACTATGTGACATGGGGAGAGGAGCTCTGATATTTATGTCTATGTGACATGGGGAGAAGGGCTGTGGCATTAACTATGTGACATGGGGAGAGGAGCTCTGATATTTATGTCTATGTGACATGGGGAGTGGGGCTGTGACATTAGCTATGTGACATGGGGAGAGGGGCTGTGACATTTGTAACTGTGACATGGGGAGAGGGGCTGTGACATTTATAGCTATGTGACATGGGGATAGGGGCTGTGACATTTGTGGCTATGTGGCACGGGGAGAGGGGCTTTGACATTTGTGGCTATGTGAAATGGGGAGAGGTGTTCTGATATGTGTAGCTATGTGACATGGTTAGATGGGCTCTGAATGTGTGGCTATGTGACATGGGGAGAGAGGCTTTGACATGTGTGGCTATGTGACATGGGGAGAGAGGCTTTGACATTTGTGGCTATGTGATGTGGGGAGGGGCTTTGACATTTGTGGCTATGTGATGTGGGGAGAGAGGTTCTGACATGTGTGGCTATGTGACATGGGGAGAGAGGCTTTGACATTTGTGGCTATGTGATGTGGGGAGAGGGGTGTTGACATTTGTGGCTATGTGATGTGGGGAGAGGGGTTCTGACATGTGTGGCTATGTGACATGGGGAGAGAGGCTTTGACATTTGTGGCTATGTGATGTGGGGAGAGGGGCTTTGACATTTGTGGCTATGTGATGTGAGGAGAGGGGTTCTGACATGTGTGGCTATGTGACATGGGGAGAGAGGCTTTGACATTTGTGGCTATGTGATGTGGGGAGAGGGGTGTTGACATTTGTGGCTATGTGATGTGGGGAGAGGGGTTTTGACATTTGTGGCTATGTGACATGGGGAGAGGGGTGTTGACATTTGTGGCTGTGTGATGTGGGGAGAGGGGTTTTGACATTTGTGGCTATGTGACATGGGGAGAGGGGTGTTGACATTTGTGGCTGTGTGATGTGGGGAGAGGGGTGTTGACATTTGTGGCTATGTGATGTGGGGAGAGGGGTTTTGACATTTGTGGCTATGTGACATGGGGAGAGGGGTGTTGACATTTGTGGCTGTGTGATGTGGGGAGAGGGGTTTTGACATTTGTGGCTGTGATGTGGGGAGAGGGGTGTTGACAGTTGTGGCTATGTGACATGGGGAGAGGGGTGTTGACATTTGTGGCTATGTGACATGGGGAGAGGGGTGTTGACATTTGTGGCTATGTGACGTGGGGAGAGGGGTGTTGACATTTGTGGCTATGTGATGTGGGGAGAGGGGTTTTGACATTTGTGGCTATGTGATGTGGGGAGGAGTGTTTTGACATTTGTGGCTATGTGATGTGGGGAGAAGGGCTGTGGCATTAACTATGTGACATGGGGAGAGGAGCTCTGATATTTATGTCTATGTGACATGGGGAGAGGGGCTGTGACATTAGCTATGTGACATGGGGAGAGGGGCTGTGACATTTGTAACTGTGACATGAGGAGAGGGGCTGTGACATTTATGGCTATGTGACATGGGGTTAGGGGCTGTGACATTTATGGCTATGTGACAAGGGGATAGGGGCTGTGACATTTGTGGCTATGTGGCACGGGGAGAGGGGCTTTGACATTTGTGGCTATGTGAAATGGGGAGAGGTGTTCTGATATGTGTAGCTATGTGACATGGTTAGATGGGCTCTGAATGTGTGGCTATGTGACATGAGGAGAGGGGTTCTGACATGTGTGGCTATGTGACATGGGGAGAGAGGCTTTGACATTTGTGGCTATGTGATGTGGGGAGAGGGGTGTTGACATTTGTGGCTATGTGACATGGGGAGAGAGGCTTTGACATTTGTGGCTATGTGATGTGGGGAGAGGGGTGTTGACATTTGTGGCTATGTGATGTGGGGAGAGGGGTTCTGACATTTGTGGCTATGTGACATGGGGAGAGGGGTGTTGACATTTGTGGCTATTTGATGTGGGGAGAGGGGTTTTGACATTTGTGGCTATGTGATGTGGGGAGGGGGGTGTTGATATTTGTGGCTATGTGATGTGGGGAGGGGGGTTTTGACATTTTTGGCTATGTGATGTGGGGAGAGTGGCTTTGACATGTGTGTCTATGTGACATGGGGAGAGGAGCTCTGATATTTATGTCTATGTGACATGGGGAGAAGGGCTGTGGCATTAGCTATGTGACATGGGGAGAGGAGCTCTGATATTTATGTCTATGTGACATGGGGAGAGGGGCTGTGGCATTAACTATGTGACATGGGGAGAGGAGCTCTGATATTTATGTCTATGTGACATGGGGAGAAGGGCTGTGGCATTAACTATGTGACATGGGGAGAGGAGCTCTGATATTTATGTCTATGTGACATGGGGAGTGGGGCTGTGACATTAGCTATGTGACATGGGGAGAGGGACTGTGACATTTGTAACTGTGACATGGGGAGAGGGGCTGTGACATTTATGGCTATGTGACATGGGGATAGGGGCTGTGACATTTGTGGCTATGTGGCACGGGGAGAGGGGCTTTGACATTTGTGGCTATGTGAAATGGGGAGAGGTGTTCTGATATGTGTAGCTATGTGACATGGTTAGATGGGCTCTGAATGTGTGGCTATGTGACATGGGGAGAGAGGCTTTGACATTTGTGGCTACCTGATGTGGGGAGAGGGGTTCTGACATGTGTGGCTATGTGACATGGGGAGAGAGGCTTTGACATTTGTGGCTATGTGATGTGGGGAGGGGCTTTGACATTTGTGGCTATGTGATGTGGGGAGAGGGGTTCTGACATGTGTGGCTATGTGACATGGGGAGAGAGGCTTTGACATTTGTGGCTATGTGATGTGGGGAGAGGGGTGTTGACATTTGTGGCTATGTGATGTGTGGAGAGGGGTTCTGACATGTGTGGCTATGTGACATGGGGAGAGAGGCTTTGACATTTGTGGCTATGTGATGTGGGGAGAGGGGCTTTGACATTTGTGGCTATGTGATGTGAGGAGAGGGGTTCTGACATGTGTGGCTATGTGACATGGGGAGAGAGGCTTTGACATTTGTGGCTATGTGATGTGGGGAGAGGGGTGTTGACATTTGTGGCTATGTGATGTGGTGAGAGGGGTTTTGACATTTGTGGCTATGTGACATGGGGAGAGGGGTGTTGACATTTGTGGCTGTGTGATGTGGGGAGAGGGGTTTTGACATTTGTGGCTACGTGACATGGGGAGAGGGGTGTTGACATTTGTGGCTGTGTGATGTGGGGAGAGGGGTTTTGACATTTGTGGCTATGTGACATGGGGAGAGGGGTGTTGACATTTGTGGCTATGTGACATGGGGAGAGGGGTGTTGACATTTGTGGCTATGTGATGTGGGGAGAGGGGTTTTGACATTTGTGGCTATGTGACATGGGGAGAGTGGTGTTGACATTTGTGGCTGTGTGATGTGGGGAGAGGGGTGTTGACATTTGTGGCTGTGATGTGGGGAGAGGGGTGTTGACAGTTGTGGCTATGTGACATGGGGAGAGGGGTGTTGACATTTGTGGCTATGTGACATGGGGAGAGGGGTGTTGACATTTGTGGCTATGTGACGTGGGGAGAGGGGTGTTGACATTTGTGGCTATGTGATGTGGGGAGAGGGGTTTTGACATTTGTGGGTATGTGATGTGGGGAGGAGTGTTTTGACATTTGTGGCTATGTGATGTGGGGAGGGGGGTGTTGATATTTGTGGCTATGTGATGTGGGGAGGGGGGTTTTGACATTTTTGGCTATGTGATGTGGGGAGAGGGGTTTTGACATTTGTGGCTATGTGATGTGGGGAGAGTGGCTTTGACATTTGTGGCTATGTGATGTGGGGAGAGGGGTTTTGACATTTGTGGCTATGTGATATGGGGAGAGGGGTTTTGACATTTGTGGCTATGTGATGTGGGGAGAGGGGTTTTGACATTTGTGGCTATGTGATGTGGGGAGAGAGGTTTTGACATTTGTGGCTATGTGATGTGGGGAGAGGGGTGTTGACATTTGTGGCTATGTGATGTGGGGAGAGGGGTTTTGACATTAGTCATTATGTGACACAGGGACAGGTGCTCTGACATTTGTAGCTGTGTCACAGAACATGTGCTTGGTTTTTGCCCTGACCGGGTCACATCAGAAAGCTGTGGCTCAATGTGTGTGAAGTGGGTACTATGTCATTCCTGCGTCCTGTTCATTCAAGCCCACCGGAAAAAAAACGAAAAAAAAAAACGATAAAATAGCATATGTTGAAATAAAATCATCATCATCACGTGCCATGCCAATAAGTGTGGGTGGTCATGTTTAACACTAATGTTATTGATGTTCCCCATTGGTGATTCCTCTGATATCTTCAAAATTTGTAAAAAAAAAAAAAAAAAAACTATTTTCACTGTAAAGGGAAAAACCATCTGGAGACATTACATCATCCCTGTTGCACACCTCTCTTAACCCTTTACAGGGTGGAACGGCCATTTACGTCCGATACCGTAAACGGGCGAAACGTCCCAAACCACCCGATACTATTATGAATTGTAAAAACGCGATCTCTCGGCTTTCCGATACTTTCGACGGCTATTTTTGCTTTCGCCGATAGCTTGACAACGTGGCCACCATTTGTGAGCGCCTACTATGAATTTTAACGGACTTTTACAGACTTTTTTTGATAGTTTTCGGGGGTTTTACGCTGTTTTTCAAAACGGATTTCGGCGATTCTTCAAGTGATAGCCGAGATTTCGCTGTGTTCAATTTAAGTGACATTAAAGGGCACGAAGTTGACTATTAATCGGAGCTAGATATCAGTGCAAAGCGTTACTTGGCATTAGCAGTCTGAGTCGGACTTTAAAGAAAGTGATTATGATTCTGAAAATGTGTTTGTAAATTGCTGTATAGGTGACGGAAAATCACAAACATGCTGTATTTCGTAAATATTTGTGTTCATATATGGATTACCAACTACAATCACGTGAGTAACATATTCTGCATGCTTTTCCCTTCATTGTGTTGTTTAATTAACTAAAATCGGTTGACTAACACCTTATTTGTAATGTTTTTACTAACGCGACCCAAAATTTTACCGTACCTGAAAAAATCTTGCCCGTTCAGGGCTAAAAAATGGACAAGCATCTGCCCTGTAAAGGGTTAATAGAGTTGATACTGACCTACTTCATTATCAATCTTTATTGCAGCTTGTTGTTTCCAATATATGCTTTTTGCAAGTCTAAGGTCTTTCCCATCAATTTGTAGATATGCAAGCATTTCTTTCATGTTGACATGTCTTACTTTATCGAAAGCCTTTGTGTAGTCAATAAAGAAAAAGTGTCGGTCTTTGTTTACTTCTATAGAATGTTCAATTACTGTTCTCAGCACATACACAGCATTTACTGTAACCTTGCCTTCTACAAAACAATATTGGTCTTTCTCTTTCTGGTTGTATTTTCTTCCTGACTCTTTGCATGATCATTCTTAACAAAATTTTCATGATGTGGCTCATTATGCTAATTGCTCGATGTTGCTATGACTGAATACCAAATTTAAAACAAAGAAAGTCACCACAAATATTTCTTACAAACTGACCTCGACACCTTTGCCCCTCGGCACCGTCCCGTCTCTAGCCTTCTGGTAGAACTCTAGCCGATTGGGATACAGCTTCAGATGTTTCTTGGTCCAGGACTGGTTGAACGGCCCGCCCAGCTTCAACACCTCACCCTCCACAATACAGTCAGTGGGACCGGCTGGGAAACAACCGATGGAAACGGTCAACACGGAGATAGTATGCAGAATAATATGAATAAAATTAGTGGAACTGCGGTCAAGATGTGGAAATTGAACAATACAAAATAACACAAAGTAATGCAGCTTTACAGAACACAATTAACGGAAACATGGGATGTTGTGGTGACTAACCTTCATCAGCAAACGAAATACACAAAACACAACATATAAACATGGGGAGTATCACAGCCTGGGATTCAAGGATAAGCAGCCAATTTGTTTTCATTTTCTTTCCATTCTTCTCAATCTGTTATTATGCCTTAATGTAATCAATGTAGTTTCTTCCCCGTTGTTTTATGTTGTGTGCGCGTGTGTGTGTGTTTTTTTTTGGGGGGGGGGGGTAAGGCTTGCACCCTCCAAACTGCACTCCTCCACTCCATGCAATGACCACATCCTAAAACTGCACACGACGTACATGCAACTGACCCACCTAAATTCAAATCGTCTGCCTTAGGCTTCTGCTTGCGCTTCTGCTCCAGCTTGTCCGTGTCAGTGTTGATGGTCTCGAACACTGTTTCTGCCACTTCGTGCTGCCAGCGCTCCGAGACCACCAATGGGAAGTTCTTGTAGAGGTCCTGGTCGGACTCGGACAACTGTTTCCGATGGAAGATCAGAAAGAGGTACTCATTTATTGGTCACATCAGGAAAAGACAAAACCTAAACCATGTGACAACTGAAAAGATTTGTCGACAGAGAGATAGAGGAAGACAGCGAGAGAAAATTCCTGAAATACTTGTGTCATGGCATGGAAGGGTGTCAGCACACGGACTGTTTTTTGCTGTGTTTTTTTTTGGCGCTCGCTGGCTTTGAACTCAAGCGTAGTCCATACACACTACTTCTAGTAGTGCTGGAATGAATTTTGTGTGTGGATTAGCTTTCCCTATTAACAGTGTCCCTCGCCTTCAGGCAAATCCACTCCGACTTCATAGATACTTATAATTTATGTCCCCAAATCAATGACGAGAGGTCAACATTTTAGCTCAACTGTCTGGTGTAGGGGGTTGAATCCCTTATCTCAGCATCAGCACACCGGATGTTTTAGAAAGCGCGTTCTTAACCATTCGACCATGCTAACCTGCCAACCTGTGAGTACATTCTATCATGATCTACACAAACAGCAGCAACAACAATTCATGATGATCACGTATGAACCAACCTGTGAGTACATTCTATCATGATCTACACAAACAGCAGCAACAACTCATAATCATGAACCAACCTGTGAGTACATTCTATCATTATCTACACAAACAGCTGCAACAACAACTCATGATGATCACGTATGAACCAACCTGTGAGTACATTCTATCATTTACACAAACAGCTGCAACAACTCACAATCATGAACCAACCTGTGAGTACATTCTATCATTATCTACACAAACAGCTGCAACAACAACTCATGATCATGAACCAACCTGTGAGTACATTCTATCATTATCTACACAACAGCTGCAACAACAACTCATGATGATCACGTATTAACCAACCTGTGAGTACATTATATCATTATCTACACAAACAGCTGCAACAACAACTCATGATCATGAACCAACCTGTGAGTACATTCTATCATTATCTACACAAACAGCTGCAACAACAACTCATGATCATGAACCAACCTGTGAGTACATTCTATCATTATCTACACAACAGCTGCAACAACAACTCATGATGATCAAGTATTAACCAACCTGTGAGTACATTCTATCATTATCTACACAAACAGCTGCAACAACTCATGATCATGAACCAACCTGTGAGTACATTCTATCATTATCTACACAACAGCTGCAACAACAACTCATAATCATGAACCAACCTGTGAGTACATTCTATCATTATCTACACAAACAGCTGCAACAACAACTCATGATCATGAACCAACCTGTGAGTACATTCTATCATTATCTACACAACAGCTGCAACAACACCTCATGATGATCAAGTATTAACCAACCTGTGAGTACATTATCTACACAAACAGCTGCAACAACAACTCATGATCATGAACCAACCTGTGAGTACATTCTATCATTATCTACACAACAGCTGCAACAACACCTCATGATGATCAAGTATTAACCAACCTGTGAGTACATTATCTACACAAACAGCTGCAACAACAACTCATGAACCAACCTGTGAGTACATTATCTACACAAACAGCTGCAACAACACCTCATGATCATGAACCAACCTTGTAAGTATATTCTATCATTATCACCACAACAGAAGCAACCCTCACCTTGATCCCCTTGGTGTCTTCCTCATCAAAAGACCCAATATCAAAGGCGTCTGCAGCATTGACCTCGCCCTTGGGTGGAATCAGCGGTGGCGTGTACTTCTGCAGGTAGACTTGTATCCAGTCGATGCCTTTGAAGAATGAGTGGTCTTTGACTTCTTGAGCTCTGTGTCATATGGAGGTTGTTGGATGTTAGAGTCATGTTTATATGAGATTTTAGATATCATAGTCATGTTTATATGAGATGTTAGATATTCTATTAATGTTTATATGAGATGTTGGATATTATTCTAATGTTTACATGAGATGGATATTACAGTAATGTTTACATAAGATGTTGGATAATACAGTAATGTTTATATGAGATGCTGGATGTTACAGTACTGTTTATTAGAGTTGCTGGATATTATGGTAATGTTTACATAAGATGTTGGATATTACAGTAATGTTTATATGAGATGTTGGATGTTATAGTAATGTTTATTTGAGATGATGGATATTATAGTAATGTGTACTTGAAATGGATATTACAGTAATGTTTGTAATGTTTACATGAGATGTATATTACGGTAATGTTTACACGAGATGTTGGATATTATAATAATTTGTATATATGAGATATTGGATATTATAATAATATTTATAGAGTTGCTGGTTATTACAGTAATGTTTATATAAGTTGTTGAATATTGCAGAAATGTTTATATGAGATGTTGGATATTACACTAATGTTTATATGAGATGTTGGATATTAAGTAGTATTTATGTGTGATATTTTATATAACAGTAATGTCTGTGTGGAATGTTACGTAGAGTTTCTCTGTAAGTTTCAATCTACTCTATTTGTAAGGTGAAGTACATAGTGATTCTGTCTCTGTAAGATTCAATCTACTCTATTTGTGAGGTGTGGTATGTAGAGTTTCTGTCTTTGTGAGATTAACTCTACTCTATTTGTGAGGTGTAGTATGTAGAGTTTCTGTCTATGTGAGATCCAATCTGCTCTATTTGTGAGGTGTAGTAAGTAGAGAGTCTGCCTCTGCAAGATTCAATCTACTCTATTTGTGAAGTGTGGTACGTAGAGTTTCCATCTTTGTGAGATTAAATCTACTCTATTTGTGAAGTGTGATATGTAGAGTTTCTATCTTTGTAAGATTAAATCTACTCTGTTTGTGAGGTGTGGTACATAGAGTTTCTGTCTTTGTGAGGTTAAATCTACTCTGTTTATGAAGTATTATCATATATAAAGTTGCTATCTTTGCAATATGTCAGCTTACTCTATTTGTGAGGTGTAGTACGTAGAGTGTATTTATTCTATTTCTGCAAGACCCCAGTCTACACTACCTGTGAAATATGGAATGCAGTGTAATTTGTCAAACCACTGCCAGATCTCAACCTTCTACTTGTTACCATACTTCATTTATCATGTGTTTCACTAACTGCAGTTCATGTGAATGACTCAGCAAATGGTGCAAACTTGCAAACATTCACCACAAACAGCATCACACAGTTAAAATACCCGTTTCCTAGACAACCAAGCCGGTCCTCGACGTCCCGTTGTAGTAGACCCTCGAGTAATCCTTTCATTTCTACTGACATTGTGTCTGGTAAGTCTACGTTCTGAAACAAACCAAATACTACATATAAACCTTTCATTTCTACTGACATTGTGTCTGGTAAGTCTACGTTCTGAAACAAACCAAATATTACATATAAACCTTTCATTTCTACTGACATTGTGTCTGGTAAGTCTACGTTCTGAAACAAACCAAATATTACATATAAACCTTTCATTTCTACTGACATTGTGTCTGGTAAGTCTACGTTCTGAAACAAACCAAATATTACATATAAACCTTTCATTTCTACTGACATTGTGTCTGGTAAGTCTACGTTCTGAAACAAACCAAATACTACATATAAACCTTTCATTTCTACTGACATTGTGTCTGGTAAGTCTACGTTCTGAAACAAACCAAATATTACATATAAACCTTTCATTTCTACTGACATTGTGTCTGGTAAGTCTACGCTCTGAAACAAACCAAATATTACATATAAACCTTTCATTTCTACCGACATTGTGTCTGGTAAGTACGTTCTGAAACAAACCAAATATTACATATAAACCTTTCATTTCTACCGACATTGTGTCTGGTAAGTCTACGTTCTGAAACAAACCAAATACTACATATAAACCTTCCATTTCTACTGACATTGTGTCTGGTAAGTCTACGTTCTGAAACAAACCAAATACTACATATAAACCTTTCATTTCTGCTGACATTGTGTCTGGTAAGTCTACGTTCTGAAACAAACCAAATATTACATATAAACCTTTCATTTCTACCGACATTGTGTCTGGTAAGTCTACGTTCTGAAACAAACCAAATATTACATATAAACCTTTCATTTCTACTGACATTGTGTCTGGTAAGTCTACGTTTTGAAACAAACCAAATACTACATATAAACCTTTCATTTCTACTGACATTGTGTCTGGTAAGTCTACGTTCTGAAACAAACCAAATATTACATATAAACCTTTCATTTCTACTGACATTGTGTCTGGTAAGTCTACGTTTTGAAACAAACCAAATACTACATATAAACCTTTCATTTCTACTGACATTGTGTCTGGTAAGTCTACGTTCTGAAACAAACCAAATATTACATATAAACCTTTCATTTCTATCGACATTGTGTCTGGTATGTTCTTAAACAAACTAAATGTCACATGTAAAACAAAAGATTTCAGAAGAATGCTGGTGGTATATAGCACTGCTTTACTTCCTAAGAATCGTGAAAGAGAGTGGGTGGAAGTTCCAGAAGACATGACGGACTGGCACAATGTAATAATATCACTGGGTCGTGAGTGCAGAGAATGGGTAGCGGGCCGCACTGATTTTGAAGTGCAACAGCTGATCCAGAGCAACACACATCAAGGTGACATAGTCATCTACACCGATGGGCCTGTGGTGAGAAACAGACGTAGTGGCTGGGGCTTTACTGCAAAGGCTAATGGGCGAGTCTTGAAAAAGGAGAGTCTGGCATATGAGAATACGACCTCCAGCATGAGAATGGAGGTGGAGGCAGTAACAGCGCATTCCGGTGGCTAGAGGAGACTACTGCAACACACGTTGTATTCATTACGGATTCAAATGGTATGCTTAGCAAGGTGGAGAAAGGAATGTTTCGCGTGGAATGGCTCTCGTCGCTTCAGAGGTCACAGATCGTGAGAATTGTATGGATATTTTGCCCTGGCCATGCAGGTGTGCGAGGGATGAACAGGCTGATAGGCTAGCAGGGAGGGCACCTCTTGGTGGAATTTTGCCTATGGACAGGGGGGGGGGGGGGGGTGGTCGTGCGCTTGTGGGACCAGGTGGAGAAGGTGGAGGAACAGATTGAGAACCCATATGTGGAAAGAATGAGATTGCGGGGGATCGGCAGGGGTTCTGGAAGAATCTCAAAACTGAGAGGGAAGACCAGGATAACTTTTAATCAGATAGCGGTGGGAACAATTAGTAGTGTGACTCTTCGCTGGCTGTTGAACGAGGGGACGGAGCACGTATAGGAATGTCCTGAGTGCAGTGATGTCGGTTCTTAACTCAACTCAACTTCCTAAGATCAATGTTTAAGTCATGTTTGAACAATCTGAATCAACTGCTCAAATCTTAACCCTTTGAAAAAGGTTTCCTCACCCATTTGTGTTAGGCATTCATATAGGTTACTTTATACTTTATAAAGTGAGGGGAGTATAAAATTGGCACTGAATCCAATAAATCAACAGGAAGGAAATACAACAGGTGCCTTTCATTTATTCATTCAGTAGCATGTCATTTGTAGACCCTAGCTCCCATAACAACCTTCCGGAAAACTTCTCAGCCGTTAGCAAGATGTCCCTCGTCTGATACACCCATCTGGAGATCATCTGCCACATCCTGCACCCATCTTCTCTTTGACCTTCCTCTTCTTCTCTTCCCAGGCATATACCCCTCCATTACTTTTCTCTCCATGACGTTTCAAGTGACCAAAATATTTCAATTGTCTTTGTTTTATCGTCTTTAGTAGCCATCCTTCTTCACTATTCAGTTCTTCTCATATGGATGCATTTACTCTTTTCTGTATCCAAGATATTCTTAGAACTTGTCTGTAACATTTATATTCAAAGTCATGTATGTGCTGTTCAGCTTGTTTAGTATGTTTGAGGTACCAATCATTACCTGGCAATTTATTTATTACATGATCTCAACAGCCGTCAATGTTCCCCAGCGATGACACTTTCCCACACACCACTGTTGTCTTGTGGATCTCCACACCGCTGTATCTTCACATTCAAATCTGCTTTCTTCCTCCTTGACAAGCCTATCTGGTTTCCCCTGTCTTCTACTTATTGAGTGTATATTCAGAAAGAATAGTGTTATTAGGATGTTTACCGCCCATGTAACTGTATGCCTGTGAATCATGGCTCCTGAACTACTCAGAAAGACACTATGTATGCCTGTGAATCATGGCTCCTGAATTACTCAGAAAGACACTATGTATGCCTGTGAATCATGGCTCCTGAATTACTCAGAAAGAAACTATGTATGCCTATGAATCACTACATGACTTACACATATTTCCCCTGATCATGACCCAGACACATCCCCCAGTAGATGACCAAAATACCCCCCCCCCTCCCCCCAGGAGATGACGCAGACACTGAAACTTACCATTGTCATGGTCATACGATCAATCTCATGTTTGTCCTTGGTCTTGTGTTGCCTGAACGGACTGTGACTGTGAACAATCAAGCGACAACTATCAACACATCATCTCCAACAATTAATTATGCCAGCCATTGTTTCATTTCTCCATGCAGCTAGAGAGGCCTGTGCACCTGCCCGATGGCTCCTGGGTTTAAACCTCCCTTACGGCCGTAGTTATTTGTTCTGTGTTCGACCCAGCTTTATCAAATGGGTGCCAGAAAAAGTTACGGGAGGTAAAGTAATTGTTGTACTACCGACCACATCAGCCACCCAGTGCCGTTTGGTCAGGAAACTGTGAGACTAGCACAGGAATCCAGGGAACACAGTGGCACAGAGGCTAGAAAGCTAGACAGCAGTCTTAGTGGTCACAGTTTGAATCCGTATCAAGGCAGATGTGTAAAGTTAACCAGGACTCACAAAGCAACCCAAATTAAAATGGGTATCAGCAAATACCAGGGGCAGTCAAGGCGGCCGCCATGATACTGACGTCACTAGTGGAGTTACAGTCACTACGGGAGGCTCCGTGGCCAAGTGGTCAAGCCACCTGCTTTGCACTCTGAAGGTTGTGGCTTCGATTCCAAGCTACATCTTTAAGTTCATGAGTGCACATTTATCTGAGACTCCTGGAGGTCATCGCTGGAGCTAAGGAGTTTGTGCTTTGTGCGGCGCTTTTGGCAGGCCACCCTGCAGAAAGACAATGAACACATGGGATAAAACCCGGGGCAATGATATCGATCCTCTCGACTTTCAAGAGTTTTTAAGACTAGTGGAGTGCTATAAACCATAGATTAATCTTAAGCAATATACATATAAAATTAAAGAAAGTCAAATATACACCAAGAAACACAAAATTTCACCTTACAGGCACTGAAGAGTGAGGAGATAAAAGATAAATTTAACGTAAAGGTAAAGAACAGATTCGATGCATTGTCCAATATGGAAATATTAGTTAATTAATATTCAAGATGTCAGTGACCAATGGGAAATATTAAAGAAATCAGGCAATCAAGCTGCAGAAACAATCATCCCAAAAATGAAGATAATGGGACGCAAGAAATGGATGACAGAAGACATCTTAAAAATCTTGGAAATAAGAAGAAATAACAAAAATATCAAGGAAAAATATGAAGAAATTCACAGGAAAATTACGAAGCTATGCAAAGAAGCAAAAGAAACATGGCTTGAGGAAAATTGCAAGGAAATTGAATACCAACACAACACCCGGAATACCAAGTTAATGCACAAAAGAATTAATGACTCACTAACAAAAGAACACACACATCAATGGGTTGCCTAAAAACCAAAGATGGCAAAATCATAATAGAAAAAGATTAGATTTTACACGCGTGGTCAGATTATGTGAAAGATCTTTATGATACAAAAGAATAACAGTATGATTATTGGAAGAATAATGAAGTATCAATTTTGAAGACGGAAGTTCAGAATGCTCTTAACCATATGAAAACTGGCAAGACCCCGGGTACAGATAATGTCACGACAGAAATTATCAATGCCTTAGAAGAATATGGCATAGACCAAGTCACCAGACTGCTGAACACAATATATAACACTGGAGATATACCGCCTGAATTATGTAATTCTATATTTATTCAATCCCGAAGAAATCAGGAGCCTTGGAATGTGATCAAAATTGAACAATTAGTATAATGAGCCACATCACGAAGATGTTGCTGAGAATTATCATACAAAGAGTTAGGAAGAAACCAACCCGAAATAGTAGAAGAACAATGGGGGTTTATAGAAGACAAGGGTACAGTAACTGCTGTGTATATACCAAGAACAGTAACTGAATGTTATATAGAAATAAACAAAGATCTACACCTGTGCTTTATTGACTACACAAAGGCTTTCGAAAAAGTGAGACATGTCGACATGATAAGGATGCTTGAAGATCTACATATTGATGGAAAAGACCTTAGACTTGTTAAAAAAAAACATATATTGGAAACAATAAGCTGACATCAGAATTGATAATGAAGTAGGTCAATATCAGCCTATTAAAAGAGGTGTGCAACAGGGATGTGTAATGTCTCCAAATCTCTTTTCCCTATACAGTGAAAATATTTTCAGAAACATAGAAGATGTGGAAGGAATCAACATTGGGGGACACTACATCAATAACATTAGATATGCAGATGATACCGTCTTGATTGCAGACAATGAACAGGACCTGCAACATTTAGTAGATGTGGTTGTTGCACACAGTGAACAACTAGGGTTAGAATTAAACTGTAAGAAGACAAAGATTATGGTCGTCACAGGCAAGAAGGAAATACCACAATGTGATATACGAGTAAATGGGCATATTCTTAAGCAAGTAAATCGATACAGTTATCTCGGAACAGTCATAACATCTGATGGGAGATGCCTTGAAGAGATTAGAACACGAATTGCCATAGCGAAGGTAGCCTTTTGCAACATGAAAAACATACTGAGCAATAAAAAGATATCAATTGAAATGAGGAAAAGAGTGTTGAAGTGCTACATAGAACCTGTACTTTTGTATGAATGTGAAGCGTGAACAATGAGCAATCAAGCTGAAAAACATCTGATGGTTGTGGAAATGTGGTTTCTGAGAAAATCGCAAAGAATACCATGGTCAGACAGAAAAACCAATGAACAAGTCCTTCAAGAAACAAATGAAGATCGTAAACTGATTAGAAACATTAGAAGTAGATAGTCAAAATGTTTTGGGCATGTTATGAGAAGAAATGAATTCGAGAACTTGGTGACAACTGGCATGATCAAAGGGAGGAGACCAAGGGGAAGACCGAGAAGTAAACACCTGGATGGCTTGGCCACATGGCATGGTTGAGAAAGGAACAAGTAGCTGATCCACGACTCTGGTGATCGAGTTAGATGGCAATACATAACCATCCACGCTTCTCGGCACGCACATGATGGATGGATGGATTGATGGAGTGCTGAGTGGTCTATGAAAACGTGGGACTACCACCATATGTCACAAGGTCCCTCACTTGACATCACTAGTGGAGTGCTGAGTGGTCTATGAAAATATGGGACTACTACATAAGTCACATAGCACTTTACTTGGAATGGACATCGCCAAGACATCTGGGTGTCTAGAGGAGGAGAAGGAGAAGGGAAAATGAAGAAGAAGAAGAAGAAGAAGAAGAAGAGGAGGAAGAGGAAGAGGAAGAGGAAGAAGAAGAAGAAGAAGAAGAAGAAGAAGAAGAAGAAGAAGAAGAAGAAGAAGAAGAAGAAGAAGAAGAAAAAGATGACAACGATGGAGGAGGAGGAGGGGGAGGAGGAGGAGGAGGAGGAGGAGGAGGAGGAGGAGGAGGAAGAGGAGGAGGGGGAGGAGAGCTGTAGTAGTGCAGTGGCCAGCCAGCATGGATTCGCATCCCCATGGAGGTGAGGATTCTTTACAGACTGACCTGAGCTGCCAAACTGACTCGAGCTCCCAGGCTGACCTGAGCTCCCAAGCTGACCCGAGCTCCCAGGCTGACCTGAGCTCCCAGGCTGACCTGAGCTCCCAGGCTGACTCGAGCTCCCAAGCTGACCTGAGCTCCCAAGCTCCAAGCTGACCCAGCCTAAATTATGTACCAAAAATGTTCTGGGAAATAAAGACGGTCATCACAATACTGACCCTATCACACACTGAACGCTGGTTGATCTATACAAATATTCAGGCGAGCACCATGTACCTGATATGCCGCAAGGCAAGGAAAAAGGTCCTTATAATGTGTCACTGTAGTAGTCCCTGCCATAACCTAAACCAGGCTATGAAAGGAGAGACACAGCTTGCACAACATGAGTTGAAGAAGATTGGGAAAATGTGCAAGACGTTTTTGGTGCAAGCGCGAAAGCGACACAAAAACGTCACTTAGAGAGCAGTGAGATATGGCCTGCCGTTCAGCTCGGACGAGGCATGTCTGCTGGAGCATGGCGAACGGTTTGTTACGCCACTCTTTGTGTGCAGCTGTGTGAATGTCAGATGTCACGTATCTTATATTCCCTGTCGAGCTGTTGTGTATCAGAAAGCATGGATGGATTAAGCAATTGTCAAGAAGAAAGTCTTCGTGAGATTGTATTCCAGTGCCTGTGTTGGTCTTCTATAAAACAAGGTATCAAGTATCATTCATATTATGTTAAACCCTAGATACATCAATGAGCCCATGTCAATGCACTTCGTGACAAATGGGGATTCGTACCGGTAGTAATAACTATTAACTGAACTCGAGATTTATTATCAATTTATGACATTGTTGCAGTAATCTAACGAATCGAGCCATATACTTGAGAAGGCCAAGGTCGTCATCATAAAAGATCGATTACGTCAGTATATATAATTGATTTTGGTGATGTAGTCTCGAACCAAATAGCCAATTCTGAGCAGTACACAAAACATCCGGAAAGTATCTTATGATTTTGATTCAAGAAACTGTTCAACTAATATTTAATCGCAGTTTGTTTGATGGATCAAGTAAGGAAAATTAACAAATGTCATATTCAGTAACGGAGGAAATGATGTACAAACATTCATACGATAATGAAAACTCAACTGACAAAAATTTGCTTGAATAAACAACAAATTGACAGTATTATTTACGCAAGTTCTCAACATGCAATTATATTGATTGTCACAAAATAAAACCGTGTGTTTAACCGGTTGATTATTATAGAGGATTTTCTGATTAAACGGACTATCTGCCAGCGACAACTATTTTACTAACAGTAAAAACAAATCGGATGTCAAAATCCCAGGACAATATTTGTAGTTGCACGTGTACATCTCTAACGGATTGGGAACATTCGGTGGTGATGAAGACAGGTCCCGGCATCACTTGACAGTTTGTCAACAGCCAGAGACAAACCGGAATTGGCAGCGAGAGACAGGAAACAGTACATCTGTCAAGTCTTGTTTCCGGAACATCGAGAAGATTGACAGCGTGTTGGGAAAAACTCTTTGTTGGAACTGTACAGTAACTCTCTAGATTGTTTTGGATGTCACAACCAGTGATGACAAATCTAACATTAATGGAGCCAGGGAGGATGGATCCCTGACAGGGGATGATCTGCCACTGTGCCACCTGTGTGGGGGCATAAAGGAGAACGTCACGTGGCCAACTTTGGTAGGTTGCCATATAAACCCGAGTTGGGGCCAACTAGGGGGACTTGAAAATGTGGCTCTAGTCGGAGTGAAATGTCACTGCAGTGCTTAGTGGAAATAATATCTACCGTGTGTTAATTAGTGACTTAATTTTACACGTGCCTATCATGGCAGATGTAGATATGATTGATAGGACTGCAGTAGTGCCATTTAAGGTATAACCTATTCTTATATTAGTTCTAATTAATATAGACTGTAGCCTTGTTAAAACTATAGTGTGATGATTAGCACTGTTAGTGGAAACTAGTTAGAGTAGAATAGTGATATTAGCTCTGCTAGTTAAGAATAGAGTACTGATGGATAATTGGGAGATGGGGGAATTGCCCGCTGGGGTTTTGCACTCTGTATGGGTCTCTCTTTGTCATAGCCTGATTCGGCCCTAGGTGGGTAGCTAATCTGCTCTAGGACATAGTTTAGTTAGCTAAAGATCATTAAGCAAGGCGATAGGCTTACACTCAGCCGAAAGGATCAGTGACTAGTACTATCACCAGATGTGTTGTTTCTATCCTAGGTTCCCTACCAGATCCGAGGAAACTCAACAAGTTTTTTTGGAAAGGTTCAAATCCAAGTCGGAAGAACACCAGTGGAACAGTCAATAAAGTTTCATACAGAACGTAACTAAAGCTAGAAGGAAGATGATTCACCAAAGAGGGTGATGATTGTTGATGGACCACACAGCATCAGATAGTAGTAACTAACCGAGAACATTAATGAGAATAGTTACCTAATGTGATATAATCTCGTGTAATAGAACACAAGACATGATACTTGAGGCTAGATAGACACGAGTGAGAATCAAGTACATTAAAAATTAACATTAATCTGTGTACACACTACAAAGGACTTGTGCATTTTTTTTATGAACGATAGGAACGGACATTGTGTAGGGTGCAACCGGTCCATGATTAACTGTTTATACCACCGGTGTCTATTTCGGATGTTCATGAAATGGGATTACCAGAGGTCTACAGAGGCAAATCAGTATCCAGCAGGATGGTTTCGGCGCTGGGTGAGAAGTACATGTTCTGACGTAACGTGCTGTGGTCTATCCTTGCTGGGATCAGCTGACTGGGTTGTTGTCTGAGAGTCCGATTCTACACACTTTATAGAACACGTCACACATTTTCTTCACATACACGTCTCATATACGTTACACTTTTCTTTTAATAAATTAATCTTTATTAATTTTTAGAAGCAAGAGTTGTTGAGTATGTTGCGTTGGGGAAGTATGAGAAGGGGGCATAGTACGACAGTGAGAGAGTGATAGGAAAAGGTGTCCATAGGCTGATGGAGTGTGTTGGACGGAAGCTGGTGGATTCTCCAGAATATTAAGAGAAAATAAAATATTATAATGTGGGTGTCGAATCTCCTCACTCCAGGGACGACACTTTAAAGGAGGACACGACATTGATCTACATAAATATGTCAGGTTTCCAACGACACGAATATAAGAACGTTATCTACTATGTCGTCAGAAATTATTGTTGGTTCTGAAGATACAATATTTTGATTACAGTTATCAAAGATTTGAAAAATTGAACTCAGATCACGATACCTTTTGTATTTGATCATATGCAGATACTATTCGTTTGCACAGATACAGGAAGATTTGATTAACAAAAATTCAATCGACATATAAACTGTGGTAGTCATAGTTGTGTTAAGAGGAAGGAGAGCGTACATGGACTATGCTGTTACTCATTTCAAATTGAGTTTAAATGTTGTTCGACAGTATGCGAAAGTCTCGACTGTGATCAGCCGTATTACTAGTTCATCATTTGTATCCGTATTGATTGTCCTCATTTACTTCGGATGCTGACCTGGTCTTGACAGGCACTCTGAAGGAGGCAACTACCCATCACCTGATCGTAACTGGTAAAAAGATGCATGCTAATAACATGGCATTGAACTGTTTGTTCACAAGACAGATTCCGTATGCTCCGGTTCACATTTTTACCTCAAATACTTGACCCTGTATACGTCAAGAAAGAAGATAAACAGTCAGTTAACAGAGGAATTATATACATATATACGCGGTTTTACAAGAACGTTCGCAAGAAATTTCTTGAATTACAACGACACAAGATTATGGATGTACAATTTGTAAACAGTCGAAATACACTGAACGTTGAAAGTTTCAGTAATCAAAATTGAATTCCTGGAAACGATGGGTTGTATGAAATTCAAACTGGTACGTGAACATTGAGAATTGAACATTTGAATGAAATCAAGTGAATCTTATTTCAAGATCATGAACAAATTTCTCAGAACATATTGTTTATTCTGGAATTTAAGAAATCTTATGAAATAATTCGAATGCAATGGAATTCGATTATTCAGACATTATGAAGAAAAAAACAATTCGTGCGTACAGAAAAGTACAGCGTTACAATGTGGTCAAGAAACCAAATGATAATTATATTTACCTACGTCAATGAAGATAATATGAAACAGTTTACATTCAATTATGACACTGAAATCATAACCAGATGTTACTGGTTAGTCAAAATCAAGATACGCAATTATTCGTTATCAAATTACGAACTTATTTGGCTACATTATCAAATCTGAGAAATATCAGTGCATGTTTCAACTTTAAGGATATTTGCTCACATTTTACTGCTTGGGAGGAATGGTTCAAAGACATCGAATCAACAAATCCGCATCTACATCTATTATGTCGATACCAGAAGAAATTTCGATCATTATCGTGTTCAGAGGAGACGGTAACTTGTCGGGCAAGGTCAATTAATTCCCCATATTCAAGTTACCGAAATTAATTGAAGTGATTTTACACGCAAGGACAATACTTACGTAATAGAGAACATTAACGCACACTTACACGAGGACGTATTATTCTCAAATTGCTGAAGATGTCGTTACATTGGAGGAACGCAACTCGGTCAATCGGGACCGAACACTAACTTCTTACGTCAGCATACGTGCTACACTGTAGCTATTACACATCCATACACGGATTGATTAACACTGATTATATTGGTGTGATACCAGTTGTTCACGCGGGACTATACACGAGACTCATTCAAGGATTCTTTGGTGGAAACCGGCCACTTCAGGACCACCAACATCAGACACTTGTCATTTAGCCTTTACAATCTATTAAATCTATTACAGGCTATTAAATCTCAGGCTTCATCGTTATACCCAAGCCAATCATGTTTCACAGAGATTGGTCACGGACCGTTCGGGTTTGAGTACAAGTTGATTGTACTCTCGTCACAGCCAGGAGCAATCTACTTGGGTTATACAGTTTCTTCCGTTGACCAACATAAAGGATATAATTTGTCGACCTCATTATATCTACGTTCACGAGAACCAGAATCAGGCCAGTAAATTATTCAATCATGAAATTTACTTCAATCGTTATACAGTGGAATATTCGTTTTGGAGAATAAGCGATACATACAGGAATAACGATACATTTATCACTAATGGATTATAAACATACACGAATCTGGTTTAAAAAACTGTATTATAAAAATGTGAAGGACATTTAAAGACGTCTAATACACCTGATGAAAATAAAGGATAGTTTAATTTACATAGTCATAAATAAAAGAATGCCATGTTAGTCTCACGTGAATCCAGCACGTGATTAAGGGTGTTCATGAGTTCAATGATGGTAAATTGGGTGAATGATGTTAATTTGTTTTCGTCGTTGGTGATGGTCTATTAACCTGTTGTATTTATGCAAAATTTTAGTATATAGATCCTTACATATTTTTTTTTTTGGGACGATTCATGTGGTCTTATAATTTAGTTGATTTTGCTATTACTGATTGATCATACACAAATGTTTGCCATTGGTTATCAAGGGTAATTGCAGGTGAAAGCATTATGAGTTAGCTTCTCTGCATACAGGTGTAAGCATTGGGCAATGATGCCACATGATAACAGTTAATTGAAGGAAAAGATTTATCCGTCATGAAGACATGAAAAGGATTAGATTTATCCTTGAAGGAGAAGAGAGGAATATTTACGGAAATGTTTGATCATTTGATACATGATGAGAACTGGTGCTATTGTGAAATTGCTGGTTTAATGAATTATATTGGTGTATTATTGGGTAGTTAAGTACTGATTGGTTGTAATTATTATACAGATAATGAATCTTAGTAAGACACTCTTCATCCGTTGTCAAGATGACAGAATAAAGTCTCAAAATGTTGAAAACATTTTGAAAATTAGAGGGGGTGAGTGCCATAACCTAAACCAGGCTATGAAAGGAGAGACACAGTTTGCACAACATGAGTTGAAGAAGATTGGGAAAATGTGCAAGACGTTTTTGGTGCAAGCGCGAAAGCGACACAAAAACGTCACTTAGAGAGCAGTGAGAGATGGCCTGCCGTCCAGCTCGGACGAGGCATGTCTGCTGGAGCATGGCGAACGGTTTGTTACGCCACTCTTTGTGTGCAGCTGTGTGAATGTCAGATGTCACGTATCTTATATTCCCTGTCGAGCTGTTGTGTATCAGAAAGCATGGATGGATTAAAAGCAATTGTCAAGAAGAAAGTCTTCGTGAGATTGTATTCCAGTGCCTATGTTGGTCTTCTATAAAACAAGGTATCAAGTATCATTCATATTATGTTAAACCCTAGATACATCAATGAGCCCATGTCAATGCACTTCATGACAGTCCCCACTACATTTTGTGAGGAAATATCATGATCACTGTTGGCTATTACAGCCTTTGCCGCATCTTCCCATACAATCATTATTACAGCTTGTAATTACAGTTTTACAACCATACAATCACAATATCAAAGTTTGAAATTACATTTTCTCATACAATCACATTAACACAGCTAGCTAGTATAACTTCACTACCAAAACTATCATCACAGCTCGCTATTACAGCTTCACTACCATACAATCACATTTTCACAACTTCACTACCATACAATCACATTTTCACAACTTCACTACCATACAATCACATTTTCACAACTTCACTACCATACAATCACATTATCACAGCCTTTCATGACCAACCAACACAATGCTCATGACCCTCACCCTTTGAGCAGCTTGTACAGCATACAACCAAACGAGAACCAGTCTGCGCTGGAGTCATAAGCTGTGCCCTTCTGTAGTACTTCTGGTGCCATGTATCCATGTGTCCCGCTTCAGAAACAGAAAGAACAGAAAACATCCTGAACCAGAATTACACAATTCAAAGAAAACAACAAAAATGTTCCCAATGTTTAAACAATAAAGTAAGTGCATTTCATTCTTTTTCTTCTTCTACTTTGTATCCTCTAGAGGGGCATATGCCCTCAACCAAACCATGGCAAGGTGTCTTATCTTTTGCGATCTCCTACAGCTACCTCCATGTCCTCCCAATATTACTTATACCAGGTGTTTGAAAGTCTCACAACACTTTGTATGCAGAACAAATTTGAAATATGATGTCATCAAAACATGTGCTCCACAGTCCATCATGAAGCAATATGCATCGAATGGCTGTCATCTGCTGCACTTCAAACAGAATGACATTATCAACGGAAGACAATTTTTTTTTTATGTGTTCTACATACAAAGTGTAGTGAGACTTTATAAACATCCGGTTTCTGTCTGTAATTTTCTTCTCTAAGTGTTTTTAAATCTCCCACTATTTAATTTGCCTCTTGGGCTCCAGGTAAGAGAGTGTCTAGTTATATTGGTTTTCGCAGTGTGTATTCTATCCAGTGCCAGTGTCTTGTCTTCACCTCTTGAGTGAATGGAGTAAGCTTAGTAGTCTCCATCAGCTCCACAATGGTGATTCCCACTATTCTGAATCTGTGTAGTTTAATAGAAATTCTTTCACATTTCATACACACCAACAAACATTTTGGAGAAAACAACAAATATTTTGGGGAAAACAACAGAAACCGCCAGAATGTGTACACCAGAGTTAAGGACAAACATGAAGCTGTGAGAAGAGAATCTCCGTGCTGACTTCCAATGGATAACTGATGAATGAAAGATGAGGAAATGTGACCAACTCCTCATGGGGACAGTGGGCAGAAACACGTTGGGATAATGAATAAAAGATGAGGGAATGTGACCAACTCCTCAAGGGGACAGTGAGCAGAAACACGTTGGGATGATGAATCAAAGATGAGGGAATGTGACCAACTCCTCATGGGGACAGTGAGCAGAAACACGTTGGGATGATGAATGAAAGATGAGGAAATGTGACCAACTCCTCATGGGGACAGTGAGCAGAAACACGTTGGGATGATGAATGAAAGATGAGGGAATGTGACCAACTCCTCAAGGGGACAGTGAGCAGAAACACGTTGGGATGATGAATGAAAGATGAGGGAATGTGACCAACTCCTCATGGGGACAGTGAGCAGAAACACGTTGGGATGATGAATGAAAGATGAGGGAATGTGACCAACTCCTCAAGGGGACAGTGAGCAGAAACACGTTGGGATGATGAATGAAAGATGAGGGAATGTGACCAACTCCTCATGGGGACAGTGAGCAGAAACACGTTGGGATGATGAATGAAAGATGAGGAAATGTGACCAACTCCTCAAGGGGACAGTGAGCAGAAACACGTTGGGATGATGAATGAAAGATGAGGGAATGTGACCAACTCCTCATGGGGACAGTGAGCAGAAACACGTTGGGATGATGAATGAAAGATGAGGAAATGTGACCAACTCCTCAAGGGGACAGTGAGCAGAAACACGTTGGGATGATGAATGAAAGATGAGGGAATGTGACCAACTCCTCATGGGGACAGTGAGCAGAAACACGTTGGGATGATGAATGAAAGATGAGGGAATATGACCAACTCCTCATGGGGACAGTGAGCAGAAACACGTTGGGATGATGAATGAAAGATGAGGAAATGTGACCAACTCCTCATGGGGACAGTGAGCAGAAACACGTTGGGATGATGAATGAAAGATGAGGAAATGTGACCAACTCCTCATGGGGACAGTGAGCAGAAACACGTTGGGATGATGAATGAAAGATGAGGGAATGTGACCAACTCCTCATGGGGACAGTGAGCAGAAACACGTTGGGATGATGAATGAAAGATGAGGGAATGTGACCAACTCCTCATGGGGACAGTGAGCAGAAACACGTTGGGATGATGAATGAAAGATGAGGAAATGTGACCAGCTCCTCATGGGGACAGTGAGCAGAAACACGTTGGGATGATGAATGAAAGATGAGGGAATATGACCAACTCCTCAAGGGGACAGTGAGCAAAAACACGTTGGGATGATGAATGAAAGATGAGGAAATGTGACCAACTCCTCAAGGGGACAGTGAGCAGAAACACGTTGGGATGATGAATGAAAGATGAGGGAATGTGACCAACTCCTCATGGGGACAGTGAGCAGAAACACGTTGGGATGATGAATGAAAGATGAGGGAATGTGACCAACTCCTCATGGGGACAGTGAGCAGAAACACGTTTGGATGATGAATGAAAGATGAGGGAATGTGACCAACTCCTCAAGGGGACAGTGAGCAGAAACACGTTGGGATGATGAATGAAAGATGAGGGAATGTGACCAACTCCTCATGGGGACAGTGAGCAGAAACACGTTGGGATGATGAATGAAAGATGAGGGAATGTGACCAACTCCTCATGGGGACAGTGAGCAAAAACACGTTGGGATGATGAATGAAAGATGAGGGAATGTGACCAACTCCTCATGGGGACGGACAGTGAGCAGAAACACGTTTGGATGATGAATAAAAGATGAGGGAATGTGACCAACTCCTCATGGGGACAGTGAGCAGAAACACGTTGGGATGATGAATGAAAGATGAGGAAATGTGACCAACTCCTCAAGGGGACAGTGAGAAGAAACACCTTGGGATGATGAATGAAAGATGAGGAAATGTGACCAACTCCTCAAGGGGACAGTGAGAAGAAACACGTTGGGATGATGAATGAAAGATGAGGAAATGTGACCAACTCCTCAAGGGGACAGTGAGAAGAAACACGTTGGGATGATGAATAAAAGATGAGGAAATGTGACCAACTCCTCATGGGGACAGTGAGAAGAAACACGTTGGGATGATGAATGAAAGATGAGGAAATGTGACCAACTCCTCAAGGGGACAGTGAGAAGAAACACGTTGGGATGATGAATAAAAGATGAGGAAATGTGACCAACTCCTCATGGGGACAGTGAGAAGAAACACGTTGGGATGATGAATGAAAGATGAGGGAATGTGACCAACTCCTCATGGGGACAGTGAGAAGAAACACGTTGGGATGATGAATGAAAGATGAGGGAATGTGACCAACTCCTCATGGGGACAGTGAGCAGAAACACGTTGGGATGATGAATGAAAGATGAGGGAATGTGACCAACTCCTCATGGGGACAGTGAGCAGAAACACGTTGGGATGATGAATGAAAGATGAGGGAATGTGACCAACTCCTCATGGGGACAGTGAGCAAAAACACGTTGGGATGATGAATGAAAGATGAGGGAATGTGACCAACTCCTCATGGGGACAGTGAGCAGAAACACGTTGGGATGATGAATGAAAGATGAGGAAATGTGACCAACTCCTCATGGGGACAGTGAGCAGAAACAGGTTGGGATGATGAATGAAAGATGAGGGAATGTGACCAACTCCTCATGGGGACAGTGAGCAGAAACACGGGATGATGAATGAAAGATGAGGGAATGTGACCAACTCCTCATGGGGACAGTGAGCAGAAACACGTTGGGATGATGAATGAAAGATGAGGGAATGTGACCAACTCCTCATGGGGACAGTGAGCAGAAACACGTTGGGATGATGAATGAAAGATGAGGGAATGTGACCAACTCCTCATGGGGACAGTGAGCAGAAACACGTTGGGATGATGAATGAAAGATGAGGGAATGTGACCAACTCCTCATGGGGACAGTGAGCAGAAACACGTTGGGATGATGAATGAAAGATGAGGAAATGTGACCAACTCCTCATGGGGACGGACAGTGAGCAGAAACACGTTTGGATGATGAATAAAAGATGAGGGAATGTGACCAACTCCTCATGGGGACAGTGAGCAGAAACACGTTGGGATGGTTACTGCATCAGAGGAGTGAGCACTCATGGAAATACTCAAAGTGTGGTGACGTCGTTTGTCATTTCCTGATGGTTGCCATGGGTGATTACATTAGTAGTAATTAAAACAGGTCTGAAAACAAGTCAGATGCTCACACTGACTTCTTGTCCTTGACCTGGGGATGTAAATTACAAGTACCTCTGAAGTTGGAGGAGGTTGGCCTGATGGTGAGGGTCACTGGTAATAGGCAAAGCAAATAGACACTAACAAACAGTCCAGTGCTGCTAAAAGTAGTAGCATGAAGAGAAAGCATAAAAATATAATAAAATTAATAAATATATAATACACTAATAATAATAAATTAATAAAAAAGCATAAAAGAGTAGCACTCGGGCTACGCTCGAGTTCAAAGCAAGCAAACTTTAAAAAAAAATAAATACTCACACACTGGCATGGGGCTTCTTTTTGGAGAAATCACAAGCCAGGCCCAGATCAGATATCCGTACATGTCCATTCTCGTCCAGTAATATGTTCGCTGGCTGGGAATACACAAAAAGACAAGAGACTGAAGAGAATTATGACACCCTACATGGTTGACTGTTGAGTGATATGATGATAACTTGAGAAATGGCTGGATGACAAGAGTGAGTAGTTGAGTGCTGCAGGGGTTTAACATTACTACATCCAATATTGCTTTCTGAACAACCCACAACTCATTCTATAGAAATAGTAACAAAAAGTAAATATGATAAAGAAGATATAATAAAAAATAGTAAGGCACTGCTTCCTAATGAGCCACAGTTGACTTTGAACCCTTGACCCAGTACGACAAGGATAAACTGCACATCTCACCACCCCCTCTCACTTTTTTCTTTAGAAGGGAAAGAGTTCAGAGTTAGTTGCTTATCCTTTAAGGCCGTCGAGGTCAACACCAGAATTTTTACTGTTGTGATCTCTTAGCAAGTTTACATTCAGTATTTTCCATTGCTTTCTGAATGACCGGCATCCATACCATTTTGTAAAAAACCACGCAAGGCGGTCTGCTGTTAAATTGCCCGCAGCAGTGTTTTGAACACAGGTATGCGGGATTACGAACTGCACCCATAAATCCTTCGCCATGGAGCCAGGAAAAAAGAAGGGAAAAACAATGTTAATTTCTTAAGAATAAGTTTATCATTATCATCATGTGCCATGTCAATAAGCGTAAGCGGATTGTGGTTGGAAAAGGTAAAGTATACCATGGACATACAGAAAAACAAATGAAAGAGTCCTTCAAGACACACATGAAAATCGTACATTGATTAGAGAAATCAGACAGACAGGCAGTGAAGATTTTTTAGCTATGTTATGAGATATCATTCAAAATGCAATGGCAAACTACTAAATGTAAAACTTGCCATGAAATCACAGTCAAAACATGCTGAGGTTGACTGTGATGTGCTGAAAGGATATACAACTTAACTTCTTTTTATTATACATAAACTTAAAACATAGGTGACAATTGGCAAATACTGATGGATAGAACAGCAAGGGGAATGAAAGTAATATATTCCTGAATGGCTTGGCCTTCCAACAAACTTGGAAGAAGAACTCGGACCTGATCCAAGGCTCTGGTGATCATGTGAGATGGTGAAATATGAGCGCTCATGCTTTTTGGCATGGCACATGATGATGATAAGACAAGCCATCTAAAGTTTTTGCTTACTCTGATCCTGACTCTTCAGTTTGTCTATCTCAGTGGTATTCAACCTTTTTTGGTCCATGCCCCCATTTACCATATGTTCAGAACGTCATTCCCCCCCCCCCTTTTCAAATTTCCTCCCTATAAATCCCCCCCCCCTGCCCCTACACAGTATACATAAAAATGGAAGCTAAATTTAATAACACATACTAGAACAAGTCTAGACATCTACATAAAATGTGATTTGCGGGTCTACTTACGTTATAAAACGAATTTCATAAGGGCGAGAAGTACAGAACTGTAAAATTTAGAGGGAAAAGCAATGTCAAGTAACTGGTTCCTGTATTAATGCGATCTTGAAAACCACTGGTCTATCTGAACCTCCACCCCCTCTGTGAGTGTGTGTCTAGTATAGAGTTGGTAGGAAGATTGTATTGCAGAGTGCTTTTTTGGTATCTATGGTTAGTTAGTCAACAGATCATCGTCATTGCACATCGAACCATTCAGTCCATAAGTGCTCGGATCTATGGTACTGCCAGTCACCACTAATCTTCATTTATAATCATGTCTCTCCAAAAGCCACTTTCCATCAGCCCTTAAAATTGCTGAAGTGTTTTCTCATGTAAAATCTGGTTCATTAGACGAGGGACTCTTGAGCAACTATAGGCCCATTTCCATATAATATCACTATCAAACACCGCTAGAAAAGCCCATTATGTTTACAGCAGACATTTTACAATGTTTATTTCAATGTAAATATAACATTCATGATAGATAATTGATGTGCCACAGATGAGTGATTGGAAAGACTGATTGTAGGACAGGTCTGCGTGCCCAATTTGTGACCCTTTGAAAACAAGTTTCTTCGTTTCTAACTCTCTATCTGCATTCCATCTCAATCTGTTTCAATATCTTTATCTTTTTATTATCTTCTTATGTTCCCTTACCTTCTTCTGTACCTCTATATTTCTATTTCTCTCTCTCTCTTGTTGCTATCTCTCTTTAATGTGTCTAATTCCATCTTTCTTTCTCTCTCTTTCTGCTATTACTCTCTCTCTCTCTCTCTCTCTCTCTCTATGTTCATCTACCTCCCTCTGTTGTTTATCTCAGTCTCTCCTTCCCTATATTTCCCATCTCTGCCTCAATCTTTCTCTCTACCTCCTCCTTATGCATTTGTCTCTATTTCTACAAAAATAACCAAACAATAACAAGATATTTGTAATTTTTGTTAATTTAACTTCAACCACCTTCATTATCATCATAAAATTCATCATCATCACCACCACCACCCTGCAGATATAGATACAACCATTCAGGCCATCAAAGAATCACATTCTACAGCCTTACCAAAGTACTACAATTTCTGAATTAATTTGGTTTTCTTGACAAGATAACCAGGCCCCATCATAAATTTCACTTTCATTTCAGTTCAGCATTCAACCACACTGGTGTGTTTGACACCCCTCTAGAAGAGGCCCACCCGTCTTGATACCAACGACAACATTGATCATAAACCCCAGTAGGCTTTCATCTTGCCAGGTCATGAAAGGCAATTTATTGCTGCTACACAAATTGGTCTGATGGTTAGTGCTGGACCCATTTGCTCTCACTCTTTCAGGGCTGGAGTCAAAACAAGACTTGTTTATCTCGTGTCTCTTGATAGTGCTGCCACTTTCTAGGCGGGAGAGGTTGGACAGCTTGGTAGAATATTCTAGATAGCAGTGGCTGAGCTGGTTGGTAGAATGTTCTAGACAGCACAGGTTGAACCGAACAGCTTGGTAGAATGTTCTAGACAGATATAATTGAAGAGCTTAGAAGAATGTTCTAGACAGTAGTGGTTAGATAATTTCATAGAATGCTCTAGATCAGGGGAGGGCAAACTACGGCCCGCAGGTCACATGCGACCTGGCAACTGATATTATGCGGCCCTCGAGGGCATTTAGAAATAAAATTTTTTACTTAGTTTTTAAGTTATTTTGTTGAATTTTTTTACAGATGGGTAAGAGATCTCAGGGTCAGCCTCTACTATGATACAAAGATGTGTGTAAACAGGACATGATTGATACAGGAATTGATAATGCACATTGGGAGCAAGTTGCTGCTGAACGTGTTGCATGGAGGGCAAATATCAGAAATGGAATAAAGTCAAAGGAGAAAATTATTGCAGATAAGTCATACACTGAGCATGTGAGACTTAAGATGTTGCATGATGGTGGAAATTACCACATGTTCACATGCACCCACTGTGAACGAACATTTACAGTGCAAATTGGCCTTATCAGTCACATTTGCTACCGCCATGGGTAAACGTTATTGTGCCTTTTTGAAGCACAAACTATCGTCTGTCAAGACGGCAAGGTGCCAATGAATGACAGAATTTCATGTATCGTCAGGATTGTTTTAACATTTTTCTTTCTAATTTTCTATTTTTGTAAACAGTCCTTGACCTTCGTTATGTAATGCTAAAATTCCAATTTATCGATTGTAATATAGAGAAATATTTATCGACATGTAAAAATTTAATAGGGATGATGCTTTGAAAAACAGATATTTCTCCAGTGAATAAAATTATTTATTTTGCATGAAAATATTAAATTTAAAAGTTTTTTGCCATTATAAATTATTTCCACATTTACAATGTTCAAATTAATTTATTTGTTGTAGTAGTCTTGACATATTTCTTAAATTTATTCTGAGTTTACTCCTTGTTTTCCTAATCTTTTATTTTCACACACAGTCGGAAGTTGGTTTTGTTTAATTTCCTTTTTAAAGTTTGTAAACTTCTAACTGTTAGAATTTTTTTTAAACAATGAGTGTCACTAAAAAAAAAAGTAAGATTGAAGATGAATGCCGTGTTTTTAATGATGAATGGACAACTAAGTACTGTTATATAAATCAGTTTGCTTGTTGTGTTGTGAGTCAGTGGCTGCCTTCAAGGAGTACAATTTAAAAAGACATTATCAACACAACATTCAGATTTCGAATACAATTTAACAACCGAAGAGAGGGAAAGGAAATGCCTGGAGTTGGTGAAAAAGTTGGAGAAACAGCAATCTGTTTTCACTAAACAGTCTCCAATTCAAGATGCTGCAACAGAAACTAGTCTTGTGCTGTCACACAGAATTGTAAAACAGAACAAGCCATTTTCTGATGGCGAGTTCATCGAGGAATGTTTGCTAGATGCAGCAAACATTATGTGTCCAGACCAAAAAAACAAATTTGACAACATTACTTTATCAAGGAGAACTGTGGTCAGACGTGTTGACAATATAAGTGACAATTTGATTCATAAACTTCAAGATTCAAGTAAACAATTTTTGTGGTACTCTCTTGCATTGGATGAGAGTACCGATGTACATGATACTGCCCAATTATTGATATTTATACGTGGAATAAACACTTCTTTCAAACTCACTGAAGAGTTACTGAATGTTGAGTCACTCAAAGACACTACCACAGGCCATGATATATTCAATGCTGTTACTAACTGTATTGAAAGAACTGGGTTGGTTTGGAACAAGGTGGCAAGAGTTACAACTGACGGAGCTCATGCTTTGGCTGGAAAAAATGTAGGTCTGGTAAAGTAGATAAGTGATCAGATTAAAGCAGAATATCCTGACCACACATTATTACCACTTCACTGCGTGATCCATCAAGAAAGTCTGTGTAAAACTGTTTTGAATATCAAGCATGTTATTGACCCAGTTGTCAATATCATCAACCTCATCAGATGAAGAGGACTTAATCACTGACAGTTCAAGGCATTACTTGACGATTTGGAAACTGAACATTCCTATGTCCTGTATCACACCAGTGTTTGATGGCTGAGTCTCGGCAAGGTGTTGAGATGAGTGTACGACCTCAGAGAAGAAATAGTGATGTTTCTAGAGATGAAGGGCATTGAATGTGGTAGCTTAGTAGATGTTCTAGACAGCACAGGTTGAACTGACATAGAAACACACCATCAATTTTCTATGTACCATTAGATCTCTGCACACCACATACACACAACACAGACGACCAATTCTTTTCACACCATAAATTCCCTTCACACCATAAATTCCCTTCACGCCATCAATTCCCTTCACGCCATCAATTCCCTTCACACCATCAATTCTCTACACACCATTAATTCCGTTCATGCCATCAATTCTCTGCACACCATAAATTCTCTATGCACTATCAATTCTCTTCATACTATGAATTCTCTACACACCATAAATTTTCTACCACATACTATCATTTCTCTTCACACAACTAATACTTTTCACATTATGAATTCTCTACACATTATCAATTCTCTACTATACACCATCAAATCTCTACTATATACCATCAATTCTCTTCACACCATCAATTCTCTACACACCATCAATTCTCTACACACCACAAATTCTCTTCACACTATCAATTCCCTTCACAGTATGAATTCTCTAAACACCATAAATTCTCTACTACATACCCTCAATTCTCTTCACACCATCAATACTCAATGCACCATCAATTCTCAACATACCAATTCTCAATGCATCATCAATCCTTAACACACCATAAATTTTCTCCACACCATCAATTCTCTATACAAGACATACCTTCAAATCTCTATAGACCACATAGCGACTGTGCATATGTTCCAGCCCCAGCATGACCTCAGCGGCGTAAAACCGCACCTCCTTCTCTGTGAAGATGCCATGTTGAGACAGATGGTAGTGCAGGTCGCCTCCGTTCATGAGGTCAAGTATGAAGCAGAGTTTCTCCGGCGTTTGAAAGGCATACGTCATACACACAATGAATGGACTGCCTTCCTAGGAGACCAAAGACAAGCAGAGGTCAGACAGTCAGACTACACCAGTAATGGACACTTTTATGTGTCTTAAGGCATATGTAATACACACAATGAATGGACTGCCTTCCTAGGATGATAATAGACAAGCAGAGGTCCAACACGGACAGGCTACACCAGTAACGGACACTTTTATGTGTCTTAAGGCACATGTAATACACACAATGAATGGACTGCCTTCCTAGGATGATCATAGACAAGCAGAGGTCACACACAGTCAGACTACACCAGTAATGGACACTTTTATGTGTCTTAAGGCACATGTAATACACACAATGAATGGACTGTCTTCCTAGGATGACCATAGACAAGCAGAGGTCCAGCACGGACAGGCTACACCAGTAACTGACACTTTTACTTGTCTTAAGGCACAATTTGCATAGATAAGTCAAGTAATGGCCAGCGTTTGAAATGCATACGTCATACACACAATGAATGGACTACCTTCCTAGGATGATCATAGACAAGCTGGGGTCAAACACCATCAGATTACACCAGTAACAGACACTTATATGTGTCTTAAGGCATATGTAACACACACAATGAATGGACTGCCTTCCTAAGATGACCATAGACAAGCTGGGGTCAAACACTGTCAGATTACACCAGTAACAGACACTTTTATGTGTCTGAAGGCATATGTAACACACACAATGAATGGACTGCCTTCCTAAGATGATCATAGACAAGCTGGGGTCAAACACTGTCAGATTACACCAGTAACAGACACTTTTATGTGTCTGAAGGCATATGTAACACACACAATGAATGGACTGCCTTCCTAGGATGACCACAGGCAAGCTGGGGTCAAACGCAGACAGACTACACCAGTGTTTCCCAACCTTTTTTGTGCTATGCCCCACCTAAGCCTTTCTAAAATTCCTATGCCCCACCCCAACATTGCATCATTTTTATATTCAAAAATTTCATACAAGAGACAACATTGCAGTTATAGGCTTATTTCAGGCGAACGAAAGAAGAAGAGGAAGATATTCAAAAATTGAAATGTTCACTAAAGAAACTTGAATTTTTTTTAGAAGGGCTCACATTTCCAGAGTGGGCAGAGCCCCCCCCCCCCCCCCCCCCCCCCCCCCCCCCAGGTTCCGCGTCCCTGTGTGTCGGTTCTGTTGGGTGAATTTATTTTTTTTTTTGGGGGGGGGGGGGGGGATATTTGGCGGTTACCCCAGACAAGCTGGTTCCCCCGCCTC
Source organism: Cepaea hortensis (assembly GCA_963921405.1). Lineage (NCBI taxonomy): Eukaryota > Metazoa > Mollusca > Gastropoda > Stylommatophora > Helicidae > Cepaea > Cepaea hortensis. The sequence continues at coordinate 425,316,584 of OY992876.1, forward strand.
CCCCTTTTTTGTGTGGGCCCTTAGTCTCAATGTGAGCTATTGCCCACAGTGGTCCACCAGGCCCACATCTAAGGTGAAGATATGTGATGGGTTTTTATTTGATCATCCCGGCCGGGAGCCATATGGCTGGTAAGGCCTATTTTGGCTCAAAATGTTCTTTGACACTTTGAATAGGTTATAATGAGTACGTCATTGGTACTTTCCAGCAGTGACTATTGTAACTAGTTTAATGAATTTTTTAGCACATTTTTTACTGACGTCCTATACTTAATTTTTCAAAATTGTTCTACACACTTCACTCTAGTAGATGCAAGCCTTTTTTAGGAATCACTCAAAATGAATGCCAAAGCTTCTGACGAAAGCATTAATGCTGTTTTCCACAGGATTCACAATCAATTAATCAATCAAATCATGTCGCTGCAATTCCTTGATTACACAAAATAATCAAGAACGTATGTCCCTCCCACACCAGTTGATTGAGAAGTATTTATACGTTCTGCAACATATAAATATATAACATAGTTTTCTCCGGTGATTACATTCAGAGAGGATTGTGGCGCGACCTGGGAATTTATTTCACCGTGGAGACGTCACTGAGAGTAATCAGCCACTGGTGATCAGTCCAGAGGGGGTTGAGCAGCACTCGTAAGCTTACTGCCATGTCAACCTGCTTTCTTGGCATAATTCTTATCACTTATCCCAGTACTGACTATAGACAACACAGACAGACAGACAGACAGACAGCAGACAGACAGACAGAGGGAGAGAAAACATCACTTACCCCAGTACTGACTAGAGACAACACAGACAGACAGACAGACATCACTTACCCCAGTACTGACTTGAGACAGACAGACAGACAGACATACAGACAAACAGACATCACTTACCCCAGTACTGACTAGAGACAACACAGGCAACACAGACAGACAGACAGACATCACTTACCCCAATACTGACTAGAGACAACACAGACAGACATCACTTACCCCAGTACTGACTAGAGACAACACATACAGACAGACAGCACTTACCCCAGTACTGACTAGAGACAACACAGACAGACAGACAGACAGACATACATCACTTACCCCAGTACTGACTAGAGACAACACAGACAGACAGACAGACATCACTTAACCCAGTACTGACTAGAGACAACACAGACAAACAGACATCACTTACCCCAGTACTGACTAGAGACAACACAGGCAACACAGACAGACAGACAGACATCACTTACCCCAATACTGACTAGAGACAACACAGACAGACAGACATCACTTACCCCAGTACTGACTAGAGACAACACATACAGACAGACAGCACTTACCCCAGTACTGACTAGAGACAACACAGACAGACAGACAGACAGACAGACATACATCACTTACCCCAGTACTGACTAGAGACAACACAGACAGACAGACAGACATCACTTAACCCAGTACTGACTAGAGACAACACAGACAGACAGACATCACTTACCCCAGTACTGACTAGAGAAAACACAGACAGACATCATTTACCCCAGTACTGACTAGAGACAACACAGACAGACATCACTTACCCCAATACTGACTAGAGACAACACAGACAGACAGACATAACTTACCCCAGTACTGACTAGAGACAACACATACAGACAGACAGCACTTACCCCAGTACTGACTAGAGACAACACAGACAGACAGACATACATACATCACTTACCCCAGTACTGACTAGAGACAACACAGACAGACAGACAGACAGACATCACTTAACCCAGTACTGACTAGAGACAACACAGACAGACAGACATCACTTACCCCAGTACTGACTAGAGACAACACAGACATCATTTACCCCAGTACTGACTAGAGACAACACAGACAGACATCACTTACCCCAGTACTGACTAGAGACAACACAGACAGACAGACATCACTTACCCCAGTACTGACTAGAGACAACACAGACAGACATCATTTACCCCAGTACTGACTAGAGACAACACAGACAGACATCACTTACCCCAGTATTGACTATAGACAACACAGACAGACATCATTTACCCCAGTACTGACTAGAGACAACACAGACAGACATCACTTACCCCAGTACTGACTAGAGACAACACAGACAGACAGACAGACATCACTTACCCCAGTACTGACTAGAGACAACATAGACAGACAGACAGACAGACAGACAGACATCACTTACCCCAGTACTGAATAGAGACAACACAGACAGACAAACAGACATCACTTACCCCAGTACTGACTAGAGACAACACAGACAGACATCACTTACCCCAGTACTGACTAGAGACAACACAGACAGACAGACATCACTTACCCCAGTACTGACTAGAGACAACACAGACAGACAGACAGACAGACAGACAGACAGACAGACAGACAGACAGACAGCACTTACCCCAGTACTGAATAGAGACAACACAGGCAGACAGACAGACAGACAGACATCACTTACCCCAGTACTGACTAGAGACAACACACAGACAGACAGACAGACATCACTTACCCCAGTACTGACTAGAGACAACACAGACAACACAGACAGACAGACAGACAGACAGACATCACTTACCCCAGTACTGACTAGAGACAACATAATCCGTTCGTTGAGGGCCAGAGTCTCTCCACCTTTCATTTTGATCCTCTTCTTATCTAGACATTTCATTGCATACCTGAAAATATACACACCAACCACCTATAGTATTATCCCTGTCTTAACTACCACACCTGAATGTTAGTACATGCGCACACACTCTCACATACACCACAAGGTACAAGAGGAACAACCACATGTAGTAACAGCCCTGTCTTAACTATCACACCTGAATGTTGGTGCACGTGCACACTCTCTCTCACATACACCAACACCCTGCAACTTTCAGCAATAGCCAGGTCTTATCATCACTCTAGAGCAGTGGTTCTCAACCAGTGGGGAATTCTCCCCCGGGAGGGAATTTTAGGGTTTCCAGGAAAGGGGGGGGGGGGGAGAAAGGGGGGGGGGAGAAATTAAGATTATTTCAAGATTGCATTGATACAAGAAACAATTACTTGATATTGTTTTTCCCTCCATAGTTTGTGGTTATCTACTTTTCGCTCTTCTGAAATTTGTTTGAGGGGGGGGGGGGGGGGGAAGAGAAGAAATTACATTCTGAAAATATGGTAAAGGAGTGCATGGGCCAAATAAGTTGAGAACCACTGCTCTAGAAGTTCTCTGTAGAACACAAGGATCCAGCTGTTTCTTTCCTATTCAGGTTATCCTATTTAAATGGTGCCAAAGTGCCAAACTTTTAACTTCACTTGCCCCATCTGGCATGGGTTGTCATTGTCTCACCTTTATTTCCTGGTTGTTCAATGTGCCATTTGTCACAAGATAGCCCGTAGGCTGGCCTCACGTCTTATTTAGGACGGGGAATCACTGCGCTATATTTAGCCATAGAAACCCCGAAGGGAGATCCCCTTTCAGTATCTTTCTAAAAACTTCTAGAAGGTCTGTTCTAGGAATTTCTTTTCTAGTTTGCATGATCAGACTTAGAGGAATTCAACTTTCTCGTGAGGAGACATGAAATCTTAGAGAAAGTCAAGGCCCACGTAAAAGTGGCAATTCTCTGGGACCGTGAGACTTGCTACGGGGTCCAAGGTTGTGTTGTTAACTAGTGGCAGTGTGTGATTTTTTGTTCGACTGGAAGGACAAATTTGGAGAAAAGCCGGCCTGTCTTCATAGAGTTTAGAGACTCGACAAATGATATGGCGAGTTATGAGGATGTTTTCTTTGAGACAGGTAATGGGAAATAATATTTTTGTGTCGCCGCGTACAAACGAATGACCCAATTACCAGTGTTAGGCTGACCGAGATTCGCGAGTCACACGTAGGCAAGGTCACGCATTTCTAATTAGTTGTTATTGATCGGGCAGTTGCAGCCGTGTGTTGGAAAGCCGTGCGGTGTAAATTCGCTCTTAAAAAGCCACCACATTGACTATTGATATCTGTTAGAGATTAATCAATGTCTATTCGGATCACCACATTCGGAGCTTTCATATGAATATAATTGCCTTATTTACGTGATGGAATTGTTCGGCGAAGCAACCAGTGGCGCAGCAGCAAAGAGATACGTAGTTCTGTGGTTACGTCCGGTGAGCCAGGTCAAGTCCCAGCCGAGTGGAATAGGATGGAATGGTACATAGGTGAGATTATTATGTGTCTCAGTGAACAACGTCAACCAAGCGGGATGGAGTTCCGGCCGGGTTACAGCGTTACGTTATCCGATAACGACTGTGCAAGTAAATGGGTTTCAGCCAGAATCTGGACGCACCTCCTCCTCGATACTCTTCTCTGTTTTCTTATAGTTAAATCAACTTTGTGTATAGACAACACGGAGGTATTTTCTTCGATTGAGAGGGGGAAAGAGAGAGGTGGTTATAGAAATGCTGCTGCCATGAGCCAAATTAGTATAGAAATAAGAGAGCAAGGGAAGGAATCCAGAATAATTTGGTACAGTGGGAGTTTTATACCTTAATGCTGGGACACACCGTGATGTGTGGACAGAAGCGGGGGAGATAAACCGGGGAAACACCAGTAGGAGTTAAGATTCCCCTTACTGAGGGCTACAGAGTCGGGTCGAGCACTGCTAAAAAATATCTCATGCGAGTTGTGAGACATGCAAAAAGAGAGCGATCCGAAGTTCAGCTGAGGAGTGAACAGGATTTGAAAAGTGATTCAGTGGCTCAGGGTCAGACAGAAAACATTGTACGTTCTATGTTGAAGAAATTACGACCATCAACCATTTTCCATGTCAAAGATTAAGTTTATTTGCCAATTTGATTCAATGGGACGTTGTGATATTTTGTTATTTGGAAGAACCTGTGAATGTGTATAGGGAAGTGTTCAGATGCTGACAATCGTAAGTAGTTTTTTTGTGTGTACTACATTTAGCAAAGCTATTGTTAGCAAGTGATGGGACCTTGACTATAAACGAGAGTAAACTCAGGCCACCTCCGACATGCCACCATGACTTAGGCAGTGTTGCGTATGGAGCAAGACACGACCGGGTCAGTATGATGGATGCAAAGTGAAGTGGGTTCAATAAAAGCTTTGAAATCGCTGGGACACAGTCCTTCTTGTTGTTCTTCAGTGTGTTAAGAGTGCCAGGAGTCGTGAATTGAACGAGCCAGAAGAATGAATGCATCAAACACCCCTAATAACATCATGGCAGCTGCAGACTGCAGTACACAAATATTGTAGCTGATCCAGACGACCAGCAGACCTGTTCAATGTGGTTATGTTGCCCGGAAGGGGGCAAACGAATGGGGATTTGATGACAACGCTTATGTCTTATGCAGACAGTTGGCTTACCTGTTTAGGTAATATTCTTTACCTTTTATTGAAGAGGATGAATTGAATTGAATTGAATTGAATTGAACTTTATTTAAAAAGGGTTGCAAATTGGGCACATAGGCCCATTTTACATTTGGCCCTTCCAATCACTCATCTTTCGTTCATCAACAGTGCATAATACATTCACTAGGAACTCTCCAGTCACGCTCGGTTAGGGGAAGTAGTTGGATGGGATGTCAGCTGTTTAAAGTTGGTCTGGGGCTGAGAACCCAGTGGGAAACACACTTGGATGAAGGGAGAGAGGAAGAAAGACGGGATGGTGTGCCAATAGGTTGTGGATGTCATCTGTGTTGTGAAGACCGGACCTGTCAACTATAAAACGTAGGCCTTCCAAGATGAAGCTGATCCAGGGGCTACCTGACATTGAGGACCCCTTTCCCATGTTTTCTCTCACACATGCTCTCTTTATGTATGATGAACAGGGTTAGTTAGCACATTGTAACATATATACCAATTACTGAGGGCATAGTTAAGTATGCAGGGTTGTTACAGGGTTCTGTAACTAGTGGCTCTCCTTACAGGGTCAGCCTTCTAGTGTGAAGCACCAACCCAGTCTGTATTGAAGATGGAAAAGTGGAGCCAGGCCAGTAACAGTGCACTATATTTCCGCCTGAGAGGTCTCCTTCAGCCACGTTACGACCTAATCTGAAGGTCCGGCCCAGAAACCACCTACCCCAACTTGAAATAAGTAAGAACATTCTATTGCTATGCCATGATGCACATGTGATTTATCCAGGCCACGATTCAGCCAAAGATGACAATTCCATCTGGTATATGAGCTACTATGCTCCGACGGAAGGTTCGACTGTGTGAGCAGTGAATCAGTGGTGGTCCTATCAACTATGGACATTTTGGTGAGAAACTGTGCTTTCCTCAGTGGACCATCTACATCGGTCTGAGGTCAGGACATTTAGTACTGAGAAGTATGATGGCCTCAGTGAAATAGGGTATTCTGATGTATTGACATTTGTTAGAAAATAGCGATGGCCTCAGTTCACCTGATCTACAATTGAAATTCGGGATCATCACTGGAGGGACGGCTATCGTCACTCATCAGCTTGATGAGCCTGCACTCTTGGGAGGACGAGCCTTCGGATGCCGGGTGAGATAACGAAGACAGTCCGAAGTACAGACCGAACTGCGAGCTGCCCAATGATGACAGCTCAGATCTGAATATGATAACCCTTCTTTATCTATCTTATATTCTCACTGCCTTAGTCTACTTCTAGTCCACTCCTGTACTATCATGTATAATACAATGAATGTTGTTAGGTTGACGTCACTCGAGTTGAGTCTGCTGTATGGATTCAGCCCCTAGAGGTAGAGTCCATAGGTTGAGTGAGTGAGAAAAAGCAGAGTCCAGGAGTCTGAGGGGTCAGGGGACCGAGTACTCCCGGGTCTTGACCAGAACGTGTCCCATAGTTACACGTGTGTCACTGTCTCCCCTTCATTTCCAGGTTGTTCAATGTGCCTTTGATATCTGACATGATATATCATTGTCTCCCCTTTATTTCCAGGTTGATCAATGTTCCCTTGGTGATCTGCCATTGTCTCCCCTTTATTACTAGGGTGTTCAATGTTCCCTTGGTATCTGACATCCAATTTTCTCCCCTTTATTTCTAGGTTGTTCAATGTGCCTTTGGTATCTGACATCCCATTGTCTCCCCTTTATTTCTAGGTTGTTCAATGTTCCATTGGTATCTAACATGATATTGTTATTATCTCCCCTTTACTTTGTCTGGAACATGATATGCTTAACCAGCACCTCCTCCTTTTTTACCCTTTCTTTCTTTCTCTTCTGCCTTTCATTTTCCTAGTGGAACTTAAGCCCTCAACCAACTTCCACCAAGCCCATTGTAGAGCTGTTCACAATTGGTTGGATTTTTCAGCTAAAGTTTCCTAGAGGATGAGGTATTCAGTCTTATGGTAATGTCACTGATGATGATGATGATTATGAAAATGATGGTAGTGGTAGTGGTGATGAAGAATGATGATGATGAACTTTTGGTGCTATCGATGCTGTTGATAGCAATGGCTCGGGGGACAGACTCCCTATGGTCAGATGTTTGTCCTAAACCTGAGACTGACCTAGCAAGTCGGCAGGGGATCTTCATACTGCTCGTAGAAAAACTAAGAAGTATAAACGGAAAATTAGCACAAGTAAAACATAGGTAATGACTATAAATAAAGGAGAAAAAAAAAACAACAACAATTAACCTAAACGATCACCCCCAGAAACAACAGTTTAAAGTACCTAGGAAGTATAATATCATCAAATGGCAAATCAGAAGACGAGATCCAAAATAGATGCAATAAGGCAAACCAACTCATTGGACAAATGGTACCAATACTAAAGAACAAACATGTATCAATAGTTACTAAGAAAGCACTTTACAACACAATCTTCTTACCAACTCTATGCTACCAATGCCAAACCTGGACAATGACAGAAAAAGAGAAAAGAAAAATCACAACAATACAAATGAGATTCCTGAGAAGAATATTCAATGTATCAAGAAGAGATAAGATCAGAAATGAAGAAATCAGGACTAAAGTGGGGGTTATAGCAGCGCTAGATTTTATTAGAAGGCAACAAATTAAATGGTTTGGTACATAACTAGGTTACAACTAACAGTATACCACAACAAGCAATGATGTACAGACCAGATGGAAGCAGAGGAAGAGGCCGAACACTAAACGATGGATGGAAGGAATAGCCGAGTCTATGGGAATATTGATACATGAAGCCCATAAGCGGGCACTCTCCCGCTGTTTATACTTTACCTCGACACAGTAAGGTACAAGAGGAACATGATGAGATGATGAAGTTGATGATGATGATACAGCCATGACACATAATCTGAAATACCTACATTTTCCCAGTGTCAGCTTTCCTGCAGCCATACACCTCACCAAAACCTCCCCTGCCAATGATTCTATGTACACTAAAGTCGTTCATTGTTAACTGTGGACAGACAATAATGTGTTCATTGTTAATTGTGGACTGACAATCCTGTGTTCATTGTTAACTGTGAACAGACAATAAAACATGCATTGTTAACTGTGGAAAGACAATTATATGTTCAACGATAACTGTGGACAGACAATTATGCGTTCAATGATAACTGTGATCAGACAATTACATATTCATTGTTACTGTGGAAAGACAATCATATGTTCAATGATTACTGTGAACAGAGAAACTTTAACATGTCCACTGTCAACTGTTAGCAGCTATTAACATGTTCTCTGTTAACTGTGAAAAGATAGGCTAACCTGAAGATGGTATATGTGAATAGAGATGTTTTATTGTGCGAGAGAGAGGGAGAGAGTGAGAGAGAGTGAGAGTGAGAGAGAGAGAGAGAGAGAGAGAGGAGAGAGAGAGAGAGAGAGAGAGAGAGAGAGAGAGAGAGAGAGAGAGAGAGAGAGAGAGAGAACAAACAAACGAACGAACAAACAAACTTTATTTTCAAAGGGTTAAGAATTGGGCACGCAGGCCCGTCTAACATTCTGCCCTTCTATCACTCTCTTTCATACATTATTTCATTCACACATCATTCAAGGCTAACAGAGAACAGCAACAATATAAAAGATATGCATTATAAAGGCATGGGCAAAATGTGAACATCAAAACTACATGACTCAGTAATATTAGATAATGGTCTGACCTTGTTATTAGCCATGTGGAATATATATAATGGCCTACCAAAAGGGGACTGGCTGTTATACTAGGGTTTTGTTATTATTAATATTATCTCTATTATTAAGGGGGAAGGTAATCCGTACTGAGATAAGTGTGCGAATAATTTGTGATTATATGAATAGGGATTGGTGATGTCTTTGATTTCTTGTGGAAGATTGTTCCACAGCTGGGCTGCAGAGTACGTTAAGCTTGTTTTGTATAAGTCAATCCTAGGCTTCAGAATGTGTAATATATTTAAACGTTTACTGTGTCTAGCATTATAATTAAACAATGGCCAAAGGTAATTTGGGGCATTCCGATGCAGGATTTTGTGAATTAGTTTAGCTTTATTGAAAAGCAGGCGTTTGCGGAGTGGTAGTAACTGAAGGCGTTTATACAGGCTAGGATTGTCAGATAAATGTTTGCTATAAATTAGACTCATGGCCCGTTTCTGGAGTGAGTAAAGTCGCTTGGTGTTTGAATTAGAACAACCGTCCCAGATTGTAGAGCAGTAGTCAAAGTGTGTCTGTATATGAGAAGTATAGAATAGTTTCCTTGTGTCCTCATCAAGGAAGTTTTTAATCTTGGCGAGTTGGTAGACTTTTTTCGCTGTTTGTTTAATGAGCGCTTGAACGTGGGAATTAAAGGTTAGGTTTCTATCAATGATTAGGCCTAATGTTTTGTGCTCAATTACACTTTCTACTGGCATGTTATCGATGTGAAGTTGAAGTGATGTGTGTGAGCTTAGAGTTTGAAGTCTTTGTCTGGTTGTTAATAACATTGATTTTGTTTTAGTGATGTTAATTTGCATACGGTTTGAATAGCTCCACCTAACTACATTATTTAATTCTTGTTGTAAAGACAACTCAAGTAAAATAGTTTTCAGCGTTTGTGTACACTGTACAGTCATCTGCAAATAGATCGCAGGACGACGAAAGATGCAAAGGTAGATCGTTAATATATATGGCAAATAATAGAGGGCCAAGAATAGAGCCTTGCGGTACTCCAATATTGAAGGTAGTGGTTTGAGACAGAGATTTATCATGTGATACTACTTGCTTTCTGTTTGATAGAAAAGATTATATTAGAGTGACTACATTAGGGCCAATTTTCATTGTCTCAAGTTTTTTTATTAAAATAACATGGTCTATCATATCAAATGCTTTCTTGAAATCAATAAACACAGTTCCACATAGACTGTTGTTCTTTATATTCTGGTGCCAATTTTCTATCATGTTTGTTAGGGCCGTATGGCAAGAATATTTTGGTCAAAATCCTGATTGGCTGTCAACAATAAGCTTGTTGTGAACTAAATACTGTAATGTTACTTTATGGATGTGTTTTTCTAGTGGCTTAGATAGTGATGATAGTAAGGAAATGGGTCTGTAATTGTTCAGGAGACCATTGTCCAATGAACCAGATTTAAGAAGAGGGTACACTTTAGCGATTTTGAGAGCTGATGGAAAGTGGCCTTTGGTGAGACACTGATTATATACATAGGTTAGTGATATACAGATCACTGGCGCAGCACAACGGAGAATCCGGTTGCTGATTCCATCTAACCCAGATGAGGTTGTGTTTTTTAGGTTACTGAGGTAAGTGAATACTTCAGTGATTGTCATTAGCAGTATGTCGGAAAAAATATCGCGGGAGCATCTATTCTCGCAAAACGATGACAGTAAAGATAAGTTGCAAGGAGAATTATGTATTGAAGCCTTCAACTGGTCTATGTCAGTTTTAAAAAAATTACTGAATTGGTCGCATGTAATATGATTTGATGGTAAAGAATTTTGGAAGTTATACTTGTTTGTCAAGGTGTTAATTGCCTTCCATACTATTTGTTTTATCCATTACTAAGTTCTTAAAGTAATTAAAGTAAAAAAAAAAAAGAGAGAGAGAGAGAGAGAGAGAGAGAGAGAGAGAGAGAGAGAGAGAGAGAGAGAGAGAGAGAGAGAGAGAGAGAGAGAGAGAGACAGCATGTGAGAGACAGAGTGAGACAGAGAGAGAGAGAGAAGAGACAGAGAGAGAGAGAGAGAGAGAGAGAGAGAGAGAGAGAGAGAGAGAGAGAGAGAGAGAGAGAGAGAGAGAGAGAGAGAGAGAGAGAGAGAGAGGAGAGACAGACAGACAGAGACACACAAAGATAGAGTGGCAGGCAGACACAGAAGGATGGCATAATAAATGCAAAAGACCATATTATTTGAAGAAAAAAGTCTACAAATGAAATAATAATAATAATAATAATGACATACAAATTATTATAATTACTTCGATCATTATATACTTCAGTATCTTACAGTGCTAGCCAGCTGACATAACTCATGTTAGCAACACTGATGATCTCATCTCACATCAACAGATGACACTACACACAGATCACACAGACTTATACTAGATGCCTGTCGTACCAAGGCCTTGGGTGTGATCTACATCTGGGTGGTTTCAAATTCTTAGTATTGCCCACATACAAACAACCAAATATACCCTCACATGTGTATTTCATTCGACACATTATTCATATATTCTAGACTGACTTATGAGGTGAGATATCCAGTTCTGTTCCTCATCACTCTCCTGTCCCAGGCAATTTCTACAAAAACTTGAACAACTGTCTGGCTCCCATTTTCATGAGGCTGTGTCGACATTGAGCTGTTAGTCAGTTGCATATCCTTTTCTGGACGTGGCAGTCAATCCCAGCATTTTTTGGCTGTTTGTGATTCCTGGGCAAGTTTACGTTCAGTAGTTTGCCATTGCTTTCTGAACAACCAGCACTCATATCTTTGTATGGGAACCATTACAAGGCAGTCTGCTACCAAATCGGCTGCAGCTGTGTTTCGACCACGGTATGCAGTATTGTGAATTGCATTCATAACCCCTTCATTACAGAGCTGGTATTGAGCTGTACTGGTTGGAAAAACATAATTCCCCCCCCCCCCCTACTGGGGAGTGAATCTGGATCACAGCCTTGTCAGATAAGTGCACTAACCACAATGGATTGGTTTTCACAATTGAAACATAACTTGGGCAGTGGCCTATTCAGAAAAGGCAGTCTCCATGGTGAAGTGGTTACACCACCTGTCTTGCGATCAAAAGGTTGTGGGTTCGATTCCAGCCTACGTCATTCGGTTCATGAGAGCAATTTTCTCTGAGACTCCTGGGAGTCGATGCTGGAGCTAAGGAGTTTGTGTTTTGTGCAACGTTTCTGGCAGCCCGCCTTGTGGAAAGAGACTGAGCCATATGGGATAAAACCTGGTGCAATGAAGTCAATCCTCTCGACTTTTAAATCCCCTTTTTTAACTTTATTCAGAATAATCTTTATGATTTCCAACTGCCTAGGGCCTTAGACACGTCTGCTTAGTTTTTTTTTTTCCCTGTCCTGATCCACAAATGCCAAAAGTACACCATCCTTGTCTCATCTCATCCCTATCTTGTTCCTCTTGTACCTTGCAGTTTCGAGATGAAGCATAAACAGCGGGAGAGTGCCCATTTATAGGTTTCATGTATCGAGAAGTTCTCATGGATTCTGCTATTCCACATATCCATTTGGATCGGTTCTCTTCTTTAAATGTTTGTGAATATACTGGACACAGCATTTACGGTCCGATGTGTTTGTATGTCTGTTATTTGACCTATGCTGGTTTAATATAAAATTAAGAGACCTATGGTGCTATCTCAATGGTTTGATATGAATTCTGTCTGTATTCCATAGTTGTAGGTTCATCTGTATGATAGATCTGGCTAATGAAGACACCTTTTTGGGATGTCTAGTTGGTCATGCGTCAAAGTACATTTGTTTCTGCAGCGAAGCGACGTCGTCATTTGGAGGTGACAGGTTCAAATACCGGTCCCTAACTATAGCTATCAATTTGTATGCTGTCTAGTGTGTCCTCTAATCTCTACTTCCTTCTTCTCCTTCTATGAGCACCATACAATACTACGTGTGTTTATTTAATTTTTCTTTGAGCAGTATGAAAATTCCCTGCCGGCTTGCTAGGCCAGTTGCAGGTCTAGGACAGAAAAATCTGACCAAGAGTCCATCCCCCAGGCGAGCCAGAGCCCGGTTGGCCCTTGCCCTCGCAGTCATGATGTCCCATTCTACACCATGGGGAGTTGAGGCTGACTTGTGTAGTCTGCATGCAGGTCATCGGCAGGCTACTAACTTTCACTTTTCATGCCTCCTGGGAGAGGCTAGCCGATCCTAACGCTGCTGGCTGCAGGGCCAGGTGCAGTCAAATCCTTGTCTCACATGGTCACAATGCATACCCTACACACCATGAAACCTATCAGGTCTGTTCCAGCTGGAGACAGGTGGGGGATGTGGCTGAGAGATTTATTGTCTGCCTCAGACTCATAAGGCACAGGGTTCAATCCCTGTGTAGAGCTGGGCATTTTTCCAAGAATTATTGGTATCTAATGATGCCACATATCCCCATGATCTCTTTGGTAGTAGGATAGGATACCAAGCCTTATCGAATAAGGATGAAAAACTGGAGGCTTTGTGTGCAAGTGAAAAAATCCATTGGCAGTTAGAATTCATAAACAGTAGGTGATAAGGAGGATGCCTGGTAAAAGTGCTATCAAAGTACATCTAGTTAGTGCCTGTTATGTTGGATGGAAGCACATCTGACACAAGTGCATTGGACACACTGATCTGTGAGATGCATGAACTAGCTAGGTGTGAGGCAATCTCCTCGAAAGTAGAAGCAGGAGACAGACATGGCCACTCTAAGCCACTTTTCTACCACTTGCTCCAAACAAACTAAGAATTACATTATGTCACAGTGAACAATGAGAACCACATGCACAGTGGACAATGGGAACCATGCACAGGTACAGTGGACAATGAGAACCATGGAGGCACAGTGGACAATGGGAACAACACAGACACAGTGGACAATGGGAACCATGGAGACACAGTGGACAATGGAAACCATGGAGACACGGTGGACAATGGGAACCACACAGGCACAGTGGACAATGGGAACCACAGAGACACAGTGGACACTGGGATCCATGGAAGCACAGTGGACAATGTGAGCCACACAGGCACAGTGGACAATGGGAAACACACACAGGCACAGTGGACAATTGGAACCATGGAGATACAGTGGACAATGGGAACCATGGAGACACAGTGGACAATGGGAATCATGGAGGCACAATGGACGATGGGAATCACACATGCACAGTGGACAATGAGAACCATGGAGACACAGTGGACAATGGGAACCATGGAGACACAGTGAACAATGGAAACCATGGAAGCACAGTGGATAATGCGAACCATAGAGGCACAGTGAACAATGGGAACCACATACAGGCACAGTGGACAATGGGAACCATGGAGACATAGTGGACAATGGGAACCATACAGGCACAGTGGACAAAGGGAACCATGGAGACACAGTGGACATTGGGAACAATAGAGGCACAGTGGATAATGGGAACCATGGAGACACAGTGAACAATGGGAACCACAAGGTGGACAATGGAAACATATGGAAACAGTGGACAATGGGAACCACAGAGGCATGGTGGACAATAGAAACATATGGAAACAGTGAACAATGGGAACCACAGAGGCATGGTGGACAATGGAAACATATGGAAACAGTGGACAATGGGAACCACAGAGGCATGGTGGATAATAGAAACATATGGACCAATGGGAACCACAGATGCAAGGTGGACAATGGAAACATATGGAAACAGTGGACAATGGGAACCACAGAGGCAAGGTGGACAATGGAAACAGTGGACAATGGGAACCACAGAGGCAAGGTGGACAATTGAAACATATGGAAACAGTGAACAATGGGAACCACAGAGGCAAGGTTGGACAATGGAAACAGTGGACAATGGGAACCATAGAGGCATGGTGGACAATCTAAACATATGGAAACAGTGGACAATGGGAACCACGGAGTCACAGTGGCTAGCTGGCTTGCTTGCCATTCCTATGGTCATGGGTTTACATATGCACTGAGGCAGGCCCATCATCATCATGTACCATGCCAAAAGGCGGGTGTGGTTCACCATCTCACAAGATCACCAATAGTGGATAAATTATGTGTTCTTGTTCCAATTATTCCACGCGGCCAAACCATCCAGGCATTTAAATATCCTGCCTTCTCCTTGCTCTCTTCCCACCAAGTTTTATAGCTATTTCTGCCCAAAACATCTGGACGATCTACCCAGCCTAAAATTGGTGGCAGGAAATGTCTGGGCAAGTAAAAACAGCCGGTGTAATTCTGAACATATCATAGCCTCTGTGTGCTGATTGATCTACACAAATATTCTGAACATATCATAGCCTCTGTGTGCTGATTGATCTACACAAATATTCTGAACATATAGCCTCTGTGTGCTGATTGATCTACATAAATATTCTGAACATATCATAGCCTCTGTGTGCTGATTGATCTACACAAATATTCTGAACATATAGCCTCTGTGTGCTGATTGATCTACATAAATATTCTGAACATATCATAGCCTCTGTGTGCTGATTGATCTACATAAATATTCTGAATATATCACAGCCTCTGTGTGCTGATTGATCTACATAAATATTCTGAACATATCATAGCCTCTTTGTGCTGATTGATCTACACAAATATTCTGAACATATCATAGCCTCTTTGTGCTGATTGATCTACACAAATATTCTGAACATATCATAGCCTCTGTGTGCTGATTGATCGACACAAATATTCTGAACATATCATAGCCTCTTTGTGCTGATTGATCTACACAAATATTCTGAACATATCATAGCCTCTGTGTGCTGATTGATCTACACAAATATTCTGAACATATCATAGCCTCCGTGTGCTGATTGATCTACACAAATATTCTGAACATATCATAGCCTCCGTGTGCTGATTGATCTACACAAATATTCTGAACATATCATAGCCTCTGTGTGCTGATTGATCTACACAAATATTCTGAACATATCATAGCCTCTGTGTGCTGATTGATCTACACAAATATTCTGAACATATCATAGCCTCTGTGTGCTGATTGATCTACACAAATATTCTGAACACATCATAGCCTCTGTGTGCTGATTGATCTACACAAATATTCTGAACATATCATAGCCTCTTTGTGCTGATTGATCTACACAAATATTCTGAACATATCATAGCCTCTGTGTGCTGATTGATCTACATAAATATTCTGAACATATCATAGCCTCTTTGTGCTGATTGATCTACACAAATATTCTGAACATATCATAGCCTCTTTGTGCTGATTGATCTACACAAATATTCTGAACATATCATAGCCTCTGTGTGCTGATTGATCGACACAAATATTCTGAACATATCATAGCCTCTTTGTGCTGATTGATCTACACAAATATTCTGAACATATCATAGCCTCTGTGTGCTGATTGATCTACACAAATATTCTGAACATATCATAGCCTCCGTGTGCTGATTGATCTACACAAATATTCTGAACATATCATAGCCTCCGTGTGCTGATTGATCTACACAAATATTCTGAACATATCATAGCCTCTGTGTGCTGATTGATCTACACAAATATTCTGAACATATCATAGCCTCTGTGTGCTGATTGATCTACACAAATATTCTGAACATATCATAGCCTCTGTGTGCTGATTGATCTACACAAATATTCTGAACACATCATAGCCTCTGTGTGCTGATTGATCTACACAAATATTCTGAACATATCATAGCCTCTTTGTGCTGATTGATCTACACAAATATTCTGAACATATCATAGCCTCTGTGTGCTGATTGATCTACACAAATATTCTGAACATATCATAGCCTCTGTGTGCTGATTGATCTACACAAATATTCTGAACACATCATAGCCTCTGTGTGCTGATTGATCTACACAAATATTCTGAACATATCATAGCCTCTTTGTGCTGATTGATCTACACAAATATTCTGAACATATCATAGCCTCTGTGTGCTGATTGATCTACACAAATATTCTGAACATATCATAGCCTCTGTGTGCTGATTGATCTACACAAATATTCTGAACACATCATAGCCTCTGTGTGCTGATTGATCTACACAAATATTCTGAACATATCATAGCCTCTGTGTGCTGATTGATCTACACAAATATTCTGAACACATCATAGCCTCTGTGTGCTGATTGATCTACACAAATATTCTGAACATATCATAGCCTCTGTGTGCTGATTGATCTACACAAATATTCTGATCACATCATAGCCTCTGTGTGCTGATTGATCTACACAAATATTCTGAACATATCATAGCCTCTGTGTGCTGATTGATCTACACAAATATTCTGAACATATCATAGCCTCTGTGTGCTGATTGATCTACACAAATATTCTGAACATATCATAGCCTCTGTGTGCTGATTGATCTACACAAATATTCTGAACATATCATAGCCTCTGTGTGCTGATTGATCTACACAAATATTCTGAACATATCATAGCCTCTGTGTGCTGATTGATCTACACAAATATTCTGAACATATCATAGCCTCTGTGTGCTGACTGATCTACACAAATATATGGGACTAAGACTATATACCCAGTGAACCTCATGGAATGTACAACAGGTCCTTTACTTACTACTACTTTTTACAGTGAACAACTATGAACATACATATGTACACAATATGACAACCACATAACGCATACTTACGTTTATATTTAATTCTAGATTTTTCCACTGACAAAACCGTGTGTATTTATCACTGGAGAGAGGAAAGCAGAGAGCGCAAAGTGAATATATGAAGGACAACTAACAGAATGTTTATATAAAGTTACACTACCGGCTGAACAAACACATCAATCAGATACAAATAACTGAAATCAAATCCTTCATCAGTGGACAGCAAATACAGTAACTTAACACTGAAGTGTTGGATCGGAAATGTTCTCTCCTCCTGGTTGTGTCTCACTTCATTTCTTACTTTTGTCTTTGGTTCCATCACCCACCTACTGAGTTAAGTGCATGGAGCGACACTGTGAGCTGTCAATTTTATGTAGAATTCCTTTACATCTGTCCACCATTGTTTGTGTTGTGAACTGCATGTTCAGAAAATTGGCGGACGGCTAGTTGCAGAACTAGCTGGTTTTTCATTATGCAGCAATGTGTGTGCAACTGCTGGTTTTCTAGTTTTTTTTTTATTTTTTTTTTTGGTGCTCGCTCGCTTTGAACTCAAGCGTAGTCCATACACACTATTTATAGTAGTGATGGACTGAAGTTTGCGTGTGGTTTAGCTTTCCCTATTAACAGTGTCCCTCGCCATCAGGCGACCCCACTCCGACTTCAGAGGTACTGGTAATTTACGTCCCCAAGTCAAGGACGCAGGTCAACATTTTAGTCCAGCTGTCCTGTGTAGGGGTTGAACTTCTTACCTCGCCATCAGCACACCGGATGTTTAAGAACACGCATTCTTACCCTTTCGGCCATGCGGACCTGTTGGTTTTCTAGTGACTGCCGCTTCCACTGACAACAAACTGTAATTTTAATCACTGTTGTGTAGGCATTCTGGCAGCGGCCTTATGCATGTATACCTGTGCATGCTGTTAGTTTATCGGGACTGCTGTCCGTTGCACTTGGGAACAGTAAGGAACATTTTGTGTGATATTGACTGGCACAGGAACAGAGCAATATGGGGAGACCCTTTGCCATGAAGTTGGAACCACAACTGGCAACTAACATTTGTCTATTTTGCTGTCTTTAAAATGTTTGTAAGTACCACAGTACAAGACTGATTGTACACTGCCTATCTAGAACCAGCAATAAGTGTTAATGGTACAAGATAAATATAGCGATTTTTCAGAAAAGTACTTATGACTGTTTTCAGACTCCACCGCACTTACAGAAATACACAATGAAGATTTTAATTACTTTAGTTTTTGTAGAGCAATGTTTCTTCTTCTTGTTCTTGTTTTGTTCACTCACTTTGAACATGAGCGCAGTCCACACTGGACTGATTTTGGCATGTGGGACAGTTTGTCCTATTACCAGTGTCCTCCCACCTTCACACAAATCCACTCCAACCTCTGAGGTTCTTGTATTTTACATCCCCAAGTCGAGGACGAGAAGTCAATATTTAAGTCCAAGTGTCTGGTGCAGGGAGAGAGCTCCCACCACCAGTGCACCAAAGTTTCAGCGCGCTTACCCTTTTGGCCACACCACTTCCTGTTAATTACCATCAACTGACAGTTATAGTTTTCTACGCATCTAGAAAGGTAGTTTGGTCATTGCTTTCCTTCTTGGTAGTGACCTTACTGGTCAGTGTCCTTGGTCACTGTCTCTATAAAGAGATCCTCTGCCTGCAGTTCCAAACTTGAGACCATAACCAGTAACTATCTGTTGGTTTCCCTCAAGCTCTATCCACCATGTACTAATATAGTTTGACATTAACCTCAAGCTCTATCCACCATGTATTAATATAGTTTGACATTAACCTCAAGCTCTATCCACCATGTATTAATATAGTTTCACATTAACTTTGTTGGGCAGAGCAACAGGCACTCTACCCTGCCAGAGAGTATCCCGTGGGCTAGAGGAGGGAAAACGGTGGCGTACTTCTCCTGTAATAACAGCTAACCCTACCCTGCTACCCATACAGTACAACAATAAGCAGCAATTGTAACAACAACAACAGTTTTACCTTTCTATAAATTTATCAAATATATGACCACGCAGTGAGTTGCAGATTTCATTGATGTAGGGCTGAAAAGGAAATACACACAAAATTGATCACACATAAAAAGTGTAAAACATAATAATACCCACTGAAACATGGCTGTCTTGACAGAAGATAGTATGTTACATTGTGCTTTTAAGAAACATAAGGCACAATAACTACAACCAATTATTCTTCCTCTTGTTAGTTACATATCCTTTATAGGGCATTGCAGTCAACTCCTGCACTGTTTGGCTGTTTGTGATTCCTGGGCAAGTTTACATTCAGTAGTTTCCCACTGCTTTCTGAACAACCGGCACTCATACCCCTGTATGTAAACCATGGTGTTCTGCTGCTAAATCGCGTGCAGCTGTGTTTCGAACACAGTATGCAAGATTACAAATTGCATTCTAACGTCTTCACCACAGAGTCAGCTTCTTCTTCTTTCTATTTTAAGAGATGTTTGGTAACATTTGAGCTCACAAGCCCCATTTTCTCTTCTTAAGTGACTCGCCCCCATATGTTGCAACTGGGAAGATGATTGTTCTAATAAACACATGTGACTGTAGCTTGTGGTGTCCCAGGTTCTTAATGCTGTTTCATCTGGCTCTCTGCCTGGATCTGTTGTCATTATGTGATCAGATCGGTGGTTGAGGAGATTAGATTAATTCATATCCCTTTACTGTCTCTTGATAGTATCAATGTGGTTCAAATCCCTTTACTGTCTCTTGACAGTATCAATGC
Source organism: Cepaea hortensis (assembly GCA_963921405.1). NCBI lineage: Eukaryota > Metazoa > Mollusca > Gastropoda > Stylommatophora > Helicidae > Cepaea > Cepaea hortensis. The sequence goes on from OY992876.1 coordinate 425,337,105, forward strand.
ATGATACTTTGTATGTTATATTTCTGATGTAATTTCACAATCTGCCCATTCTGAAAACCATGGCAATCTTTCTTAAGACTTCTGAAAGTCTGAATTATCATCATCATCATTATACCTTCACACTGCCTATGGAAAGAGGACTGCAACAGCTGCTTTCCATACATATGCATAAACATCTAACTCTGTGTGTGTGTGTGTGTGTGTGTGTGAGTGTGTGTGTGTATGCGCACGCGCGCGCATACCTGCGCGCACAGTTGCGCGCATGCGAGTATGCTTGTGTATTTTCAACTATGGTTCAGCTCTCTCTCTCATCTCAATTTTCTCCCTTGCTATCTCTTCCCTCCTTATGGTCTCTCTATACTTTCTGTTTCTATCCCCCCTTTGTCTTCTACCTTTTCTCTCACTTCCCTCTCTTTTCTCTATCTCTATACTGTTTCTCCCCCTCTCTCTCATCTCAGTCCTCTCTCTCATCTCAGTTCTCTCTCTCTTCCATCTGTATGTTCTCTCTCTATACTCTTGTTTCTACCCCCTCCCTTCTCTCTCATCTCAATTCTCTCTTTCTTCTCTCGCTGTCACTTTCTCAATTCCCTCTCTCTCTGTTTCTCTCTCTCTCTTTCACACACATGCACGTATGTGCAAGTGTGTGCGTGCACACACACACACACAACTTGACTTGCTACAACAGAACACAGGACACCTGACTGGGTATCAAACCCATCGTCCACAAAACCAGACACAAGCGCTGCTGCTGTACCTTGCAGCCACCCCCAGACATGCTGAACACCCCCAACAAAACAACACCCCTACCTCAAAAATATCCGCATCTAACTTGCGAGTCTTCTGGGCCACCGTCAGAGCGTCCAGCACGTACTCCACCGCAGACTTTGGGTACGTCTGCAAACATGATTCACAGCAACTGAGTATTATTGTTGTTACTAATCCTGGTTATTGGTTGTAATGTTTATTATTATTTGCTTTGTTACAATATGTACACTGTCAGGTCTTAGCCAGATATACTGAGTTACAGTATAACATTAGACTGGTACTTGTTGTTTATCCATCAAGAATGGTGATGACCATTCATTTCATCCAGTGGGGTTGAAAGTATGGAGCCGTGAGTTCTAAGATGGCTGATAAGGCCTATTTTGGCTCGAAATGTTCTTTGACAATGTGGACAAAGAATGCTTGACGTTTCTGGAGGATGATTTTCTGCAGTGGTTTTTCTGTGTCTTTTCTTCACAGCTCTTGCAATCCTGGTTGCCTCACAAGTGACTGTACACTTGCGTAATGATGCACGCCACGAATTTCGGTCTCTGGCTGCAGTCTCCCAGGTGTCATGATTAATTCCAAAAGCATTCAGTGAGATTTTCAGAGTGTCTTTAAAGCGTTTCCTCTGGCCGCCTTGGAAGCGTTTACCACAACGCAACTCGCCATATAAAATTCGTTTTGACGTTGGATGAAGAATGACTTGCGCGATGAATTGGATTAAAGTGAGGAAGAGTTGCGCAATTCGTCGATCTCACTCTCTCGCCTGAGTCCATTTGAATCCAGTGGCAGGACAAGTCAAGACGACTGGAGACGAATACATGTGCAGTGGATGACCAGGGTGCTCTACGTGCCTTGCAGTGCTCATTACGTTCCACAACGCTTTGCAGGTAAACGCCGTCTTGCCCGTTGAATCAGGAATGATTTCTTCCGCGCAGTCTGCCGGATCCTGTCTTCACATGCTGGGTAGGCATACCCTAGTTCACCACTTGGTTTGACACCAAATCGGCTACCCGCGCCTGGTTTAGCCAGCCTCTCACAGCTGTTGCCCGGGGGGTGGCCGCTGTCGCATGCTGACAGCTACTAGGAGCCACAGGCGTGAGCTGGGTGTCAGGCTTGGACCAGTGGGGGATGGGTCCTGAAAAGGACATGAGTCATCCTTACCAAAGGTGCTACCAATGCCTGACACCCCGTACCCCCCAGACTGGTACTACCTGCTTTCTGTTAGCGCCGATCGTTGGATGGCACTCAATAACCCCAACACCTCGCATTGTGCCAATGGCTTCAGACGGTGGAGCACAACTGGGAGGGTACAAGCTTTATCCTAGTTAGAGGAAATGCAACCTAAAGATTAAAGGGCCAAACACTCTGCGAAGGGGGTCACACTTCTGAAGATCTGAAGGCCCCTGTCGTGCTTCCGGGGAATGAGACTTCACGCGAGGCGTAGGGTTGCGAGATGCACCATGGGGGGCACGGCAGTGCTCCTGGAAACAGGATAAAAGTAAGACATAGGAGGACCTCAGTCAGGGTAGACCCCACAGCAACTGAGACTCAAGCCGGGTCACTTGTGTCGTGCCCAAGCAGCCCTCCACAAAGGGAAGTTCGAGTTCCCGTGTGCCACCAGGACGTGGAATAACCAAATGTCTCCACGGCAGGAGTATGACGCCCGGGAGTCATGACCCGGACTGGTCCGTCCCCCTAGAGTGTCTAGAGTGTAAAGGGGCCGAAACACTTGAAGAAAGGGGTACTCTTCTGAAGATCAGAAGATCCCTGCCGTGTCTGCTCTGCGTCGGAGTTCTTACTACTAAATGTCATGGCAGGACAAACCAGGCCCTAAGCTTTGGTCAGCAACTAGTCTGAGATCGAAGCTTGTGTCCATCTTCGTGCTGGGCAACCCTTGTCTGTCTGCGCACTTATGGACTAATACTTCGATGTGCAATGAAGATTATCTGTTGTCTAACAACCTACCTACCTAACTAGCCAGCTAGCCCTCATTTACATAAAATTATTGTGAAAAGTGTCTGTTGGATCGTTATAAAATTTTTCCTGCCGTCTTACATTTACTCGCACCCAAGGAATATCTCTTTGATAGGTCCAAAGGCAACTGAATCGTGGAAAGCAGCAAAATTTCTTTGATGTTTTGGTGAAAATATATTTAATTCATGCCAACAAACTTGTTTTACAGTAATGTACCTTAATTTGGGTAACGACCTCTTTCATTCCACTATTGAACACTGATGTTTCCATGTGAAGATGTAATATATTTCATAATATGCACTTCATCTCTGACCCGTAAATTATATACCATGTATAAACAAACATTGAGATCTACTGTACAATCTCTAGAACAAAAATGTTTTTAATGGGTCTACATAATGATAAGGTTGTATGTTAAATCTCGTTATTTTTCCTCATATGATTACTGAAAGATATTTATACGGGGGAAAACATTTGTGAACGGGCTTTTGCTAACTAACATCTGCGAATTGATGTAACACCATCATGTAAAAGAACGTCACTCATCATGTCCACATCTTTGGTGCATGCCAAAAGTGGGGCAGTCATCTTTAAGCTGTCATGACATCACAAGGTTCCTCTGCATCTTGATGTCACGTGGTTAACACTCTTGACGTCCTTAACAATAATTACAGGTTACAAGATAATGGCATGGTTATTGTAATTTCTATCACACTTTTAAGGTGTTCATTTTAAGCCCCCTTGTAACAGAATTTCAGTAATGTTCATCTCCTTGGTACATAACATTCTACAAACTTGTCTGTAATATTTCAGTTAAACTGCCTCTTCATCAGCTATTGCCAAGTGGTTGTTGACTCACATCTGTACGTTGCCATAGAAAACATAACGTACTCTAAACTGTCACACATGTGCTGGTGCTTTGCCAGAGGTTCCTAATGCTGTTTAACCGCTACAATGTAAACAATATAAAATGACATAAAATAGTGCAGCTTTACATAACAGAATTAAGACACATACAGGATGTTGCGGCGATTAGCCTTCATCAGCAAACAAACACATTCACAAACACAATATACAGTCAAGAAGATTTCTTGTGACTACATCAGAGGATGGCGACAGGACGAGAAGAACAAAAGGATGAAAAAATGAAAGTAATGAAGAGAAAATTAGAATTGAAAAAAAATGTTTATACTCATCTCACAGTTCCGATCTGTAAGCAACTCAGAAAATCTCCGATGTATTCTTGTTATACCCGGTGATAGGTGTTACGGTTCAGTGAGTACATTGAAAGAAGGAGGGCGGAGGCAGGAGGGCAGGAAGGTAACTAGTTTGGTCATGTGTATTACCAGTGGTTGGATCTTATACAACCCCGATAAAACAAGCATTGGGCGATATGATCTTATAATACGTGGTTCATAGGAAACAGTAACAATACCCATTTCTCTCTCTTTCTTTCCCTCCATCTCTCTCTCTTTCTCTCTCTCTTCTTATACATATCTTGCACATACCCATATACACTAGCATTATGTCTGTTGAGCACATGTACGTATATGTTGAATATATGTATGTATGTGCGTCACGCTTATCAGTCCACCCAGACTTTAGGACTCGCCTCATAATAACATATATGAGTACATAATGGGGTTTTTGGTTAGTACCACCATCATGCTTCCCCCCCCCCCCCATGCTCCATGCTTCGTTAGTACATCCACTGAGATTGCTCAGATACCCCTACCAAACTAGTTACCTTCCTGCCCTCCTGCCTCCGCCCCCCTTCTTTCAATGTGCTCACTGAACCGTAACACCTATCACCGGGTATAACAAGAATACATCGGAGATTTTCTCAGTTGCTTACAGATCTGAACTGTGAGGTGAGTATAAACATTTTTTTCAATTCTCATTTTCTCTTCATTACTTTCATGTTTTCATCCTTTTATTCTTCTCGTCCTGTCGCCACCTTCTGATGTAGTCACAGGAGATCTCCTTGACTGTATGTTGTGTTTGTGAATGTGTTTGTTTGCTGATGAAGGCTAATCGCTGCAACGTCCTGTATGTGTCTTAATTCTGTTATGTAAAGCTGCACTACATTATGTCATTTTATATTGTTTACACTTTCACAGCTTTACCGCAGTTCCACCAAATTTTATTCATAACCTCTACAATGGCATGTCTGACTTCTTTTGAAGTTCCCATTATTGCTAGTTATGCTGCTAAGACATTCAAATTCAGTGAAAATTATTTGAGTGTGAAAAATGATGCAGTAAAAACTATCAGATTATCAAAAGTAATAGATACAAAAACTATCAGATTATCATAAGTAATACCTAACACACTATCAGTCTGTCAAATGTAATAGTCTAAACTATCAGTCAGTCAAATGTAATAGGTTCAGTGATGAACCCCAGAGGTCTCCAAAAACTTACATTTGTCAGTTTGAATGACTTGGTCAGAAAACGAACCCAAGACATTCACCATGTGTAGTAGGTGGTTTGACCACCTCACCACAGAGATCCTCAAACTTCTACTGTCTCTGTAAAGAGTAGATCCTCAAACTTCTACTATCTCTGAAAGAGTAGATCCTCACACATCTACCATCTCTGTAAAGAGTAGATCCTCAAACTTCTACTATCTCTGTAAAGAGTAGATCCTCACACTTCTACTGACTCTGTAAAGAGTAGATCCTCATACTTCTATTATCTTTGTAAAGAGTAGATCCTCAAACTTCTACTGTCTCTGTAAAGAGTAGATCCTCAAAGTTCTACTGTCTCTGAAAAGAGTAGACCCTCAAACTTCTACTGTCTCTGTAAAGAGCAGATTTCAAACTTCTACTGTCTCTGTAAAGAGTAGATCCTCACACTTCTACTGTTTCTGTAAAGAGTAGATTTCAAACTTCTACTGTCTCTGTAAAGAGTAGATCCTCAATCTTCTACTGTCTCTGTAAAGAGTAGACCCTCAAACTTCTACTGTCTCTGTAAAGAGTAGATTTCAAACTTCTACTATCTCTGTAAAGAGCAGATTTCAAACTTCTACTGTCTCTGTAAAGAGCAGACACTCAAACTTTTACTGTCTCTGTGAAGAGTAGATCCTCAAACTTCTGCTGTCTCTGTGAAGAGTAGATTTCGAACTTCTACTGTCTCTGTAAAGAGTAGATTTCAATCTTCTACTGTCTCTGTAAAGAGTAGATTTCAAACTTCTAATGTCTTTGTAAAAACTAGATCCTCAAATTTCTACTAAGAGTAGATCCTCAAACTTCTACTGTCTCTGTAAAGAGTACATCCTCAAACTTATACTTTCTCTGTAAAGTGTAGATCCTCAAACTTCTACTCTCTCTGTAAAGAGTAGATCCTCAAACTTATACTGCCTCTGTAAAGAGTAGATCCTCAAACTTCTACTTCTTCTTCTTCTTCTTCAGCGTTCCGAGCCATTGAGGTTCTTTGCTGCAAATACAATCCGTCTCCATTCGTCTCTCTGGTGGACCTTCTCTTGCCAGTCGTTGATTCCAAGTGCTTGTAGGTCTGTACATGTATTATCTCTCCACCGCCTTCTTGGTCTACCTCGGGGTCTACGGTCATTTATTTCCTGAGTGTAAGCGAGTTTTGTTTCCCTATTATCTTCCATTCTTTCTATATGCCCCAGCCATTGTAGTCTATTAGCCTTCATGATACCAGTGATTAGCGGGGACTTAAACAGATCATAAATGTCTTTGTTACTTCTTCTTTTCCACTCTCCACTTTGTGTATCCCTAATGGGTCCAAAGATGCGTCTTAAAATTTTGTTCTCAAAGGTTTGTAACAAGGCTTCGTCTCCTTTCGTTGTACTCCAGGTTTCAGAGCCATACAGCACAACTGGTCTGATCAGTGTTTTGTATATTGTGATTTTGGTGTTACGAGATAGAGCCTTTGATTTTAGTAGATGTTGTAGTGCATAGTATATCTTATTTCCAGAGTTGATTCTAGTTTGTATTTCTTCCCTTATGATGTTGGAGCAGTTGAAGATTGTACCCAGGTATTTGTATGTTTCCGTTCTTTTAATGGTCATATTATCTATTTGTATGTGGCCAGAGTTTCTAGCCATTCCGTCTCTTGAAATTACCATATATTCTGTCTTATCTTGGTTGATAACCAAACCCATCTGTTGGGCTTTTTCCTTTAAGTGAGTCAATATTTCCAATGTCTTTTGTTCACTTTGCCCTATAATATCTATATCATCTGCATAACCAAGCAGCTTGGATGTTCCTCCAATATCACATTCCTCCTTTACCTTCCTTACAACTTTCTCTAGAGCCAGATTGAAGAGTAGCGGCGATAGTGCATCACCCTGTTTCAAGCCAGATGTTATTTGGAAGGGGTCTGATTTCCTGCCTTTATATGTTACTATATTATAAGTATCTTCCATGCATAGTCTGGTCATGTTGATTTACTTCCTTGGTATTCCAAATTCCTGCATAGCATTCCATAGACTATTCCTATGGACACTATCATAAGCCTTTTTAAAATCCACAAAAATGTTATAGAGATCTCTTTTATATTCCCAATGTTTCTCGGCTATTTGTCGTAAGATAAATATCTGATCTATTGTTGATCTGTTTTGTCTAAAACCCGCCTGGTAGTCACCTAATATGTCTTCTGAATATGGTTTTAGTCTATTTAGTAATACTGCGGATAGTATCTTATAGCTTGTGGACAGTAGTGATATTCCTCTATAATTTCCACATTGGAACTTGTCTCCTTTCTTAAAGATAGGTATCAATAATGACTCTTTCCAGTCATGGGGTAATTCTTCTGTCCTCCAGATTTTTATTATTAGTTCGTATAGCTTTAGATGTAATGCATGGCCACCTGCCTTTATAAATTCAGCAGCAATTCCATCAGTCCCAGTTGCCTTATTGTTTTTAAGTCGTGTGATTACATATAGGATTTCTTCAAATGTAGGTTCTTCAATTTGTGGTTCGCATGTTAGAACCTCTTCCTGTGGGAAAATGTTACTTGGAGCTTCACAATTTAGTAATTCAATAAAATATTCTTTCCATGTGTTGTACATTTCCTCATTAGTATTTATCATATTCCCATTTTTGTCTTTTAAACCATATGTATTTTGTTGGTGCCCTCGTTTCATTGACTTCAGTTCTTTAAAAAATTTTCTGGATTCATTTTTCTGGTGATTAGTTTCCATATCTTTGATTATATTACTCATATATTCTCGCTTCTGCTGTCTGACTATTTTTGTAGCCTCTTTACATTCATTTCTATAATGCTCTTCCTTTTGGATGTTATTGATGTCATTTAACCATACATGTCTGGCATTCTTCTTCCTAATGACTGCTTCTTCACATTTTTGATTGAACCATCTGTTCTTTCTATGCGTGGTTAACACACCGAGACATTCTTCTGCGGTAGACTGAATTGTATTCTTGATGTTCAACCAAGTTTGGTCAACGCTTTCCTTCAAAGGATTTTGCAGAGTTTCAAGTTTACATTTTATTTCATCTGTAAATTTCTCTTTGACTGTAATGTCTTGCAGTTTTTCTCTGTTATATGTTGGGTGTAATCTTTGTAATTTAGTATAGAAAGCTCTCTTAAGTTTTATTTTAAATTTTGCTCCAACGAGGAAGTGGTCACTGTGGCACTCAGCTCCTCTATAACTTCTGACTTGCTGTATGTTTGATGCATTTCTGTTGTTAATTAAAATGTGATCTATTTGATTATAGGTTCTCTTGTCACATGATTTCCAAGTTTGTTTGTGTATATCCTTTCTTTGTAGTCTGGTACTGCTAATCTGCAGTCCTTTGGCTTCTGCCAGGTTGATGACTCTCCATCCATTATCATTTGAAGTTGTATGTAGGCTTTCCATACCGGCCACTTTTTTATTAGTTTGCTCTCTACCTATTTTTGCATTGAAGTCTCCCAGCATAATCAGGATGTCCTGTTTGGGGGTTTCTTCTATGACATCTTCCAGATCATTATAAAAGTCTTCTTTAATATCATCTTCTTTCTCTTCAGTAGGTGCATGTACATTAATCAACGTTATATTTTTCCATTTACCTTTTATTCATAATTTACTAATCCTGTCATTAAAAGCTTTAAAGTTTAAAACGTTCCCCCATAACTCTTTTTTGATGACAAATCCTGTTCCTAATTCATGTTTATTTTGGGTGTTTCCTCCATATATTATAATCATTCCATTTTGCTCTAAAGTACCCTCTCCTGGCCACCTTATTTCTTGAATTGCTGTTATATCCATTTGATATTCAACCAGCTCCCGGGTTAGTTCTTCCGCCGCTCCAGCTCGATATAGTGTCCATACATTCCATGTTCCAATCTCAAAAGTCCTTTAACGTTCCAAGGTCGTTGTCCAGATAAGTCAGTCCGATATCGAGGCTCATGTATTTGTGAGGCTCATGTATTTGTTTCGTAACAAAGAAAGGTTTTTACAAAGGTGGGGATGTTAACCCCACGCTTCAACCCCCAACCTGGAGGACCAGGGTGTTTCTCTTTGTCTGTTCTCTACCCTTTGACCTGTCAGGCTTGGGAGGCCCTGCTGGTAGCTACGCTACCGCAGGCATAGCTCTCAGGGTCATTGAGAAACTCAAGCTCCCCCACCACGACAAGGTGGAAACACCATCGGGGGAGCTCAAACTTCTACTGTCCTTGTAAAAATCATTAAATAAAAAAAAAACTGCTCTAAACATCAATCCTTCATCTGCTCCCATGGCTTTAGGCTAGTCTGGTGGAGGAGATGTGTGCATGTATGTCTCTCTGCCTCTCTGTCTGTGACTCTCTGTCTGTCTCTCTTTCACTCTGGTTAAACAAGTATTCAGACTAGATCCACAATGTGTCTGGTAGAGAATGAGGTGTCTTCTTTACTAGGGGGCGTCACTACCCAGCCACCCATCATAAAATAGAGAACCTTAAATTAACACTATCAGTGTAGTTGACAAGTACCAGACCCAAGATTTCAGTGTAGCAAATATGGCAGAAATGAGGCAGGGTAACAACAGACGAAATGTGGCATGACCAGATGAAATGTTCAGTTAACAAGTTAGTTGCATGTCCTCTGCGGGACTTTGCAGTCAACCCCAGCATTTTATGGCTGTTTGAGATTTACCAGGCAATTTTATTATTCAGTAGTTTGCCACTCGCCCTCATGGTCCGGGCTCGTACAAGGCCCTCACCTGTGGGACATGGCTGAACGCCTCTAAGCCGGGTCCCTTGGGTGTCAGGGTCTGGCCATACCTCGCCACCGGCTCGTGGTGGTGAGGTCTCGGTGGATTGACGCTGAGCCGCCAGCGTCTGCAGCCTACCTTGTGCCAGACGTATTGGTTACCCATTCCTCTGGAATACACAAGACTAGGCCGAGAGAGAAATCATGTCGTTTGGGCATCACATGATCTCTGAAGCTCTGCCCAGACATTGTGTTGGAATATTGGCCACATTCCACTCACATACTTTGGTCTGTCAAGACTGCAAGGTGTCTACTTAGTTTGCCACTGCTTTCTGAACAACAAGCACTCATACCATTGTGTGAGAACTAGCACAAGGCGGTCTGCTTCCAAACTGCCTGCAGCTATGTTTAGAATGTGGTATACGGGATTTAGAATCTCCTTCATAGCCACTTTGCCACAGCGCCTGATAAAAAGGCAACAGGAAGGACGACAAAAATAGAGAATATGAGGTAGGTGACATAATACAAGGCAAGTGCAATGATGCGTGATCACAAGAGACAAGGTAAGAAGAAAAAGATAACATGAGATAAGACACAGCATAATGAGACAAGACAAAATGAGGTGAGACAAAACAGACAAGATAAAATGACAAAACGAGTGCAGAAGAGATGAGCCATGATGAGACACAAGATGAGCCCAGAAGAGAAGAGACAAACACAAGCCCAGATGAGACACAAGACAAGACACAACAGGATGAGACTAGAAGAGATTAGCCCAGATGAGACACAAGATGAGCCAAGATGAGACACAAGATGAGCCCAGAAGAGAAGAGACAAACACAAGCCCAGATGAGACACAAGACAAGACACAACAGGATGAGACTAGAAGAGATTAGCCCAGATGAGACACAAGATGAGCCAAGATGAGACACAAGATGAGCCTAGAAGAGAAGAGACAAACACAAGCCAAGATGAGACACAACAAGATGATACCAGAAGAGATGAGCCAAGATGAGACACAACAAGATAATACACAAGATGAGACAACAAGATAAGACAAGATAAGACAAGATAAGACACAACAAGATGAGACACAACAAGATGAAACAAGATGAGAAACAAGAAGATGAGACACAACAAGATGAAACACGACAAGATGAGACACAACAAGATGAAAAAATAAGATGAAACGACAAGATGAGACACATCAAGATGAAACAAGAAGACGAAACAACAAGATGAGACACAATAAGATGAGACACAACAAGATGAGACAAAAGAAAATTGGACACAACAATATGAGACACAACAAGATGAGACACAATAAGATGAGACACAATAAGATGAGGCACAACAAGATGAGATGCAACAAGATGAAACAACAAGATGAGACACAACAAGAAGAGACACAATACGATGAAACAACAAGATGAGACACAACATGATGAGACACAAAAGATGAAACAAAAAGATGAGACACAACAACATGAAACAACAAGATGATACACATCCAGAAGAGACAGGAAGAGATGAGACAAAACAAGACAATCAACACTCACATGAGACTGTGACAACAACTCTTTCATGATATAGGTATCATAAATCTGTCTGCCCTCCTTGATTCTCTCCTCGTCTGTCTCCAGCTTCTCAAACTTTTTAATCTGCACAAACAAACATCATCAACAACTGAGTCATGATATTTTCATGATCTCTCTCTCTCTCTCTCTCTCTCTCTCTCTCTCTCTCTCTCTCTCTCTCTCTCTCAAAAAAAATAGTGCCACAGTTAAGACTCTGGGTAGTGGATTATTATAAAACCATTCTGGGTAATTGTCTGGGCAGGAAAGGTGGTGACAAAGTAGGGTTGACAGACTTCCCGGTCCCCTGCGACAGTCCCAGTTTAAAAAAAAAAAAATGAAATAATTCACTGTCCCAATAAATTTTTTCGGGGCGCTCGTTTACCCCGTTTTCAACAACCTGGAACCGGAAGAAGAGGCTGACAATGTAAACGACGGGCAGAGAGAATAACAGTCCATGGGAATCTCGATATAAGTACATAAACGAAATCTCCCGCTGTGTATGCTTCACCTCGACATCGCAAGTGAGAAGAGAAGCAAGATGAGATTTTTTTTATGTTGCATAATCTCTTACAGGACGTTGCAGTCAACATCAGCATTTTCCAGCTGCTGTTGATGTATTAGGCAAGTTTTTACGTTCAGTAGTTTGCCATTGCTTTCTGAACGACGATACCAACACGTTATAACACAACGCGACACGGTCTGCTGCACAAATCGGTCGCGGCTGCGTTTCGAACACCTGGTAAGCGGCACACGAACCGCGTTCGCAAGCCTTTGGCTACGGAGACCGGCAAGATGAGATGAGCAATTATATATTTCATGAAATAAAACTACTCGATTTTCAGCTGACATAACTGTTTAATTTGAAAACTTCACATATCAGCGCGAGCAATCGCAGTAGTTTCACTTTCATTGTCGCCATGGTTATTATAGTCCGGTTCCCGTCTGCTATGACGTGTGCAAAATTAGTTGCTTGCTTGCTTGCTTGTGTTCGTTGGCTTGAGCTCCAACGCAAAGTCCTGTATGTCGGATGAAGGCATCCTGTTGTCCAACATCAGTGTGGTGTCATACAGGATTTGAGGTTTGCGTGAGTATCCGTTGTCCCATGTCTGGCTTATTGGTGTGCAGACTGGTGGTTCCTCGCCGTACAGGCAGACACTCTCCGACTTCGGAGGAATCGGCGATCCTACTGACCTTAGCCAGGACCCCGAAGGGACCTGTTGCCTGGTGCCTTGGAAACACCTCTGCGTCCCGCAAAATTAGTTGACAGCTAAGCTGTCAGCATTTCACAACGTGATGTCCGTATCGGCTGAAATATGGCAAGTTTTTATGTTTTAGGGTCTTAATAATTAACAGATTTTAAAATCGTATTAACGGATTTCAAAAATAACGAAGTGATTAATCCGCCTGTGACGCGTTTTGAAGATTGTGAGTTCGATTCGGGACTCCATCATTAGGTTATGTGCTGGCACCTTGCCGTATTCTTCTTCTTCCTATATATATATATATATATATATATATATATATATATATATATATATATATATATATATATATATATATATATACTAGCTGACCCTGCCCGGCTTCGCCCAGACCCTGGTGGGGAGCATCTAATTTAATTCATATAAGTAGTCATATAAGTTCTCGTTCCCGTTACTGTCTGTCTGTCTGTCTGTCTGTCTGTCTGTCTGTCTGTCTGTCTGTCTGTCTGACCCGGCCCGGCATTGCCCAGCTCCTGGTGTGAAGCATCTCATTTAATTTATATAAGTAGTCATATAAGTTCCTGTTCCCGACTGTCTATCTGTCTGTCTGTCTGTCTATCTGTCTGCCTGACCCTGTCCGGCTTCGTTAAATTCATACAACAAAAAAAGTAACTTAAAAGAACGTTCTTCCACACACCATCCATTATTTTTAATGAAAACTCTTTCTAATCACCTGCATGACTACAGTAACTTCTTAAGCAAAAAAAGATGAGTTACAATGTTATGCATTGTGCATCATTTTTATGAAAACTTTGAAAATGCCTTACAGATTGTATCATTATTTATTATAACTCATATGCCGGTACATAACTATGGACAAAGAGTTTATAAATCTTTGAAAACGATGCCACAATATGACTATAAGTTATACAGAAAAGTTATGCCCCTTGAAATAACTTTTACGAGTTAGATCCCCTGAAATATATGAAATTATGATGAAAAATGAAAAATGAAATAATACTGAATAAGCAGGCGATTTCACACTAACAAAATATCACAGTTGGCTGCTCTGGACTGAAAGGAAGGCGTGTAGAAAATTTCATCTCAATCGGATGGGCCGTTCGCGAACAAATAAAGGACATACAGAGATACATAAATACATACGCACATCCTAATTTATATATAAGATATATATATATATATATATCTTATATATAAATTAGGATGTGCGTATGTATCTCTGTATGTATTTATGTATCTCCGTATGTCCTTTATACGCTCGCGAACGGCCCATCCGATTGAGATGAAATTTTCTACACGCCTTCCTTTCATTCCAGAGATGCCAACTGTCGTAGTTTTTTTTTCTTCTTCCTCCTCCTCCCTCCTCCCCCTCCCAAAATACGTACGTCCAGGAAATGGTCTTCTACATAGACACTTCTCTCTGAGGTCCGCGATAACATATTAACCTGGTGGGATGGCAATCAATCATCCTACTACCTCCTCCCTCCTCCTCCCTCTTCCTCCTCCCTCCGCCTCCTCCCTCCTCCCACTCTCTACTCCTCCTTCCTCCTCCTTCTCCTCCCTCTTCCTCCCTCTTCCTGCTCCCTCCGCCTCCTTCCTCCGCCTACTCTCTCCTCCTCCTCCCTCCTCCTCCCTCTCCCTCCTCCTACTCCCTTCTCCTCCTCCTCCCTCCTTCTCCCTCTTCCTCCTCCCTCCTCCTCCACCCTACTCCTCCCTCCTCTTCCTAATCCCTCCTCCTCCCTCCTATTCCTCCTGTCTCCTCCTTCTACCTCTTCCTCCCTCCTCCTTCTCCCTCCTCCTCCTCCCTCTCCCTCCTCCCTTCTCATCCTCCCCCACCTACGTTCTCCTCCCTCCTCCTCCCCCGCCTCCTCCTCTTTCACCCTCCTCCCTCCTCCTCCTCCTCCTTCACCATCCTCCCTCCTCCTCCTCCCTCCTCATCCCTCTTCCTCCTCCCTCCTCCCTCCTCCTTCTCCCCTTTCCCCCCTCTTTCTCTTAATCCCTTCTCCTCCCTTCTCCTCCCTCCTATTCATCCCTACTCCTCCCTCCTCCTCCTCTCTCCGCCTATCTCTTCCTCCCTCCTCTCTCCTCCCTCTTCCTCCTCCTCCCTCCTCCTTCCTCCTGCTCCCTCCTCCTCCTCCCTTCTCCTCCCTTCTCCTCCTCCCCCTCCCTCCTCCCCCTCATCCGTCTTCATCCCTCCTCCTTCTTCCTCCCTCCTCCTCCCCCTCCTCCTCCCTCTCCTCCTCATCCCTCCTCCTCCATTCTCCTCCTCCCTCCTCCTCCTCTCTCTACCTCCTCCCTCCTCCTCCCTTCACATTCCTCCTCCTCCCTCTTCCTCCTCCTCCTCTATCCTCCTCCCTCCTCCTCCCTTTACCTCCTCCCTCCTCCTCCCTTCACATTCCTCCTCCTCCCTCTTCCTCCTCTTCCCTCCTTCTCCTCCCTCCTCCTTCTCCCTCCTCCTCCTCCCTCTTCCTCCCTCCGCCTCCTCCCACTCTCTACTCCTCCCTCCTCCTCCTCCCTCTTCCTGCTCCCTCCGCCTCCTCCCTCCGCCTACTCTCTCCTCCTCCTCCCTCCTCCTCCCTCTCCCTCCTCCTCCCTCTCCTCCTCCTCCTCCTGCGATCTCCTCCTCCCTCTTCCTCCCCCTCCTCCTCCACCCTACTCCTCCCTCCTCTTCCTAATCCCTCCTCCTCCCTCCTATTCCTCCTGTCTCCTCCTCCCTCCTCTTCCCTCCTCCACCTCCCTCTTCCTCCTCCCTCCTCCATTTACCCAAGACAGACAGACATACAGATAGTCGGGAACGGGATCTTATATGACTACTTATATGATTTAAATGAGATGCTCTCCACCATGGGCTGGGCCGGGTCAGACAGACAGACAGATAGATAGACAGACAGACAGACAGACAGTCGGGAACGGGAGCTTATATGACTACTTATATGAATTAAATGAGATGCTCCCCACCAGAGTCTGGGCGAAGCCGGGCCGTGTCAGCTAGTATATATATATATATGCATAATACCCTCTCTATGCCTGAGCTGAACTGTTGAGACCATGTGTTCATTCGGTTCACGAGTGCAATTTTCTCGGAAACTCCTGGGGGGGGGGGGGGGTCGTCGCTGGAGTTATACGTAGTTAGTAGCCAGTCTGCGAAAAGAGACGGAGCAATATGGGATAAAACCCGGTGCAGTGAAGTCGATGCTAGCGCCATTAAACTCGTTAAAAGTGAACAAGAGAATCTCATCTCATCTCATCATGTTCCTCTTGTACCTTGCGGTGTCGAGGTGAAGTATAAACATCGTGAGAGTGCCCGATTATGGGCTTCATATATCGATATTCCCATGGACTCTGCTATTCCCTCCGTCCAACGTTTACGTGGTCGGCCTCTTCCTCTGATTCCATCGGGTCTGTACATCATTACTTGATGTGGTATGCTGTTGACTGGTAACCTACCTGCATGGCCAAACCATTTGACTTGCTGTTTTCTGATAACATCTAGTGCTGCTTTAACCCCCACTTTAGTCCTGATTTCTTCATTTCTGATCTTATCTCTTCTTTATACGTTGAGTATTCTTCTCAGGAACCTCATTTCTGTTGTTGTGATTTTTCTTTTCTCTTTTTCTGTCATTGTCCAGGGTTGCCATTGGTAGCATAGAGTTGGCAGGAATATTGTGTTGTAAAGTGCTTTCTTAGTAGTTATTGATACATGGTTGTTCTTTAGTATTGGTGCCATTTGTCCAATGAGTTGATTTGCCTTATTGTACCTATTTTCGATCTCGTCTTCTGATCTGCCATTTGATGATATTATACTTCCTAGGTACTTGAAACTCTTTACTTGTTTCAAGGGATGTTCGTTTAGGTGAATTGTTGTTGTTTGTTCTTCTTTAGTTATAGTCATTACCTCTGTTTTGCTTGTGCTAATTTTCATGTTATGTCCCCTACACATTTCGTTTAGACTATTCATGTGGTCTTGTAATTCAGCTTCTGATTTTGCTATTAGTGCTTGGTTATCAGCAAACAGGAGTTCTCTAATGGTTAGATTTGCAGATGGTTCTTCTTCTGTGTTCTCGTCATGCGGTGTTCTTGCAGTCTCTGTTTAGCTGGTTTCTTTACATATGTTGTCTATATATGTTATAAACAAGAGAGGGGACAGGACACAACCTTGTTGTACTCCAGATCTTATTGTAAAGGGTTCTGAGTGTCCTCCTGTTGCTCTCACTATGCATTCACTGTTGTTGTATAAGCTTCTACATAGGTTTGTTAGATGTGTACTCACTCCATACAGTTTAAGGATTTCCCACAGCTTGTTTCTATCTACTCTATCAAATGCCTTTTTTTTGGTCGACAAAGACTAAGCAGAGTGTTTCATTGAATTCGATTGATTTTTCTATAAGTTGTCTAAGAGCAAAAATGGCATCTATGCATCCTTTGTTTTTCCTAAATCCAAGCTGTATTTCGCTTAGCTGGGGTTCTAAAGTAGTTCGTAATCTTTTTTCTAGAATTTTGCAAAATATTTTCCCAGTATGACTCAACAGTGAAATGCCTCTGTATTGTGTGCAGTTTCTTTTGCTGCCTTTGTTTTTCCAAATTGGGATAATTATGGCGTTTCCCCAGTCTCGTGGTGTCTGTTGTTCTACCCAAACATGGTTGAATAGTCTATGTAGCCAAGCTGTTCCTACTTCTCTTGCTGCTTTAATTAGTTCATTTGGTATTTCATCCTGTCCCGGTGATTTGTTCAATGGGGCTAATCTGATGGCTTCTATAATTTCTTCTTTTAGTATGTCTGGTTCTAGTTCTTCAGTGACATCTGTATAGGTCTCTTGAATTCCTGTGACATCTGATGGGATGTTGAGAAGTTGTTCGAAATACTGCTTCCATCTTATTAGGATTTGTTTTTGTTCACTTATTGGTTCTCCATTTTCGTTGTTAATTATTTCAGTTGGGTCAAAGGGTTCTCCTCTGGTTCGCATTGCACCTATCTTTTTTTTTTTTTAGAAGTTTCTAGTTGTCTCCTTGTAGTTTTTATTTAGGGTTTCTCCATACTCTTCCCAGTCTTTTTGTTTTTCCCTCTTTACTATTCTATTCACACGTCTTCTCGCTATTCTATATTCTATGTAATCACATTCCTGTTTGCTCTTCAACCACTTTTTATATTTTTCCTTTTTGTCTTTTACCGCTTCCTTTACTTCTGCGTTCCACCAACTTGTTATTTTCTTTAACCGTGTTTTGCGTTTTTTCCTGGTTCCACATGTTATTTTTGCAATATTTAAAATGCTTGATTTGAACATTTCCCATTCTTCTTCCACTGTTTTTCTTTCTGCAGGTAATTTTTCAAAGAGTTCAGTTAGTTCTTTCTCATAATTTTCTCTTACTGCCTCGGCTTTAAGGTTTTTTAAGTTTACCGATTCGCATGGCATGTATTTTCCTGCTCTTTGTTTTCTTCTTCTGATTGTTGTTATTGTGGCAACGACTGCTTTATGATCTGTGTTTATACTGAAATTGGGCACTGCCCTTGCATCTAATATATTTCTCTTTCTGTAGTTTCTTGTTAATATAAAATCAACTTGGCTTTTAGTATCTAGATCGTTCCATTTATACCAGGTGTATACTTGTGAATCCTTATGTTTATAGAATGTGTTTGTTATATAGAGGTCGTGTTGGCTGCAAAGCTCCAATAGTCTACTTCCGTTATCATTCCTTTCATTTTGCTTGTCTCCAAATGCTCCCAGATGTTTTTCTATGCCCACTCTGTTATGTCCTAGTCTTGCATTGAAGTCTCCCATAACTATGATGTCGTCCTGCTTATCTATTTTATTTTGCACGTCATGTATGTCTTCGTAGAAGTCCTCGCATTCTTGCTCATTATTGTTTGCATTACATGGTGCGTATATTTGTACATTTGTTGTAATTGTTTGTTCTTTTATTATCACTGTTATGATTCTTTCTGATATATATTTTATTTCTAGTATTCCTCTTGCAAGCCGTGGTTCGATGACTATTCCAACACCGTGTCTTGCCCTTTCATTCTTCATAGTCATTCGCGGTTTCAACTTCACGGCAAAGGGTCGCTCCATTACTGTAGCAGTGAGTATCACACAAACTGCTCCTCGCTGCCCCGTGTAAAAAGTGGAACAGACAGGGGTCTCGACAAACCAATAACACGCACAGGTATACTATACATAATGTCGCTGCCAGAATGCCAACACAAAAGTCCGCCACGAAAAATACAGTTCATCGTCGATGGAAGCTAGTCACATCACAGCATAAGGCAACCCAGTTAATTCAGCGACCGACTGGCCGCCATTTTTCTGAACATGCAGATCACGCTACAAACAACCGCGGATAGATGTAAAAGCACTCCACATGAAATTCACAGCTCACAGCGTCGCCCTACGCACTCAACTCAGTAGCAGGGCGACGGAACCATGCACTACCAGTCCAACATGCACCAAATGCGTAAGCAAACCGTAGTAACCACAAGCATAAACATTCCAGGAGCCTTAACAGCTCAACTGCCTATCCTCCATGTTGGGGACCGGAAGTCACTATTCTTGTTTTATAAGTTGTGTCTTTTGCAGGACGTTAGATCAACCCCAGGTTGATATTCAAGGAAAATTTACGTTCAGTAGTTTGCGATTGCTGATTGAACGAGAAGTCAACATTTAGTCCAACTGACCGGCGGGTGGAAATACCTTACTATCCCAATGTCAGTGCTCATGTGGTTAAAGGGTGAGGACGGTACCTCTCAGCCACGCTGACCCCCGATTCTTGATATGCTTCAGATAAATGTCCCGGTTTCTCAGTTATACCATATTTTTTTTTTAAGTCGCTTAAAAGTCGACATGGTTGACTTCAGTGCACTGGGTTTTTGTCCCATATGGCCCAGTCTCTTTCCGCAGCAAAATGCCGAAAGCGTCGCACAAATCTTCAGCGACAAACCCCGGGAGTCTTAGAAAAAATGCACTCGTGAACTGAAGGAAGCGGCCCGGAATCGAACCCACAACCTTCAGAGCCCGAGTCAGACGGCATGACAACTTCGCCACGGAGACTCCCGAAAACCCTATGAGGAAAGGGACTGCTCAAATCCACCTCCTTGCATATGTGAAGGCCTTTGAAGACGCCCTAACTGAAGGTGTCAAGAAGGTAAGTGGCCGAAACATTCGGCGATTGGGGGACGACTTCTGGTGATCAAAAGCCTTCAGACGTGCTTGCTTCGTGGAGGAGTTTTTTTTTTTTTTTTTTAAATCTATCTGTAAACGTGCGTTCTATATTTGGCCTTCGCGACCGTCACACTCTTGTGTCTTTGTTGTTATTTCATGCTCCCGTCCCGCTTATGGGATTCAAAGAGTTGAGTTGAACTTAGTCAAGAACAGACATCACTCCACTCGGGACATTTCCATACGTGCTCCATCGCATCTTCAACGACCAGCGAAGAGCTCGAATACTAATACTACCAGCTGCAATATGATTGTGTGTCCATCTGGCCTTTTTTTCAGAGAACTGAGTGTTGGCCATGTCCTCTATTCACTTTTGGCCGCATGATTCTCTCCAGGCAAAGACGGTGTATCTGTTCTTCCACGCGATCCCAAAGGACCCTGACCACATCTGTCTTATCATGTACCAATACCCCACCCAACGGTGCAGCCCCGGCCTGTCTGTCCGCCTGCTCGTTTCCCTCACACCAGCATGCCTTGGGAAAATATCCAACCGGTGCTTCATATCTTTGATGTTTTTTTTAATAATAATTATTATTATTGAAGCTTCCCACTCTGATTGTTTAAGACGTATCCAGTCACAACAAGGATACAGACATGTAGTGTTCTTCGTGTAGTTGTGTGACGGTTTGTGTTTGTTTGTTCTGTTCTGACAAAAGTTTTAGCCGCAAAGTCCATTTTGTTCTAGTAAAGCTGACTATTTACTTCTCGTTTTTTGGTGATTCACTCTGAACGAAGCATACCACTCGTTACCCTCTAAGCGTGCCATGTTAGTCCGTTACAACCACGTGTGTGTGTGCTGTTTGTCCTGCAGCCAGCGGAACAACGCCGTGACTGCCTCCTCCTCCATTCTCAGCCTACATGTTGTGGTGTCATATATATCAAAGCGGTTTTTGTGTTTGGTTAGCTCGGTTCAAGCCTAGTACATACACGTGCTTCTACTGCTAGTGCTATGACTGATTTTTGAATGTGTTAGCTTTCTCTATTACCATTGTGTCCCTCACCATCAGGAGAACCCACTCCGACTTCAGAGGTACTTGTAATTTACGTCCCAAAGTCAACGACATGACGTCAAACTTATAGTCCAACTGATCGGTGCAGGGGTTGAACCTGTTACCTGGGTATCAACACACCAGAAGTTTAAGAATGAGCGTTCTAACCTATTCGGCCATGCAGACCTCCTTTAAAAGAGTTAACCCCGCTCATTGCCAGGTCTAGTCCAACACTGGTCACCTCATGTAATTTGTAAGGAACCGGGCATTGTCAAAGACTCGACCGCATCCCCTCCGCCAGGGAGAGCGGTCAACCCTGAAGAGACCAGGAGGAGATACGGTGCCCGAGGCAAGGGCAGGGGAGATGAGGTAATAGGAGAGGGTTAGCCACTCCCTCATGAGACACGCAGGCGGTGTTCAGAGAGTTAGCACTCTAATCACGATAGTACCACACCTCGTGAAGCCATAGCACAGTTGAGTAGACACTCAACAGGCCACGTTTGCCAGCAGAGTGCGATGTGAGGTAACACGCACGAAGGTGAAGGTCACCCCGCGTGGTGGGTAACCACGGGAGAGAGGTTAGGCAGACGGGAGACTGGACTTGAGGCGTTCACATCGTTTAGAATAGCGTTAGGAGTTTTGTGTTCACTAATAGATAGAACTAGCATAGGGTTAGCAGTTTGTGTTAGATAATTCTGTGGCTGTATATTGTGTATTGCATTAGCGACTGTTTACCGCTTGTAAGCGAGCCAACGGCAATAAAATGGACCATGCATTTTGCCTCCCACACGACTTGCAAGTTGTCTTGTATGGGTGTGTGAGAAGTACCCGATAATGTCTGTCAGTTGAGTTGTTGACAGGCCAGGGTAATTGTGGTGTCAGAAAGTGGTGCTTGGACGAAAGCGCCAAGCTAATACCCACAGTAACAGGGTAATTGTGGTGTCAAGAAGTGAAGCTTGAACGAAAAGTTCAAGCTAATCCACTCATCCACGGGCTCCAGACTAAGGTTTAATTTTTGTAGTAACGATAATTTGTGCAGACAGGAGAATTTGCGAGCTAGAAATATGCCTATCGTGACAAAATAGTGTTTAATTGTGTTTATGATATATTTATTGAATGAAATCATGTATTCTTCGAAGCTGTAAGTATTAATATTCTTATTTTCTTATATTTATTCATATATTTACCAATTTATTCTTGAATAAGCACCAAACATGATTCACGGCGCAGGAATACACAAGCAGCCGACAATATTGATTTTTGAGATCTAAAAATAGCGCTGCGTGATGACGTAGAGTGATTGACAGACAGTTGTTCTGCGTCATTAGCATAAAGCAGTCGAGTGTTTACAAGATCGCTTAGCGGTGGCCCGCCTGAATCTGTGCTGTATATTGTTTATTATTTACTTATTTAAGTTACTAAATGAATATATTTATTTGTTGACACATTATTATGTTATTTTGATTTCTTTACAAGCATTTATTCATTTTTGGGTCTATTTTCTCTTTGCTTATCGTCACGATGGAACTATTTTCGGGCTAAGCATCTGATACTTAGCTGCACAACGTTTACAGAAATTAACTAGGTTAGTAACGAAAGGCAATTATTGTTTAAAACAAAGACAGGACATTGACATTAAAATTAATTAATACATATTCTAGGTGTTCGTAAGTCTGTCATTGTCTAAGTCATTGTCCTTAGTTGTCGAGTAAATCATATCGTTTAGTAGGCGTGTTTACTGCTGCCCTATATATCAGAGGGCAAACAACAGCTGTGCACATACACCTGTGGGCCAAATACCGTGTGCTACGTACGAAACGTGTCGCCACCCCAGTGTACCAAACAAGGTGACCTGTGTCAAAGGAGCTTCGTTCCCACATTAAGCTGAGTACACTTATATATTTTGTCATGCAATTTGATTAATAGTGCATCTCTTTTTCAGCTTGTAACGCGTTGACATATTTGTATACTCTGTTTTTCTGCAAGATAAATCTGGGCAGGGTAAAAACAGAAAGCACAACTGATAGTGATCAGATAAGAACAAACATAACATATCAAAGATAAATAACTGATTAAAGTCATCATTGCCTATCACTGTTAGCCAAGTACTAAAGTAAGATGGCAACTTTATCAGATTTCATAAAAGCAGGCAAAGAACTAGAATTAACAGGAAAAGAACTACAACAATATGCTGATCAGAAATTTAAAGAAACAAAAGAGGAACAAACACGAAAAGAGAATGCGGAGAGGGACGAACGCGCACGAGAAAGAGAACATGATAAGGAGATGAAACAAAAACAATTAGATCAAGAAAAAGAATTAAAACAAAAGGAATTAGATCTAAAGCAAAAAGAGATAGATGAAATGGCAAGAGTTAAAGAAAAACAAATTCAAGTAGAATCAGAGACACAATTAAAGATGAAAAGCATGGATGTAGACTCACACGCAGAGATCTCTGCCACTAAACTAAGAAGTCAACAAGAGGAAAATAAGTTCAACAAATACAAAAATATTATCAAACCATATTGTAAAGAGGACTCCATATCTGCCTGGACAGAGAATGTAGAGTATCAATTTAAATATCACCAAGTTCCTTTAGATATGTGGGCTCCGATTTACATGAAGAATCTAAGTGGTGAGCCCCTTAAAGTAATAGAGTCTATTCCTATTGAACTTAGATCTAGCTATCAATACATCCATGATAGGATTATGCAGCACTTTTTACTTGATGCCCCTGGGTATCAGGTTCAGTTCTCAAATTTAAAACCTAAACCTAGTGAAACTTTTATAGATTATTTTTCAAATGTGCAGAGTGTACTAAACAGGTGGCTTAAAGCAGCTAACATAGGAAAAGACTTTGATAGATTAAAAAACCTAATAGCTATGGACAAGTGTATATCTACTATACCTTCTCCTTTTGCTAAGTTTTTGCAGCAGTCAGACATTGAAAACATCGAGCAGTTCGAAAAAAAAGGCTCAGCATATTTTTCTTCTAACAGAGAGATTTTTAAGACCTCAAGTGACTCTGAGATAGTTTCCTTTGTCAAAGACCAATCAAAAAACTTTCAAGGTAACAGAAAACCTTTTCAGAAGTATGATAAGAAAGACAGAGGGGTTGCCAAATGCATGTACTGTCAACTAATGCACGACACTTATGCTATGTGCGACAAATCGCCGAATTATCCGGCGCATCTTGAAAATGTGATCAAGAAGCAGCAAAGCAAACGGTCTGCATACAGGCGTGCAATTAAATGTTTTTTCTGTTCCTCTTATGGCCATTATTCTAATAAGTGCCCTGGCCGCCAACGTTTGAAAGCTAACAACGCTATGTTGATTGAGACCTCTTCAGATAGTGGTAGTGAGAATGAGTGTGAGATTGAAAGTGACTTACCAACTAACCAAGCAGAGGATGTGTGTGCTGCTAACGATATATTAAGCTTTGACAGCTGTGAACGATGTCACCAATTCCATGCAGACGGAAGACTAGAATGTGGACATACAGTACCATGCTCATCTGAGAGTGTGAATGCAGCATTAGCCTCCAGAGGCAAGTTAGTGTTCCACAATGCAATGGTCAATGATGTACCATGCCAATGTTTGCTGGATAGCGGCAGCACCCTTATTGGTCTTCGGAGGGAACTAGTGAGTCCGGGTGATTACACAGGTGACACTGTGAAATGCCGAACCTTTTCGGGTAACGTTGAAATTTACCCTTTGGCAAAAGCCCGTATTGATTCTCCTTTTCTTTCCGGTACCTTTACTTGTGCAATACTTAACAACCCTTGTACAGATTTAATTTTGGGGTGCTTACCTCAACTGAAACAATGTACTAGTGAAGAAATAGTTGCATGGGAGAAATTAAATGCAGCTAAGGCAACAACCAGAGTTGACACTTCAAAACATCATGACCCATTGCAAAATGAGACACTACTAATGCTTTTTCCAACCAGCACAGATGACAAAAACACACAAAAACTTATACACCAGCAGAAATCTGATTTTAATGTGTCTCCATACTTAAAATTGTCAAAAGGCAAAGCCAAAATGACCAAGAATGCATCTTGGTTCGTTAGACGTAATAATGGCATTTCAACTACATGTCATATTACTAGTAACCATGAACAGGTGTTACTTGAACAACATCAGTTAGGTGTGCTAAACAATGCACACAAAACACCACGTGCAGGTCATCGTGCATACAGCAATGCCAGGCCAAGTTTTTTCAATAACATAAAATTATTTTGTCATAATCTATTTGCTGGTAATGGCTGTCATCAATTGATACAAAAGTTGAAGGGTAAACATCCTACAGCTGAAATACAACCCTCTACACTGGCACCCAAGCCATTTGATAGAGGAAGGGTCAGTTCTACCACAAGCACACAAACAAATGTGCGAAAACAAGTAATCTGGAACTTGATCAAGACAGATTTAGGCTACTTCCATACAAACGAAATGGCAAGGACCATTCAAAGTAGCACATAACCATGGTACATGTTGACTATGAAATATCGATAAACAGACACTTAGAGATATTCCATGTCAACATGCGGAAACCTCACTTTTCAAGACAAGAGACAGAAGTAGTGACAGACGAACAGATTGCACCAACACCAAGTGATCAGACGACAGACATACACAACGCAACTACACTAGTTAGTGAGACTGGCAAATCCGACGAGGGGCATACATGTAGTGAACTTATAGAATACACATGAATAAATCAGAATACTGATGACTGGACAATACACCTACTGAAACTGAGACACGCCTTTGACAGAGTGCGACACTTCGGTCTCACTGTCAAACCAGCAAAGTCAAATTATGCCTAAAATAAATTCATTTTTGGGTCATGTCATTTCTCAAGTCCAACTGTAGACTGACCTGAAAAGTAGTACCAAAATTATGAATCTGACCATGTCTAACAGAAAGAAACAGGTCAGAAACCTTTTGGGATTAGTAAATTACTCAGAAATTACAAATATATTTTCCAATGTCTTAAAATCTTCTGGAAATGAAATGTGAAAGATGCATTATTAATTCCTGCATTGTCAAAATTGAAGATCCTTTTTTGTAAATATTCCAATCCCTCCGCTTGCCTAATCCTAGGCTCATTTATTATCTTAGGTCATATGCCAGCAGAATCTCCATCACTGCAGTACTAGGCCAATTTTTTTTTTGAGGGCATCTTCCATCCGCTTTGCTGCGTGATCAGTAAGATCACACATGCTGAGTCCAGGGATTCCATATCACAGTTGCAACCCTAGGCTTCATCTATACGGTGAGAAGGCTCCATCGAGTTCTGACGGATGTTCACTGCATTGTCCAGACCGACAACTCCCTGATCACGGTCATACATAGTGGTGTGCATCAAAATGACCGGATATTCAGGTGGTCACTAGTTTTACCATCTGGGGTAAAAATACCTGAAATCCAACAGTTAAATGTAGAGTGATGGTTGGTGCATGGATATCTGATAATATAAGATGTAAAATAGCTTACATACATATCCACATTATTGGTGTAGTCATGTACCAAAACACTGAACTATCATGTGTCCGTGGACATCAGATTAAGAACTGTGCTGCTATACTTAGATACCACCGTGTGAACTAGGACAGCTCATTTCCAACTAAGCTCCATTCCGGTGTATCATATATATGAACCGCAGAAAACGGTGTCAGTACAGTGCTTAATTACAGACACGAAAAGACAGAGCTACAACACCAGCGAACTCTACACGTGCACTACCGAGAGAACATTAAGATGACTGTGTAATGTATTTCAGATACCCAGGCAAAATGTGTGGTTATATTATGCCTATACAACCATTGCACATACATGAAGGCAACTACTAACCTGTGTAAACCAAATACTATGTATATAAACTTATTGTGATATGTAATATAATATTTTAAGATAGTGATAAATTAGATGTAGGTTAGGAACTATAACAGTTCTCATTTATTTTAATAATGTAGTTAGTACAGTAATTAACCCATTAAAATTAGATTAGAATATTAGTTTACACATAAGGATAGTTTATTACAAGTTAAATTAAATTTATGATATGAATAGTACCATTTAGATTGTTATATTTCACTTAGTTTCATTGTAGTTAGTTTATTCCATCTTAATGAAACCATACCATCTTTCAAATATTACCATTTATTAGTATCATCATTTTACATCATAATAGATTAAAAAGAGTAGATAAGGTAACATACAGCATTTACACCAGTTAGATTAAGAACATCACTCATATAATTCCTTTGTGCATTTAAAAACATTATTTAGCATAGTATTTAGAAAAGTACATAAATTGTGGTCACATAATCCATTTAATTAAGGTACATAACTCACATCACAACAATTGCATTTAAATAGTTAGATTACATCACTTAGATTAGAAAAAAATAAGAAGTAATATAATCATATCATATAATTAACATAACAAATTTAATAAATTTAGGTAACACATTAAATACTTAGTTATAGAATTAGAATGGTATGTTAGAATGTAAAGTTTTCGTTAGTGAAATTGTGTTAGTGTGAATGTGTTGTCTGTAATATAGTTTAGAACTTAGATTACAGTATTTTGGGTTTCATAACAAGTGAATGTAGTCACGAATTAGTGTTATACACCTGTTTGTGGCCACATTGAACCAAATTATGACACTCAAAAAACTAACATACATACACATAGAATTTATAAATAGAGGATAGAAATTAGATTAGTCGATTTATTACATCCAAACACACAAACAAACAGAAAAACAAACATATAAATTGCATACACTATTTGTAAATCAAAGACAGATAACTATGGGGCCAGGGGACATAATAGACAACGAAGAACTAAATTAACAGTGAAATAAAGTCTTACGCGCGGAAGCGAAGGAGGTAAAGCCTGTCGCACACACTCTTGTAGAATGGTTGTTAAATATTATATGGGGGACATGAAATAATTCATGTGTTGACCCTAAGAAAGTCAACTTTGTATGGGTAGTAAGTTAATTTACTATGTGAGGGCAGGTCTTATAAGACAACGGTCCGGTTCAGACATACCTCTGATAAATATAATATAGCATGTGAGAAGGGGCTCACGCCAACCAGTCAAGTTTGTGGCGATTGCCAGTAGCCAAGTAAGGCTTTGCTACATTGTGACAATAGTTATTAATAGTCTATTGGAATGCCCAAAGCCAGGTTATCTAGAGTCTTTGACAAAAATTAGAGACACTAATTTTTTGTTTAGGAACCTCTTGCGTCACAACCAATGAGTGAAAGTTGATGACGCAACACAAGAGGGGTGGGTGTGTGTCAAAGACTCGACCGCATCCCCTCCGCCAGGGAGAGCGGTCAACCCTGAAGAGACCAGGAGGAGATACGGTGCCCGAGGCAAGGGCAGGGGAGATGAGGTAATAGGAGAGGGTTAGCCACTCCCTCATGAGACACGCAGGCGGTGTTCAGAGAGTTAGCACTCTAATCACGATAGTACCACACCTCGTGAAGCCATAGCACAGTTGAGTAGACACTCAACAGGCCACGTTTGCCAGCAGAGTGCGATGTGAGGTAACACGCACGAAGGTGAAGGTCACCCCGCGTGGTGGGTAACCACGGGAGAGAGGTTAGGCAGACGGGAGACTGGACTTGAGGCGTTCACATCGTTTAGAATAGCGTTAGGAGTTTTGTGTTCACTAATAGATAGAACTAGCATAGGGTTAGCAGTTTGTGTTAGATAATTCTGTGGCTGTATATTGTGTATTGCATTAGCGACTGTTTACCGCTTGTAAGCGAGCCAACGGCAATAAAATGGACCATGCATTTTGCCTCCCACACGACTTGCAAGTTGTCTTGTATGGGTGTGTGAGAAGTACCCGATAATGTCTGTCAGTTGAGTTGTTGACAGGCATCTCGTGGTAAACAATGCCGTAGGGGAGACAAATACAAACGACTGGGTATCGCGGCATTATGAGGTTGGGTAAACAGTTCCATGCCTCGCCGCCGTGTTCTCCTGAGCTCAATTGTAGACCGGGAATTGGTTTAGGACTGGATGGGGGAAACACCCATGGAGCACACAGTCAGAGAGACTGTGGGAGGGGTAGTGTCAAAACCATGATAAGGGACTGCGTTTCCAATTTGTGACCCTTTGGAAATAATATCCACCCGTTCATTCGTTGTCTAGTTGGGTGGGTGGGTGGTTGGTTGGGTCACTGGTTGTGTTGTTGAATTTGTTGTCTGGTTTCTTGGTTGAGTTTGCTGTTTGGTTTGGTTGAGTTGTTTGATTAGTTGGTTGTTTCGTTGAGTTGTTTGACTAGTTGAGTTGTGTGGCGTAGTTGTTTAGTTGGATTGTTTAGTTGTTTGTCTGGGTGGTTTGGTTGAGGTGTTTGATTGAGTGAGAAAGAGAAGAGACTTAAGTGTTTTGGTTGGTTAAGTGGTTTAGTTGTTTGGTTGGGGTGTTTGACTGAGTGATTGGTGAAGTGATCGGCTGAGTTGTTTGGTTGGCTGGGGTGTTTGGTTGAGTGGTTGTAAATCCTCTGGAAGACTGAACTGTAACTCTGAAGTCGGAAACCTTGGCGTCGCGGTGGTGTGAGCCCTGACCAGTACCCGGCATCTATGGCGGTCCGGATAGTGCTGAGACTGGCCTGCTGACCGACCCCACACCCGAGTACCACCTCCACGGGGAATGTAGTACACACATTTCCGTCCCCTATCCAAGCCCAGAGACCAGCGGGGTGTGCAAGGCTGGTACTGGAACCTCACATCTACGGAGAGGCGTACTAGGATGTATCGAGGTCGCGATTCAGCTCAGTACAACACAAGTTAACTCTCTTCTTCCTCCTTCTTCTTCTTCTCTTGATCCTCCTTCTTCACCTTCTTCTCCCCCTCCCCCTTCTTCTTCCTCCCCGCTTCCTTCTTCTTCTTCTCCTCCACCTCGTGCCCCTCCCCTTCTTCGCCTTCATCTCCTCCTCCTCCTAGGCTGTGCGTTTTGTGTACTTATTGTCAACAGACTTCAACCCCACGATCATAGAATTAATAAGAACATAAGGGCATAGAAAAGAGAGAGAGAGAGAGAGAGAGAGAGAGAGAGAGAGAGAGAGAGAGAGGTTGATGGAGAAAAGAAAGAAAGAATGAAAGAAAAGGAAGAAAGGTGAAGTTGAGAAGACAAGAAGGGTGAAATATAAAGAAGGGGGGGGGGGGGGGAGAGAACAAGACGGTGAGACTGGAGACGATGAGCGCACACATTCTGGAGCAGACAGCAGGCCGGGACAGATATGTCAGCCCGCCCCCTGACCGCATCTACGTCTCCAACTCCCGACACCCGGCGTCCGTGCCTGCAGGCTCACACAGTCTCATGTCGCACAGACAGCCCGGGGAAGGGCAAAGTGGGGGGGGGGGGGGGGGGGAGAACCACTGGACATGTATGCCGGCGACCTGTTCTGTTAAGCTAGGAGGGAGGGAGGAAGAGAGAGAGAGAGAGAGAGAGAGAGAGAGTGAGAGAGAGAGAGAGAGAGTGGTGGCAGAAGGATAGAGAGGAGACACACGGAGAGGGAGAAGACAAGAGGAGAGAGTGGAGACACAAAGAGAGGGTGGAGACAAGGAGAGAGAGCGGAGACACAAGGAGAGAGAGAGAGAGTGGAGACAAGGAGAGAAAGTGAAGACAAGAAGAGTGGAGATACAAGGAGACACTGTAGAGACACAAGGAGAGGGACACAGTGTGGAGACACAAGGAGAGAGAGAGAGTGAAGACAAGGAGAGAGAGTGAAGACACAAATGAGACAGTGGAGACACAATGAGAGAGAGTGGAGACACAATGAGAGAGAGTGGAGACACGAGGAGGGAGAGTGGAGACACAAGGAGAGAAAGAGTGGAGACACAAGGAGAGAAGAGTGGAGACACAAGGAGAGAAGAGTGGAGACACAAGGAGAGAGTGGAGACACAAGGAGAGAGTGGAGACACAAGGAGAGAGTGGAGACAATGAGAGAGAGTGGAGACAAGGAGAGAGAGTGCAGACAATGAGAGAGAGTGCAGACAATGAGAGAGTGGAGACACAAGGAGAGAGTGGAGACAAGGAGAGAGAGTGCTGACAATGAGAGAGAGTGCAGACAATGAGAGAGTGGAGACACAAGGAGAGAGTGGACACAATGAGAGAGAGAGAGTGGAGACACAATGAGAGAGAGAGAGTGGAGACACAAGCAGAGAATGGAGACACAAGAAGAGAGAATGGAGACACAAGGAGAGGGAATGGAGACACAAGGAGAGAGAGTGGAGAATAAAAAAGAGAGGAGACACAATGAGATAGAGTGGATGCAATGACAAAGAGTGGAGACAATGAGAGAGAGTGCAGACACGAGGAGAGAAAATGGAGACGCAAGAAGAGAGTGTGGAGACACAAGGAGAGAGAGAGGAGGCACAATAGGATAGAAGGGACACAAGGAGAGAGAGATGAGACACAAGGAGATAGAGAGGAGACAAAGAGAGAGAGGAGATACAAAGAGAGAGAGAGGATACATAAGGAAAGATAGGAGACACAAGGAGAGAGAGACAAGAGGAGAGAGAGATGGGAGACATAAGGAGAGAGAGAGAGAAGACACAGGAGAGAGAGAGAGAAGACACAAGGAGAGAGAGAGAAGACACAAGGAGAGAGAAAAGACACGGGGGCAGAGTGGAGACAAGGAGAGAGTGGAGAGACAAGGAGAGAGTGGAGAGACAAGGAGAGAGTGGAGATACAAGGAGAGGATGGAGACACAAGGAGAAGTGGAGACACAAGGAGAGTGAGAGAAGACAAAGAGAGTGAGAGAAGGCAAGGAAAGAGAGGAGACACAAAGAGAGAGGAGACACACGGAGAGAGAGAGAGAGAAGACACAAGGAAAGAGAGTGGAGACACAAGTAGAGAGTGTGGAGACACAAGGAGAGAGTGGAGACAAGGAGAGAGAATGGAGACACGGAGAGAGAGAGAGTGGAGACAAGGAAAGAAAATGGAGACACAGAGAGAGTGGAGACCAATGGGATAGAAGGGAGACACAAGGAGAGAGGAGACACGAGGAGAGAGAGAGAGAAGACACAAGGAGAGAGAGAGAAGACACAAGAAGACAGACAGGAGACACAAGTAGAGAGTGTGGAGACACAAAGAGAGAGTGGAGACAAGGAGAGAGAATGGAGACACGGAGAGAGAGAAGAGACAAGGAGAGAGTGGAGACAATGAAAGAAAGTGGATACACAGAGAGTGGAGACACAAGGAGAGAGAGAGGAGACACGAGGAGAGAGAGAGAGTGGAGACACATGGAGAGAGAGAGAGTGGAGACACAAGGTGAGAGTGTGAAGACAAGAAAAGAGAGTGGAGACATCAGGATAGAGAGACACGGGGAGAGAGAGAGAGAGAGAGAGAGAGAGAGAGAGAGAGAGAGAGAGAGAGAGGAGACAAGGAGAGAGAGTGGAGACAATGAAAGAAAGTGGAGACAGAGAGAGTGGATACACAGAGAGTGGAGACACAAGGAGAGAGAGAGTGGAGACTCAAGGAGAGAGAGAGTGGAGACATGAGGAGATAGAGAGTGGAGACACAAGGAGAGAGATAGAGTGGAGACACAAGGTGAAAGTGTGAAGACAAGAAAAGAGAGTGGAGACATCAGGATAGAGAGAGAGAGAGCGGAGACACAAGGAGAGAGAGAGAGAGAGAGTGGAGACACAAGGAGGGAGTGGAGACAAGGAGAGAGAGAGTGGAGACAATGAGAGAGTGGAAACACAAGGAGAGAGTTTGGAGAAAAGGAGAGAGTTGCAACACAAGGAGAGAGTTGAGACACAAGGAGAATGAGTGGAGACGGAAGGAGAAAGTTGAGACACAAGGAGAGAGTTGAGGTACAAAGAGAGAGTTGAGATACAAGGAGAGAGAGTGGAGACACAAGAAGAGAGTTGAAACACAAGGAGAGAGAGTGGAGACATCAGGAGTGATAGGGGACACAAGATGATAGAGTGGAGATAAAAAGAGAGAGTGGAGACACAAGGAGAGAGAGTGGAGACAAGGAGAGAGAGAGTGGAGACACAAGGAGAGAATGGAGACACAAGAAGAGAGCTGAGACACAAGGAAAGAGAGTGGAATCACAAGAAGAGAGAGGAGACACAAGGTGAGAGGCAGAAGAGACAATGAGAGAGAGAAAGAGAATGGCGACACAAGGAGAGAGGAGACATGGTGAGAGTGTGGAGACACAAGGTGAGATTGTGGAGACACAAGGAGGGAGAGTGAAGACATGGGTAGAGAGAGTGGAGACACAAGAAGAGAGTTGAGATACAAGGGGAGAGAGTGGAGTGACAAGGAGGGAGAGGAGACACAAGGTGAGAGAGAGAAGAGACAATGAGAGAGAGAATGGAGACACGAGGAGAGAGTGGAGACACAATGAGAGACAGAGTGGAGACAATAAGAGAGAGTGGGGACAATGAGAGAGAGAGAAGGGACAAGGAGAGAGCGAGTGGATATACAAGGAGAGAGTGAAGACACAATGGGATAGAAGGGAGACACAAGGAGAGAGAGGTGATACAAGGAGAGACAGTGGAGATACAGGTAGAGAGTGTGGAGACACAAGGAGAGATAGTGGATACAAGGAGGGATTTGAGACACGAGGAGAGAGTTGAGACACAAGGAGAGAGTGTGGAAACATAAGGAGAGAGGAGACACGGGAAAGCATGGAAACACAAGGAGAGAGAGGGGGACAGTGAGAGAGGGGGACGGAGAGAGAGAGAGGGGAGACACAAGGAAAGAGTGAAAGCAAGGAGAGTGGAGACAAGAAGAGAGAGTGGAAACACAAGCAGAAAGTGGATACAAGGAGAGAGAATTGAGACAAGGAGATAGGGAGTGGAGACAAGGATAGAGAGTGGAGTCACAAGGAGAGAGGAGACACAAGGAGGGAGGTAGGATACACGAGGAGGGAGAGAGTGAAGACAAGGAGAAAGATGAGATAGAAGGAAGGAGAGAGAAGACACATGGAAGGAGAGAGTGGAAACACAAGGAGAGAGTGTGGAGACACAAGGAGAGAGGGTGAAAACACAAGGAGAGGGTGGAGATACAAGGAGAGAGAGTGGAGACACAAGGGAAGAGACAGAGGAGACACAAGGGGAGATGGGACACAAAAGGGGAGAGAGAAGACACAAGGAGAGAGAGCAGACACGAGGAGGGAGAGAGTGTAGACACAAGAAGAGTGTAGACACAAGGAGAGAGAGTGGAGATACAAAGAAAGAGAGAAGACACAAGGAGAGAGAGTGGAGACACAAGGAGAGAGGAGACACAAGGAGAGAGAGCAGACACGAGGAGGGAGAGTGTAGACACAAGAAGAGTGTAGACACAAGGAGAGAGAGTGGAGATACAAAGAAAGAGAGAAGACACAAGGAGAGAGAGTGGTGACACAAGGAGAGAGGAGACACAAGGAGGGAGGGAGGATACACGAGAAGGGAGAGAGTGGAGACAAGGGGAAAGATGAGATAGAAGGAAGGAGAGAGGAAGACACAAGGAAGGAGAGAGTGGAAACACAAGGAGAGAGAGTGGAAACACAAGGAGAGGGAGTGGAAACACAAGGAGAGAAAGTGGAAACACAAAGAGAGGGAGTGGTGACATATGGAGAGAGTGTGGAGACACAAGGAGAGAGTGGAAATACAAGGAGAGAAAGTGGAGACACAAGGAGAGAGAGAGAGGAGACACAAGGGGAGAGGGACACATGGGGAGAGGGGACACAAGGATGGAGCGAGGATACACGAGAAGGGAGAGAGTGGAGACACAGGGAGAAAGAGGAGATACAAGGAGGGAGCGAGGATACACGAGAAGGGAGAGAGTGGAGACACAGGGAGAAAGAGGAGATACAAGGAGGGAGAGAGGATATACAAGGAGGGAGAGAGGATATACAAGGAGGGAGAGAGGATACACAATGAGGGAGAGATGATACACAATGAGGGAGAGAGGATACACGAGGAGGGAGAGAGTGGAGAGAAAAGCGAGAGAATGAGAGAGAACAAACAAAAACTTTTTTTCGTTGCATATCCCTTACAGGACGTTGCAGTCAACAGCAGCATTTTTCAGCTGCTGTTGATGTACTAGGCAAGATTACGCTCAGTAGTTTGCCATTGCTTTCTTACCAGCTCACATACCCCGTAAGTTACAGACGCGTCGAGAACCGCTACCGTTTCTCGCGCACATCACGTTACTCGCGAGAGTATACGGGATTACGGAGAAAGACGAAAACTCTACGTCAGGGAGACCGGCAAACAAAAACTAGGAAAACAATATTCAGTCTGAGAGTCGCGCACATAGATGTACATTATTGAATACAGGGAGTCAAGATTCGAACACAAACCTACGCAATTGGAAGCATAGGGCTGTGGCGCCCTTCCTGCTCTTGCTCCGACCATCCTGACTCTTATGTGTGAAGAGTTGGTGGTGTCGAAAGAAAGAAAGAAAGAAAGAAAGAAAGAAAGAAAGAAAGAAAGAAAGAAAGAAAGAAAGAAAGAAAGAAAGAAAGAAAGAAAGAAAGAAAGAAAGAAAGAAAGAAAGAAAGAAAGAAAGAAAGAAAGAAAGAAAGAAAGAAAGAAAGAAAGAAAGAAAGAAAGAAAGAAAGAAAGAAAGAAAGAAAGAAAGAAAGAAAGAAAGAAAGAAAGAAAGAGGCATGTTTCTTCTTCTTCTTTTTCTTCGGTCACTTTCTAGTCCCCTGCCACTTGGGCAAACATCTTGCGACTTCGACAGTTGAGGTTTCTTTTCTGGATTCCTTATACCATAGACCAGGGGTGGGAAAACTACGGCCCGGCAACTGATATTATGCGGCCCACGAGGGCATTTAGAAATAAAAAAATTTTTACTTCTTTTTTAAATTATTTTATTGACTTTACAGAATTTCATGTACCGTTATGATTGCTTCAACATTTTTGATAAAATTTCTTTCTAATTTTCTATTTTTGTAAACAATTCTTGACCTTCATAATGTAATGCTAAAAATGCGAATTTATCGATTTTAATAGAGTGTGTGTGTGTTGTTGTTTTTTTAAATATATATATATATTGTATTATAAACTATAATGTATAAGGGGCGTTCATTTGAAATCCGTTCGTGCCGCACCGCGCCTAATTGCGTTCGTGGAACATGATCATGTCATAGTTATGTGTTAAGTACTGACCAATGAATACAAGAGCAAGTGCTTATAGTCCCATGATGCATAGGTTCTGTTTATGACCGTTGAGAAAATGGCCTGGTTGATTCAAAGATTTTGCTAAGAATTATCATGCAAAGAGTTAGGAGGAAAATACAACCTGAAATAGGAGAAGAACAATGTGGGTTTGTGGAAGGCAAGGGTACAGTAAATGCTGTGTATATACTGAGAACCATAATCGAACGTTCTATAGAAGTAAACAAAGATCTACACCTTTGCTTTATTGACTACACAAAGGCTTTTGATAAAGTGAGACATGTCAACATGATAAGGATGCTTGAAGATCTACAAATTGATGGAAAAGATCTTAGACTTGTAAAAAACATATATTGGAAACAACAAGCTGCCATAAGAGTTGATAATGAAGTAAGCCAATATCAGCCTATTAAAAAGGGGTGTGAGACAGGGATGTGTAATGTCTCCAGATCTGTTTTCCCTGTACAGTGAAAGTATTTTCAGAAATATTGAAGATATGGAAGGAATCAACATTGGGGGACGATGCATCAATAACATTAGATATGCAGATGATACAGTCTTGATTGCAGACAATGAACAGGACCTGCAAAATTTAGTAGATGCGATTGTTACACACAGTGAACAACTAGGGTTAGAATTAAATTGTAAAAAGACACAGATTATGGTCGTCACTAGGAAGGACGTAATACCACAATGTAATATACAAGTAGATGGGAATATTCTTCAACAAGTGAGTAGGTACAATTATCTCGGAACAGTAATAACATCTGATGGGAGATGCCTTGAGGAGATTAGAACAAGAATTGCCATAGCAAAAGTAGCCTTTAGCAAGATGAAAAACATATTGACCAATAAAAAGATGTCAATTGAAACGAGAAAGAGAGTGTTGAGATGCTACATAGAACCTGTACTTTTATATGGATGTGAAGCGTGGACAATCAGCAATCAGGCTGAAAAACATCTGATGGCTGTAGAGATGTGGTTTCTGAGGAAAATGCAAAGAATACCATGGATAGCCAGAAAGACCAACGAACAAGTCCTTCAAGAAACAAATGAAGATCGTAAATGGATTAGAGAAATTAGACGTAGACAGTCAAAATTCTTTGGGCATGTTATGAGAAGAAATGGATTGGAGAATTTGGTGACAACTGGTAAGATCGAGGGGAACAGACCAAGGGGAAGACCTAGAAGCAAGTATCTGGATGGCTTGGCCTTGTGGCATGGTCGAGACAGAAACACGGAGCTGATCCATGACTCTGGTGATCGAGTGAGATGGCAGAACATGACCGCCCACGCTTACCGGCATGGCACATGATGGATGGATGGATCCAAAATCCGTCCAAAGAAGCTCAAAGAGCGGTGATTCCGTTTCTTTCATTTGAAGGATGTCGACCAGTAGACATTTATCGAAGAATGCAGGCAGCGTACGGTAACACATGTGTGTCGAAGACAACAGTGACAGACTGGGCACGAATATTTCGGAAAGGACGTCAGTTCACGACATATCTTCGACGGCCGGGTCAAGCGCATATTGTTGCAACAGAAAACACCATCGCCAAAATTGATGCAGCAGTACAGATGAACAGTTGTCGAAGCATACGTTTGCTAGCGAAAGAATTTGATGTGTCAATTGGGACAATTCAAAAGGTCGTTCGTAAGAAACTGCAATATCGGAAGGTGTGTTCACAGTGGGTACCACGGATGTTGACCGACCACCAAAAAGAGGAACGCATGGGATGGTGTTTAAACCACATGCTGCGTTACAGAGTAAAGGGTGATGCATTTCTCTTCTGCATAGTGGCAGGCGATGAATCATGGTGTCACCACTTTGAGCCGAGCAGCAAAACAGAGAGCATGCAATGGAAGCATGCTGGATCACCAAAAGCCAACAAATTCAAGTTACAGGTTCCCGCTGGTAAAGTTATGCTCAGCGCATGTTTTGACCATAAATGGCTATTGTTGGCCGACTTTAAAGCACCTGGTGTCAACATCAACTCTACCCACTACTTGCAAACACCAGACAAGCTGCAAAAAGCCATCAAGAATAAACGACCCAGCATGCTTTCTCACAGTGTGATTTTGTTGCTCGATAATGCTCGTCCGCATGTCGCAAATATTGTGCAGGAAGTATTAGCAAGGAAGAAGTGGGAAAATCGGCAACATCCAGCCTATATTCCTGATTTGTCACCATGTGATTTTCATTTGTTCGGACCTCTAAAATAAGCTCTCAAGGGGCAACGATTTCACACAGATGCAGATTTAATGAACGCGGTAAACACTTGGTTCGGTGAGCAACCACAATCCCTTTTTGTGGACGGCGTTCGCCGCCTACGTAAGCAATGGGATGCTTGCCTGAATGCCTACGGCGATTTATTCTGACCAACCCATGGTGCATAATTCATTCAAAATGAATGCTTTGTTTAATTCTACCACACCTGTTAATGTTTCTTTCATGCTTTTGTAATAAAGCCATTGGAACGGGTTTCAAATGAACGCCCCTAATATAAGTGTGTAAGTAAAAAACATTGCAATAATTAGTTATTTATACTGTTAAATAACCTATAAATCTATATATATAAAAGGCAATGTGTGTATGTATGTAT
Source organism: Cepaea hortensis (assembly GCA_963921405.1). Lineage (NCBI taxonomy): Eukaryota > Metazoa > Mollusca > Gastropoda > Stylommatophora > Helicidae > Cepaea > Cepaea hortensis. The sequence goes on from OY992876.1 coordinate 425,375,770, forward strand.
GGATGTATGTGGGTCCGTTCTTTATGTGTTCGCGAACGGTCCATCCGATTGAGATGAAATTTTCTACACGTTTTCTTCTCATTCCAGTGCAATCAACTGTCATAGTTTTATCTATCAGCTATCAGCTATTACCTTACTAAAATTTAATTTTGTAATTACATGACTGAACATAAGAAAATATTAAACAAGGGACATAACTTTTGGTAGCATGGTTATATCTTAAGTCCCCTGGCTATAGATAGATAGATAGATAGATAGATAGATAGATAGATAGATAGATAGATAGATAGATAGACAGACATACAGATCCCCACCAGAGCCTGGGCGAAGCCGGGGCGGGTCAGACAGACAGACAGACAAACAGACAGACAGATAGACAGTCGGGAACGGGAACTTATATGACTACTTATATGAATTAAATTAGATGCTCCCCCACCAGGGACTGGGTGAAGCCGGGCCGGGTCAGACAGACAGACAGACAGACAGACAGACAGACAGACAGACAGACAGATAGTCGGGAACGGGATCTTATATGACTACTTATATGAATTAAATGAGATGCTCCCCACCAGGAGCTGGGCGAAGCCGGGCCGGGTCAGACAGACAGACAAGCAGACAGACAGACAGACAGACAGACAGATAGATAGATAGATAGATAGATAGATAGATAGATAGATAGATAGATAGATAGATCTCCGCCAGGGTCTGGGCGAAGCCGGGCCGGGTCAACTAGTAATACATAATTACTTATTGTGATGGGTTCCAAATGTTGCTGTTATGTAGCCAGGGGCGGGGTTAGGGTGAACAATCAACCATGCATAAATACCCCAAATGGCTCGTGCATTCATCACCACTGCAGCAAAAGTCCAACTCCTGGCCTTCACATATCGGACCTGTTTTAACAAACAGGAGAAGGGGCGGCGGCGAGACACTGGCGCCGAGAAATAACCAGAACGCTCTAGATGTGTATACACGTACATGCATGCACAGACACGTGTGTGCGTGCCTACACACCTAAACTCGAATAAGACCACAGTCTGCTCTAGCAAAGGAAAGGTGCTGAAGACGGAGGCAACTAGCAAGAAGGTACCACAGAAATCAGGATGCCACGCAATCACGCCATGAAATATGTCGACTATTGCTAAATGTTATGGTACTCGCCCTGCTTTGGACCCCCAGGCAGGTGCAGTGCCGGGCCCTATGCCTCGAAAGTGTCCAACCACAACTACTGGAGGTCCTTCTCAAATGTCCTGTGGGGCCAGGGAACCTGAGAATAGATCGTCTGGCCATACCAAACAAAGACTGAAAATAATGCACTGGAATGCGGAGGGAGTCAGCAAAAAAAACATAGAACTAGAAAACATCTTGGACCAAGAAAAAGTAAGCGTATCTTGCTTGCAAGAATTTCACCTCAACGAAAATATAGCCTTCAAAATCAGAGGATACCAGTGTTACCGATCTGACCGAAATGACTGGCGAAAGGGTGGGATACTGACCCTTGTTAAAAAAAATAAGAAAAAATAGCATCACTGTTTCCCAAATTGAAGATTACATGGAAGGGACTGAGTATCAGACACTTAAAATACAAATCCAGACAAAAGTGAGAGTAATGTTTGACAAGGAAAAACAGAACAGTGTACAGCGCAGAACAGTCACTCTCAGCTTCCTTGATGACGAATACCCACACTGGATTCTGGATCCGAGTCTACACAGATGGGTTAGCACAAAATGCTGTTCGAAATGGAGGAGCGGGAGTGTACATAGAATACCCAAGTAATACTTAGGACACGGTCAGTGTTCCAATAGGAAAGTACTGCCATAACTATGATGCTGAAATTGAGGCAATCAAGATAGCAACAGAGAAATTACTAAATACCCGCCATGGTACACAACCTGTGGTGCTATTGACAGAAGCACCATCAGTACTCGAGGCTCTCCTCTCTGGGAAATTGCCAGTACTAAGGACACTACTTTCTGAACTTAGCAGTCAACATAAGATCACCATACAGTAGATACCATACCACTGTGGAATACCCGGAAACGACAGAGCTGATCGATTGGCTAAGGAAGGAACAAATGAAGAACAGCCTCATATGCCCGTTACATACCACCAAAAGAAAAGAATGATCAAATCAGTCAGAAAGCCACCAAAACCTGCTCAAGATGACTACCACATTATGGACAGACCAGGACAAGTCATTATTCTGCGCCTCAGAACAGGACACAATAGATTACGCAACCACATGTATGCACAATTCAAGATTGGTGAATCAGCCATTTGCACATGTGGATTGGCGTCGCAGACAGCAGAGCATATACTCCAAGACTGCCCAAAATACAACATACCTAGGCAAACCGTCTGGCCCAGAGAGACAACAGTGGAAGATAAACTCTATGGACCGCTGAGTGAACTAAAAAAGACAGTTAAATTCATACAGCCGGCTTCCTCCGAAGTCGGAGAGTGTCTGCCTGTACGGCGAGGAACCACCAGTCTGCACACCAATAAGCCAGACATGGGACAACGGATACTCACGCAAAACTCAGGTCCTGTATGACATCACACTGATGTTGGACAACAGGATGTCTTCATCCGACATACAGGACTTCGCGTTGGAGCTCAAGCCAACGAACACAAGCAAGCAAGCATACAGCCGGCTTCCTGGCCTAGAGGTTAGCGACTTTTCTCCGTAATCTCGTATACTCTCGTAAGTAACGTGACGACGGTGAAAATCAGCAGTGTTCGAATCGCGACGGTAACTTACGGGGTATGTGAGCGGGTCTCTCAGAAAGCAATGGCAAACTACTGAGCGTAATCTTGCCAAGAAACCAACAATCAGCTGAAAGATGCTGATGTTGACAGCGATGTCCTGTAAAGGATATGCAAACATATTATATTAAATTCATACAAGGGACAACACTGCAATTATAGACATATTTCAAGCGAACGAAAGAAGAACTTATTGTGATAGGTTAGTCAATGTGGCCCTACGCACAAAAAGTTTGCCCAACCCTGCCACAGACAAATTGCCTTCCAAGGATTGTGGGCTCTGCCCGCCATTTTCTATCAGCCTTTGTTGCCCTAGTTGGTGTTCTTACAAGAACTTCCACAAGGTAGGGGTGGTTTGGCATTCGGTGTGTCCTTCAAATAATTGGATTTTCTTCCAGGGTTTATGAGTTCCATCAGCCCATTTTGTTTGCTCCCTTACTTTGTCCTATCAAGCATAGACTTTCGACAGGGGGCACACATGTAAATTCTAATGTTAGCAGTGCTGTCTCAATAAAGGAATTACGCTGGCATTTCACCACAGAATGTCATTTCACCACAGAATGTTGAACACAATTAATACCAGAGGGAAAGGGAAAGAACATGTGTGTTTGGGAGATAGATAGACAGAGAAACATTCATAAACGGAAGAGACATGATCATGACCCGGTGAATGCCGACAAGGGCAACAAAGATGTGACTAAGATGTAGGGGTCACCGTGAGGTCACAAACTAGACAGTACATGATTACAAACACGCACATGTAGTATCATAAAATTTGGTGGAACTGCGGTAAAGCTGTGAAAGTTTAAACAATATAAAATGACACAAAGTAGTGCAGCTTTACATAACAGAGTTACGACACATACAGAACGTTGCGGCGGTTAGCCTTCATCAGCAAACAAACACATTCACAAACACAACATACAGTCAAGGAGAACTCCTGTAGTATCAGTACTACAATTCAAATACTGGTACTTGGCTGCACAAATGCCGGGGATGGTAGTTCTAGAGCGGTGATATTAAACACACAACGTAGATGGTGATTCTGGAGCGGGGATACAAAACAAGCACCGTCGGGGATACAAAACAAGCACCGTAGTTGGTGATTCTGGAGCGGGCACACAAAACAAGCGCCGTAGATGGTGATTCTGGAGCGGGGATACAAAACAAGCACCGTATATGGTGATTCTGGAGTTATACTAAATAAACACCTAGACTGTGATACGGGAGCTGTGATACCAAATAAACACCTAGATTGTGATTCTGAAGCGGTTGATACCAAACACCTAGATTGTGATTCTAGAGCGGTGATACCAAACAAACACCTAGATTGTGAAACTGAAGCGGTTGATACTAAACAAAAAACACCGCAGATGGTGATTCTAGAGCGGTGATACTAAACATAAAACACCATAGATGGTGATTCTGGGGCGGTGATACCAAATAAACACCGTAGGCTTTCCCCACGGAATGGAAAACAAAAGCAAACAACCAACAAAGGAGGGAACCATACATACATGGCAGACTGATTCTGCAGAGACGTGCTATATCACGCCGTGAGTAGTGAAACAAGAACACAGACTGTCAAAGGTCCCCACTGGTTATGAGAAATACACTTCAAAACACAGTGACAAATGGGAAACTAGATGGCAAAACATCACGGGATCAAGGGGCAAAGAGATAAATAAATACCTGGATGGCTTGGTCATAGGTAGGGTTGCTAGATACGTGGGCACCAAAAGGAGGACATAATAAGACAAAAAAGAGGACAAAGGATGACATATTGATTTTTTTTTCCATTTGAATCGTTCCAGATTAAAGCCGCAATCAGTAGAATTGTATTACAATAGCTGCCAATAAGTGTATCTTACTCTTAGTGAATCGACCAAGAAACAAGCATGTTAAATATTAAAAAATAAATAACTAAAGATTATTAAGCAATGGGTTTTTATAAAGAATTAAAAGTAAATATCAAAAGAGTAATTAGCCAGATACAGATAGCGGTTAGAATTACTATAATCGACTAGTTCGCAGAAATGCATAGACTTTGTACATTTTAACAATGTAAACATACGGTAGAGTGTAGATACATTGTAAGTTTTAACCATCCATCATGTGCCATGCCGATAAGCGTGAGAGGTCATGTTCTTCCATCTCACTCGATCACCAGAGTCGTGGATCAGCTGCGTGTTTCTGGGTGATTGTTGGTGGGTAATGGGACGGGTGGAGAATATGTGAGTGGGTGGAGAGATGTGAGTGGGTGGGGAGATGTGAGTGGGTGGGGAGATGTGAGTGGGTGGGGAGATGTGAGTGGGTGGGGAGATGTGAGTGGGTGGGGAGATGTGTGTGGGTGGGGGATGTGTGGGTTGGAAAATGTATGTATGCTTGGGGTGTGGGTGGATGGGATGTGTGGTTGGTGGGAGTGTGTGTGGGTGGGGAGATGTGTGGGTGAATGGAGGATGTGTGGGTGGGTGGTTGATGTGTCTCATAACATGGTAATATGCATTGTTTATGTTTACAACATTCATTTGACAATGTTTTTCCTATGCACTATTGATGAACGAAAGATGAGTGATTGGAAGGGCCGAATGTAAGACGGGCCTGCGTGCCCAATTTGTTACCCTTTGAAAATAAAGTCCGTTCGTTCGTTTGTCTCGACCATGCCACGTGGTCAAGCCATCCAGGTATGTACTTCTCGGTTTTCCCCTTGGTCTCTTCCCTTCGATCTTGCCAGTTGTCACCAAGTTCTCCAAGTAATTTCTTCTCATAACATGCCCAAAACATTTTGACTGTCTACGTCTAATGTCTCTAATCAGTTTACGATCTTCATTTGTTTCTTGAAGGACTTGCTCGTTGGTTTTTCTGTCTGTCCATGGTATTCTTTGCATTTTGTTCTCAGAAACCACATTCCCACAGCCATCAGATGTTTTTAAGCTTGGCTGCTCATTGTCCACGCTTCACATCCATATAAAAGTACAGGTTCAATGTAGCATCTCAACACTCTTTTTCTCGTTTCAATTGATATCTTTTTATTGGTCAGTATGTTATCCACCTTGCAAAATGCTACCTTCGCAATGGCGATTCTTGTTCTAATCTCTTCGAGGCATCTCCCATCAGATGTTATGACTGTTCCGAAAAACCTATCCATTCACTTGCTTAAGAATATGCCCATTTACTCGTATATCACATGGTGGTATTTCCTTCTTCCCAGTGACGACCATAATCTGTGTCTTCTTACTATTCAGTTCTAACCACGTTTCAGTTCTTCTAAGTTTTAACAACAATACGTAAAAAATTATAACATAAAATATAAGAAAAGCCGGACATTTTAAAGGTTTTTAGCTTTGCCTGCCGGACGGAGATTATTAGGCTAAAAAGGAGGACATGTCCTTTTTTTGCCGGACGTCTAGCAAACTTAGTCATAGGACATCATGGGGAGGAGATAGCAGACCTGATACAAGACTGGTGATCGTGTGAACGAGGAACCCCCAAACTTATCGAGATGCTACATTTTGTTCTTTGCGCTCGCTCGTTATGAACTCAAGCGTAGTCCATACACGCAACTTTTATTAGCCCTGGATTGAATTTTGAGTGTGGATTCATCATCATCATCATCATCCAGTGCCTTGCCAGCTGGCGTTGGAGATCACGCCTCTCCACAAATTGCGATCTCCGACGGCATGGATCAGTTCGTGTTGTTCCGTGATAAAAGATGAATGACTGGAAACGCTGAATTAAGATGGGACTTTCCCATAACTTTCCCTATTGCTGGCGGCCCTTGCCATCAGGCGAACCAATTCTGACTTCTGAGGTACATGTAATTTACATCCCCAAGTCAAGGACGAGAAGATAACATTTTAATCCAACTGTCCGGTGTAGGTGTTGAACCCGATACGTCGGCATCAGCGCACATGATGTTTAAGAACGAGCACATTATCCATTCAGCCAAGCCAACCTCCCAAGAATAAAATGTATGCCAGGAAGAGGTAAGTGAAAGTATGACGTCATATACAACCACAAGAGAGAGAGAGAGAGAGAGAGAGAGAGAGAGAGAGAGAGAGAGAGAGAGAGAGAGAGAGAGAGAGAGAGAGAGAGAGAGAGAGAGAGAGAGAGAGAGAGAGAGAGAGAGAGAGAGAGAGAGAGAGACTGATTGATTTAGGAACCGACATCACAGCATTCGGGGCATTCCCATAAGCGCTCCATCCTCATCCTCAGAAGCCAGCGAAAAGTTCCAACCACAATAGTACTAGTAGCAATCTGATTATATGTGCGTCTCGCCTTTCCTCTAAGCGTCGAGCATCGGCCAGATCACCTTCGTCACTCCACGCTGTCGCATTCTTGCCAGACCATGGTGATCCATTTGCTCCTCTGAGGTGTACACGTGCTCCCACAAAGCCGCAACCACGTCTGCCTTAACATGCATCAATACTCCACCAAGTTTTGCACTGCCAGCCAATCTGTCTGCCTGTTCATTCCCAAACACACGAGCATCTTCTTCTTCTTCAGCGTTCCGAGCCATTGAGGTTCTTTGCTGCAGATACAATCCGTCTCCATTCGTCTCTCTGGTTGACCTTCTCTTCCCACGAGCCTTCTCACACGAGCATGCCCCGGAGAAAATATCCAGACGATGCTTGCCACCCGTAACTTCCGAAGAGAAGCAAGCCACTCGGCACGAAGCTTGCCAGTCCTCACCCTACTCAGCATGCTTTCTGAGTCAATTACAGTCACGATGTGTGTGTGTGTATCGTATTCTCCATCCAGCGGAAAGCTGCACTGACTGCCTCCATCTCCATTCTTAAGCTAGATGTTGTGGTATCATATGCCAGGCTCTCCTGCACCAAAAGTCGACCATTAGCCTTTGCCAAGAAACCCCAGACACTTCTACTATCTCTCAACACCGAACCATCTGTGTAGATAATCACATCACCCGGGCGAGCATTATCCTGAATTGGTTGCTGGATTTCCACTTCCTTGGCCCCTGCTGGCCACTTCTTGCACTCCCAGCTCAATGTGATTATAACTCTGCACAAGTCTGATTGCTCCGCTGGCACTCTGACCCACTCCTCTCCTCGCCTAATGTTCTCCAAGGGGCACACCTGTCTGATCGTATCCTCCGCCTGAGCCATCCATGAGTCGTTTACAAGAAGAGAAGCACCAGAAAATATCGGGAAAGATCAGTGGCAGTAGAGGCAAGGGAAGCCATGGGAGACGATGCTGGGCAGCCTTGGGCGGTGGCATGCAGGTTTAGCACCAACTGACTGGATCCACAACACCGGGCACCGAGATCTGTGACAAGACATCCAGGCCTGCGCCATTTGGCAAATAACGTCATGGTGACGATGATGATGATGACGATATTTTCAGTAGGATGCTGCTACCCAATGTGCACTTGCTAAATATAACTAATGGAAGATTCTGGTGGCAGGAAAGAACTAGAACTACTAGAACAATTAACAGAACAGCTGGAGGCGGGACAGAACCAGAACTACTATTACAATTTATAGAACAACTAGAGGCAGGAAAGAACTAGAACTACTAGAACAATTTACAGAACTGGGGCAGGAAAGAACTAGAACTACTAGAATCTAGAACAATTAACAGACCTGGGGGAAGGAAATAACTAGAACTACTAGAACAATTTATAGAACTGGGGGCGGGAAAGAACTAGAACTACTAGAACAATTTACAGAACAACTGGAGGCAGGAAAGAACGACAACAATTTATAGAAAAACTAGCAACAGAAGAGAAACAAACCAAATAAAACCAAACCCACATATAGACACACATACAGGCAATGGTTTCCCGCGCATTTCCCAAATGGCGACCGACTAATCACAACTGAAGTCTAGACATTCTGTAGTTTGGTTTCCCGACCTTCGTGGCACCTCGCGCTTACAGCACACGTCAAATTAACCCAGAATGAATCACTGGCTCACTAACGGACAGACTGGCTGGCACGGCCGAGACAGCAGAAGCCTAACCAAAGGGTCGAATCGGCACCACGACGGCTCTTTGAGGGTCGGGCCGAGAGAAGGACTATCAACTGAGTGAATCAGCGACAGTCTGTAGGATGCTATAGTCTGTCCGGAAATTTATGCCGTCATTCAAGATCAATTATTTTGAAAACTATCTGTTGCATCATTATGAAATTTTTCCAGCCGTCTTATATTTACCCCCACCCAAGGAATATGTCTTTGATATGTCCAAAAACAACTTAAATCATTAAAAGCGGCATCATTCCTTTGATGTTTTGCTTAACAACTAGTGATTTCTTGTTAAAAAAGTTATGTTTACGGTAATGAGGACCTGCAAATTCAGATGACAAACAAAGGCGTATCTGGATTCGTATGGGAGTGGGTGCAATCAAAGAAGTAGCTTACAGTCGACAGAATCGGCTGCATTGCACCGGGTTTTTATCCCATATGGCTCAGTTTCTTTCCGCAGCGCGGAAAGCGTCGCACAAAGCACGAACTCCGTAGCTCCAGCGACGACCCTCGGCAGTCTCCGAATAAAATGAATGACGCGGCCCGGACAGACAGAAAGGTAGGTAGGTAGGTAGGTAGGTAGGTAGGTAGGTAGGCAGAAAGATAGGTGGGTGGATGGATGGCTGGCTGGCTGGCTGAGTGGGTGGATCGGTCGGTCGGTGGGTCGGTGGGTGGGTGGGTCGGCAGGCAGGCAGACAGACAGATAGATTAGATAGATAGATAGATAGATAGATAGATAGATAGATAGATAGATAGATAGATAGATAGATAGATAGATAGATATCGGTAGGTCGGTCTGTTAGTGGGTGGGTGGGTAGGCAGGCAGGCAGACAGACAGACAGACAGATAGATTAGATAGATAGGACAGACAGATAGATTAGATAGATTGATATCGGTAGGTCGGTCGGTCTGTCGGTGGGTGGGTGGTCGGGCCGGCAGGCAGATAGATAGATAGATAGATAGATAGATAGATAGATAGATAGATAGATAGATAGATAGATAGATAGATAGATAGATAGATAGATAGATAGATATATAGATAGATATCGGTAGGTCGGTCGGTTAGTGGGTGGGTGGGCCGGCAGGAAGGCAGACAGACAGACAGACAGATAGATTAGATAGATAGGACAGACAGATAGATTAGATAGATAGATAGTTAGATAGATAGATAGATAGATAGATAGATAGATAGATAGATAGATAGATAGATAGATAGATAGATAGATAGATAGATAGATATCGGTAGGTAGGTCGGTCTGTCGGTGGGTGGGTGGTCGGGCCGGCAGGCAGGCTGATAGATAGATAGACAGACAAACAGATAGATAGATGGATAGATAGAGGCAGGCAGGCAGGCAGGCAGGCAGGCAGGCAGGCAGGCAGGCAGGCAGACAGACAGACAGACAGACAGACAGACAGATTAGATAGATAGATAGATAGATAGATAGATAGATAGATAGATAGATAGATAGATAGATAGATAGATAGATAGATAGATAGATAGATAGATAGATAGATAGATAGATAGATAGATAGATAGATATCGGTAAGTCGGTGGGTCGGTGGGTCGGTCGGTCGGTGGATGGATCAGCCGACCAGTAGACATTCAGACAGACAGACAGACAGACAGACAGACAGACAGACAGACAGATAGATAGATTGATTGATTGATTGATTGATTTCCACCAGAAACCGGGCCTTGTCAGCTAGTTTATTTATATAATCACGTTTCATGAAAGAACCCACATTTGGAGACGCCTCTGAATCTTCGCGCTGTTTGTTTGAAAACGAAAGTCACGTGAAAATTTTGAATAATTTGGGTCGAATCTTGGGGAAGCTGTAAAACTGTTAAAATCATGGACGTAATCTTTAAGTCATAATTAATATACCGTATATAAGCTAACTTTAAAATCTGCTGTAAAATCTCCAGAACAAAATTTTTTTTGTTGGGTGGACATAATGATAACGTTATATACTAAATCTCATCATTTTATCTCAGCCCGTTACTGAGATATTGAATTTTATATTGAGGCAACCAAAAAAAAACACACTATAGCGTTTGGATTTAAGATCAGCGTGGCTGGTAAAGAGCACACACAGAATGCGTGCAGACTCGTCAGCCAACGCGGAGTTGGCACAATATGCAGCCATTCGCTGATGGATTTACTGCGGAGGAGATCGGAGCACCTATGGACATCTACTGCTAAGAGAATTGGTATATCATGAAGCCAATGGGATTCGCTTAGCTTCATGTTATGCCAATTCCCATGTCTTCATGTTATACTACTTGCCATGTCTTCAAGTACCCCTAAAGTCTTAGTGGGTTCCCCTTATGTTGAGGGACACTGGTAAAAGGGAGAGCTAATCCACACGAAAATACCTGCCCAGTGTACTAGAAGTAGAATGTGTATGGACTACGCTTCAGTTCAAAGCGAGCAAAGGCGCGCGCGCACACGCACACACACACACAAATCACCATCATAATCACCACAATTATCATCAGCACCCTCGCCAAACAAAACAAACACCAAACAAAACAAACACATTGGTGAAAATGGAATAACTAGCCGCATGTGAGACTATGACTATAGACACTCAGCGCCCGTTAACACACCAACAAAATACTAAACACGCCGGACGCATGTAAACATATGTACACAACAGAATGCAACATGTTCACTCACACTCAATGAACATTTGAAAGAGACGATTTATTTGAGAGAGAGAGAGAGAGAGAGAGAGAGAGAGAGAGAGAGAGAGAGAGAGAGAGAGAGAGAGAGAGAGAGAGAGAGAGAACATATGCCGTGTATACATTGTAGAAACTGAAAGGCAGCATATGCAAGATAATTGCATTATGCCGTGAATATATTACCTTGTGTGATTATGGATGTATTTGTTGTATTTGCAAATGGAAAGCAAAACACACAATGCACCTTGTAAATACACGCATTTTGGATGGAATAAAAGTTGTTAAAAATAACAAACAAATCGCTAGGCCAGTAACAGAGGAAAGAATTGCCATACAGGGTTGAGTTGAGTTGAGCTAAGAACCGACGTCACTGCATTCAGGACATTCTCATATGCGCTCCGACCCCTTGTTCAACAGTCAGCGAAGAGTCACACTACTAATCGTTTCCACCGCTATCTGACTGACATTTCACCAGGTCTTCCTTCTTAGTTTTGAGATTCTTCCAGAACCCCTGCCGATCCCCCGCAATATCATTCTTTCCACACATACACGGGTTCTCAATATGCCCCCTCCCCCTTCTCCACCTGGTCCCACGGGCGCCCGATCATCTCTCCCTTGTCCAAAGGTAATCTACCACCAAGGAGTGCACTTCCTACCAGCCTATCAGTCTGCTCATTCAGTCATTCAAAACGAGACAATCCCGACACACCACCCTGTGGCTTGACCTACGGAGAACTATGGCCCTGTGACAGTCATTGAACATGTGTCTCTCTATCGGGCGGCATACATCCCGCATGTGTTGCTGTCTTGTGAAAATTGTCACATCCTGAATTCCTGTAGGCGATCGTCTCGTCTTTGCCTTCACCACGTCCCCACGATGTTGTACAAGAAGTCGTCAAGATGACAGGCCTGAGGGCCGGGCTGCTGTGGGGAGTGGTCGAGGAATGGACCAGGCTAGTTTAGTTTAGTCGACGGATCAACATCACGGGATACGGGTGTAACCCATAAGTGCTCCGTTCTACTCCTAACTCAAGCCTGAGTCCGGAGAATCTCAGCTCAGTGCACGAACTCCGTAGCAAGGATCCTGAAATACTTTCCGTAGAGTTTTAATTCGAAATTTTGCCAGGGCAGCGCCGTTAGGCTACTCTTTTTCGATTTCCAACTGCCAGGGGATTTTTTACGTGCGCAACAATACACACGGGCGTCCGATCTAACTACCCAGAGACCAGGGGAAATTTTGTTACTAGAAGTCCACGTGAAAACATCCGATCCCTCACCGGAGCTTGAACCCAGGACCTCCAGCACTCGAGGCGGACACCATACCTCGAGACCAGTCAGCCCCCTAAGACCAGGCTGATATACTCAACGGAGCTCAGAGAGGCAGGGCGATTAAAGGAATCTAGTTTTTACTATGAATCTACAATCCTGGCCAGACTGCCAGAACAGCATATCAAAAGTGGTGAACAGAGCATGAGACCACACTTGGAATATGGGTCAACTGCGTGGTTCCTTTGATGATGATGATGATGATAATGATGATGATGATGATGATGATGATGATACTAGTGTTCTATACGCCTATACGAGGAATGTTGGCCCAGTTGTGCGAATCTCCTCCTGACACACACCACAAGGTAAGTAGTACTTCACAGCAACAAGTGCTGGCATGAAACCACTTCACGGACGTAAAGGCTGTATCAGACAGTGAAAGACTAACCCCGGGATGTTTCAAGTAGGCTGTAATTTAATAGACAAAACGACTACTGCAGGAAACGAGTGAGTGTGTGCGGAACTTAAACCAATGACAGGTTTGTCTGGCGTGGCTATGGTTACCAGCGAGACAGCTCATAAATCAACACACATGTAATGCTTGTCGTTCATAGAAGTAGAAGAAAGAATTAGATACTAGAGGACGCACTAGACAACATAAATAAACACATGTGTATTGTTTGGCGCTCATAGATAGTTTAGTTTAGTCGATGGATCAACATCACAGCACACGGGTGTAACCCATAAGTGCTCCGTTCTCCTCCTAACTCAAACCTGATTCTGAAGAAACTCAGCTCAGTGCACGAACTCCGTAGGACCGGCGAGGATCTTGAAATACTTTGGGTAGATTTTTAACTTGAAATTTTGCCCGGGCAGCGCCGTTAGGCTACTCTTTTTTTTATCCATTTCCAACGGCCAAGGGATTTTTTACGTGCGCAAAAATACACACGGGCGTCCGATCTCACTACCCAGAGATCAGGGAAAATTTTATTATTAGAAATCCACGTGAAAAAAATCCCGGTCCTCACCGGGGCTTGAACCCGGTGACCCCCAGCACTCGAGGCGGACACCATACCTCGAGACCACGCAGCCCCCTAGGTCATAGAAGTGGAAGTAGAATAGAACACAGAAATATAGACTAGAGGACACACTTTTTTTCGCATATCCTTTACAGGACATTGCAGTAAACACCAGCATTTTTCAGCTGCTGTTAATGTCTTGGCAAATTTTACGTTCAGTAATTTGCCATTGCTTTCTGAATGACCGCCTCACATACCCTCCTAAGTAACAAACGCGACGCGATCCGCTGCCGAATCTCGAGCAGCTGTGTTTCGTACGAGAGTATACGGGATTACGAACAACGTCCTTAACTCATTCGCCAGGGAGACCGACAGAGGACATACTTATTTTTTGCATATTCCTTACAGGACGTTGTAGTCAACATCAGCATATTTCAGCTGCTGTTGATGTGCTAGGCAAGATTACGCTCAGTAGTTTGCCACTGCTTTCTGAGCGACCGGCTCACATACCCCGTAAGTTACCAACGCGGCGAGAACTGCTACCGATTCTCGCGCAGGTTACATTACTCACGAGAATATACGGGATTACGGAGCAAGACGTTAACTCTAGGCCAGGGAGACAATACATGTGTGTTTATTTATGTTGTTTAGTGCGTCCTCTACGAGGACACACTAGACAACATAAATAATCACACATGTATTGTTTGTCTCTAACATAAGTAGAAGGAAGAAGTAGAGACTAAACGACACACTAGACAACATAAATAAACGACACACTAGACAACATAAATAAACGACACACTAGACAACATAAATAAACACACGTGTGTTGTTTGTCTCTAACATAAGTAGAAGGAAGAAGTAGAGACTAAACGACACACTAGACAACATAAATAAACGACACACTAGACAACATAAATAAACACACTTGTATTGTTTGTCTCTAACATAAGTAGAAGGAAGAAGTAGAGACTAAACGACACACTAGACAACATAAATAAACGACACACTAGACAACATAAATAAACGACACACTAGACAACATAAATAAACACACGTGTGTTGTTTGGCACTCATAGAAGTGAGAAGAAAGAAGTAGAGACTAGAGGACGATTAGTCTGTAACCCACAAACCGGAATCAGTCTCTAGCCCACGACGACGCCCAAAACAATAAATGTTGTTTTAATGTTGTCGGTCTTGTCGGTCTTGATCTGCTTGACCAGTTGTAGCACACCAACGAGCACCAAAGGAACCAAACGGAGACGCTCATCTGCTCACCCAGTCCCTTCACCCCCACAACCAGACGCCGCTGCTAGTGAGTGGACAGACTGATAGAAGCAGCGGCGAATGAAAACACTGGCAACATACAGAACAGCCAAAGCCAGCGGCGGGCTAGGCAGCTAACGCCTGGAGGTCGCAAACCGTACCGGCTCAACAAAAAATCAATAGGCAGGGACAGCCCGTGGGGGAATTGCCACAATCAATAACTCTACTGTCCTGCAGTAACCGTTTGAATTAATGATTTGTAGCAACAAACTCATCCGGCCGATTGGTAGGTAACCATCGCGGCAGTTTCATAACAACCGGTTCACGGTAATCGCATTAGTAGGTGTGGTGCTGTCGTTCAAGATGCGTTGGCTTTCTGCGACGTCGGTCATGTTTTGCTTGTTCTACAGCCAGGGTGAGAGTTTGTCCCGATTGTGTAGAGCGGATGAGGTCGGGTCAGCCTCGCAAAGTGGGTATCAGACACATCTCTGAATGAGACGCGGAGAGGATGTGCGCTGGTCAGCCTACTTTAGCATGCCAAGACTTGGTGCGTGCGCGCGTGCTTGTGTGTGCACGCCAGCGTGCACGAGTGTATGTGTCATCATCATGTGCCTATGAGTTACTTTCTGTCTCTCCACAGATCTCGGTCCTGTATGTGCCGGGTCAATGCTGTTGATATTCCTGCATGCAACCTTCTTTGCCAACACGGCATCATTTTTCTCTTGTCTCCGCTGTTTTCAGTCGTCACAATGTTCTCCAATGGCTCTCTTTAATATATATATATATATATATATATATATATATATATATATATATATATATATATATATCTGTGTGTGTGTGTGAGTTTTTTTTTCCGCGTCCGCTAGCTTTCAACTCAAGCGTAGTCCACAAACATGCTACTACTTCTAGTGCACTGGACTAATTTTTCCGCGTGGGAGTAGCTTTCCCTAATACCAGTGTCCTTTGCCATCATGCGAACAAACTCCGACTTCAGAAGAACTTGTAATTTACATCCCCATGTCAAGAACGAGAAGTCAACGTTTTAGTCCAACTGACTGGTAAAGGGGTTGAACCCGTAACCTCGGCATCAGCACATCGGAAGTTTAAAAGCGATCGCTCTTGTCCATTCAGCAATGCGGACTCCTCGATGTTACTGCTGTGAAACTGCAATAGGACATGAGGATGTATTAGGGAATTTGATAAGGCACTAGGCTGAAAATGTCATCAGCATGGTCGAATGCTGTCGCGAGTTTGTTGGGTCAGTCGTGGGTTTGTTGGGTCAGTCGTGGGTTTTCCGGATCAGTCGCGAGTTTGTCGGGTCAGTCGTGGGTTTGTTGGGTCAGTCATGGGTTTTCCGGATCAGTCGCGGGTTTGTCGGGTCAGTCGCGAGTTTGTCGGGTCAGTCGTGGGTTTCTCGGGTCAGTCGCGAGTTTGTCGGGTCAATCGTGGGTGTGTCTGGTCAGTCGCGGGATTGTCGGGTCAGTTACGGGTGTATCGGGTCAGTCGTGGGTTTCTCGGGTCAGTCGCGGGTTTGTCGGGTCAGTCGAGTTTGTTGGGTCAATCTTGGGTGTGTCTGGTCAGTCGCGGGATTGTTGGGTCAGTTACGGGTGTGTCGGGTCAGTCGCGTGTTTATTGGGTCAGTCGCAGCTTTCCTGAGTCAGTCGCGGGTTTCCTTAGTCAGTCGCAGCTTTCCTGAGTCAGTCGCGGGTTTGTCGGGTTAGTCCCGAGTTTGTCGGGTCAGTCACAAAATTAATCAAAAAAGAAAACCAAGCCACGAGTAGATACAGGCCGGATGGAATATGTCTAGATGAAGCAAATCTGACAGATGTATGTTTGAATAACGAAGACACAAACAACATATTGCACGATTTATTGCCTGGCATATTTCGCTACATCTCGTCAGGTGCATACTGCAGAATTAACACCATAAAAAGTAAAATAACCAGAAACATCCTTCAAATTTATGTCCAAGTCGGACACAATGACCTCCGACGTGCATGACCAGGTGTGACGTACTGCCCTCACGAGAGAACAAAGAAGAAAGGAAGACAAATATGCATGCACGGTGTTACCAGGGCCAGAATGACAAGACAAAATATACGACAGGACAAGGCAAGATACAACAAGACAGCACAAGACTAGATACAACAAGACAGCACAAGACTAGATACAACAAGACAGCACAAGACTAGATACAACAAGACAGCACAAGACTAGCTACAACAAGACAGCACAAGACTAGATACAACAAGACAGCACAAGACTAGATACAACAAGACAGCACAAGACTAGATACAACAAGACAGCACAAGACTAGATACAACAAGAAAACACAAGACAAGATACAATAAGGCAGCACAAGACTAGATACAACAAGACAGCACAAGACAAGATACAATAAGGCAGCACAAGACTAGATACAACAAGACAGCACAAGACTAGATACAACAAGACAGCACAAGACAGCACAAGACTAGATACAACAAGAGAGCACAAGACAAGATACAACAAGATAGCACAAGACTAGATACAACAAGAGAGCACAAGACAAGATACAACAAGACAGCACAAGACTAGATACAACAAGATAGCACAAGACTAGATACAAGAAGACAGCACCAGAATAGATACAACAAGACAGCACAAGACGATATACAATAAGACAGCACAAGACTAGATACAAATAGACAGCACAAGACTATATACAACAAGACAGCCCAAGACTAGGTACAACAAGACAGCACAAGACTAGATATAAGACAGCACAAGACAAGATACAAGACAGCACAAGACTAGATACAAGACAGCACAAGACTAGATATAAGACAGCACAAGACTAGATACAACAAGACAGCACAAGACTAGATACAACAAGGCAGCACAAGACTAGATACAACAAGACAGCACAAGACTACATACAACAAGGCAGCACAAGACTAGATACAACAAGACAGCACAAGACTAGATACAAGACAGCACAAGACTAGATACAAGACAGCACAAGACTAGATACAACAAGACAGCACTAGATACAACAAGACAGCACAAGACTAGATACAATTCAGCACAAGACTAGATACAACAAGACAGCACTAGATACAACAAGGCAGCACAAGACAAGATACAACAAGACAGCACAAGACTAGATATAAGACAGCACAAAACTAGATACAAGACAGCACAAGACTAGATACAACAAGACAGCACAAGACTAGATACAACAAGACAGCATGAGACTAGATACAACAAGACAGCACAAGACTAGATACAACAAGACATCACAAGACTAGATACAACAAGACAGCACCAGACTAGATACAAATAGACAGCACAAGATGAGATATAAGACAGCACAAGACTAGATACAACAAGACAGCACAAGACTAGATACAACAAGAAAGGACAAGACTAGATACAACAAGACAGCACAAGACAAGAAACAAGACAGCACAAGACTAGATACAACAAGACAGCACAAGACTAGATACAACAAGACAGCACAAGACAAGATACGACAAGACAGCATAAGACAAGATACGACAAGACAGCACAAGACAAGATACAACAAGACAGCACAAGATGAGATACAAGACAGCACAAGACAAAATACAACAAGACAGCACAAGACACGATACAACAAGACAGCACAAGACAAGATACAACAAGACAGCACAAGACAAGATACAACAAGACAGCATGAGACAAGATATGACAAGACAGCTCAAGACAAGATACAACAAGACAGCACAAGACAAGATACAACAAGACAGCATGAGACAAGATATGACAAGACAGCACAAGACAAGATACAACAAGACAGCACAAGGTTAGATACAAGACAAGATACAACAAGACAGCACAAGACTAGACACAACAAGACAGCACAAGATTAGATACAAGACAGCACAAGACAAGATACAACAAGACAGCATGAGACAAGATATGACAAGACAACACAAGACAAGATACAACAAGACAGCACAAGATTAGATACAACAAGACAGCACAAGACTAGATACAACAAGACAGCACAAGACTAGATACAACAAGACAGCACAAGACTAGATACAACAAGAGAGCACAAGACAAGGTACAACAAGACAGCACAAGACTAGATACAACAAGATAGCACAAGACTAGATACAAGAAGACAGCACCAGAATAGATACAACAAGACAGCACAAGATGAGATACAACAAGACAGCACACAACAAGATACAAGACAGCACAAGACAAGATACAACAAGACAGCATGGGACAAGATAGAACAAGACAGCACAAGATTAGATACAAGACAAGATACAACAAGACAGCACAAGACTAGACACAACAAGACAGCACAAGATTAGATACAAGACAGCACAAGACAAGATACAGCAAGACAGCACATGACTAGATACAACAAGACAGCACAAGACTAGATACAACAAGACAGCACAAGACTAGATACAAGACAGCACAAGACTAAATACAAGACAGCACAAGACTAGATACAACAAGACAGGACAAGACTAGATACAAGACAGCACAAGACTAAATACAAGACAGCACAAGACTAGATACAACAAGACTAGATACAACAAGACAGCACAAGACTAAGTACAAGACAGCACAAGACTAGATACAAGACAGCACAAGACTAAATACAAGACAGCACAAGACTAGATACAACAAGACAGCACAAGACTAGATACAACAAGACAGCACAAGACTAGATACAACAAGACAGCACAAGACTAGATACAACAAGACAGCACAAGACAAGATACAACAAGACAGCACAAGACTAGATACAACAAGACAGCACAAGACTAGATACAAGACAGCACAAGACAAGATAAAACAAGACAGCACAAGACTAGATACAAGACAGCACAAGACTAAATACAAGACAGCAGAAGACTAGATACAAGACAGCACAAGACAAGATACAACAAGACAGCACAAGACTAGATACAACAAGACAGCACAAGACTAGATACAAGACAGCACAAGACTAAATACAAGACAGCACAAGACTAGATACAACAAGACAGCACAAGACCAGATACAACAAGACAACATGAGACAAGATATGACAAGACAGCACAAGACAAGATACAACAAGACAGCACAAGACAAGATACAACAAGACAGCATGAGACAAGATATGACAAGACAGCACAAGACAAGACACAAAAAAGACAGCACAAGATTAGATACAAGACAAGATACAACAAGACAGCAAAAGACTAGACACAACAAGACAGCACAAGATTAGATACAAGACAGCACAAGACAAGATACAACAAGACAGCATGAGACAAGATATGACAAGACAACACAAGACAAGATACAACAAGACAGCACAAGATTAGATACAAGACAGCACAAGACAAGATACAACTAGATAGCTCAAGACAAGATACAACAAGACAGCACAAGACAAGATACAAGACAGCACAAGACTAGATACAACAAGACAGCACAAGACTATATACAACAAGACAGCACAAGACTAGGTACAACAAGACAGCACAAGACAAGATACAAGACAGCACAAGACAAGATACAACAAGACAGCACAAGACAAGATACAACAAGACAGCACAAGATGAGATACAAGACAGCACAAGACAAAATACAAAATACAAGAATGTACAATATTAGATACAACAAGACAGCACAAGACAAGATACAATAAGACAGCACAAGACAAGATACAACAAGACAGCATGAGACAAGATATGACAAGACAGCACAAGACAAGATACAACAAGACAGCACAAGACAAGATACAACAAGACAGCATGAGACAAGATATGACAAGACAGCACAAGACAAGATACAACAAGACAGCACAAGATTAGATACAAGACAAGATACAACAAGACAGCACAAGACTAGACACAACAAGACAGCACAAGATTAGATACAAGACAGCACAAGACAAGATACAACAAGACAGCACAAGACTAGAAACAACAAGAGAGCACAAGACAAGATACAACAAGACAGCACAAGACTAGATACAACTAGATAGCACAAGACTAGATACAAGAAGACAGCACCAGAATAGATACAACAAGACAGCACAAGATGAGATACAACAAGACAGCACAAGACTAGATACAAATAGACAGCACAAGACTATATACAACAAGACAGCCCAAGACTAGGTACAACAAGACAGCACACGACAAGATACAAGACAGCACAAGACAAGATACAACAAGACAGCATGAGACAAGATACAACAAGACAGCACAAGATTAGATACAATACAAGATACAACAAGACAGCACAAGACTAGACACAACAAGACAGCACAAGATTAGATACAAGACAGCACAAGACAAGATACAACAAGACAGCATGAGACAAGATATGACAAGACAACACAAGACAAGATACAACAAGACAGCACAAGATTAGATACAACAAGACAGCACCAGACTAGATACAACAAGACAGCACAAGACTAGATACAAGATTAGCTACAACAAGACAGCACAAGACTAGATACAACAAGACAGCACAAGACTATATACAACAAGACAGCACAAGACTAGGTACAACAAGACAGCACAAGACAAGATACAAGACAGCACAAGACAGATACAAGACAGCACAAGACAAGATACAACAAGACAGCACAAGACAAGATACAACAAGACAGCACAAGATGAGATACAAGACAGCACAAGACAAAATACAAAATACAAGAATGTACAATATTAGATACAACAAGACAGCACAAGACAAGATACAATAAGACAGCACAAGACAAGATACAACAAGACAGCATGAGACAAGATATGACAAGACAGCACAAGCCAAGATACAACAAGACAGCACAAGACAAGATACAACAAGACAGCATGAGACAAGATATGACAAGACAGCACAAGACAAGATACAACAAGACAGCACAAGATTAGATACAAGACAAGATACAACAAGACAGCACAAGACTAGACACAACAAGACAGCACAAGATTAGATACAAGACAGCACAAGACAAGATACAACAAGACAGCATGAGACAAGATACAATGCAGAAAAATACAAGATACAACAAGACAGCACATGACTAGATACAAGATAGCACAAGACTAGATACAACAAGACAGCACAAGA
This sequence comes from Cepaea hortensis, assembly GCA_963921405.1. NCBI lineage: Eukaryota > Metazoa > Mollusca > Gastropoda > Stylommatophora > Helicidae > Cepaea > Cepaea hortensis. The sequence goes on from OY992876.1 coordinate 425,397,884, forward strand.
TGAAATACAAGGCACCACAAGACTAGATACAACAAGATAGCAAAAGACTAGATACAACAAGACAGCACAAGACAAGATACAACAAGACAGCACAAGACTAGATACAACAAGACAGCACAAGTCTAGATACAACAAGACAGCACAAGACTAGATACAACAACACAGCACAAGACTAGACACAACAAGACTGCACAAGATTAGATACAACAAGACAGCACAAGACTAGATACAACAAGACAGCACAAGTCTAGATACAACAAGACAGCACAAGACTAGATACAACAAGACAGCACAAGACAAGATACAACAAGACAGCACAAGACTAGATACAACAAGACAGCACAAGACTAGATACAAGACAGCACAAGACTAAATACAAGACAGCACAAGACTAGATACAACAAGACAGCACAAGACTAGATACAACAAGACAGCACAAGACTAGATACAGCAAGACAGCACATGACTAGATACAACAAGACAGCACAAGACTAGATACAACAAGACAGCACAAGACTAGATACAAGACAGCACAAGACTAGATACAACAAGACAGGACAAGACTAGATACAAGACAGCACAAGACTAAATACAAGACAGCACAAGACTAGATACAACAAGACTAGATACAACAAGACAGCACAAGACTAAGTACAAGACAGCACAAGACTAGATACAAGACAGCACAAGACTAAATACAAGACAGCACAAGACTAGATACAACAAGACAGCACAAGACTAGATACAACAAGACAGCACAAGACTAGATACAGCAAGACAGCACATGACTAGATACAACAAGACAGCACAAGACTAGATACAACAAGACAGCACAAGACTAGATACAAGACAGCACAAGACTAAATACAAGACAGCACAAGACTAGATACAACAAGACAGGACAAGACTAGATACAAGACAGCACAAGACTAAATACAAGACAGCACAAGACTAGATACAACAAGACTAGATACAACAAGACAGCACAAGACTAAGTACAAGACAGCACAAGACTAAATACAAGACAGCACAAGACTAGATACAACAAGACAGCACAAGACTAGATACAACAAGACAGCACATAACTAGATACAATAAGACAGCACAAGACAAGATACAACAAGACAGCACAAGACAAGATACAATAAGGCAGCACAAGACTAGATACAACAAGACAGCACAAGACAAGATACAATAAGGCAGCACAAGACTAGATACAACAAGACAGCACAAGACTAGATACAACAAGACAGCACAAGACAGCACAAGACTAGATACAACAAGAGAGCACAAGACAAGATACAACAAGATAGCACAAGACTAGATACAACAAGAGAGCACAAGACAAGATACAACAAGACAGCACAAGACTAGATACAACAAGATAGCACAAGACTAGATACAAGAAGACAGCACCAGAATAGATACAACAAGACAGCACAAGACGATATACAATAAGACAGCACAAGACTAGATACAAATAGACAGCACAAGACTATATACAACAAGACAGCCCAAGACTAGGTACAACAAGACAGCACAAGACTAGATATAAGACAGCACAAGACAAGATACAAGACAGCACAAGACTAGATACAAGACAGCACAAGACTAGATATAAGACAGCACAAGACTAGATATAAGACAGCACAAGACTAGATACAACAAGACAGCACAAGACTAGATACAACAAGGCAGCACAAGACTAGATACAACAAGACAGCACAAGACTAGATACAACAAGGCAGCACAAGACTAGATACAACAAGACAGCACAAGACTAGATACAAGACAGCACAAGACTAGATACAAGACAGCACAAGACTAGATACAACAAGACAGCACTAGATACAACAAGACAGCACAAGACTAGATACAATTCAGCACAAGACTAGATACAACAAGACAGCACTAGATACAACAAGACAGCACAAGACTAGATACAACAAGACAGCACAAGACTAGATACAACAAGGCAGCACAAGACTAGATACAACAAGACAGCACAAGACTAGATACAACAAGACAGCACAAGACTAGATACAAGACAGCACAAGACTAGATACAAGACAGCACAAGACTAGATACATCAAGAGAGCATGAGACTAGATACAACAAGACAGCACAAGACCAGATACAACAAGGCAGCACAAGATAAGATACAAGACAGCACAAGACAAGATACAACAAGGCAGCACAAGACAAGATACAACAAGGCAGCACAAGACTAGATACAAGACAGCACAAGACAAGATACAACAAGACAGCACAAGACAAGATACAAGACAGCACAAGACAACATACAACAAGGCAGCACAAGACTAGATACAAGACAGCACAAGACAAGATACAAGACAGCACAAGACAAGATACAATAAGGCAGCACAAGACTAGATACAACAAGACAGCACAAGACAAGACAGAACAAGACTAGATACAACAAGACAGCACAAGACTAGATACAAGAAGACAGCACAAGACCAGATACAACAAGACAGCACAAGACTAGATATAACACAGCACAAGACTAGATACAAATAGACAGCACAAGGCTAGATACAACAAGACAGCGCAAGACTAGGTACAACAAGACAGCACAAGACAAGATACAAGACAGCATAAGACAAGATACAACAAGGCAGCACAAGACTAGATACAACAAGACAGCACAAGACTAGATACAACAAGAGAGCACAAGACAGCACAAGACTAGATACAGCAAGACAGCACAAGACTAGATACAACAAGACAGCACAAGACTAGATACAAGACAGCACAAGACAAGATACAACAAGGCAGCACAAGACTAGATAAAACAAGACAGCACAAGACTAGATACAATAAGACAGCACAAGACCAGATACAACAAGACAGCACAAGACTAGATACAAGACAGCACAAGACAAGATACAATAAGGCAGCACAAGACTAGATACAACAAGGCAGCACAAGACAAGATACAACAAGACAGCACAAGACTAGATATAAGACAGCACAAAACTAGATACAAGACAGCACAAGACTAGATACAACAAGACAGCACAAGACTAGATACAACAAGACAGCATGAGACTAGATACAACAAGACAGCACAAGACTAGATACAACAAGACATCACAAGACTAGATACAACAAGACAGCACCAGACTAGATACAAATAGACAGCACAAGATGAGATATAAGACAGCACAAGACTAGATACAACAAGACAGCACAAGACTAGATACAACAAGAAAGGACAAGACTAGATACAACAAGACAGCACAAGACAAGAAACAAGACAGCACAAGACTAGATACAACAAGACAGCACAAGACTAGATACAACAAGACAGCACAAGACAAGATACGACAAGACAGCATAAGACAAGATACGACAAGACAGCACAAGACAAGATACAACAAGACAGCACAAGATGAGATACAAGACAGCACAAGACAAAATACAACAAGACAGCACAAGACACGATACAACAAGACAGCACAAGACAAGATACAACAAGACAGCACAAGACAAGATACAACAAGACAGCATGAGACAAGATATGACAAGACAGCTCAAGACAAGATACAACAAGACAGCACAAGACAAGATACAACAAGACAGCATGAGACAAGATATGACAAGACAGCACAAGACAAGATACAACAAGACAGCACAAGGTTAGATACAAGACAAGATACAACAAGACAGCACAAGACTAGACACAACAAGACAGCACAAGATTAGATACAAGACAGCACAAGACAAGATACAACAAGACAGCATGAGACAAGATATGACAAGACAACACAAGACAAGATACAACAAGACAGCACAAGATTAGATACAACAAGACAGCACAAGACTAGATACAACAAGACAGCACAAGACTAGATACAACAAGACAGCACAAGACTAGATACAACAAGAGAGCACAAGACAAGGTACAACAAGACAGCACAAGACTAGATACAACAAGATAGCACAAGACTAGATACAAGAAGACAGCACCAGAATAGATACAACAAGACAGCACAAGATGAGATACAACAAGACAGCACAAGACTAGATACAATAAGACAGCACAAGACTAGATACAAATAGACAGCACAAGACTATATACAACAAGACAGCCCAAGACTAGGTACAACAAGACAGCACACAACAAGATACAAGACAGCACAAGACAAGATACAACAAGACAGCATGGGACAAGATAGAACAAGACAGCTCAAGATTAGATACAAGACAAGATACAACAAGACAGCACAAGACTAGACACAACAAGACAGCACAAGATTAGATACAAGACAGCACAAGACAAGATACAGCAAGACAGCACATGACTAGATACAACAAGACAGCACAAGACTAGATACAACAAGACAGCACAAGACTAGATACAAGACAGCACAAGACTAAATACAAGACAGCACAAGACTAGATACAACAAGACAGGACAAGACTAGATACAAGACAGCACAAGACTAAATACAAGACAGCACAAGACTAGATACAACAAGACAGCACAAGACTAAGTACAAGACAGCACAAGACTAGATACAAGACAGCACAAGACTAAATACAAGACAGCACAAGACTAGATACAACAAGACAGCACAAGACTAGATACAACAAGACAGCACAAGACTAGATACAACAAGACAGCACAAGACTAGATACAACAAGACAGCACAAGACAAGATACAACAAGACAGCACAAGACTAGATACAACAAGACAGCACAAGACTAGATACAAGACAGCACAAGACAAGATAAAACAAGACAGCACAAGACTAGATACAAGACAGCACAAGACTAAATACAAGACAGCAGAAGACTAGATACAACAAGACAGCACAAGACCAGGTACAACAAGACAACATGAGACAAGATATGACAAGACAGCACAAGACAAGATACAACAAGACAGCACAAGACAAGATACAACAAGACAGCATGAGACAAGATATGACAAGACAGCACAAGACAAGATACAACAAGACAGCACAAGATTAGATACAAGACAAGATACAACAAGACAGCAAAAGACTAGACACAACAAGACAGCACAAGATTAGATACAAGACAGCACAAGACAAGATACAACAAGACAGCATGAGACAAGATATGACAAGACAACACAAGACAAGATACAACAAGACAGCACAAGATTAGATACAAGACAGCACAAGACAAGATACAACTAGATAGCTCAAGACAAGATACAACAAGACAGCACAAGACAAGATACAAGGCAGAAAAAGTCAAGATACAACAAGACAGCACAAGACTAGATACAACAAGACAGCACAAGACTATATACAACAAGACAGCACAAGACTAGGTACAACAAGACAGCACAAGACAAGATACAAGACAGCACAAGACAGCACAAGACAAGATACAACAAGACAGCACAAGACAAGATACAACAAGACAGCACAAGATGAGATACAAGACAGCACAAGACAAAATACAAAATACAAGAATGTACAATATTAGATACAACAAGACAGCACAAGACAAGATACAATAAGACAGCACAAGACAAGATACAACAAGACAGCATGAGACAAGATATGACAAGACAGCACAAGACAAGATACAACAAGACAGCACAAGACAAGATACAACAAGACAGCATGAGACAAGATATGACAAGACAGCACAAGACAAGATACAACAAGACAGCACAAGATTAGATACAAGACAAGATACAACAAGACAGCACAAGACTAGACACAACAAGACAGCACAAGATTAGATACAAGACAGCACAAGACAAGATACAACAAGACAGCATGAGACAAGATATGACAAGACAACACAAGACAAGATACAACAAGACAGCACAAGACTAGATACAACAAGACAGCACAAGACTAGATACAACAAGACAGCACAAGACTTGATACAACAAGACAGCACAAGACTAGATACAACAAGACAGCACAAGACTAGAAACAACAAGAGAGCACAAGACAAGATACAACAAGACAGCACAAGACTAGATACAACTAGATAGCACAAGACTAGATACAAGAAGACAGCACCAGAATAGATACAACAAGACAGCACAAGATGAGATACAACAAGACAGCACAAGACTAGATACAATAAGACAGCACAAGACTAGATACAAATAGACAGCACAAGACTATATACAACAAGACAGCCCAAGACTAGGTACAACAAGACAGCACACGACAAGATACAAGACAGCACAAGACAAGATACAACAAGACAGCATGAGACAAGATACAACAAGACAGCACAAGATTAGATACAATACAAGATACAACAAGACAGCACAAGACTAGACACAACAAGACAGCACAAGATTAGATACAAGACAGCACAAGACAAGATACAACAAGACAGCATGAGACAAGATATGACAAGACAACACAAGACAAGATACAACAAGACAGCACAAGATTAGATACAACAAGACAGCACCAGACTAGATACAACAAGACAGCACAAGACTAGATACAAGATTAGCTACAACAAGACAGCACAAGACTAGATACAACAAGACAGCACAAGACTATATACAACAAGACAGCACAAGACTAGGTACAACAAGACAGCACAAGACAAGATACAAGACAGCACAAGACAGATACAAGACAGCACAAGACAAGATACAACAAGACAGCACAAGACAAGATACAACAAGACAGCACAAGATGAGATACAAGACAGCACAAGACAAAATACAAAATACAAGAATGTACAATATTAGATACAACAAGACAGCACAAGACAAGATACAATAAGACAGCACAAGACAAGATACAACAAGACAGCATGAGACAAGATATGACAAGACAGCACAAGCCAAGATACAACAAGACAGCACAAGACAAGATACAACAAGACAGCATGAGACAAGATATGACAAGACAGCACAAGACAAGATACAACAAGACAGCACAAGATTAGATACAAGACAAGATACAACAAGACAGCACAAGACTAGACACAACAAGACAGCACAAGATTAGATACAAGACAGCACAAGACAAGATACAACAAGACAGCATGAGACAAGATACAATGCAGAAAAATACAAGATACAACAAGACAGCACATGACTAGATACAAGATAGCACAAGACTAGATACAACAAGACAGCACAAGATGAAATACAAGGCACCACAAGACTAGATACAACAAGATAGCAAAAGACTAGATACAACAAGACAGCACAAGACAAGATACAACAAGACAGCACAAGACTAGATACAACAAGACAGCACAAGTCTAGATACAACAAGACAGCACAAGACTAGATACAACAAGACAGCACAAGACTAGACACAACAAGACTGCACAAGATTAGATACAACAAGACAGGACAAGACTAGATACAACGAGACAGCACAAGACTAGATACAACAAGAGAGCACAAGACTAGATACAACAAGACAGCACAAGACTAGATACAACAAGACAGCACAAGACTAGATACTGCAAGACAGCACAAGACAAGATACAACAAGACAGCACAAGACAAGATACAACACGACAGCACAAGACTAGATACAACAAGACAGCACAAGTCTAGATACAACAAGACAGCACAAGACTAGATACAACAAGACAGCACAAGACAAGATACAACAAGACAGCACAAGACTAGATACAACAAGACAGCACAAGACTAGATACAAGACAGCACAAGACTAAATACAAGACAGCACAAGACTAGATACAACAAGACAGCACAAGACTAGATACAACAAGACAGCACAAGACTAGATACAGCAAGACAGCACATGACTAGATACAACAAGACAGCACAAGACTAGATACAACAAGACAGCACAAGACTAGATACAAGACAGCACAAGACTAGATACAACAAGACAGGACAAGACTAGATACAAGACAGCACAAGACTAAATACAAGACAGCACAAGACTAGATACAACAAGACTAGATACAACAAGACAGCACAAGACTAAGTACAAGACAGCACAAGACTAGATACAAGACAGCACAAGACTAAATACAAGACAGCACAAGACTAGATACAACAAGACAGCACAAGACTAGATACAACAAGACAGCACAAGACTAGACACAACAAGACAGCACATAACTAGATACAACAAGACAGCACAAGACAAGATACAACAAGACAGCACAAGACTAGATACAACAAGACAGCACAAGACTAGATACAAGACAGCACAAGACAAGATAAAACAAGACAGCACAAGACTAGATACAAGACAGCACAAGACTAAATACAAGACAGCAGAAGACTAGATACAAGACAGCACAAGACAAGATACAACAAGACAGCACAAGACTAGATACAACAAGACAGCACAAGACTAGATACAAGACAGCACAAGACTAAATACAAGACAGCACAAGACTAGATACAACAAGACAGCACAAGACCAGATACAACAAGACAGCATGAGACAAGATATGACAAGACAGCACAAGACAAGATACAACAAGACAGCACAAGACAAGATACAACAAGACAGCATGAGACAAGATATGACAAGACAACACAAGACAAGATACAACAAGACAGCACAAGATTAGATACAAGACAGCACAAGACAAGATACAACTAGATAGCTCAAGACAAGATACAACAAGACAGCACAAGACAAGATACAAGGCAGAAAAAGTCAAGATACAACAAGACAGCACAAGACTAGATACAACAAGACAGCACAAGACTATATACAACAAGACAGCACAAGACTAGGTACAACAAGACAGCACAAGACAAGATACAAGACAGCACAAGACAGCACAAGACAAGATACAACAAGACAGCACAAGACAAGATACAACAAGACAGCACAAGATGAGATACAAGACAGCACAAGACAAAATACAAAATACAAGAATGTACAATATTAGATACAACAAGACAGCACAAGACAAGATACAATAAGACAGCACAAGACAAGATACAACAAGACAGCATGAGACAAGATATGACAAGACAGCACAAGACAAGATACAAGACAGCACAAGACAAGATACAACAAGACAGCATGAGACAAGATATGACAAGACAGCACAAGACAAGATACAACAAGACAGCACAAGATTAGATACAAGACAAGATACAACAAGACAGCACAAGACTAGACACAACAAGACAGCACAAGATTAGATACAAGACAGCACAAGACAAGATACAACAAGACAGCATGAGACAAGATATGACAAGACAACACAAGACAAGATACAACAAGACAGCACAAGATTAGATACAAGACAGCACAAGACAAGATACAACAAGATAGCTCAAGACAAGATACAAAAAGACAGCACAAGACAAGATACAATGCAGAAAAATACAAGATACAACAAGACAGCACATGACTAGATACAAGATAGCACAAGACTAGATACAACAAGACAGCACAAGATGAAATACAAGGCACCACAAGACTAGATACAACAAGATAGCAAAAGACTAGATACAACAAGACAGCACAAGACAAGATACAACAAGACAGCACAAGACTAGATACAACAAGACAGCACAAGTCTAGATATAACAAGACAGCACAAGACTAGACACAACAAGACTGCACAAGATTAGATACAACAAGACAGGACAAGACTAGATACAACAAGACAGCACAAGACTAGATACAACAAGAGAGCACAAGACTAGATACAACAAGACAGCACAAGACAAGATACAACAAGACAGCACAAGACTAGATACTGCGAGACAGCACAAGACAAGATACAACACGACAGCACAAGACAAGATACAACAAGACAGCACAAGACTAGATACAACAAGACAGCACAAGTCTAGATACAACAAGACAGCACAAGACTAGATACAACAAGACAGCACAAGACAAGATACAACAAGACAGCACAAGACTAGATACAACAAGACAGCACAAGACTAGATACAAGACAGCACAAGACTAAATACAAGACAGCACAAGACTAGATACAACAAGACAGCACAAGACTAGATACAACAAGACAGGACAAGACTAGATACAAGACAGCACAAGACTAAATACAAGACAGCACAAGACTAGATACAACAAGACTAGATACAACAAGACAGCACAAGACTAAATACAAGACAGCACAAGACTAGATACAAGACAGCACAAGACTAAATACAAGACAGCACAAGACTAGATACAACAAGACAGCACAAGACTAGATACAACAAGACAGCACAAGACTAGATACAACAAGACAGCACAAGACAAGATACAACAAGACAGCACAAGACTAGATACAACAAGACAGCACAAGACTAGATACAAGACAGCACAAGACTAGATACAAGACAGCACAAGACTAAATACAAGACAGCAGAAGACTAGATACAAGACAGCACAAGACAAGATACAACAAGACAGCACAAGACTAGATACAAGACAGCACAAGACTAGATACAAGACAGCACAAGACTAAATACAAGACAGCACAACACTAGATACAACAAGACAGCACAAGACCAGATACAACAAGACAGCATGAGACAAGATATGACAAGACAGCACAAGACAAGATACAACAAGACAGCACAAGACAAGATACAACAAGACAGCATGAGACAAGATATGACAAGACAGCACAAGACAAGATACAACAAGACAGCACAAGACTAGATACAACAAGACAGCACAAGACTAGATACAACAAGAGAGCACAAGACAGCACAAGACTAGATACAGCAAGACAGCACAAGACTAGATACAACAAGACAGCACAAGACTAGATACAAGACAGCACAAGACAAGATACAACAAGGCAGCACAAGACTAGATAAAACAAGACAGCACAAGACTAGATACAATAAGACAGCGCAAGACCAGATACAACAAGACAGCACAAGACTAGATACAAGACAGCACAAGACAAGATACAACAAGACAGCACAAGACTAGATAAAACAAGACAGCACAAGACAAGATACAAGACAGCACAAGACAAGATACAATAAGGCAGCACAAGACTAGATACAACAAGGCAGCACAAGACAAGATACAACAAGACAGCACAAGACTAGATATAAGACAGCACAAGACTAGATACAACAAGACAGCCCAAGACAAGGTACAACAAGACAGCACAAGACAAGATACAAGACAACACAAGACAAGATACAACAAGGCAGCACTAGACTAGATACAACAAGACAGCACAAGACTAGATACAACAAGACAGCACAAGACTAGATACACAAAGACAGCACCAGACTAGATACAAATAGACAGCACAAGATGAGATATAAGACAGCACAAGACAAGATGCAACAAGACAGCACAAAACTAGATACAAGACAGCACAAGACTAAATACAAGACAGCACAAGACTAGATACAACAAGACAGCACAAGACTAGATACAACAAGACAGCACAAGACTAGATACAACAAGACAGCACAAGACTAGATAAAACAAGACAGCACAAGACAAGATACAACAAGACAGCACAAGACTAAATACAACAAGACAGCACAAGACTAGATACAAGACAGCACAAGACAAGATAAAACAAGACAGCACAAGACTAGATACAAGACAGCACAAGACTAAATACAAGACAGCAGAAGACTAGATACAAGACAGCACAAGACAAGATACAACAAGAGAGCACAAGACTAGATACAACAAGACAGCACAAGACTAGATACAAGACAGCACAAGACTAAATACAAGACAGCACAAGACTAGATACAACAAGACAGCACAAGACCAGATACAACAAGACAGCATGAGACAAGATATGATAAGACAGCACAAGACAAGATGCAACAAGACAGCGCAAGACAAGATACAACAAGACAGCATGAGACAAGATATGACAAGACAGCACAAGACAAGATACAACAAGACAGCACAAGATTAGATACAAGACAAGATACAACAAGACAGCAAAAGACTAGACACAACAAGACAGCACAAGATTAGATACAAGACAGCACAAGACAAGATACAACAAGACAGCATGAGACAAGATATGACAAGACAACACAAGACAAGATACAACAAGACAGCACAAGATTAGATACAAGACAGCACAAGACAAGATACAACTAGATAGCTCAAGACAAGATACAACAAGACAGCACAAGACAAGATACAAGGCAGAAAAAGACAAGATACAACAAGACAGCACATGACTAGATACAAGATAGCACAAGACTAGATACAACAAGACAGCACAAGATGAAATACAAGGCAGCACAAGACTAGATACAACAAGATAGCAAAAGACTAGATACATCAAGACAGCACAAGACAAGATACAACAAGACAGCACAAGACTAGATACAACAAGACAGCACAAGTCTAGATACAACAAGACAGCACAAGACTAGATACAACAAGACAGCACAAGACTAGACACAACAAGACTGCACAAGATTAGATACAACAAGACAGGACAAGACTAGATACAACGAGACAGCACATGACTAGATACAACAAGACAGCACAAGACTAGATACAACAAGACAGCACAAGACTAGATACAAGACAGCACAAGACTAGATACAAGACAGCACAAGACAAGATAAAACAAGACAGCACAAGACTAGATACAAGACAGCACAAGACTAAATACAAGACAGCACAAGACTAGATACAACAAGACAGCACAAGACAGCACAAGACTAAATACAAGACAGCACAAGACAAGATACAACAAGACAGCACCAGACTAGATACAACAAGACAGCACAAGACTAGATACAAGACAGCACAAGACTAAATACAAGACAGCACAAGACTAGATACAACAAGACAACACAAGACCAGATACAAGACAGTACAAGACAAGTTACAACAAGACAGCACATGACAAGATACAACAAGACAGCACATGATGAGATACAAGACAGCACAAGACTATATATAAGACAGCACAAGACAAGATACAAGGCAGCACAAGACAAGATACAACAAGACAGCACAAGACAAGATACGACAAGATAGCACTAGATATGACAAGACAGCACAAGACATGACAAGACAGCACAAGACACGACAAGACAGCACAAGACACGACAAGACAGCACAAGTTAAGATACAACAAGACAGCACAAGCCTAGATACAGCAAGACAGCACAAGACAAGATACAACAAGACAGCACTAGTTACAAGACAGTACTAGATACGACAAGACAGCACTAGATACAACAAGACAGCACAAGACAAGACAAGATATGACAAGACAGCACTAGATATGACAAGACAGCACAAGACAAGACAAGATATGACCTGACAGCACAAGACAAGATACAACAAGACAGCACTAGATACGACAAGAGCGCACTAGATATGACAAGACAGCACTAGATACAACAAGACAGCACAAAACAAGATACGACAAGACAAGATACGACAAGACAGCACAAGACAAGATACAACAAGACAGCACAAGACAAGACAAGATATGACAAGACAAGGCAAGACGACAGTGTGTACTCACATCTTCATAGAACTTGAGCTGTGGAACTGGCTCTTCGTAGACATTTTCACAAAAATCCTTGAATAATAAAAATCCTATGGAAGACAGCAACAAACAAGATGACAGAGATCATGAAAGATTAGTAAATAAAGGAGGGAGCAGAAGAATAAAGAAAGAGGAAGAATAAAGGGAGGATGTTGGGAAGGAGGGAAAGGAATGAAATATGAAGGGAAGAGAAAGAGGGAAGGGTGAGAACAGAGGGAAGAAGGTGAAAGGGAGGAAGGAAAATGAGAGAGGAAATTGGTACACGAGGGAGGAAAAGGGATCAGGAGGGATGGAGAGAAGAGAGGCAAACATGTGGAAGGGAGAAGAAAAAGGGCAATACAGCGGAAAGAGAAGGAAGAAGGAGAAGAAAAGGAGTTTTAAAAGTTAGTTGCATATCCTTTACAGGATGTAGCAGTCAACCCCAGAATTTGTTGGCTGTTTGTAATTCCTAGGCAAGTTTACATTCAGTAGTTTGCCATCGCTGTTTGAACAACTGGCACTCATACCATTGTATAGAAATCAATGCCTGCTTCCAAATCGCTTGCAGCTGTGTTTTAACCACTGTATGCTGGATCACGAATTGTTTTCTTAACCCATTCGCCTCAGGGCCGGTGGAACGAAAAATAGAGAGAGAGAAAATACAAAGTATAGATTAATAATGGAAAAGGCTAACGAACCCTATTCATCAAACAAGAAAAAAAGATATGGGAAAGAAAACATAAAAGACCAGAAGAAAAGGATGACTGAAAATATCTTAAAGCTGAAGGACAAAAAAAGAAGTAAAAACAAAGTGAAATTAACAAAGAAGAATTCAATAGCATAAACAGAGAGAACAAAAATAGATGAATGCGTAATGGCAAAACAAAACTGGTTAAAAATGCAGCACAACAAAACTGAACTAAGCTCTATCAAAGATACACAAAAATATGCACAAACAAATCAGTAAGCTCACAGGAGGAAAAATCAGATGTAAACACAAAACGTTTGAAATCAAAAACTGGATTGGTATTAAAGGAAGCAGGTCCTATAATAAAGAGATGGAATGAATACATCAGAGAGTTAAATGATGGAGAAAGGGCTGAATTGGAGAAAGTAACTTAGAAGGCCCTCCTATTCTAAACTAAGATGTCACTAATGTTATTAAACATATGAAGATAAGGGAAAACAGTTGGGCCAGAAGAGACTAGAGGACGCACTTTTTGTTGTTGTTGCATATCCCTTACAGGACGTTGCAGTCAACACCAGCATTTTTCGGCTTCTGTTGATGTACTAGGCAAGATTACGCTTAGTAGTTTAGAGGACGCACTAGACAACATAAAATTTGAAAGCTATAGTTACCGACCGGGATTCGAACCTGTCACCTCCAAATGACGACAGCGCCTCGCTGCAGGAACAAGTGTACTTCGACGCATGACAACTAGACTAGTTGGTCATGCGTCGAAGTACACTTGTTCCTGCAGCGAGGCGCTGTCATCATTTGGAACACCCTTAATATATATATATACACACTCCATGTCTGACTATTCAATCAGATGTTGCTACTCCCTTTTAAATATTAATAATGCATGTCCAAACATCCAATCAGAAGATCCCATACAAATATCTTTTGTCCAACTATCCAATGAGAACACTATTAAACATAAATATTTCTTGCTCATATACTCAATACATACCCATACAAATATTACTTGCCTAAGTATCCAATATGGAGATGCCATTCCAATTAAATAAATATTTTTGGTCCAAACATCCAATCAGAAGATTTCATTCAAATATCCTTTGTTTAACTATCCCATCAGAAGAAGAAGATGCTACTCACTATTAAATATAAATATTTCTTGTTCAAACATCCAATCCGAAGATTTCATACAAATATCCCTTTGCTTAACAAGCCAATCAGATGTTTCTACTCCCTATTAAAATTACATATTTCTTGTTTCAACATTCAATCAGAAGATTCAATGTGAATATCTCTTCTTCTACTTTTGCTCTTTATCCCCCATTGGGACAAAAACCCTCAACCAATTCGCTCCAAACCCTCCTAGCCCTAGCTATCCCATGCTGCTCCATCCATGCCCTTTCTATATTATACATTTCCTATTCTACTTCTCTTCTCCTTGTGTCTTTAGGTCTTCCTTATTTCTGTTGCCTTGTAGATTCCAAACAAATCTCTTGCTAGTTAGACTGTTATCAGGTTTTCTCAATGTATGTCATATCTTTTTTTTGGCGCTTGCTCGCTTTGAACTCAAGCATAGACCATATACACTATTTATAGTAGTGCTGGAATGAATTTTGCTTGTGGATTAGCTATCCCTATTAACAGGATCCCTCGACATCAGGCGAATCCACTCCAACTTCAGAGGTACTTGTAATTTACGTCCCCAAGTCAAGGACGACAGGTCAACATTTTAGTCCAGCTGTCCGGTGTAGGGGTAGAACCCCTTACCTCGGCATCAGCACACCGGATGTTTAAGAACTCACGTTCTTACCCATTTGGCCATGCGGACCCACTATGCCCTATCTAGCACCAGCATATTACTTCATCTCTTGGTTCACTGTGGGATTTGTCTAGTTCTCTCCGTGAGCTCCACATTGGTGATTCTGTCATACTATTTTAGTCGTTCTATTTTCCGCTGGCACCAATTAATGAATGGTTGTAGTTCAATAGCTATCATTCAAGTCAGCTTCATGTTGATGACCTACAAAGTTGAATGTCCCTTGCTTCAATATAAAACCAATCGGAGCTGTGGCTTGAGGGACAGTAAGACACGCAGTTCCATCATTCCCCGACATACCAATTTGACGGTTCAAAATCAGGCATGGGCAATTTGAAAGCAGACCGGCCTTCGTTATTTTAAATGGTATGAGGCGTCGGCCTTTCAGAAATCAACAGCAAACTAATGAACTAAAGTGCCTAGCAAACTACAAATAGTCAATAAATGCTGGGGTTAATTGCAAAGAACATGCGACTAACTTTTTAATATAAATCCAGAAGATGCTTCTCTCTAATCTACACACACATATTGTGACATTCACGGCATCTAACCTATCCTCTGAAAAACCAGAAGATTCTTCTCTCTATTCTATACATTAAAACTGTGCCATTTATGACAACTCACCTATTCTCTGATTGAAAATTTTGTCGAAAGTCACCTCATTCACCTTGAGAAGATGTTTGTGCATGATACTGCGAACACTGTGAAGCAAACAACATACTGACATTGAATGATTCCATGTACTATCAGGCTACTTCAGTTCAATGTGAATGCACATTCAAATTATATTTCACTCTAATCTGAACTGTCCTAAGTGGGGACTAAGAAGGGTGTCATGAGACTGGCTAGCTCAACCCAAAGATATCTTTGCTAACAAATCCAAGCAATCATGAACAAGCCTATAAAACGTTTGGCATGAGTTGCTCAACATCATCATCATCAAGTTTCATCAAGCCTGGACTCAGTACTTCCGAATTGACACACATTTTTTAAGGTTAGCTTTCCCAGCCTTTGACCCCCCCCCCCCCAGCCTTTGACTGACTTCCCCCAGCCTTTGACTGACTTCTCCCAGTCTTTGACTTCCCCCAGCCTTTGACCTCCCCCAGCCTTTAACTTAGTCCAACTGACCGGTGTAAGGACTGAACGCGCCACCTCATCAGCAAACTAGAAGCTTAAGTGCAAGCACTCTTATCCATTCTGACCTCCCCACATGAAGATGACAGATCAGCAGAAGCAACAGGTCAGCATAGCCGAATGGATAAGAGCGTGTGTTCTTAAACTTCCAGTGTACTGATGCCAAGGTAAGGCATTCAACCCTTACACCAGACAGTTGGACTAAAGTGTGGACCTATCGTCCTTGACTAGGGGACGTAAATTACAAGTACCTCTGAAGTCAGTGGGTTCGCCTGATGGCGAGGGACACTGTTAATAAGTAAAGCTAATCCACCCGCAAAGTTCAGTCCAGCACTACTAGAAGTGTGGACTACGCTTGAGTTGAAACTGAGCAAGAGCAAAACAAAACAAAATAAAAACAAAAAAAGAAATGTACACCTCCAAGCATGCAGTCAATTTAAAAGCCAAGTCTCGAAAGTTTTTCCTAATCTACAACTGACGGCAGAATTAAGAAGTTTTATCATTACATAATTACTGGAAAACCCCAAAACTGATCCTACCTTCGCTGGGGATTGACCACTGTCTTGTCAAGCATGCGCACAAACCGCTATGACATCATTATCATATGCCATCCAATAAGCAGTCATGTTTCGCCATCTCACATGATCACCAGTCGTGGAACAACTCTATGTCTTTGTCCCGACCATGCCACATGGCCAAGACATCTAGATATTTACTTCTCTGCCTTCCCCTTGTTCTTTTGACCTCAATTTTGCCAGTCGTCACCAAGTTCTCAAGTTAGCATGTCAGTGTGCGTCTAAACTCCCAAGAATCCTTCTCCATTATTTCCACACTGGTAATAAGTCAACAATAAACTTGAGTAACTGCTCATTTCTTCCATTACTCCATCAGTGTGTGCCATTCTGACACCATGAACTTTAAGCACTGTGACCCATTTTCATCACACAGCACCTTTCACCAAAGCATCTTTTACTTGGTTACTTTCACAGCAGTGACTTCCTATACTACCATGAACATTCACCAACAGGCTAATAACTTCATACCCTTCTTTTAATTTGAAATGTCACATTCTTACAAGTGCTGAGAGAAAGTCTTATTTGCCTGACACCACGCGACTGGAACCCTCATCCTCTTTCCTCCACTGCGGAAAGTATCCTCTATATTAGCACCTTGTTCTGTTTCCACAATGACACCCTTTTATGACTTGTATTAGCAATGTCAGTGGTGATGAGGACAGTGGTAGTGCTAGCAGTACTATTGTAACTGTGTTCTCATAAAAGCTGGCATCTTTCTACCTTCCGTGTTTGTACAATTATTCACAGTATATTAACAGCAGAAGTAGTAATATTCATATTACGAGCAATGGTGGGGTTAAAAATAGCATAGTAGTAGTTTTTACAGCAGAGTAGTGATGGTAATAATAGCTTAGTAGTAGATTTTACAGCAAAAGTAGTGATGGTAATAATAGAATAGTAGTAGTTTTTACAGCAAAAGTAGTGATGGTAATAATAGCATAGTAGTAGTTTTTACAGCAAAAGTAGTGATGGTAATAATAGCATAGTAGTAGTTTTTACAGCAAAAGTAGTGATGGTAATAATAGCATAGTAGTAGTTTTTACAGCAAAAGTAGTGATGGTAATAATAGCATAGTAGTAGTTTTTACAGCAAAAGTAGTGATGGTAATAATAGTATAGTAGTAGTTTTTACAGCAAAAGTAGTGATGGTAGTGTGGCAGTAAACATAAGCTGTAGAAGTTTTTTTTTTGCTCTTGCACTTTGAACTCAGACATAATCCATACACACTACTTCTAATAGCACTGGACTGAATTTTGTATGTGGATTAGTTTTCCCTGTTACCAGTGCCCCTCACTATCAGGTGAACCAACTCTGACTTTAGAGGTGCTTGTAATTTACATCCCTAAGTCAAGGACGAGAAGTTAATATTTTAGTCCAGCTGTCCGGTGTAGGGACTGTACCCCCTACCTCAGCATCAGCACACTGGATGTTTAAGAATGAGCGCTCTTATCTGTTTGGCCATGCTGACTAACAGCAGTAGTGTAGCAGTAGTAGTAGTAATGGTAGTAGTATACAACAATAGTAGTAGTAGTAGTAGTAGTAGTAGTAGTAAACAGTAGTATTAGAGGTGGTGGTGTTAATAGCACTGGTGGTGGTGTTAGTAGCACTGGTGGTTGTGGTAGTAGCACTGGTGGTTGTAGTAGTAGCAGTGATGATTGTGGTGGTAGCAGTGGTGATAGTGGTAGTAGTAGTAGTAAGTAGTAGTAGAAGTACTTTTCTGTTGTATTATTATTACTAAATATTACTAGTTAGCGACAGCAGCAGTTATAAATGGTGCTTGTAATAGTAGTACTGAGTAGTGTAATAGCAACAGTACACACACTGGACTACTGACTATTTATAACTTAGTAATGCCAATAGTTTGTAGTAACAATTGGAGTAGTAAATAACTTATCAAGTAAGTAGTTGGGGTATTTATCAGTGTTTGTCAATGTTTATCAATGTTTTTACCGAAAGGCACCGAACAGAAATCGTAAATAATATAGAAATATAGAAATAATAATGAAATATTTTAACCATTACTGTTGCACACTTAATTCTCGTGACCAGTGGTGCATTAAATCATGTTAACAATATATATTAAGTATAAATGTGAACACATCTCGGTCGCGAACACGAAAGATATAAACTGACCGTCACTCACAGCTAAAATGAAAATGCATGTTTGCTAGAGAGTGAGCACACGAAAATAACCGAACACCCGCAGCACGGAGATGAATCGGTTAGATTTTATATTTCCAATATTTGCCTACAATGTCATGCCCATGGAAAGCTCATATACATACCTTGGATCTGGAAGAATAATTTTCTTGCTAGCTCTGGCGGCAGGAGTAGATTTACTCTTCTCCATGGCCATGAGATAGCTAACGTCTGCAAGCACTGCTTCGAGATCCGCCATTTTCACTGATTTGGCTGAAGATCAAGCAGCCTTGCTATGAAACTTTCTCAACACAATTTATACAGATTTCTTAACTCCAACCGTTTCTAACGGTCTCGAATCATTCTG
>OY992876.1:425423069-425634926 GCA_963921405.1 Cepaea hortensis
TCAACACTCTTTTTCTCGTTTCAATTGATATCTTTTTATTGGTCATTATGTTTTCCACCATGCAAAAGGCTACCTTCGCCATGGCAATTCTTGTCCTAAGCTCTTCAAGGCATTTCCCATCAGATGTTATGACTACAATGGAAACGTCAAAAAAAAAAAAAAAAAAAAAAAGCTACAAATATATAGACATGCAAGAAAATTGGAAGTGAGACATTGATAAGCTGAAGAGAATTACTGAGAACAGAGGACAGTGAAGTGACATGAACAGACGACATCAATACCTGTCTTAGCACTGACTAACACGACGATGATGTTAACGGCGACGAAGATGATGTACTATTGTCGTGTCCTCCTTTACAGTGTCGTCCCTGGAGTGAAGAGAGTCGACACCCACATTATAATATTTTCCTCTCAATATTCTGGAGAATCCACCAGCTTCCGTCCAACACACTCCATCAGCCTATGGACACCTTTTCCTATCACTCTCTCTCACTGTCGTACTATGCCCCCTTCTCATACTTCCCCAATGCAACGTATTCAACAACTCTTGCTTCTAAAAATTAATACAGCTTAATTTATTAAAAGAAAAGTGTAACGTATATGAGACGTGTATGCGAAGAAAATGTGTGACGTGTTCTATAAAGTGTGTAGAATCGGACTCTCAGACGACAACCCAGTCAGCTGATCCCAGCAAGGATAGACCACAGCACGTTACGTCAGAACATGTACGTCTCACCCAGTGCCGAAACCATCCTGCTGGATACTGATTTGCCTCTGTAGACCTCTGGTAATCCCATTTCATGATCTTCCGAAATAGACACCGGTGGTATTAACAGTTAATCATGGACCGGTTGCACCCTACACAATGTCCGTTCCTATCGTTCCAAAAAAAAAATGCACAAGTCCTTTGTAGTGTGTACACAGTTATTAATGTTAATAGTCAATGTACTTGATCCTCACTCGTGTCTATCTAGCCTCAAGTATCATGTCTTGTGTTCTATTACACGAGATTATATCACACTAGGTAACTATTATAATTACTGTTCTCGGTTAGTTACTACTGTCTGATGCTGTGTGGTGCATCAACAATCATCACCCGTCTTTGGTGAATCATCTTCCTTCTAGCTTTAGTTACGTTCTGTACGAAACTTTATTGACTGTTCCACTGGTGTTCTTCCGAATGGGATTTGAACCTTTCCTAAAAAACTTGTTGAGTTTCCTCGGATCTGGTAGGGAACCTAGGATATAAACAACACATCTGGTGATAGTACTAGTCACTGATCCTATCGGCTGAGTGTAAGCCTATTGCCTTGCTTAATGATCTTTAGCTAACTAAACTTTGTCATAGAGCAGATTAGCTACCCACCTAGGGCCGAATCAGGCTATGACAAGGAAAGACCCATACAGAGTGCAAAACCCCAGCGGCCAATTCCCCCGTCTCCCAATTATCCATCATTACTCGATTCTTAACTAGCATAGCTTATCACCACTACCCTACTCTATTCTTAACTAGCAGAGCTAATATCACTATTCTACTCTAACTAGTTTCCACTAACAGTGCTAATCATCACACTATAGTTTTAACAAGGCTACAGTCTATATTAATTAGAACTAATAGACTGTATTGACTACCTTATGCAAAACCGCCTCATTCCCGGAATGGCTACTACACTTTGCCATAACGACACATGCTAGTTAATCTAGAATTAATCTAACACTGTAGAGCTCTCCCACAAACACGTCCATCATAATCCACGGTTTTTGTCAACTCCCCATCTCCAATCATGGTTTTCTGGCAAACCCCTAAAATTGGTCACGTGATATGGGTGACGTCCTGCAGGTGTTATTTATTTTCATATCAGCCATTGTCAAGAATCGATTTTCTCCTGTCTAGTCACTGTCAAAGTTGTCATCACTTGTTTCGACTCCCCCAACAAACTAACGAGTTACTGTATGATCCCAACAACAGTTTTTCCCAACAAGCTGCCAGTCTTCTTGATGTTCCGGAAACTAAGAATTGACAGAGGTACTGTTTACTTCCGTGCTGAGTACTTTCGTTTTCCCTCTCATATGTTATTGACTTGTCAAAGCGATGTATGATTCAGCGCACTTACTTCCTCTATACATCTGCCACTGTTAATTTAGCCTGACAGATGATGGTCGACATCCGATTTCCCCCATGATCCCACGGGTTCCATCTGTATTCAAATGTTAACAAACTGTCAAGGCGATGTCGGGATTCATCTCCCTCACTTCCGAGTGTGGCCAATCCGTCAACCAGATGTACAAGTACAGCTGTTATTTATGCCCGACCTGTTTGGAAACACGTGCCGCCACAACTATGAATGTTTTCTCTGTATTAGTTGAAACACTTGTTGCTTAGCAGATAGTCCGTTTTATCAGAAAGCCTCTTAATAATCAACTGGTTAAACACACGGTTTTATTTTGTGACATAGGCCCCCTCCTAAGAGAGTAGTCCATCTCACTCTTCTCCACCGTGAGTTTAATCCAGATGATTCATTCTTCTTCTTCTGGAGCAGGGTGTCTTGACAAGAAATCCGCTCCAACATTTTCCTTCCCAGGAATGTACTCCACTGTGAAGTTATAGGGTTGAAGTAACAACGACCACCGCATCAAACGTGCGTTGAGCTTCTGAGAAGTAGCCAGGAACATCAGGGGCTGATGATCCGACTGGACTCGAAACTTAACTCCATACAAATATGGCTGAAATTTTTGCACTGCCCATACGAGGGACAAGCACTCTCTCTCGACGGTTGAATAATTCCTCTCCGCCTGTAGAAGTTTCTTACTTGCGTATGCTACAGGTTTCAAAACCGAAGCATCGTCCTTTCCTTCCTGTAACAAAGCGGCTCCAATTCCACTCGCACTCGCATCTGTTCTCAACACAAATTGTTTGGAAAGGTCAGGGAGCTGTAATACAGGTTTGCTGACCAAGGCCTCTTTAACTGACTATAGGCATTCTCACATTCTGGTGTCCAAATGATTTCGTCCGGGAATCCCTTTTTCAAGGTTTCCGTCAACGGAGCTCCCAGTTCAGTGAAATGTGGGATAAATTTGTGGTAGAACCCACACAACGAGAGAAAAGATCGCACATCCTTCTTCGTTTTTGGCCTTGGTGCATTTCTGATTTTCTCCAGGTTCTTTTCTTCCGGGACTATGTGTCCTGGAGTGATGGTGTGACCTAGAAATTCCAGAGTCTGGTAACCAATCATGCACTTGGTTGGACGAGCAGTAAGCCCTGCTTCCTTGAGCCTATTAAACACTCTCTCCAAGGATTGTGAGTGGTCATCCAAGCTGTCACTGGAAATCAGAATATCATCCATGAATGAGATGATGGACGGATCCTGTAACGGATCTAGTAAAGTCCTCATCATGCGTGTAAACACACTAGGTGCATTGCTGAGTCCAAAGGGCATGACCTTGAATTCGTAGTGTCCACTGGGTGTACTGAAAGCCAACAGTGGTCGAATCTCCGGTTTGACTGGTATCTGATAGTACCCCCGACTCAGATCCACCTTTGAAAAGTACCGAGCCTTATGGAGCCTAGCGAATAACTGAGTTGGATTCGGCAAAGGTTCCACCTGAAATTGTGTGTGACTGTTCAGAAGTCGGTAGTCTATACACAACCGGTGTTCTCCACTTGGTTTCCGTAACAAAACTACCCCTGCATTGTATGGGGATGTTTGTGGTGCAATCACGTCATTCTCCAGCAGTTTCTGTATTTCTTCCTCCAGGGCCGTTTCCTTAGAGAATGGCACTGGGTAAACCTTTTGGCGAACAGGTTCCTGCGTGGTCAAAGTCATCTCGAACTCCACCAACCTCGTTCGTCCTGGTTTATCTGTCAGTATCTCCTTATGAGACTTGAGAACCTGGGTTATCCTTTCCCTCTCCTGGGAGGTCAGATCAGGGTTCACTTGCACATCCCTATAGGTTTCCTGGTGTTCCAAGGGATATTCCCTGCCCTCGCTGGTTCCCACTTCTGTCTCCACTGCAACTGCCATTGCCATGAGGTGAGCTGCCTTGTCTCCGGGTCTCTCTTCGTATTTCCGCAAGAGATTGATATGGAAAATCTTCGACTTTCCCCGGATCCGGATCTGATAGTTGGTTCTGGATATCACCCTTTCCACGGGAAATGGTCCTTGCCAACCTATCTCCAGTTTGTTGTTTCCCGTTGGGAGTAGCAACAAGACTTTGTTTCCCACCTCTAGAGATCTTTCTTTAGACCTACGGTTGTAGTAAGCCGCATGTCTTTTCCTGGCTTTTTTCAAGTTTTGATTTGCCAGAGTCCATCCCTTGTGGAGTTTTTCTTTCAGTTCCTCCACGTATTTATAGGATGAGATCACTTCTTCTGACGTCCCCTCTTCAGTCCAACTCCTCAACATGGCTTCCAACGGTCCTTTGATTGGACGACCAAACAGCAACGTAGCGGGTGGTAGTCCTGTTGAGCCATGAGGAACTTCCCGATAGGCAAAGAGTGCTGCTGGGATATATTCATCCCACCTATCAGGTTTTTCCTGCGCTAGTTTCCTGAGCATTGTCATCAACGTGCCGTTGAAACGCTCTACTTGTCCATTGACTTGAGGGTGGTAAGGGCTGGTATGTATGTGGTTAGAGTGAAACACACTAAATACCTCCTCCATGAGTTTTCCACAAAACTGAGATCCATTGTCCGTCAGAATTTGATCCGGAAAGCCTAATCTGGTAAAGGCCTCCATCAGTGCGTCCGCCACTCTTTTCGAGTCAATCGTGGTCAACGGTATAGCCTCACCCCACATTGTACAGCAATCCACCATTGTGAGTATATACATGTTCCTCTTCCTAGTCCTGGGAAGTGGACCCACGATATCGATGGCTACCCTCTCGAAAGGAGAGTTCATGATGGGCATCTCACCCAACACCACCGGTGCTGTCCAGTGTTTCGGTGCCACCCTCTGGCACTCAGGGCATGACTTCACATACCGACGCACATCATCTGTCATTCCCGGCCAATAGTAATGGCAGGAAATCCGCTGCATGGTGGCGGCAATACCCATGTGTCCACTAAAGGAGATGGTATGCCCCATATGAAGAATCTGGGACCGGTGAGCTTTCGGGACGACCAACTGACCGTATAGGTTGTCTCCCCTTCCTGCTCTCCTGTAGAGTATCCTATTCTTCATGTAGTACTGCCCCCGTCCTGGTGGATCAGCACTTTTCTGCAGCTTTTTGTAGCAAGGACGTAAAGTATCATCCTCACTCTGGGAAGTTCGTAGCTCCCCCGGCATTGGGTTAGTCACAATTGCGTCTGCCTCTTTCGTTTTCGTCTGAGAGCGAGTCTGCATTGCTCCCATATGGATTGGCTCCCTGGGCATTCCCAGAAAGACATACCGGCAACCTAGGATGACTGGAAAATGGGATCGGTCAATACAGCGGCCTTGATGGTGCCGGTGACGTACCTTGACCGAATCTCCACATTAGCAATAGGTAACTTCATGACTACAGCACTCTTCTGTGCAGGCTGTATATCCAATGTCTCACCTGTGAATTGTTCTGGATGTACCAGATCCGCAGAAATCACGGCCTCCCCGTCCAGTCCTGTGTCGTATAAACACTCCACTTGACGACCGTTAACCTCTACCAATTCCACTACAGGTGGTTTTTCCTGGTCTGGAGTCTCTTCCTCGGCCTCGACCTGTTCGGTGGGCTCCACCTTAGGTTTCCCGGGGCACACGACGAATTGAGTGTCTCCTGACTCTCCTCTGCAGTCAATAGCATTGTGCGTATTCGACTGGCATTGGTTGCACCATTTCCCTGTCCTAGATTTTCTATTGCCAGGCTTGAGTGAGCTCTCCTGGTGGCGAGCTTCCTTGTTGACCTTGGCATTTTCCGTGACAACCTCCTTGGAAGTCACTTGACATGCTGCGAAGTGAGGGTTCTTAGCCTTCGATTTGCAGTCCCTCGTATTGTGAGAGGGTGACTTACAAATTGAACACCACTTCTCCGACCACGGTCGTTTAGGTGTAGAGCTTGAAGTGCTCTTGCTTCCCTCCTTCTTCTTCTCTGAACTATCCTCTGATTTTTGCACATAAGGTTCCCACTTTTTGGTTCCTGAGTTTTTGGCTTTCTTCTTGTCATGTTTCTCTTGACTTTTGGAGTTGGTGGAAAGGTTTTCCCCTGCCTCCCCATGTACCTCGACGAACCGTTCTGCTAATTTAGTCACGAGGTCAATACGTTCCGCTCCTTGTTCTCCCAGGAACGTCCTGAGAGGTTTAGACATTTGCTTCTTCAGCTGGTCGACCACCATGAGCTCTTCCAGACTCTCATAGTCATGTGCGAACCCAGCCAAATCCATCCACTTGTGGAGATACGATTTTAGACGCAAACTGTAGGCGGCAAACAACTCCCCCGGTTCTCGTTTCGCTGCTCGAAATTTTTTCCGGTAGGTATGTGACGTAACCTCGAATCGTTTCAACAGAGCCGTCTTTAACTCGTCATAATTGTTCTCATGTTCTGGTGGCAGGCGAGAATAAACCTCGTATCCGGTCCCGCGTAAACCCTGGGATAGCTTAAGATTCCATTTGTTACGCTCCAGACCCATAGGAACTGACATAGCCTCGAAGCGTTGAAGGTATTGGTCAATCTTCTCTTTGTCCTCCTCGTAGACCGCCAAAGGAAACTTCATGGCCTGGTACCCATGTCCACCTACTGGTGTTGAGCCTGGGATGGAGGAACCTCCAACTGCTCCTTCAGTTTCTCCATTAGATTGACTCTTCAACTCGAGTTCCCTCATCCGGTACTCGTGCTCCCTTTTCTGAGCTTCCTGTTCAGCTTCTAATTTCCTAGCTGCTTGCTCAGCTTCAAATTTCTTAGCTGCTTGCCCAGCTTCCAATTTCTTAGCTGCTTGCTCAGCTTCCAATTTCCTAGCTGCTTGCTCAGCTTCCAATTTCTTAGCTGCTTGTTCCAACTCCATCCTTCTCAATTCCAGCTCGGCCTTTCGATCTTCCCGTTCTGCTTGACGATACTCTCTCTCCACTTCCTGTATGTAATCCGGTAGAGCAGAACCCGCCAATCCCATTTCTTCCCCCTTTTCCTTTAATTCTAACGTGGTTAGTTTAGGGGTGGCCATTATACAGAGAGGTAGGCTAGCAGGTCGAGTACAATATAACTGCAAATTACTATACAGATATATGAACAAGTACTATAAATCTAGATATTACCACGCACAGCACATTCACTCAGTGACAAGAGTAGAATCAGGACCACAGACCTATGCAGACGTGTGAAGTGTGAACAGGTAAGATATTTGTCCTAATCCCTATCCACATTCACTCTAGCTGGATTCTCCAAAATGATATCTCCCTCTTATAACTAAGGATCCCGTGTCAAAAGACCCCGTTGTCAGAAGATCCCACTGTCAAAGGTTCCTGCTTGCAGGAGATCTCGCTGTCCAAGGATTCCGTTTACGGGAGATCCCGCTGTCCAAAGATCCCGTTTACGAGAGATCCCGCTGTCCAAAGATCCCGTTTACGAGAGATCCCGCTGTCCAAAGATTCCGTTTACGAGAGATCCCGCTGTCCAACGATCCCGTTTACGAGCCCCCAATAATGTCGTGTCCTCCTTTACAGTGTCGTCCCTGGAGTGAAGAGAGTCGACACCCACATTATAATATTTTCCTCTCAATATTCTGGAGAATCCACCAGCTTCCGTCCAACACACTCCATCAGCCTATGGACACCTTTTCCTATCACTCTCTCTCACTGTCGTACTATGCCCCCTTCTCATACTTCCCCAATGCAACAACTCTTGCTTCTAAAAATTAATACAGCTTAATTTATTAAAAGAAAAGTGTAACGTATATGAGACGTGTATGCGAAGAAAATGTGTGACGTGTTCTATAAAGTGTGTAGAATCGGACTCTCAGACAACAACCCAGTCAGCTGATCCCAGCAAGGATAGACCACAGCACGTTACGTCAGAACATGTACGTCTCACCCAGTGCCGAAACCATCCTGCTGGATACTGATTTGCCTCTGTAGACCTCTGGTAATCCCATTTCATGATCTTCCGAAATAGACACCGGTGGTATTAACAGTTAATCATGGACCGGTTGCACCCTACACAATGTCCGTTCCTATCGTTCCAAAAAAAAATGCACAAGTCCTTTGTAGTGTGTACACAGTTATTAATGTTAATAGTCAATGTACTTGATCCTCACTCGTGTCTATCTAGCCTCAAGTATCATGTCTTGTGTTCTATTACACGAGATTATATCACACTAGGTAACTATTATAATTACTGTTCTCGGTTAGTTACTACTGTCTGATGCTGTGTGGTGCATCAACAATCATCACCCGTCTTTGGTGAATCATCTTCCTTCTAGCTTTAGTTACGTTCTGTACGAAACTTTATTGACTGTTCCACTGGTGTTCTTCCGAATGGGATTTGAACCTTTCCTAAAAAACTTGTTGAGTTTCCTCGGATCTGGTAGGGAACCTAGGATATAAACAACACATCTGGTGATAGTACTAGTCACTGATCCTATCGGCTGAGTGTAAGCCTATTGCCTTGCTTAATGATCTTTAGCTAACTAAACTTTGTCATAGAGCAGATTAGCTACCCACCTAGGGCCGAATCAGGCTATGACAAGGAAAGACCCATACAGAGTGCAAAACCCCAGCGGCCAATTCCCCCGTCTCCCAATTATCCATCATTACTCGATTCTTAACTAGCATAGCTTATCACCACTACCCTACTCTATTCTTAACTAGCAGAGCTAATATCACTATTCTACTCTAACTAGTTTCCACTAACAGTGCTAATCATCACACTATAGTTTTAACAAGGCTACAGTCTATATTAATTAGAACTAATAGACTGTATTGACTACCTTATGCAAAACCGCCTCATTCCCGGAATGGCTACTACACTTTGCCATAACGACACATGCTAGTTAATCTAGAATTAATCTAACACTGTAGAGCTCTCCCACAAACACGTCCATCATAATCCACGGTTTTTGTCAACTCCCCATCTCCAATCATGGTTTTCTGGCAAACCCCTAAAATTGGTCACGTGATATGGGTGACGTCCTGCGGGTGTTATTTATTTTCATATCAGCCATTGTCAAGAATCGATTTTCTCCTGTCTAGTCACTGTCAAAGTTGTCATCACTTGTTTCGACTCCCCCAACAAACTAACGAGTTACTGTATGATCCCAACAACAGTTTTTCCCAACAAGCTGCCAGTCTTCTTGATGTTCCGGAAACTAAGAATTGACAGAGGTACTGTTTACTTCCTTGCTGAGTACTTTCGTTTTCCCTCTCATATGTTATTGACTTGTCAAAGCGATGTATGATTCAGCGCACTTACTTCCTCTATACATCTGCCACTGTTAATTTAGCCCGACAGATGATGGTCGACATCCGATTTCCCCCATGATCCCACGGGTTCCATCTGTATTCAAATGTTGACAAACTGTCAAGGCGATGTCGGGATTCATCTCCCTCACTTCCGAGTGTGGCCAATCCGTCAACCAGATGTACAAGTACAGCTGTTATTTATGCCCGACCTGTTTGGAAACACGTGCCGCCACAACTATGAATGTTTTCTCTGTATTAGTTGAAACACTTGTTGCTTAGCAGATAGTCCGTTTTATCAGAAAGCCTCTTAATAATCAACTGGTTAAACACACGGTTTTATTTTGTGACAACTATCAAATTGAAAAATAAACCAAAACAAAAATTGTCGTCTACAGCCGATAGTACCTTGTAGTGTAAGATAGGGGGTGGGGGATCTTGAGCCTGAGGAATTAAGGCGGCGTGGCTAGTGCAATCGCCGTGACCTGTGCAGGTTATGGTTTTACTGATAATAAATAATAAATAACAAAGGAGAAAATGAATGCAGTTAAAGCACACACCGAGCGTGTGAGACGTGAGATGGTGCATGATGGTGGAAATGACCATGTTTTCACATACATCCACTGTGGACGAACATTTACTGCGCGAATTGGCCTTATCAACCACATTCGCTACCGCCATGGGCTGTAGTTATTAAGCCTTTTTGAAGCACAATGTTACAAACTATCGTCTGTTAAGACATCAAGGTGCCAATAAGTAAAAAATAATAATAATAAATAAAATTAAAGTGTTTGTTTGGTCTTTGCAATTACCCCATTTCATATTTACTGTTTGTGGCACATTTATGTTCAGTTAAAAAAAAAAAAAAGGTTAATTGCATACCATTTACAGGACGTCGCAGTCAACACCAGCATGTTTTTGCTATTGTGATCTCTTGGCAAGTTTACCTTCAAGTAGTTTGCCATTGCTTTCTGAAAAGACCGGCACCCATACCATTTCGTAAAATAATGACGCAGGGCGGTCTGTTGCCAAATCGCCCGCAGCTGTATTTCGAACACAGGTGTGCGGGATTACGAACTGCGTCAGGAACTCCTTCGCCACGGAGCCAGCTTATGTTCAGTAGTTTGCCATTTTTCACCAACTAGTGCCTGCGCAGAATCGTGGGACTAAAATACTGTGACAAAATCACCGATGCAGATCTCATGGCGAGAAGTAAATAAATCCCAATGTACCATGAGGTGAGCAAAATACACTGACCATAGGACACAGTGGGAGAACCTGGGCACAATATAACTAAACACTGCATTGTCTGCCACCCCTAAGGCGAACGAAATAGCGGGAGAACCTGGGCACAATATAACTAAACACTGCATTGTCTGCCACCCCTAAGGCGAACGAAATAGCGGGAGACCAAAAATAAAAAAAAATACAATGTAAAGAGAATTACCGACACAGATGGATAATATTGGAAGGACATGGAGGGGGCTGCAGGAAATAGCGAAAGATGGAACGGCTTGGCGTGGTTTGGTTGCTGGCCTATGTCCCAATGGGGGATAATGGGGAAAAGAAGAAGAGGTTAGCATTGCTTTCTGAACGAGAAGTCGACGTTCAAGTTCTACTGACCGTATGTGGAATTAAACCCACTACCCGCCGTTAGCGCATAGGAATTCTAAGCTAAACTGCGTTAAACCTCTCAGCAACTTTGACCTCTGTACTGATAACATTTATACTACACTATAGGGTGTATTTTTAATGACTGTGTACTGTTTGAAAATATTGCCGATCCAAGTTTTGTATTTACCCTCTATAAAGTTCATGCAACATAATAGGTAAATACAAATCTTGGACCGGCAAAATTTTCAAACACTGTACAGTCATTAAAAATACACGCTGGTATTTTTCTTCGCACTGTAATAAAAGTAGCTTGAGAATGTTTCGTGTACTTCATAAAACTTCTTCTTTCGTTCGCTTCTTCATAAAAGTAAATGTTTAGAGAATAAAATTGTCATCATTATCATTTACCCAGTCAAATGGCGTAGGCGTTCACGTATCTGCAAAGACCTCGGTACGTGATAATCTGTATAAATTCTATGGATGCTATTCATCCCTATCACCGTCTTGGGCCTTCCATTGAATGGTGGCTCGTCAACAACGTATCACAACAACTCATCTGAATACCTGGCCAAGATCTGCTAGATCTCTGTGCAAATAGACACAATCAGAATGTTTGTAACATAAACAACCATACAAATATAACAATCGCTTACAAAAATAACAGTCGCTTGCGGCAAACGAATTTCTACCTCTTCTTCCGCGTTCGTCCTGGGTGTTTTTTTGTTTTGTTTTTTCAGGTGTAATTGCGGTTGTCTGGTTAGGCACCCTTGGGCCGAAACACTTAGGCTAACACATCCGACTTTAGCGTGCATTTTTGACCAGTTTAGTATTCCTGGGAAACTCTCACTTTTATGGTGCCGTCCATATACCAGCTGGTCAAGTTAGAACGGTCGTATACTTCACGATCAACCCTCAAGGGAAGGCAGGGACAGTCCATGACAGTGAGTGCGTATATGTGTGTGTGAGATAGTGTGTATGAGTGTGTGTGTATGAGTGTATGTGTGTACATAAGTGTGTGTGTGTGTGCGCGCGCGCGCGCGCAAAAGATCCTAACCATAACCGTAACATGTATGTGAAGACAGATCAAGAACAAGAAACACCGACACTCTACAAGATCCCAACATGGAAGAAACCTGGCTCATCAACTCAGAGGAAAGGCCAGACGGACACATAATCAGACTGCTGCTGGTACTCATCGCTGACTGTTGAAAATGAGGACAGAGCACGTATGGGAATGTCCCGAATGCTTTAATGTTGGTTCTTGACTCAACTCAACTCTGTCTCGGAAACTTAAAAACGTTGGCCATATGAAGCGTCCCAATGCCTTAGATAGGACATTTATGGCATGGCTCCTGGGAAAGAAGGCAGGCGTCATTTAACTCGACAGTGGACACAGGACCTAAAAGACACACTGGCTTTGAAAATCAGTTAGGCAATGGACCTAGTGAAAGATGACTCTCTTTCCGTTGTGGAGGGTACGTTCTGTAACATTATCATGATGATGTTGATGATGAATAATTTCACAGATAAATTAGCACACTTAATAGTATAATGAGTGCACTTCATATCAGCTATCACCCATACTGAAACATCCAAATATACCAATGTCCGCAAAACGACAGATAATAAACAGCATATTCACACAAGAGTGTTGAGGAGATACATAGAGCCTGTTCTTTTGTATGGATATGAAACTTGGACAATGAGCAGTCAAGCTGAAAAACATCTGATTGCTGCAGAAATGTGGTTTCTGAGGAAAATGCAAAGAATATCAAGGACAGACAGAAAAACCGATGACCAAGTACTGCAGGAGACAAATGAACATCGTAAGCTGATTGGAGAGATTAGACGTAGACAGTCAAAAGTTTTTGGACATGTTATGAGAAGAAATGGATTGGAGAACTTGGTGACAACTGGCAAGATCGAAGGGAACAGACCAAGAGGAAGACCGAGAGAAAAATACCTGGATGGCTTGGCCACATGGCATGGACGGGACAGGAACACTGAGCTGATCCACGACACTGGTGATCGAGTGAAATGGCGAGTCATGACCGCCCACGCTTTCCGGCATGGCACATGATTGATTGATTGATTGATTCACACCAACCCTATGTGACCAATCTCAAACTTGAACATTATCCAAATCACACTTTCGCAAAATCAACACCTGTGAGATGAGATGCCCGAGGAGAGCTGCCAACTTAACAATCCAAGACCGAGTAAGAAATGTTGTTACAGACAGTGGGATCAACACATTGTGCCACATTTAATGAAAGACAGAAAATCGAGTGGTTTGGCCATCTTTTTAGAATGTAACGCCATCAACTACCATCACTGGCCCTACATCAAAGATCATCTGCGACGAGAGCAAGAGAAGGCCCGAGAAGAAAATGGATTGACGGCATCAAAGATATTGTACATCACATGGAATGACACTATCCAGTGCCACCAATCGGGCTCTGGAGCATCAATTATTCCTTCCCACGGCGCTTGACGGCTAAAGTGGAAGATGATGATGATGATGATGATGATGATGATGATGATGATGATGATGATGATGATGATGATTAGTATCATGACTACATTGGAGCGAGAGTGCAAGGAGTGCCTGGTTTGTTTGTTTTTTTAAAGAAGCTTAATGGATGGATTTAGTGCAACAGAGTCTGGCTATGATACCTCAACATTTAGTTTTAGATAAGGTAGAGGCAGTCACCGCGGCGTTCCGCTGGCTGGAGGATAAACAGTACACATACATAGTGGTTGTAAAAGACTTATAGAGTATGCTGAGATTAAAGACGACAAGCATGCTTCGTGCAGAGTGGCAAGCTTCAGTTAACAAATCAAAGATGGGGAGCGTATGTTGGATCTTTTCCTAAGGACATGCTGGTGTGGTGGGAAACGAGCAGAAGGAGTGATTGGCTGAGTCTGCACCGCTGGGCGGGGTATTGGTGCAAGATAAGGCAGATGTGGCCAGAGACCTTTGGTATCATGTGTATAGTAGTGCAGAAGAACAGGAACACCACCATTGCAAATGGAGTGGCAAGGAATGACCAGAGGATCTGGCCAACACTCAGTGCTCCGAGGAAAGGCCAGACGGACACATACAAGGATTGCAACTGGTACCATCTATAGTGGGACTCTTAGCAGCTGGCTGTTGGATATGAGGACGCAGCGCGTATGGGAATATCGTGAGTGATGTAATGTAGCTTCTTGACTCAACTCTACATGCTCTCATGACTGGTGCATCAATACTCAGTCCTCCATTGTTATATACTCTACATGCTCTCATGACTGGTGCATCAATACTCAGTCCTCCATTGTTATATACTCTACATGCTCTCATGACTGGTGCATCAATACTCACTCCTCCATTGTTATATACTCTACATGCTCTCATGACTGGTGCATCAATACTCAGTCCTACATTGTTATATACTCTACATGCTATTATGACTGGTGCATCAATACTCAGTTCTCCATTGTTATATACTCAACATGCTCTCATGACTGGTGCATCAATACTCAGTCCTCCATTGTTATATACTCTACATGCTCTCATGACTGGTGCATCAATACTCAGTCCTCCATTGTTATATACTCTACATGCTCTCATAACTGGTGCATCAATACTCAGTCCTCCATTGTTATATACTCTACATGCAATCATGACTGGTGCATCAATACTCAGTCCTCCATTGTTATATACTCTACATGCTCTCATGACTGGTGCATCAATACTCAGTCCTCCATTGTTATATACTCTACATGCAATCATGACCGGTGCATTAATACTCAGTCCTCCATTGTTATAAACTCTACATGCAATCATGACAGGTGCATCAATACTCAGTCCTCCATTGTTATATACTCTACATGCAATCATGACTGGTGCATCAATACTCAGTCCTCCATTGTTATATACTCTTCATGCAATCATGACTGGGGCATCAATACTCAATCCTCCATTGTTATAAACTCTACATGCAATCATGACCGGTGCATCAATACTCAGTCCTCCATTGTTATATACTCTACATGCAATCATGACTGGTGCATCAATACTCAGTCCTCCATTGTTATATTCTTTTTTAAAGGAAGCCATGTGGGTCGTCATGTCCAAATCAAATAGTCTTTCCACACTGCCTGTTGATGTATAGTGTTGGCGTGGCTGAAAGATTTAACACGCTTAAACGTTTTCTTCTGACCCCACCGTAGGGGGTTCATTCTACACAGCAATCACTTTGGACTAAAATGTTGACTTCTCGTCCTAGACCTGGGACATAAATTACACGTACCCCAGAAGTCGGAGTGGGTTCGCCTGTGTCACAGGATAAATTAACTTGTCAGTCGATCGATGACAACCAGGCCCGACATTATTTTGCTAACACAATTGACTCTTCTATGGGGAACAAACTGAGGAAAATACGTCGGTACAGATTCTCTGCACCTGGTCGACAGTGTGTATGAGATCAAAGGGAGTCACTTCGAGTTGTCTACACACAGTCGACAGTTTGATGACAGGATGTTGTTCGAGAGGTGTGTATTGGCAACATTTGTCTACAAAACGGGAGTTGGCCGTTGAAAGTAATGGACAGATGTCTGCGAGAGGTCAGAAGGATTCTGTAATGGGAGAAAGGTCTCTGGCTCACAGACAACCCGGATATTTGTTGGATGAGACAAAGAACTCCCCAGATGAAAAGGAAACTTGACAGCTAATTGACTCTGGTTAGTCTGGAAACAGGAGGACAAAGCCAGATTCTGGACTGATTGGCGTCTGGACTTTCTGGTGACTCACTCAAGCACCCATATAAAACCCAGTGCAGTAAACATGTGGAAGGAGTCGAGGAAAACATTCTGAAGTGTTCGGATTGGGGATTATTCCGAGTTGTGTTATATTAGAGGGACTGGGCTGTCTTAGTAGTGATAGTTATCCGCGGACATAGATCCAATCGGATTGCCTAGTTTCTCGAGTAACAACAGGAATAGACATATGGTAGGCAATTAATTATATCTAACTTAAGAGTATGATTAGGAATAGAGTGCAGTACTGTGCAGTGATATAATGTATTATGATTAGTGATAGAATGTTCTATAAGTGCGGTGCTAGAAAGTATCATAGGAGCGTCGGCACTAGTATTCTATTGTGTGGCTTCAAGTAGCTTGTGTTATATATCATTTTACTCGGGAAGTTGAGGACAATGTAGTGGAATAATAATTAGAGAGATTAAGGATTGTTGAGAGGGAGGAGGGGAATGTGTAATGGTAGGATCTTCCAGTAGGGCATCTGCTGGGTTTCTACCCGTTCCTTTAGTCTTTCCTGGTGTTGCCATGTCTCAGATCATATGATTGAGTTATTTGGCCGTATGACAGAGATCGGATCTCTGTTATAGATCTGAGTGCTGTTATTGGCCTACACTTGCCTAATTCTGGCCAGGACTGAGTTGCCCTCACCATGATGTTATCTGCTCTACAGGTTCCATGTAAGTTCCCCTTGGGTGTTCCACTTGAGTGTGCGATGATTTACTACGAAGAAGTAGGTTCAAAGTTTTATACCAGGAGGGCTCAGCATCTGAAGACAGAGGTTGCTGAGAGGCCGCTACATAGGGCTTATACCCAAGTTGGTTTGCGGGAACCTGGCTTCTGCTGAGCAGGACATGTTGACGAGATTGAGGTTTAGCCAAGTGATAGATGTACCAATAAACAGTCAGAACATTGCATTATTTATACTGATACCCAGAACAGTTAGATTGTGGTGTTAATATGAGGAATCTTTAGAACCAGTGACTCTAGATCCATTAAGATTTCTCCACTAACAGTGACAATAGGATTAGAATTTCCTGATTAACAATCCGTTAAATAACCGAGGAAGTTCATAGTGTGAATCAGACTTTAATTAGACAGTGTTTGTCAGGGGTGTCCAAGCATCCTGGTGGTTCCAGAGACAACGGAGGAAGTCTTCACGTGACCGGAGGAGCATCACCTGGGTGAGGCTACTTGTATGGGATACCTGGTGCTGGTGTGTCTTCAGCACAGGGATGAGAATGAATATCCTCTTGAACACTGATCTGAGTCTATAGACGATTTAGAATACCCGTCCCACATTCTACACCTTATACACACATACACTTCTCCTACATATACTCTTTGCTTTAATACATTTCTTGTTTTTATTTGTTGAAGCGAGAGTTGTCAAGTATGTTATGTTGGGGAAGAATGAGAGGGGGCATGATCCAGGGGTGAGTAAGAGTGAGAGGAAGGTGTCTTCAGATTGAGGGAGTGTGTGGACGGAGTCTGCTGGATTTTTCCAGAATAGAGATATTGAATTAAAAATAATGTGGGTGTTGATTCTCTTCACTCCAGGGACGACACTAGAGTGGTAAAGAAGAACAAGTAACTAATACGACAGTCATTCTTTACACACACACGACAGCCTGATGGCGAACGACACTGTTAATAGGGAAAGCTACCCTCAAATAAGAAAATCGGTACAATTATCTCGGAAGAGTTATAACATCTGATGGGAGGTGACTTGAAGAGATTACAACTAGAATCGTTATGGCAAAGATAGTCTTTTGCAAGATGGAATACATTCTGACCAATAAAAAGATGTCAATTGCAACGAGAAAAAGAGTGTTGTAGTGTAACATAAAACCTGTACTTTTGTGTGGATGTGAAGCGTGGACAATGAGCAGACAAGCTGAAACAAGGTGAAAAATATCTTATCTAATGGCCGTGGAAATGTGGTTTCTGAAGAAAATGTAAATAATACAATGGAAAGACAGAAAAATCATTGAGCAAGTCGTACAAAAAGAAAATGAGAACCGTAAATTGATTAGAGAAATTAGTCGTAGATATTCAAATACGTTTAGACACGTTACAAGAAGAAATACATTAGAGAACTTTGTGACAACTGGCAAGATTGTTGAGAAAAGAACATGGAAAAAAGGAGAGAGAGAGAGAGAGAGAGAGAGAGAGAGAGAGAGAGAGAGAGAGAGAGAGAGAGAGATAGTTTGGCCATATGACATGGTCGAGACAAGAACACGGAGCTGATTCCACGACTTTGGTGATCGTGTGAGATGGCGAAACATGACCGTCCACGCTTACCGGCATGGCACATGATGAATGAATGAATTTGCTTTCTAACACAAACTATTTATAATGCGGGTATTGAATCCCGCAAAGGGACGACAATGAAATGGGAAAATTGATTTTTGTGAAGTAGAATGTACCATGTTTGCTTAAGTTGTAGCATTTCAGAATCTCAAAGTAATCTGTTTGTTCAAAAGTTTTATGTAGCCAATTTTATGTTGCTGCGGTAAATATCTTTTTTTATACAAAAGTTTCATTATAGCGGAATTTACAATTCAGCGTAATATTGAATGTAAATCGATAGTTCTGCTTCAATGTTATCTTGAAATTGTTTATGTTAAAACATCGTAAAATTTTCAAACAGCTTTATAATGTATATTTTGTTATGTAGAATGTTTTTATTAACAGAATGTGTGTCGTTAAGATCCGGATATGTCACAGACGGACCAGCGGTAGCGCTGTGGTTGGACACTCGCCGTTGTGGTGGTTGGGGGTTCGATCCCTTCGAATTTTTAAAAATTAATCTGGGCTCTGAATTCGACCCAGCCTCACATGGGCACCAGAAAGTGTCGTGAGACCAAAAAGAAAATGCGGCCGGCGTGATACAGACTTCCATCACTCACCAGACACAGGTCTGTAAAATATACAGCTAGGAATGGTGTTTTTTTTTTTTTTATGACTGCAGTTTTTGAAAATATTGCCGGTCCAAGTTTTGTTTGTATTTACCTGGTATGTTGCATGAAATTTACAAAGGGTGAAAACAAAACTTGGACCGGCAATATTTTCAAACACTGCAAAGTCATTAAAAATACACCCTAGGAAGGCGGTTTCACGCCGACATTAAGCCTGACTTAAACGTTAAACGTTCAGAAAGCAAGCACGGAGAGGTGGGGGACACATCAAACATGACAGTGGCTTGGAGAGAACAGTCACGGAAGGCGTGCTGCGGGGAGTCAGAGGAAGGGGTAGACCATAGTGGTCAACTGACAATTGTCTTGTAGAGACAGGGCTGGACCAGCATCATAGTGGTCAGCTGACAGTTTGTCTAGTAGATCATCCAGCCAGGGTTTGTAGCCAAGTCCTGCAGAGGCAACTAAAATAAAAACATTCTCCGACAGGAAGGACAGAAGTTTTCAGATCGTCAGAAATGGCGGCTTCCTTGCCTCCCTCTCCTCCTCCTTCTCCTTC
Source organism: Cepaea hortensis (assembly GCA_963921405.1). Lineage (NCBI taxonomy): Eukaryota > Metazoa > Mollusca > Gastropoda > Stylommatophora > Helicidae > Cepaea > Cepaea hortensis. The sequence goes on from OY992876.1 coordinate 425,442,317, forward strand.
TTGTTCTTTCGTCGGCTTTAAATGTGTCTATATCTGCAATGCTGTCTCTTATATTAACTTTACTTTTCTTTTTTTGTGTGTTCACTTAGTAGTACATAGGGTTTATCCTCCGCTGTTGTTTCTCTAGGCCAGAAGGTTTGCCTAGATATGTCGTATTTTGGGCAACCTTGGAGTATGTCATTTGATGTCGTATTTTGGGCAGTCTTGGAGTATGTTTGCTGTCTGCTGTGCCCTTACCTAATAATACTCCACAGTCGAAGCACCGGAATGCCAACTCGGGCTGTTTCACGTGTGTACTGTACGGCGTTCTTGTCCGTCAACGGGGCATCGTACACTCGGCCTAGACTTTGGACAGGCTCTTCCGTCACACTGGGCATTTCCTGGTCGGCCCCAATGAACGCGGTTGCCTTCATGATCGACAGGCTTCTTTAAATTTTAGGACATACTGCAATAGCCGATCAGAAACTTACCTAGTCAATAGAAACATGCTATACGGGTTTTTTGTAAAGTCTCATTACACTTTGTGTGTAGAACAATATTGATCCCATAAAAAGTACATGACGTCATAAAAAATGTGCTCCACGGTTAATCGTGAAGCAATATGCAGCGGATAGCGTTATCAACGCAAAGAATTATTTTGGTTGTACAACTACAAGTGTTTCGACATGGCGGTCAATACACACGTACGAGGTGAAGTTAAATTAGTTAGTTAGTTAGTTAGTTAGTCGACAGATCATCCTCGTTGCACATCGAACCATTCAGTCCATAAGTGCTCGGATCCCCTCCTAAGCAAATCCCGCAGCGTGTAGCGGCTAACGACGCCAGTTCTGTGTTGGTTTATCAATCTTCTTTGGCTGCCTGCGTAGTGTTCTTGTTTGGCCACCCCTCTTTTAATTTGCTGCTCCTGCAGTCTGGCCATTGTTGTAGATTCACAGTCATCACTTGGTTCTCGCAAAAGTCTCACTTCTCGTAGAGCATTCAGAATGTCAGCCTGGTCCATGGCGCGTCCGCCCTCCACAGTAGCCTCACCTGCGAGCTTGTCAGCCCGCTCATTTCCTTGTACTCCCGCATGCCCTGGCACGAAGATGAAACTAATCTTTGCCAGCCGAGACCGCTTCAGAGGCAGTAACCATTCTCTTCGGATCGACCCCTCCTCTATCCTCTTGATCATGTTCATTGAGTCGCTAAGGAAACAAGCCCTAGTGAATGTCTGTGTCTCGAGCCATGTTATTGCTTTACTTACTGCCATGACTTCCATGGTCAGGCTACTTGTGGTTTCAGTGAAAGCACCAGAGTCCTCCTTCACAAATTCTCCCTCCGGCCCGAGCTGTAAAGGCCCATGAGCTTCTCACATGTCGGACGACCGACCCATCTGTGTAGATGACCGCGTCACCGTCTAGCGAATTCTCGAAAATCAACGCTTGTACTTCAGCCTCAACAGCAGCCGGATTTTCTTGTCTGCATTTTCTATCTAGTTGGATGCAAACTGAAAAGGATGTGCAGAAGTCTGTTGGCACTTGCACCCACTCCTCGCCAGGTTCTAAGTCCTCAAGTGAACACACCTGTTGAAGAATGTCTTCGGCTTGACCATTGCTTTCTGAACGACCGGCACCTATACCTCTTTCGAAAAAAACCAGCACCACTGTGTTTCGAACTCTGGTATACAGGATTACGAATCGCGCCCGTAAGCCCTTCGCCACGGCGACCGGCTAACACTTGATATATCAGTTAGCAGTTGTTATATAAACAGATTTACAACTGGTTTTAAAGTAACTGTGATCATACATCATGGCAAACTACCAGCTAGTATACCTGTAATTAGGAAGGTGAAGGGCAGCAGGTTAAAAAGAGGACGGTCGTGCTTTTCAGTTTGCAGTTAAATTAGAAATATGACAAGCAAGAAGACACGCAACATATCGTTTTACGGTGTCTGTTTAAATTCACTGAGGGAGTAAATAATACATTATTCTGAGTTTTGTAACTAATTTCACTTAAATATTGAGCACAACCCACTACTGGCAACGCCGATCGCATTCCGGTATGAACCTAAGGCCTATCCACGTCAATATGGAAGCACTATACTCGAGTTTCGCCCTTGTTTGAGCTCGTCAGTAGTGCATATCCCTGACCGGACCCGGAAACAGTCCCGGATCACGCGTGTGAAGCGGGTGTGTAACCACGTGGCACACACTGGACACACCAAATTATCACAACAGAACACCACAACGCTACCCATCGTAGGCTATGCTCAAGATTGCCCAATCGCCGCGACCGACGTCCGTCAATCGATGGGACCCGAACGATCAGGACTTCTCACTGGCAAGGAACACCAGGCCTCCTAAATCCAGTGAGCAATAATAAATTGATTATGTGGTTGTTTCGGGATTTGAAATTTAAATATTGAGCACAACCCACTACTGGCAACGCCGATCGCATTCCGGTATGAACCTAAGGCCTATCCACGTCAATATGGAAGCACTATACTCGAGTTTCGCCCTTGTTTGAGCTCGTCAGTAGTGCATATCCCTGACCGGACCCGGAAACAGTCCCGGATCACGCGTGTGAAGCGGGTGTGTAACCACGTGGCACACACTGGACACACCAAATTATCACAACAGAACACCACAACGCTACCCATCGTAGGCTATGCTCAAGATTGCCCAATCGCCGCGACCGACGTCCGTCAATCGATGGGACCCGAACGATCAGGACTTCTCACTGGCAAGGAACACCAGGCCTCCTAAATCCAGTGAGCAATAATAAATTGATTATGTGGTTGTTTCGGGATTTGAAATTTAAATATTGAGCACAACCCACTACTGGCAACGCCGATCGCATTCCGGTATGAACCTAAGGCCTATCCACGTCAATATGGAAGCACTATACTCGAGTTTCGCCCTTGTTTGAGCTCGTCAGTAGTGCATATCCCTGACCGGACCCGGAAACAGTCCCGGATCACGCGTGTGAAGCGGGTGTGTAACCACGCGGCACACACTGGACACACCAAATTATCACAACAGAACACCACAACGCTACCCATCGTAGGCTATGCTCAAGATTGCCCAATCGCCGCGACCGACGTCCGTCAATCGATGGGACCCGAACGATCAGGACTTCTCACTGGCAAGGAACACCAGGCCTCCTAAATCCAGTGAGCAATAATAAATTGATTATGTGGTTGTTTCGGGATTTGAAATTTAAATATTGAGCACAACCCACTACTGGCAACGCCGATCGCATTCCGGTATGAACCTAAGGCCTATCCACGTCAATATGGAAGCACTATACTCGAGTTTCGCTCTTGTTTGAGCTCGTCAGTAGTGCATATCCCTGACCGGACCCGGAAACAGTCCCGGATCACGCGTGTGAATCTTGAGCATAGCCTACGATGGGTAGCGTTGTGGTGTTCTGTTGTGATAATTTGGTGTGTCCAGTGTGTGCCGCGTGGTTACACACCCGCTTCACACGCGTGATCCGGGACTGTTTCCGGGTCCGGTCAGGGATATGCACTACTGACGAGCTCAAACAAGGGTGAAACTCGAGTATAGTGCTTCCATATTGACGTGGATAGGCCTTAGGTTCATACCGGAATGCGATCGGCGTTGCCAGTAGTGGGTTGTGCTCAATATTTAAATTTCAAATCCCGAAACAACCACATAATTAATTTCACTTATACAAATTACTATTTAGCTTTCCAGAAAAGAAAAAAAAATTCTAGGCTCCAGGGGGATTTGAACCCTCGACCTTCTGCTTACTAGGCAGACGCTCTAACCAACTGAGCTATGGAGCCATTGAATGTTTCCGCTCTTAACATGTACATATAGCAGTCTAATAAATTAGTATGCCACAAAAATATTCAGATATATTAATTATATATCTTGTGCGTCCTCTAAAAGTACTGGAGAGTTTTGGTCAGAGACCATAACTTTATGAAGGGAAAATCCCAACTGCACCTCCCCGCGGTAGAGGATGGAAACACACTACGGTGTGGCTAACACAGCTCTGGGGACCGAGTATCCACCGGAATAAGTGGACAACTCTGCAGCTGAGCAGAGCAGGGCACTCACTTGTCCTTACAGTCGGAAATGGCTGTCAAAGGCAGAGGTAAAAAGACCACCATGTGAATGTGGAAGGCAAGGGGAAACCACCACATTATCTTCCCAAGACTTCATGGCAAAACACATATCAAAGTTAGTGAAGGACGTTAATGGCTGTCTTAGGACATCCTCGTCCGGTAGGGACAGTCATGAGCCACAGGTGACACCAGACCGTCATCCAGCTACTGATGGTAAAATCTTAACTAAAATAAATAAATTTAGAGTAGGAACATGGAATGTTAGGACATTAAATGAGCTAGGAAAGTTGACCAATGTCCTAAGAGTGATGGATAGCATGAAAATGAATATACTAGGCGTTAGTGAGATGAGATGGAAGGGATCGGGCAAAATTATAGCTGACAATCACACAATAATTTATTCTGGAGGGGATACACGTGAAAAAGGTGTAGAAATAATAATAGACGAAATAACAGCCAAGTAAATTAATGGATACTGGTGTATTTTAGATAGAGTTATTATGGTAAAAATCAAAGGCAAACCAATAGACATAAATATTATACAAGTATATGCACCAACAGCAAGCAGTAGTGATGAAGAAATACAACACTTTTACGACGAAATAGAAATGGCGATGGCTCAAATTGGATCACAAGAAATAAAGATAATACTTGGTGATTTTAATGCAAAAGTAGGAAAGGGAAAAATGGAGGATGTAGTGGGGAATTATGGTTTAGGTACAAGAAATTAAAGAGGGGAAAAGCTAATAGAATGGGCAAATATCAATGATATGATAATTGGAAACACATGGTTTAAACACCATAAAAGACGACTGTACACATGGATAAGCCCTGATAAGAAAATACGCAACCAAATTGACTACATACTAATTAATAAAAGATTTAGAAATGCTTTAATGAATGTAAAGACAATGCCTGGTGCTGACTGTAATAGTGATCATGTACCACTATGTGGACAAATAAAAGTAAGATTAAAGAGAGGGAAAAAAATGGTTAAGAACATGCGACTTAATAAAGAGGTTCTGAAAATAGATAAAGAAATGCAAGAACAACACAGAGTGACTGTGAAAAATAGGTACAATGCAACAACTAAAATACAGAGTATAGATGAACAATGGGAAATGTTAAGGGACTCCATTCATCAAACTAGCAAAGAAGTATTACCGGAGAGAGGCAAAATAGCTAAGAAAAAATGGATGAATGAAGATATCTTAAAACTGATGGACAAAAGAAAACAGAGTAAAAATGACAAACAAGAATACGCTAAGATAAATAAAGAAATAAAAGATAAATGTGGGAAGGCTAAAGAAAGTTGGTTAAACGAGCAATGCAAAAAAATTGAATTAAATTCCATTAAAGATACAAAAAATATGCACAGACAAATCAGTGAGCTTACAGGAAGAAAAATAAGAATAAATACAGGGTGTTTGAAATCAAAAACAGGAAAGATAATATTAGAGGAAGATGCTATAATGAAGAGGTGGAATGAGTATATAAGAGAATTATATGAAGGAGAAAGGGAAGAATTAACAGAAGATCGTAACTTAGAAGGTCCACCTATTCTGAAAGAAGAAGTCGCTGACGCTATGAAACGTATGAAGAAAGGAAAAACAGCTGGGCCAGATGAAAATACAATAGAAGAATTAGTATTGGGAGAATTTGGAGTAGATATATTAACCAAAATGTTGAATGATATTTACAGCAGTGGATATTTACCCAGTGATATGCTGAAATCTGTATTTATAGCTATACCAAAAAGACCAGGAGCAATTGATTGTGAAGATTTTCGTACAATTAACCTTATAAACCATATCACTAAGCTTCTACTCAGAATCATAATGAGAAGAACCAAAAAGAAAATAAAAATGGAAATTAGTGAAGAACAGTATGGATTTGTGGAAGGAAAGGGCACAAACAATGCAATTTATACATTACGGACACTAATAGAAAGGTCAATAGAGAAACAGAGAGACATATATTTGTGCTTCATAGATTATACTAAGGCATTTGATAAAGTAAAACATGATGAACTGATTAAAATGTTGGAAGATATCAACACTGATGGAAAAGATTTAAGAATAATAAAGAATATTTACTGGAACCAAGTAGCAGCAATTAAAATGGGAAATAAAGAGGGTAGTTACGAACAGATAAAGCTAGGAGTACGACAAGGGTGTGTCTTGTCACCAGATCTTTTCTCCCTTTATAGCGAAGTAATAATGAGAGGGATCAAAGAGATGCCAGGAATACTAGTTGGAGGTTATAATATAATTAATATACGCTATGCAGATGACACAGTATTGGTGGCGGATAATTCAACAGACCTACAACAATTATTAGACGTTGTAGTAACAGAGAGTGCAAGGAAAGGACTCTCCTTGAATATCAAGAAAACAGTAACAATGGTAATATCAAAGAAAATGGTGACACCAAAATGTGACATAGAAATAGAAGGGAAAATCCTTAACCAAGTTGATAATTTTAGATACCTAGGGGCATTTATAACATCAGATGGAAGATGTACAACAGAGATTAGGAGCAGAATAGGGCAGGCAAAAGCCGCATTTCAGAAAATGAAGAGTATCTTATGCAATAAGTCATTATCACCGAATGTAAGAAAGAGAGTGATGAAATGCTATGTAGAACCAGTTTTGCTGTATGGCAGTGAATCTTGGAATGTAAATGAACAAATTAAGAAGAAATTAGAAGCAACAGAGATGTGGTTCCTGAGACGAATGTTGCGAATTCCTTGGACTGCCAGAGTAACTAACGACGACTGCCTGAAACAGGCTAACGAAACTAGAACATTATATACAACAATAAGACAGAGACAAACAGCTTTCCTCGGTCATGTGATGAGAAGAGAGGCATTGGAGAACATCGTAACAACTGGAAAGATCGCGGGGAAGAGAGGCAGAGGTAGACCAAGAGAAGTGATGCTGGATGGATTGAGACGGTGGCATGGAGGAATATCAGCAGCAGAGTTGATCCAGAAAACCAAAGACCGAGATCTACGGAGAGCCATGAACGCCTACGCCATCCGGCACGGCACTTGATGATGATGATATCTTGTGCTAATAACGAGCGGAGACTCGCAGATCTTCTTCTTTCCTTCGCCTGAAATATGTTTATAACTGCAATGTTGTCTCTTGTATGAATCTAACAGTCTTTTTTTTAGTTCACTCAGCGGTCCATAGAGTAATTAGAGTTTATCTTCCACTGTTGTCTCTCTAGGCCAGAAGGTTCGCCTGGATATGTTGTAGTTTGGGAAATCCTGGAGTATGTGCTCTCTGTCTGCGACGCCAAACCACATGTGCACATGGCTGAGTCACCAATCTTGAATTTTGCATACATGTGGTTACGTAATCTATTGTGCCGTGTTCTGAGGCGCAGAAGAATGACCTGTTCTGGTCTGTCCATAACGTGGTAGTCATCTTGAGTAGGGTTTGGTGGCCTTCTGATTGATTTGATCATTCTTTTCTTTTGGTGGTATGTAATAACTAATAGTAATGGGCACATCAGTTTGTTCTTCTTTTGCTCCTTCCTTAGCCAATCGATCAGCTCTGTCGTTTGCGGGGACTCCACAGTGGGGTGATATCCACTGTATGGTGACCTTATGCTGACTGCTAAGTTCAGAAAGTAGTGTCCTTAGAACTGGCAATTTCCCAGACAGGAGCGCCTCTATTACGGATTTTGCATCTGTCAATATCACCACAGGTTGTGTACCATGGCCAGTATTTTGTAATTTCTCTGTGGCAATCTTGATTGCCTCAATTTCAGCATCATAGTTATGGCAGTACTTTCCTGTTGGTACTCTGGCTGTGTCCCTAGTATTATTTTGGTTTTCTATGTACACTCCCGCTCCTCCATTTCGAACAGCATTTTGTGCTGACCCATCTGTGTAGACTCGGATCCAGAGGTCCTGTGGGTATTCTTCACCAAGGAAGCTGAGAGTGGCTATTCTGCGCTGTACACTGTTCTGTGCTTCCTTGTCAAATAATATTCCTTTCACTTTTGTCTGGATTTGTAGCGATAGTTTATGTTCATCTTTCCACGGGGTTCGCTCTGGAATAGTTGTCAGGGGGATACCAACTGTGGGAAGATCGATGGTTTCTCTGCAGGGTCGTTTGGCCTGGTGGATGAAACTACTTCTTTTCAACCGCCCCATAGCTAAGTTTTCAAATCGCTTCTTCATAGGGTGGCCTGGCAAGCTGAGGAACTTTTCTACTTGTATTAGTGTTTTTGTATCTCTGCGTTCTCTTAGAGCTTGTGTCCTCCCCATTTTCCCCATTGCTACTTAAGGGGTTGATCTCATCCCTCCTGTGATGACTCTAAGAGTTTGATTTTGCACCTTGTCCAGCTCCTGTAATGTGGTGTTTGATGCTGAACACCACGCAGTTGACCCGTATTCCAAGTGTGGTCGTATGCTCTGTTGATAAACTTTGCTAAGTATTTTCCCACTGGCTCCACAAGTGGTTCCACTTGGCTTTCTCAGGATGGCTAGTTTTCTTCTGGCATTTGCTACTGCTGTTTTGATGTGTTTTCTCCAAGTCAGCCTGTCGTCGAATGTTACACCAAGGTATGTTGGTTCTTTATCTTCTCTTAGGTGTGTTCCATTTATTTGAATGATCCTTGCCTTTTGTTACGGAAAAAGGGTAAATAGAGTGGTGCTGCACTTGTCAGTGTTTATGCTAACACACCATCTAACCGCCCATGCAACAAGTGTATCTACAGCTCTCTGTAGCAATATGGTGGAGACGCGTAGATGATGAAGAAGAAGAGAAATTCCGTTATCTATTTAGATTAACATTACGTTCTCTCTAACATTTGGGACTTCTACATTTGTTCTCTATTCATGCCTACCCTTGAATGGTTTTGAAATGTTGTTTTCGTAGTATCATACGATAATGTTAAGTTAAAGAATAAACTTAATGCTAGAAAGTTTGATTCTCCAGCACCTGCTGTCCCGGATAGTTCAAACGAAGTGATTATTGGCAGCGCAGTTAAAATGCTGCCCGACTGCGATCCACAGATCTATGGTTGTAATTGATGTACACATATCCCTCACCTCCCTGACCCAAGAGATGGCCCCATCATCTGGAAATACAGAATTAAAATAAAAACTGAACTGATCATATATAAAGCAAGCAATTAATTATCAACAGGAAACGAGTGTTCTAACTTCCCTTCGATGATCTAAGATAGGGGGTGGCCAACACGAGGCCCGTGGGCCGCATGCGGCCCGCCGGGAGTCATGTTGCGGCCCGTGGAGCTAGGTCAAATGCACATAAATGTTAACTTTATTGTACATATCACCAAAAGAACATTACATCATGAGTCGTTCGTATCATATATTTTTAATTTATAGCTAAGAGAAATTTGAAATATCTGGCATTTTTGGAAACATTCATTAGGTTTGAGCTATTTTAAATGCCCCGCATTTTCGGGAAAATTCATAGATTTTAGCTATACTAAATATCCCGCTATTTGACACTCAAGGTTACTTAGTTTTTTTGTCCGACGCTAGGTGTTGATAACATTTAATATGAGACTTCAACTTCTGATATATATGTTCTGTGGTCTTCGGCGCCTTCGGGAAGCTCGCAACGCTATCGGGCTCATACTCATAAATCCTGTCAGTCCAGCTTGACAAAGTTCCGTGTTATTCTGTAGTTTCGTTCTATTATCGCAACTGTGTCTGGAGAGATTTTGCGATCGACGCTAAAATACATATTTTTCATATTTATAATAAGAGTTAAAACTACTTTAACCAAGTATCCTGTCTACCATATCGATTCTATAGGTAAGTAAATTCTGAAACGTTTGAATTATGTAATTTAAATTAATTAATTATTATTAATTAGTATGACCTGTGGTGGGGGTTTTTTCCAGTTAAAAACGAAGACCTACCATGGCGTCAACTAGTAAAAGCGTTGGACCAAAGAAGAGAAGAATCACAGAAGAATTAAGAAGTTTTCAAGACAGGTGGACTATAAACAATTTTTTCGTGCAAATTAAAACATAGCCTGTATGCTTGATATGCAACGAATCTGTTTCTGTTTTGAAAGAGTATAACATCTAACGGCACTACGAGACTAAACATGCAAATAAGTTTCATGAGTACAAAGGGCAATTTCGACAAGACCAATTAGATGACTTAAACATAAAATTTTCTACACAACAAAAGATATTTACTAGAGCGGGTTCAGAGTCAACATGCTATATAAACGCTAGTTATGCAGTAGCCATGATACTAGCACAAAATGTGAAGCCATATTCAGATGGTGAAATGGTTAAGGAATGTTTGTATAAGTATAAATAAGTCTGTTTCGTCAGACAATTACTAGGCGTGTAGACGACATTGGAAAACACATTGAAAATAATTTGAAAAGTCGAGCATCCGAGTATATATTTTATGCTCTAGTATTGGATAAAAGCCCAGATATAGCAAATAGTGCCAAACTTGCAATTTTTATCAGGTGTGTTGATATTCATTTAAAAAAAAAAACAGAAGAATTAGCGGCACTGTATCCACTTATGGACACTACTAAGTCACGATATTTGTTAGAGGCAGTTATATCGACATTGAATCGTTTTAATTTATAACTTAACAACTTATCGGGCTTAACAACGGATGTTGCTCCAGCAATGGTTGGGAAACACGAATGTTTAGTAAAATTGATTGAAAATGAGGTCTCCAAAGTCGGTAATACTTCAATGCTAAATTTTCATTGCATTATTCATCAGGAGAATTTATGTTCGAAGTCCCTCAAAATGGACCATGTCATGAAAGTGGTCGTCAAAATAGTGATCTTCATTAAGACGAACGGGTTGAATCACCGTCAGTTCCAATAATTTCTAAAGTCTTTGGGCTCAGATTATAATGACGTTACATTTTATGCAGAAGTAAGATGGCTGACCCGTGCTTGCTTGTTTACTTTAATTAACAAGCAAAAAAAAAAAAAAAAATAGGCGCGTGGCCCGGCAGGAAATATTATTTCTGAAATTTGGACCGCCTGCTGAAAAGGTTGGCCACCCCTGATCTAAGACATGGACAACCTAGACAAGACAGGAGAAAATATGTAACAGTTTTAACCTGCATCGTCTGCGGGGAAATAATGAATATCAGACGACGAGATAAAATAACAAATACTGAAGTACTGAAGCGTGCTATGTTTCCACCCAGCTTCTGCAGAAATCTAGGAGGCTGGCGTTTATAATCAGGGCGAAGAACATGAAGAACAACCATATTCACATCTACGTTTAACTGATCATGTGCCGATGGATACTATATCGCCAAAAGTTACCTCCGATTTGGACAGAAGGACGACATATCGCCGTACTTGGGTCATCGTGTTATTTGTTTTGTTTTGTGTATCTTCTCAGATGTCAATGCCTAGTGAACGGAAATGTACACTATAGTTATAGTGTGTATTTATTTGATTGTGTGCCATGTTTAGTCCAAACCTACTTTATGTTTGGCACTGAATCAGTAAAAGGTGTGAATAGTTGTGTACTGTACATAATTAACAATACTGTGTATTATACTTATGTTTTAATTATATATACACTAATATATCCTATTCATTTCTTCTGGGCTTTAACTGGAATATATAGTTATAGTATTTATTGTTATTTTAGATAATAGGAGTTTATAACAGCATTCATTAACGGTGACATTACAATGTTAGTTAGTTAGTTAGTTAGTTGGTTGGTTGGTTGGTTGGTTGGTTGGTTGGTTTGTTAGTTAGTTAGTCGACAGATCATACTCATTGCACATAGGACCATTCAATCCATAAGTGCTCTCATCCCCTCCTCAGTAAATCCTGCAACGTATAATAGCGACCCACGACACCAGTTCTGTGTTGGTTTATATCAGGGGTCACCAAACTTATTTTCACGACGGGCCAGATAACTGACAAAATGACGAGCACGGCCCGCATACTCATTCTGTACAATACTTGCGCCGGACTCCGTGACGAAGGTCTTACGGATGCTATTTGTAATCCCGTATACCCGCGTTCGAAACACAGCTGCGCACGATTTGACAGCAGACCACGTTGCGCTGGGTTTTTACGCTTTGGTATGGATGCCTGTTGTTCAGAAAGCAATGGCAAACTAGTGAATGTAAACTTTCCAAGCCATCAACAACAGCAATAAATGCTGGTGTTGACTGCAAACTTCCTGTAAAGAATATGCAACTAACTTTAACAATACTTGCAAGCCAGAACGAAAGCTCTGGGGAAAAGGACAAAAAAACTAAGTTAATTATGGGTGACTGACGTGCAATGCACAAAATACAAAGACAACCAACATATTTATTTACTAAACATAGTTATCAAAGACGGCGACGCTAGGACAAAGATAGTTACATCAGACCTAGTGTGCACATATCCGAATCTCACAAATTAAGCAGGAAAACAGATTAGTGAGATTTGTGAAACTGATATTTGGCTTTCAAGATATCATCAATGTTTGGTTTGGAATTGCTGCATCCAATCAAGAGAATTACTTTCAAATGTTCATCAATTAATCTCGTTCGATGTCTTGACTTCACATACTTCATTTCTGAAAATGTTTGCTACAGACATAAGTTGTTCCAAACACTGATGCCATACCAGCGGAAAATGTCTTCAATTTCTGAATCTCAACATAAGGTAAGCAGCGGTAAAATTCAACAAGTTTTCCTTTTCTGTGTTTCTCTTTCAACAAGTCATTTGCTTGCAAATCAATTAGCTCCAACTGTAGTTCAACTGGCACATCATCAAGGTTACAATCAAACGGATTATGGAACAGAAGAATGTCACTCTCAATTCTGTCAAGATCTGAAAATATCTCCAAACAATGCTTCTTAAAGTCACGAATAATTTTTTTCGGAAAATCAAAGTTGACATCTTCGGCGATTGTAGCGCACAACACTTTGAAAGAGTGAAAATGAGAAAAGTTCTCTCCTTCCGGTTGTGCTTCAAAGAATGGCAGATTTCTCCGAAATCCTTTTATGATTATGTAGAGATCACAGGCCAGGTTATCCTTTCCCTGAAGTTTCAAATTCAGTTTATTTATTGGGATGTTATGTCGAGAAAAAATGACAACTTTGACAGCCAGGTAGGATCTGACAGTTGTGGATCAGCTCTATCTTTTTCAGCGAGGAAAACATCTATTTTGTTTCGGAGCTTTTAGAAACGAAACAGGACATTACCGCAGCTGAGCAACCTCACTGATGTATGATAAGGCAAGTCACAGAATTCAGAATCAATTTCTTCAAGAAAAGCCTGGAACTGACGGTGATTGAGTGCATGTCCCCGAATGAAGTTCACAGCAGAAACAACTGGTTTCAGTACACACAAAAATATCTCAGTATTTCCCACTGAGTGCTTGCTGATGTATGATGCAATGTATGAACAGAGCGCTCGGAATTAGCAAATCTTCCAACTCTGATCTGCCTCATCAAACCCTTCCTCACTCCAGCCATGTTTTTCCTCCATCAACTGTGACACCTCGAAGCTGATTCCACTGAAGGTCTTGCAAAAATTTTTGCACTTCCATGAAAATGTCTTTTCCAGTTGTTGTTCCTTGCATGCTGAAAACGGATGCCAACTCTTCCGTTCCAAGTTGACACCACGAATGAACACGAGAAGTCGTGACATCCTCGAGAGATCAGTAGACTCATCCAGCACCAGAGAATATCACAACAAGTTCCTAGTTTTCTCGCGTATCTGTAGCACTATGTTCTCTCCAAGTTCTTTGGTTCCTCGCACAACTGAAATTGCCGAAAGGCTGATAGTTCAAAAAAAAAATCGGCTTTCTCGGGACACAAGTCATTTGCTGCTTCCATCGTACACTCTTTGATGAAGTTGTCATCAGTAAACGGTTTTCCTCGTTCTGCCATCTTATGCACTATTTTGTAACTTGTACGAGTGACAGATTCATTTTCAGCAAACTTTCTCGTGAAGAGATTTCTTTGTGTTTCTAAACCACGTTTCATGGACTCATATTTCTCAGAGCGTAACATTCCAGAAAACCTTGAATATGTTGATAGATGTTTTGTTTCGTAGTGACGCCGAAGATTGTACTCTTTCAAAATGGCAACACTTTCGTTGCATATTACGCACCTGGTTTTCTGGTCCTTTGTTTCCACAAAGAAGTACTTTACTCCCCATTCTTCATAGAAAACGCGACACTCGGCGTCCACTTTTCTTTTCTTAGTAGCAATAATGAAGGGTGAACTACACGTTATTTGAAAATGAAAAAGATATTGAATAAGAAACATAATTAAAATCCTATTGAAACACAAGAGAAGCAGAGGACTAGGGGGTCACTGGTGAAGCTACGGCTCAGCAAAGGTACATTATAGAGTGTATAGGTACCTTTGGTAATAAAATATATCCCATAATAAGGTTTGCAAAATATATAAATAGGGCCGGCCTAAATAAACAGTCTAGAGCAGAGTTCCGCATGTAGCAGCCAGGGGTTTCGCCGAAACTGATCGAAATCGCCTAAATGGAACACTTTTGCTCATCTGGTTTATTACATAAAGTAGGACATGCACTTGGATCATCGCACAGATTTCCATGAGCAACATAAACATTTGCGCCAGGATCTGCTCCAGCACAAAGGTTGAAAAACACTGGCCTAGAGACCAGCTCGATTAACACCTTCACCGGGGAATTCTTCTGAGTCGGTGATAATATTTTAATAATAACACGAGGCTTCAATTGTATTTTTATGCCATGTTTGCTACTTTATTGCCTCTATTCACACTTGTAATTCACTTACCTATCACTGTAAAATAAAGAAATCATTGTTCATCATCATCACGTGCCCTGCCAGCTGGCATAGGCGTTCATGGCGTTCCACAGATCTCGGAAGGTGAGGACAGGCAAGCTTCGGGCAGAGTGGCTTGCTTCGCTTCGGAGGTCACGGGTGGCAAGCATCGGCTGGATATTTTCTCCGGGGCATGCCGGTGTGCTGGGGATTGAACAGGCAGACAGGTTGGCTGGCTCTGCAAAACTTGGTGGAGTATTGATGCATGACAAGGCAGACGTGGTTGCGGCCTTGTGGGAGCACGTGTACACCTCGGAGGAGCAAATGCATCACCATGATCTGGCAAGAATGAGACAGCGAGGAGTGACGAGGGGATCTGGCCGACGCTCGACGCTCAGAGGAAAGGCGAGACGGACATATAATCAGATTGCTACTGGTACTATTGGATTGGTGTTGGAACTCTTCGCTGGCTGCTGAGGATGGGGACGGGGCGCTTATGAGAATGCCCCGAATGCTGTGATGTCGGTTCCTAAATCAATAAATCAATCATCTCTGCTGATGATAATCCTCCATGCCACCGTCTCAATCCATCCAGCATCATTTCTCTTGGTCTGCCTCTGCCTCTCTTCCCCTCGATCTTTCCAGTTGTCACGATGTTCTCCAATGCCTCTCTTCTCATCACATGACCAAAGAAAGATGTTTGTCTCTTTCTTATTGTTGTATATAGTGTTCTAGTCTCATTAACCTCTTTCAGGCAATCGTTGTTAGTTAACTTGGCAGTCCAAGGAATTCGCAACATTCGTCTCAAAAACCACATCTCTGTTGCTTCTAAGTTCTTCCTAATTTGTTCATTTATATTCCAAAATTCGCCGCCATACAGCAAAACTGGTTCTATATAGCATTTCAGCAATCTCTTACATTCATTGATAGTGACTTATTGCATAAGATACTCTTCATTTTCTGAAATGCGAATTTTTCCTGCCCTATTCTGCTCTTAATCTCTGTTGTACATCTTTCATCTGATATTATAAATGCCCCTAGGTATTTACAATTATCCACTTGGTTATTAATTTCCCCTTCTATTTATATGTCACATTTTGGTGTCACCGATTTCCTTTATATCACCATTGTTAATGTTTTCTTGATATTCAAGGAGAGTCCTTTATTTGCACTCTCTGTTACTACAATGTCCAACAATTGTTGTAGGTCTGTTGCATTATCCGCCACCAATACTGCGTCATCTGCATAGCGTATATTATGTATATTATAACCTCCGATTAGTATTCCTGGCTTCTCTTTGATCTCTCTCAATATTATTTCGCTTTACATACCTATAAAATGGATGACTGGCAAAAAAAGTGAATAATTCTGGAGTATCGGATCTGTGTTAACAGCCAGACGCATCTGGAGGAGGGAAACATTACAATAAACAAGAAAATCTAGATACAATAATTTATAATTGAAAATAGTAAATTTAAGACACCTAGCAGCCAGGAGGTCTCCGCAGGTGTGAAGATCTCCTATTATTCTAAACATAATATTTACATTTAAATTATATCACAACGTCTCGTGCTCCATACGTTATATCAAACAAGTTCGAGTACCTTCGGCGGGCGGGATGAAATGACGTCGCGGGCCGTATCCAGCCCGCGAGCCGTAGTTTCGTGACCTCTCCCCCTCCCCCCACCCCCAGTTTATATTAATCGTCTTTGGCTTCCCGCATTGCGTTCTTGTTTGGCCACACCTCTTTTAACTTGCTGTTCTCGCAGTCTGATCATGATTGTAGATTGACAGTCATGACTGTAAAACGGAAATAGATAGGGAAATTCTTAATCAAGTGGATACGTTTAAATACAAAGGGGCATTTATACCTATAACATCAGATGGAAGATGCGCAACAGAGATTAAGAACATAATTGGGCAATCAAAAGCTGCATTTCAGAAAATGAAAAGTATCTTATGCAACAAGTTACTATCATTGAGTGTAAGAAAGAGGGTACTGAAATGTTATGGATGTGAAAGGTGGACAATTAGCAGACAAGCTGAAAGACATCTAATTCAGTAGAAATGTGGTGTCTGAGGAAAATACAAAGAATACCATGGACAGACAGAAAAACCAACGAACAAGTCCTTCAAGAAACAAATGAAGTAAACTGATTACAGAAATCAGACAGAGAAGTAAATGCCTGGATGACTTGGCCTCATGGCATGGTCGAGATAAGATCACAGAGCTCATCCTTGTCTCTGGTGATCGTGTAAGATGGCGAAACATGACCACCCACGCTTATCTGCGCGGCACACAATGATGATGATTGTGATGATGATGGTGATGATGATGATGATGATGGTGATGATGATGATGACGATAATGATGATGATGATGATGATGATGGTAGTGATGATGATGATGATGATGATGATGATGATGATGATGATGATGATGATGATGATGATGATGATGATGATGATGATGATAAAGAAGATGATGAAGATGATGATAACTGGAATATATAGTCATAGTCTAATGATTGCTGGTTTAGAACGTATGTGCTGGCTCTGTGGTGAAGGTGTTACAGACTCAATTCGTAAACACACATGCCGCGTTCGAAACACAGCTGTATGTGATTTGGCAGCGGACCGCCTTGTGTTCGGTGATTAGAACAAGAACCGCCATGGCGAAGGTAGCCTTTTGCAAGATAGAAAACATACAGAGCAATAAAAAAGATGTCATTTTCAACGAGAAAAAGAGTGTTACGGTGTTACATAGAACCTGTATTTTTATATGGATGTGAAGCGTGGACAATGAGCAGACAAGCTGAAAAACATCCGATGTCTGTGAAAATATGGTTTCTGAGGAAAAAGCAAAGAATACCATGGACTGAAAACCAATGACCAAGTCCTACAAGAAACAAATGAAAACCGTAAATCGATTAGAGAAATTAGACGTAGACTGTCAACATTTGTTGGTCACGTTATGACAAGAAATAAATTGGAGAACTTGGTGATAACTGGCAAGATCGAGGGGAAGTGAACATGGGGAAGGCAGAGAAGTCAATGTCGAGACAAGAACACAGAACTGATCCACGACTCTGGTGATCGAGTGAGATGGTGATACATGACCGCCCACGCTTATCGGCATGGCACATGATGATGACTGAATATATATGCGTGTGAAGATCAGGATTGTATAATAAGACAGACATGTGTGTGTGTGTGTGTGTGTGTGCGCGCGCGCGCCTGAACGAATGCCTGCGTGTGTACGCGTGGAGCAGTCGACAAACCCTTCTTCGTCCCTCTTGCAGACCAAACTATGCTCTTCAGGGGTCAGTGTGCCAACTTCGGTGTGCAAATGTGTACGGTTTGCTTCTGCTAGACACACTCCATCACCTGGTGGCGGGTGTCATTAACTAAATGGAGCCTAAATAGAGTTAATGGAGGAAGCAACGGTGATGAGCTAGCTAGATTCGCGGGGCCAGAGAGAGTTGAGCTACCAGCGATGAGAAACAGTGATTGAAAACAGCTCACTAAAAGTTGAACAAAAGTGTTGAGACGAGCAACGATCAACTGCCACGGGGTTATTCACGAATACTCACATGACACGACTCTAAAATAGTACGGCGAATGCATTTCTAACGCCATTCGGCAGGGGCAGTTGATTGAAGTACCATAGACTAAACTGTGTTAAACCAACTATATCAACGAAAGAATTTGCTGTGTAAGAACAATTATATCAGCTAAAGAGTCTGTCTGAACCAGCAAGTAAATCAGTAAGTCTGAAAGAAACTTCAGTTAGATTCTACAGCCATTGAATAAACACACATAGAAGGAGAAGAAGGAAATAGAGACTAGATGACGCACTAGACAACATAAAATTTGAAAGTTATAGTTACCGACCGGGATCCGAACCTGTCACCTCCAAATGACGACAGCGCCTCGCTGCAGGAACAAATGTACTTCGACTCATGACCAACTAGACACTCCAAAAAAAAAAAGTGTCTTCATTAGTCATGTCTATCATACACATGAACCTACAGCTATGGAATACGGACAGAATTTGTATCAAACCATTGAGATAGCGCATAGGCCTCATGATTTATATCAAACCAGCATAGGTCAAATAACAAACACACAAACATATCGAACCGTAATGCTGTGTGGCGTATATATTGTAAGGTGTACACGGTTTCCATTTGAACTTCAGTCATTCTAGCGCTGACGGCGTTAAGATGACAACTAATATTATGACGCAAAGGGCATAAAATAGTAGGGACTTCGGGATAGATTGCCTTGCATGGAAACAACGGCTTGAAGTATCACGCGTGAAGCGGAGATCAGACATGGTTGGTGCTAGAATTTGATTCACCGTGAGTTACCATTAAATGCTAATACGTGCCCTGAGACGAGTGTATTATGAAGTCTTTTTCTGAGCTTTGAGCAAGCAGAATTATAAGCGTGACTGTTGTTGTTCTACATTTACAAAGCCAGTATAAAAATATACCCCCAACAACAACATGACAGCGGGTTCTATCTACCTTTGGGTAAGTTAGTCTTTCATAACAATTTTGCCAGGGCTGCAGGCCTTACGACTTAATCTGTGCGATGTCCAACTACCGGCTTTTTTTTTTTTTTATAAAGATACCCAACTTGCCCACAGGATCTCTTGTTTTTCGCCTTTATTTGAGAAGGCTATGTATCCGATATCTCTATCCAAGAGATCAAGGGGCGTGTGATATCATTAGATACTAATGGCTCTTGGAGAAAATGTTCAGCTCTATACTGGGATTTATTAACATTTGGGGAAGGGGGGGGGGGGGGCGCTCGCTCGTTTTTCAGCTCAAGCGTAGTCCATACATCTATGCCTAGTACACTGGACTGAATTTTGAATGTGGATTAGCTTTCTCTATTACCAGTGTCCCTCGCTATCAGGCGAACCCACTCCGAATTCAGAGATACTTGTGATTTACACTCCCAAGTCAAGGACGAGAAGTCAACATGTTAGTCCAACTGACCGGTGCAGGGGTTGGACCCGCTACCTCGGTAGCACGCAAGGTGTTTAAGGACCACTCTTATCCATTCAGTCACGCTGACCTCCTGATATGGGTCGAGCACCATATACCCAATACGCCTTAAAGTGTGTCACAGAGTCCTGACCTTGTTTAATAGGCGGCCAATCTTTCCCTCATGTTTGACAAGTTTCTTCTTCTTCTTCTTCTTCTTCTTCTTCTTCTTCTTCTTCTTCTTCTTCTTCTTCTTCTTCTTCTTCTTCTTCGTCTTCTTCTTCTTCTTCTTCTTCTTCTTCTTCTTCTTCTTCTTCGTCTTCTTCTTCTTCTTCTTCTTCTTCTTCTTCTTCTTCTTCTTCTTCTTCTTCTTCTTCTTCTTTCTTCTTCTTCTTCTTCTTCTTCTTCTTCTTCTTCTTCTTCTTCTTCTTCTTCTTCTTCTTCTTCTTCTTCTTTCTTCTTCTTCTTCTTCTTCTTCTTCTTCTTCTTCTTCTTCTTCTTCTTCTTCTTCTTCTTCTTCTTCTTCTTCTTCTTCTTCTTCTTCTTCTTCTTCTTCTTCTTCTTCTTCTTCTTCTTCTTCTTCTTCTTCTTCTTCTTCTTCTTCTTCTTCTTCTTCTTCTTCTTCTTCTTCTTCTTCTTCTTCTTCTTCTTCTGCGTTCATCCGGATTTTTTTTTCCGGACGTGACTGCGTTGTGCCTGTTTACAGCAGAGCTGCGTTCTTACGCCGTTAGGCCGACACATCCGACTTATGCGGGCATTTGTTGACCGGGTTAACCTTCCCGGGGTGACAAGTTTATTAGGCAGCCAATCTGTCCCTCATGTTTGACAAGTTTAATAGGCGGCCAATCTGTCCCTCATGTTTGACAAGTTTAATAGGCGGCCAATCTTCCCCTCATGTTTGACAAGTTTAATAGGCGGCCAATCTTTCCCTCATGTTTGACAAGTTTAATAGGCGGCCAATCTATCCCTCATGTTTGACAAGTTTAATAGGCGGCCAATCTGTCCCTCATGTTTGACAAGTTTAATAGGCGGCCGATCTATCCCTCATGTTTGACAAGTTTTTTTTAGGCGGCCAATCTGTCCCTCATGTTTGACAAGTTTAATAGGCGGCCAATCTGTTCCTCATGTTTGACAAGTTTAATAGGCGGCCAATCTGTCCCTCATGTTTGACAAGTTTAATAGGCGGCCAATCTGTTCCTCATGTTTGACAAGTTTAATAGGCGGCCAATCTATCCCTCATGTTTGACAAGTTTAATAGGCGGCCAATCTGTTCCTCATGTTTGACAAGTTTAATAGGCGGCCAATCTGTCCCTCATGTTTGACAAGTTTTTTTTTTAGGCGGCCAATCTGTCCCTCATGTTTGATAAGTTTAATAGGCGGCCAATCTGTTCCTCATGTTTGACAAATTTAATAGGCGGCCAATCTGTTCCTCATGTTTGACAAGTTTAATAGGCGGCCAATCTGTCCCTTATGTTTGACAAGTTTTTTTTTTAGGCGGCCAATCTGTCCCTCATGTTTGATAAGTTTAATAGGCGGCCAATCTGTCCCTTATGTTTGACAAGTTTAATAGGCGGCCAATCTGTTCCTCATGTTTGACAAGTTTAATAGGCGGCCAATCTGTCCCTCATGTTTGACAAGTTTTTTTTTTAGGCGGCCAATCTGTCCCTCATGTTTGATAAGTTTAATAGGCGGCCAATCTGTCCCTCATGTTTGACAAGTTTAATAGGCGGCCAATCTGTCCCTCATGTTTGACAAGTTTTTTTTTTAGGCGGCCAATCTGTCCCTCATGTTTGATAAGTTTAATAGGCGGCCAATCTGTCCCTCATGTTTGACAAGTTTAATAGGCGGCCAATCTGTTCCTCATGTTTGACAAGTTTAATAGGCGGCCAATCTGTCCCTCATGTTTGACAAGTTTAATAGGCGGCCAATCTGTTCCTCATGTTTGACAAGTTTAATAGGCGGCCAATCTATCCCTCATGTTTGACAAGTTTAATAGGCGGCCAATCTGTTCCTCATGTTTGACAAGTTTAATAGGCGGCCAATCTGTCCCTCATGTTTGACAAGTTTTTTTTTTTTAGGCGGCCAATCTGTCCCTCATGTTTGATAAGTTTAATAGGCGGCCAATCTGTTCCTCATGTTTGACAAGTTTAATAGGCGGCCAATCTGTTCCTCATGTTTGACAAGTTTAATAGGCGGCCAATCTGTCCCTTATGTTTGACAAGTTTTTTTTTTAGGCGGCCAATCTGTCCCTCATGTTTGATAAGTTTAATAGGCGGCCAATCTGTCCCTCATGTTTGACAAGTTTAATAGGCGGCCAATCTGTTCCTCATGTTTGACAAGTTTAATAGGCGGCCAATCTGTCCCTCATGTTTGACAAGTTTTTTTTTTAGGCGGCCAATCTGTCCCTCATGTTTGATAAGTTTAATAGGCGGCCAATCTGTCCCTCATGTTTGACAAGTTTAATAGGCGGCCAATCTGTTCCTCATGTTTGACAAGTTTTTTTTTTAGGCGGCCAATCTGTCCCTCATGTTTGATAAGTTTAATAGGCGGCCAATCTGTCCCTCATGTTTGACAAGTTTAATAGGCGGCCAATCTGTCCCTCATGTTTGACAAGTTTTTTTTTTAGGCGGCCAATCTGTCCCTCATGTTTGATAAGTTTAATAGGCGGCCAATCTGTCCCTCATGTTTGATAAGTTTAATAGGCGGCCAATCTGTCCCTCATGTTTGACAAGTTTAATAGGCGGCCAATCTGTCCCTCATGTTTGACAAGTTTAATAGGCGGCCAATCTGTTCCTCATGTTTGACAAGTTTAATAGGCGGCCAATCTGTCCCTCATGTTTGACAAGTTTTTTTTTTAGGCGGCCAATCTGTCCCCAATTCCAATTTCAATTTTCAAAACAAAAATTCCAAATTCGGCCTCGTTCACCTGCCTCTTCAGCTGTGGTTATTGTTGAGGTCTGTGGTTTTTGTGGGTTCATTCACCCTAACTCTTGTCTTGTGTGCTCTTACGAGTAAGTCCTATCTCGGACTGGTTATGTTGGTTTGTGTCTGTGACGTCAGCTGGGGGTTGGTCGGCGGTTGTCCTTTGTGCATATTTGCTCTTGTGGTTTTCTTTGTTGGTGCAGGCTCTTGGCTCATCTGGCTTGACTGGTTGCAGTCCTTAAAAGAATTTTTATTTGGTATTTTTGCCTTCTCTTTTGTGTATTGCCTGTATAAGCTTTTCGATGTGATATGCCTCCTTTTACTCCCATTCTCGCGTTTGAGTTCTTGCTGTCTTTCGATTGCTTCCTCCGTGGTCAGCCATGGGACGATTTCTCCGTCTTCTATATAATATAGTATTGCCTTGAGTGTTCGTCATCCTCGTTTTTTAAATCTGGTACTGTGGCGGTACGGCGGGGCATTGGTTTCCCCTTGAGTTTCTTGTACTTCTTTTCTTTTTCTTCCATGCGTCTTCATTATTCCTCGCACTTGAGTTCGTATTTCCTCTTTATCTCTGCGTTTTCTTCATCGGTAAATGCTGGCGGTATCGGGTCGTCCTCTATGCCGTAGTCAGGGTGCTCATCTCGGTTTTCTTCGGATGTCTGGTGGGATATTGGCTTCCCTTTGAATGTCTCGGGCGTCGTGGTTGGGCTGCTGGCTTTCGCTTGCGGTTCAGGCTCGGCCTCTTGGTTTTCATCCTGCGAATTTCTCTGTGATATTTTGAATGGCTTCTGTTGGTTTGTTTTGGAGAAGTTCCATTTCAGCTTTATGTAGTTCTTGCTCCGATTTAATGGTTTGTAGGATTTCTTCGTTCTCCTTCTTTATGCGTGCCATGTGTTCCACTTCTTGCTTGATGTTTTGACGGATCTTCTTTATTTCAGCCAGCAGTTTCTCATTGTCGCTGGTTGTTGTCGGCATCAGCAGTGCATTGACTTCCTTCTTCAGCTCTCTATTTGCTTTTGCAGGTGATATTTTCCCGCTTATGAGATGCCCGTGGCTGTCTCGCATCTCCGCATTGCGTAGTTGTATGGTGTCTTGGTGTTGATGGCGAGCTTTAACACGTCTCTGTGTCGTTGCAGGTACAGACAGCCCAGGTATCTTGCTCCATATTTGCCCAGGCAGTTGGCGCACTTTCTTTTGTTGTTAGGTGCTCGGAAGTCCGTGTCCAGCTTGGCCAGCAGATTTCCGTCTTACTGCGATATATTGCTCTGCTGTGGCCGGCCCTCTGGCATCTGGAACATTGGTTGACTCTAGGGATGAATCTCTCTGGCTGCTGCATTCTCTTGTTGATTGATACTGTTATCGGCGTCTCACTGCCCTCTGTCGTCACCACCGCCAAGGTTGTAGGGATCTTGGAGTAGGTGAGTAGCCGCTCCGCCTTCAAGAATCGGATGTGGAGATTCTTATCTTGTAGCGGCTTCAGGATTTCTTGGACTGCCAGCTCCACTTGGATTCTTTTGACAACCCTCTTGGTTGTCGGTGAGTCAGTATTTCCAACTCTGGTGTCTTTCTCCTATCTCTGCGTCTCAGTTGGCGTGTCTCTTGTTTGTAGTGGGTTGTCGTCTTCCTTCCTCGTTGTAGCTTCGTTAGAGGATGCTTGAGGTTCTTGTTGTTTACTGCAGCTCGCAGGTAAGTTCACTCCGCTTGTCTTCTTGTCGGCTACCACGCTGCACATCTTGGGTACCGCGTGTTTCTTGGTGTTCTTGCTACGTGCCATTTTCCTCCCCCGTATCAGGCTTCCTGACTTGTTCAGGTGACGTCTTGTTAGCGCTCGCAGTTGCGATTGACGACGACCCGCAATCTGTCCCTCAGGTTTGACAAGTTTAATAGGCGGCCAATCTGAGAGTAGGAAAGTGTTTATGATTTCCAAACGTGTGAGTGTTGTGAGAAGAGAGGATGGCTGGAGTGCCGATGCTTTTCCATTGTGATACAGCCGTGGGATTACAGGATAAGATGATGATAGTGGCAGAAGCAGCTTTGTTCACAAAGCTCTCTCAGGCTGTGTCACGTGGCGGAAGTAATGGAATAGCCAGGGATGACGAACGTGTCATAAATCACTTGGCACACTTGAAGTGGCGCGCAGTTTGACAGAGCAAGAAAACTAGATCTGGATATATCAATCATGTTGGAATTTCCCATGGGAAGAAAGAGAGAATATGACATACACGGAGACACGAATTGTAAAATGAGACAAAGAAGAAAGCAGAGAGAGAGAGAGAGAGAGAGAGAGAGAGAGAGAGAGAGAGAGAGAGAGAGAGAGAGAGAGAGAGAGAGAGAGAGACAGATCTTTAAAAACAGACAGAAAGAAGAGAGATAAAAAGAGTGTGTGTATATGACACAGAGAAAAGAATTTAAAAATGAAACAGATAGAAGAGAGGGGGGAAGAGAGAGAGAGAGAGAGAGAGAGAGAGAGAGAGAGAGAGAGAGAGAGAGAGAGAGAGAGAGAGAGAGAGAGAGAGAAATGGAGAGCGGGGAGGGAATATTACACAGAACACCGAGAGAAATATTTGTAAAGAATAAGCAAATAAGAAATATGAGAGACAGACAACAGATACCGAGAAACAGAACGTGCATCCAGTTAATCAGACAAAACAACACACAACTCATAACCACAGCCTGGGTTTGTCAAACTCTGAATATGTATTTAAAAAAACATTAACTGCATACAAGAAACCCCAACTGAAACGAGACACTGTACGGGACAACACAGACACTGAAATGAGCACAAGAAGAACAGTAAAACAAGTGCTTATGTAACAACACGTATTCACATTCGGGATAATTCTGATGCCAAGACTGCACGTTCAACTCGATTCATTGCCTATCTACAAGTAACAACAAATATTAACCCCCTTGTCGATGTCGATTATACCATTATCCCTACCCCGTTCAACATCAAGAAGTTATAGTTAGGGTCCATCACCGAGTTTAATAGTCATGTGATTAAGTCAGCCGCAAAATCAGCTGCCCACGGTTTTACCCTCACAGGCTTATTAATCAAAAGGTGATTGTTACATAAACTATAAACCCAGTGCGTACCATTAGCTGTTATTTCAAACAGTTATGACTTTATCTCGTCTAGGTCGATATTGCCAGCATTCATGAGGGGAGTTCAGTATTTGTGTTGGTTAAAATTGTCCCTTCCTCCTCCCCCCGATACTATCCTGAAGGAGGTCAGTGTGGCTGAATTTGCTTGCGCTTAGACTTCTGGTACGCTGATGGTAGAGTTGTGGGCTCAACCCACACACGGATCAAATCAGTTGGATTTGAACAATGACTTGTTCAGAAAGCCATAGTAAACTGCTGAACGTACACACGCCCAGAAAATCAACCTGGGCTTGATCGCAATCAATCAGACTGGCTGGCAAGTGTGCTATCACTGCGCCACCATGCTACCCAGTTCCTGCCATGTCCTTCCCGAATTATTATTTCTCTCTCTTTAACACCGGCACTGTGGCAAGGGAGTTACGGATGCAATTCTGAATCCCGCATACGGCATTCGAAACGTGGCTACAGGCGACCTGACACCAGACCGCCTAGCAATGGTTTTCAAAGGTACGAGTGCCGGCTGTTCAACAAGCAATGGCATACTACTGGATGTAAACTTGACATGAAATCACGAACAGCCAAAACATACCGGGACTGACTGTGACGTCCTATAAACGATATCCAACTAACTCGCTTTAATTCTCTTCCCCATATGTTGTTAATTCCCGGTTTCTTTGCTCCTTGTCCCTGAGACGAGATTTCAGTTCTACTACAGTAAGTTTTCTCAATGTGTGTCCTGTCTAGCGTCAGTATCTCTTCTTCACGCCTTGACGGTGAAGTATGCCAGGCAATAAATTGTACAATCTGATGTTTTCAGCTCAAAAGTTACATTTACAACGTTGTCAACATCACAAAAGCTATTTGTACATGCATTTGCTGTGACATAAATGCATAAAAAAAAATGTTACATATTTTGTAACAAAATTCTTTTACGTTTCTACATCACCGCTAATAGTGCTAACTTATCAATGATACCCATTGCAAAGCCTGCAATATAAAACAATTTGAATCGGGAATTTATTCAAGGTGCCTTTAAAACATCTGGAATGGATGTATAAAGAAACAACAGGTTTTTAACATACATAGATGCCACAGTTTGTGGCTTAAAAGCATCAGAAACTGACTTCTCAGCCATAGGCTTTGGCTTGTTTGTAGGACTGAATCAGTTAAAGTAACAACCAGTGTTGCCATTTTGACGCTTTTCGCACTAAATGTAGTGCTTTTTCAAGTCATTTAGTGCCAAAATTTTGCATTTAGCGCGGCCGCGCTAATTTGGTGCTTCACAATTTTTTGGGGGTGCTTTTTTTTTTTGGGGGGGGGGGGGTAAAAATTACTTTAAAAAATCATTTTGGGGACATTAAAAAGCCGAATTTGAACTGAAGCGAGGGAGTAAAACAGTCTTAGTACATTTTTTTTAGCATATCCTTTTACAGGACTTAGCTGTCAACACCAGCATCTTTCAGCTGTATGTTGATCTCTTGGCAAGATTACGCTCAGTAGTTTGCCATTGCTTTCTGAGCGGCCGGCTCACATACCCCGTAAGTTACCGATGCGATTCGAACCACTGCTGATTTGAACCGTCACCACGTTACCGACGAGAGTATACGAGATTACGGAGAAAAGTCATAACCTCTAAGCCACGAAGCCGGCTCTTAGTACATTACCGTGCAATATTCAAGTAATTTAACTCCCTTTAATATGATTTAGTTGAAGTGAGTGACTGCAACGCGCATGCAACATGTAATGCGTTAAAAGATTGTTTAAACAAGAATGAACTTCAGTTGCAAAGACTAGTTGCACTCGCCACTGACAATGCATGTCATGACAGGTGTAAACAATGGAGTATATACAAAATTAAAGTCTGTAGTTCCTCATCTGGTACTAGTTAGGTGTGTATGTCATTCCCTTCAGCTGGCGGTGTCGCAGGCGTTCATGATTAGAGAAACATACAACTGGTTTTCTCATTCAAGTCTTCGTCAAGCAAAGTACAGGGAGCTTTTTGCTTTATTAAATGATGGACAACATCCGCTGAAGGTTGTTCAATTAAGCCAGACCCAATGGATGTCCATTCAATCTGCCATTGTCAGAATATTGCAGCAATGGGTTGAGCTCAGAACTCATTTTGATATAGCAAGACACAACGAGCGCTGTTATACAGCAGAACTTCTACATTCTATGTTTAGCGATATGAAAAACTACGTGTATCTGATATTTCTCAAGCATATTCTCAGAGAAGTTCAAAGTGTGAATAAGAAATTCGAAGCAGATATACAGGATCCAACAAAACTACTCAGCGATCTTGTCCAACTTACTGATTCTATCAGTTCAAAGATTGCTATTCCTGGGGAAAAGAATAACAGAAAGTGATGCTATTCAAGATTATTTAGATCGTAATCCCAATCTAGGTTATGAGTTTGAGAAAGAAATAGCAGGCTACAAGTTTCCTAATGAGAAAGAAATTCGTGGAAGGTGCATCCAGTTTTTAATAGAGCTGTTGACACAGCTGCGATTACGTTTGCCCCATAACGTTCGAGTTTTGCAGTCCATGTCATGTCTTATTGGAAGTGAATGTCTACAGCCAATGACGCTCTGTATATTAGATCTTGCTAAAATGTTTGTAGAAGATACAGCTACTCTCACCCGCATAGATTTCCAGTAGAGAAAACTTCATCATATGCAGTGGACACAGATGTCTGACATACTTGGACTGTGGGCAGAAATAGCCTCATACAGGGATGACACCGGTGAAAATCCTTTCCAAGATGGGAGTTATAAAATCAAAATTGCGGAACAGACTGAGCATAAAGAGTTTGACAGCTGTTTTGACTATTAGATATGGAATGAAAAGATATGGCAAATGCTGTCATGATTAAAAACTACCTAAGGATATTCTACGAAAAATTGAATCACATGAATCATATACACGTTTCTTTCAATCATCATCATCATTATTGCAATAGCAAACACAGCAGGAAATTGCTACAGAAACTGAAGAGGAGTTGATTTATTTGGTTGTTTCGGAATTTGAGATTTAAATATTGAGAACAACCCACTACTGGCAACACTGATCGTATTCTGGTATGAACCTAAGACATATCCACGTCAATGTGGAAGCACTAGACTCGAGTTTCACTCTCGTTTGAGCTCGTCAGTAGTGCATATCCTTGACCGGATAAGCTAAAACGAGAGCAAAACTCGAGTGAAGAGGAGTTGCCTGACTGGGATTTGGCAGATCTGGAATAAACTTCATTCTAATATTGAGTGATAATAATAAATTATAATGTGCTACTTTATAACATTTTGAATGAATACCGCCAGGGCTTGTTTTAGTGATTTCCCAAAAAATGTTATTGCAATTTGGTGCTTTTTTGACTCGAGAGTAGTTCTGATTGGGATTTGGGGGATCTGGAATAAACTTCATTGTAATATGAAGTGATCATAAATTATAATGTGCTACCTTGTTATATTTGTAATAAAAACAGTGCTTTTTTTTTGTGTGTGGGTGCTTTCCAAAAATTGTTGGTGCTTTTAAGTGCCGATTTTGGTGCTTTTTCATCAAAGGGAAGGATGGGTTTACGATGCCATAACCATACTGCTGGACAAGGTCGACAATGCAAAAGCCTCAGTTTTCTCCATGATGCCGCAACATACACCTAAGCCAGTTTCCCACCAATTTCTCATACACACAGCATCCTCCGTACTCCATGTCATCATCATCTAGTGCCTTGCCGGCTGGCGTGGGCGATCATACCTCTCTACAAATTACGATCTCCGACGGCATGGATCAATTTGCCAAGACACAAGCTGTCAAGAATCTTCTCCCGCTGCCTCTTTCTGATGTTTGTGATAAGATGTCTTTGCGACTTAGCTTCATTCAAAATGTCCAGACTGCTCATTTTGGCTGTCCAATTAATTTTCAGCATCCTTCTATAAAACCACATCTTTAAGGCTTCCATAGATTTTTTCGCCTGTTTACTAATTGTTCAGGATTCACAGCTGTATGTTAAAATTGGGCAGACAGGAAATTGAAACTAATAGTGCTTCTTCATAATGGTACACAGTACACGGCACTGCCGCCCGTCTTAACAATTTCTGAATAGAGTGCACAACTGTTTAACTACCCCGTGTATTCTGTTTGGTTGTTACAATACCCCCCCCCCCCCAATATCTAGCCACCCATATATGTTGAAAACATTAAACATAGGCAGAAATGTGGCTATTCACAAAACGACAGCTTCAACAATGAAAACAAAAGAAAGTGAAGACAAAGTGTCTATGGTAAAATAAAACATTACCATCACTTGAACCACACAATGTAGTTTGTCATTTGATTGTAAGTTGAGCAAAGCTTGTAAAATGCATTGGACGCGTGGGTATATTTCGTGGGTACATGTGAACTGTAAATTGGTCCCGGTCACGTGGGTAACATAAGAACGGTTAAACATTGTAGACATGGTGTTTATAAAGTCTCACTACATTTTGTATGACTAGACATCTTAAAAATGAAAGTACATGACGTCATAAAATATATTCCACAGCCCACCGTGCAGCAATAAGCAGCGAGTGGATGTCGTCTGCTGGAGGAATTCTATGCACTCCAAACAGAATGACCTTATCAACGGAAGAAAGAAATTTTTTTTTGGTTGAAGGAGTGTTTCGAAATGGCAGTTGATACACACAGAAATAACTAGGCATGTTGCAGAAGGTATTTGACAATATGAAGAGACGTGTACCGTCATATCTTGAAGCCCGTGGTGGACATTTCCAACACCAGTTATAATGAATACTTTATTGGTACTTTTCAGCCTCCTCAAAAGAGATCAATTTGGGAACCAGTTGAGGCCACTGAAACAGTTACATAAATAAACACACGTAGTATTATTGGCGCTCTCAGAAGCGCCTTTATTTATGTAAGCCTCCTCAAAACAGCCTTAGACCAAAGCAGTAACTATTATAACTAATGTAATGAATGTTTTAGCACATTTTTTTATGACGTCCGTCCATCATTTTCGAAATTTGATCTACATACAAAGTGTAGTGAAACTTTACAAACACTCTGCGTATAAATAATGGCAAGTAAAGAACCCTTTCCCACATCTTATGTTGGGTACTGGTGCCAGATCCATGTTTCTATAGATGAATCAGTACTTATTAGGTGATGTGGTGAATGTAATGACATCAGGCAACATTTTCTGATACCTATGTTAGGCTGGGTGGAGCTGAAAGCAGTGAAAGCTGGTGATGGAACAAGTGTACTAAAGATACACTGGATGAAAATAACAGCAAACAGATATATCCAACAATTCTGTATTATAGAACATTTGTTATTGGTTGGCTGTGTGGCTTGAATACAAGGTTTTCCTTCAGAGAATCCGGGTTTGAATACTCACTAAGGTGGGGATTTTTTCCAGTCGAGGAAATAAAGAAAACCATAACACACCAATTGTTGAGACAGCACTAGACAGGCGGCCTTAATTCCTCAAGCTCCTACACCGTAAGGTGCATCTTCTTCTGAGTTCGTCCGAAATGTTTGTTTTGGACGTAATTGCATCATGCATGTTTACAGTAGAGCTGCGATATTTGCGCCTTTAGGCCGACACATCCGACTTCTTCAGGTAGTTGTTGACTGGGTTAATCTTCCCGGCATCGCACGGTACTGTAGGCAGTAGATGACACTCAGTTGACAGTTACTGGCTAGACAGATACAACAGGATAATGAAATGTGTTGGGTGTGTGAACAGACATGAAAGCCTGGAAGAGATAGTTATGGACGGTACTGTAGGCAGTAGATGACAGACAGTTGACAGTTACTGGCTAGACAGATACAGCTGAGGATAGTTAAATATGTTGGATTTGTGAACAGACATGAAAGTCTGGAAGAGATAGTTATGGCAGGTATGCATGCCCAGGAAACACGGCCTAGATAGGTCCACGATGTGGTAGACAACTGGCACATGGCAGCAGCAGGGGCGGGACATCTGGCTGGTGGCAGAGAGACATTTCCATAGACAGCCTTGGGGAGCCCAGTTATCCACGACAAGACACTGGATGAGGATGATGATGATGAAGTCAAAAGCCTGGCCATGCCATTCAGTCGTGGGCCTGGCCATGCCATTCAGGTCATGTACAAGTACATCACCATTCTACACATCTTAAAGCTCTTGTCTATATGGTGCTAACTCCACATCTGTCTTCACCCACAACACTCAATGTGCTATGTGGTCAATATTCCACCGACTGCCATGATTTGTCAGACAAATTTTCAGGCACCCATTTTTAGACCGGTCAATCTGGAAGGTGAGAAGAAATCACCACCTCACAAAGGATTTCAACACATGACCACTCTGCGCCGGCAGCGAAGCTAGCTAGCTACTGAACCATGGCGGTTCTCAAAACCAATTGTACTCACACTTAATACTGAAATGTGTAGCATTGTAGCAAAATATATGTCACTTTCAATTAAATACGATTGACTTTTTGAAGGAAACAAACACAGTCAAATACACAGAAGTAAATACAACAATTTGGATTGTAAATTGCAGTGAACATAAAATGTTCATGTGATCATGAAATAAAATCAAATACAGAAGAAGCAAAAACTAAACAATTCATGTTAAAGTTGAGTTTCTGTGGCCATTGATGAACCGTGTGTTTACTAACATTTCCTTGCTAATACAGTTGACATAGCCAAAAACATAAGTGGGATTAGTCTTAATCTGCCATCGTTAATTGTGCTGATGAACAGGGGGAGGGGGGTTTGAACCCCTACACCAGCATTAAGTTGTACTTTTAACGTTGACTTCTCATTCAGAAAGCCATGGCAAACTACTGAACATAAAATTGCCCAGAAAATCAATGTAAGGTTCATCACAATGTACTGCAAAGTTCATGCAACATTTGTTGGTTTCTTGGCTAATGTTCATCTATACGTTCCCCAACACTGACTTGTCTCTTACTGTCTGACTTGTCATTATCTTGGCATTTTCAGTGAAAACTGCCAGCAAAATTGTCATCTAGCCTTATTGGCATTTAAGTCAGAGTTCTTCACATTGAAAGTCATGTTTTTTCTCAGTATGGGCACACTTTAGTAGCATTCAGTTATAGTTTCGAATATCTTCTTTTTCACCACAATTACAACCTTCCTGCGTCGTTCATTGCACGGCACCATTTGGAAACCGGTCATGTGATTGATAGAGACAGTGCTATTCGCGTAATACACAAATTAGTCACTTGTTAAAGTTTGCAGAAGCCATCATGATTAATCTACATAGGCCAGTTTTGTGCAAACAGAAAGACATGATAATCAGTTTAAAATTAATGTGGTAGACAATTGACATTACTGTGCAAACATGTGCATATTTCAGCTTGAAGGATTTATCTACTTATTTTACTTTATGTTGTGTGAATTCTGCAGTATGTACATGATGAAATGCAGCAAAATATGCCAGGCAATAAACCGACAATATATAGATTGGGTCTTCATTATTCAAAATCTTCTTTTCCGTTTCTCTTTCGAGGAAAGTACATCAAACTTAGTTCAGTGTGTCCTACTTCGGCATGTATTTGTGTCAGGTGTGCTCCTATAGACAAGATTCTACCTCGAGTAACGGGCTCTATCTACCCGTGCGTAGGTTTTCTGTCCTAACAGTTTTGATAGGACAGAGAATAGCATGTTTTCATGGCAACAGAATGTTATTTTCACAATAACTAGTTAATTGAAATTATTATTGGCGAAACAATAAACGGTTAAATTTACCCTTCTAAACAAATGAAACACTGGATTTAACTGACCCAAATTACCAAATAAGACAGCACACAGTGATCAGGATATTTCATTTGGTTTTCACATGCCACTGATTAAAAATTCACACGTGATTAAAAATATTAAACAAATTGACTTATTTTTGATTATGCATTACCCGCAATGTAAATTTTAACTTATAACACAAATACATGGCCAGACAAACAGCAGAAATTAAATGCCAAAAAGACATGACTGCTGGGGAGAACATCGCACATGGTTTTAGCAATGGAAAGTCCAAATATGCCAGATATGGCAAGCCCGCGAAACACACAGGCATGAGATTACAACATGTGAGATGAAATGCATAAGAAATGCAGCTGGAAAAACAAGAAGAAATAGAGAGACAAATGAGAAGCAAAGAACAAGTGTAAGGATAATGCCAATTACTGACTTTATAGAAGACTAAAAGAATTAAATGGTTCAGACATTTAACAAGAATGGAACAAGATCAACCAGAGCATTCTACATGTGAACATCAGGATACCAGGCGAGAGGTTGACTCAGGAAGAGATGGCTAGATGGAGTTAAAGAGACAATGAAGTAATCAACTATGACTTTAGTACCAGCAACAAAACAAGCAAAAAAACAATTACATCCACCTCCTCTCTGCAACACTTCATGGCAACAGCAGTAGGACACAAAGAGAAGGGGATTATTCAAAGATCGCTCTAACCATGGAACTGTTCAATGAGGACTTCAAAAGCCACATAAGAGACAGATGTTGGGCAGGACAGATATGGAAGAAGGCAGGGCTAATAACAGTTAACTGAAGACCTTATCTCCATTGCATGATAGAAGGTGGGTGAAGATGAAGAAGAGAAAGAAGAGGTCACCAGTAGCCTTCACTTCTTCAGCACATAACACATTATACCGGGTGTTTGTAAAGTCTCACTACAATTTGTATGTATAACAAATTTGAAAAATGAAGTAACTGATGTCATCATGAAATGTGCTATACAGTCCCTCGTGAAGCAATATGCAGTGAATGGCTGTCGTCTACAGGAGTAATTCTTTGCAATCAGAATTACCATTCAAGAAATAACAACAGACACGTTGCAGAAGGTATTTGACAATATGAAGATATATTTCTTGAAGCCTGTGGTGGATATTTCCAACACCTGTTATAATGAATACTTCACTCGTACTTTCCAGCTTCCCCAAACCAGCGTTAGACCAAAGCAGTGACTATTGTAACTAATTTAATGAATTTTTTGGCACATTTTTTTTAATGACATCATGTACTTCATTTTTAAAATTTGTTCTACATACAAAAGGGTAGTGAAACTTTACAAATACCCTGTGCAAGATGCATGGTCCATGCTACATCTGTATGACATCTTGTTCATTCTCAAGTCGAGTGTTATTTGTTCCCTCCCATATGATTCCCTAAAATCTGTTATATCTGACATTAGACAAAGCATTCAAGTAGGGCAGATGTTAGGGGCCAATAATATAACATCACCTAAACAATTAAGTAATACAGGAGTTAGCAATATGCCCAGTGTCACATATACATAACATTAAATTTGTAACAGTTTTGATTAATTGACTGACTAGAATTAAATTCATTGCACTCAGGGCATGGCCATTTGTGTACCGTCTCCTCAGCATGTAGGAGCACAGAAATTCTTATTGTCCTGGCTAATTTCGAATCCTCGATGCAGAATGTCGGGAAATTATGAAATGGTGAGTCTCGCTATTCTTTAAACCACAAACACTGGTTGACCTAGGCAGCAGAGCTACCGAAAGTCATGAGTTGATTATCATGATCATATGCCAACTGGCATAGACATTCACCCATCTCCACAGATCTAAGTACTCAGTGTTCTGGATCAATCTCCTGATGGTATTCCTCCACGCCACCATCCCAGTCTATCCAGCATCATTTCTCTTGGTCTGCCTCCGCTACCACAGATCTTTTCAGTAACATTCTCCAAAGGCCTCACGCAACATTACATGACAGAACACTGTCTCATTTTATTTGTACATCATGTTCTACTTTCATTAGCTTTTCCCAGGTGCACGTTGTAGTTACTCAGGCAGTCCAAGATATTCACAACATTTGTCTCACAAACCACATCACTACGGCCTCCAATATCTTCCTAATTTGTTCGCTCCCATTCCATGGCTCAAAAACCACATCACTACTGCCTCCAATATTTTTCTAACCTGTTTGTTCCCATTCCGTGGCTCCTGCCACAGCACATCAGGTTTGATAATATTTCAGTACTCTCTCTCTGTGATATTCACTTGAAAAGATGATATATCTATACAACTGACCCTTTCATACCTTAGCCACACATAACAGACCTCTTGACGTATAATCTAAGAGTAAATATAATGGTGGTCCCATGTTAAATTCAATACCGATTTCAGTACAATGGCATTCTCTCAGTCATGATATTTTGCGATATTGTTTGACATGAATTTACAAATGCTTTATTGGTCGTTTTAGTAGAAAGTAATTCACAAACACAGAAGGAAAAAAAACACGATTTGTCACCTTAACAAAATCAATAACAACAAACAAACAAAAATCAAAAACATTTAAGTAATACAATACACATTGTTCCTAAGTTTAAAAAAATACAATTATTATAAAGCCAAAGAAGGGTACAAATTTTCAGAGTTCTGTAGAAAAAATACATTAAATCTCATTTCTGTCATTAAGTAAAGACCACTACAAAAGAAAAACAGTACAAAAATATTAGTAATATAAAGCATGTTTTTTCCCTATAAAAATATAAAGAAATAGAAAGCTACGCAAGGCTTTGATCAACAGTAAAAAAAAAAAAAGAATCTCTCTCATACAATGTGATGAAAGAATGAGCGAACCAGCATTCGTATGTAGCCCTACTTGCAGCCTTTGTCTAGAAGTTCTCTGTAGACGAGGTCTGAAAGATCGTTGGCTTGAATGTCTGTCATCCCTTCTCGAATTTTGTCCATGAGTGCTTTCTTGGAGGTTGCATACAGCATGTGGGACTTTGTCGGGGCACCAGTAGGACACCTGGCAGAACAAAAATGGGTGAATGGGTGAGTGAATAGATGGATGGATGGGTGAATAAATGGATGAATGAATAGGTGAATGAGTGAAATGAATAGGTGAATGAGTGAAATGAATGGGTGAATGAATAGGTGAATGAGTGAAATGAATGTATGAATGAGTGGATGAATGGGTGAACAAATGGATGCATTGGTGAATGAATGGATGAATGGATGAATGAGCGGGAAAATTGGTGAATGGATGGATGAATGGGTGAACGAATTGATGAACTGGTGAATGAATGAATGGATGAATGAAATAGATTCAGTTATCATGCATGAATGCAGGTAGCAGCAACAAATTATAAATAAAAATAAGGTAGTCCTATGGCAGATGCTGCCAACAGGGTATACAATGTTAGGGATTTGTATATTCTAGGCTGTGTAGTAATGAGGTCAGGTGGCCCATTTCTTTCCTCACAATGCAGACCATTCCAAGACAATTATTCTGTACTCGTTTTATGAAGCTGGGTCAGCCTGGAGCCGTAATTCTTCTTCTGCTGCTCCTCATCCCCGCCTAGGACAAAGACCTTCAACTGACTCACACCAGGCCTGCCATGTCCTCCCCACATGGTTCATGTCTGTCTCTATATTGTCCAAGTGTTTCTAGGTCTCCCTATATTCCATTTGTCCTGTGGGTTCCAAAGACAGGACATTCTAGCTATTAGTTAGTTATTTAGTTAGCCACGGTTCCAACTTCATGGCAAAAGGTCACCCCATTATGCTCTGTTCCTGTGCCAGTGAGAATCACACAAAATGCTCCCCACTGCCCCGTATGAAAAGTGGAACAGACAGTCTCAACAGACCAACAGCCCACATAGGTATACTATGCATAACCCCGCTGCCTGAATACCAACACAAAAGATACAATTCATCCTTAATGGAAGCGGCAGTCACTAGAAAACCAGCAGCCACACATTACTGCATAAGGCGACCCAGTTAGTTCAGCAACCGGCTGGCTGCCATTTTTCTGAACATGCAGTTCATACAAAAAACAACCGCAGACATGTGTAAAAGCACTCCACATGAAATTCACAGCTCACAGTGTCGCTCCACACACTCAACTCAGTAGCAGGGCAAAGGAACCATGCACTACCAGTCCAACATGAGGAAAATGTGTAAGCAAATAGTAGCCACAAGCATAAAGACTCCAGAGGAGTTAACAGCTCAACTGCCTATCCTCCATGTTGGACCGGAAGTCTTTCTAGCTATTCTATTAAGATATATCTCAATATGTGTCCTTTCCAGTGTCTGGGTGTTTTTCCCATTACACGTAGTTCTCTAAGAATTGCATTAATGATTCTGTAATACAATTTTAATTCTTATTTTTTGCGCAGGCACCAATTAATGAAAGTCTGTAGTATCATTAACTGCTTTAGTTGTTCTCCATGTTTCTTATCTGTACTTATTTAATGTTAAATATTCTAAGTCTGGTACCAGGTGTAATTACTTTTAATTTCCACAAATTTCCCAGTGCTATGAAGGCTCCTCCTGTCTTTTATATTCTTATTTTAATATCTTTATTTGTTTCCCAACCTTTGTCTACGTTGCTGCCTAAACTGGTGTATAATTCTACCTCCTAAAAATTGAGATGTCACTGGGGGAAGCAGGATTATCATTTCCTCTCTGCTGTGCAACTGTCTTACCAAGATAGAGGTGTTTGAGTGTTCCAATCATTCCAAAAGGTAAGCCAATGGTAGTGCAGCTATTGATAGGGTCTCCCTTGTTGGACAAGTCAAGGGATAGGAACCAGACGAAGAGAGACACAAACCTGCAACCTTGTAGGTAGACTAGGGAGAGTCAAAGGATAGGGACCAGGCCAAGAGAGACACACACCTGCTACCTTGTAGGTAGACTGGGGACAGTCAA
Source organism: Cepaea hortensis (assembly GCA_963921405.1). NCBI lineage: Eukaryota > Metazoa > Mollusca > Gastropoda > Stylommatophora > Helicidae > Cepaea > Cepaea hortensis. The sequence goes on from OY992876.1 coordinate 425,480,895, forward strand.
AGGTTAAGAACCAGGTGAAGAGAGACACAAACCTGCTGCCTTGTAGGTAGACTGGGGACAGTCAAAGGTTAAGGACCAGATGAAGAGAGACACATGCTTGCTGCCTTATAGGTAGACTCGACAGTCAATGGCGAGGAACCAGACCAAGAGAGACACACACCTGCTGCCTTGTAGGTACCGACTGTGGACAGTCAAAGGCTGGAGAAAGCAAACCCCAAAATATGCTGGTCGAAGTCATGCATTGAGCCACAGGCCTGACAAAACAGTGCAACTAATTCAATCAATCTATGATCCCACAAATTAAAATAAATAAGAATGATGCAAATCTTGTGGGAACCCCCCCCCCCCCCTCCCTCCCATAAAAAGGGGTCCACCCAATGCTAATGGTGGCCACCTTTGCCTGTTCTGTGGAGTCAAGGCACAGAGGGATAGGGTAAGAGCTATTGACCACACCCTGGATACTCAGCATACTATAGTGGAACCTCAAAGCAATACTTAACAAAAATAGCCCCCTAACAAATAGTCTTTAAAACGGTAACATTGATGTGGCATGCATCCAAGAGACATACCTCAACACCCATCACAGATTCTTAGGCAGAGGATACCACGCCACACATTTCAACCGCGGAATACACAAAGGATTAGTTCTAATACTTAAATGAAATAAAATTCCTTGCAGTGAAGTTATCTGTGATTTCTAACAACCAAACAAAAATTATGCCCGCTCCGTGCCCGCTCCGTGGCCGAGGAGTTAGCAGCTTTCTCCGCTAACCCCGAATACTCTCGTCACGTGATGCGACGCGAATTAGCAGTGGTTCGAATCGCAAAAGTGACTTATGAGAGTATGGAGCCGGTCGCTCAGAAAGTCGTGGCGTGCTGATGAGCGTAATCTAGCCTAGGAATCAACATACAGCTGAAAGATGCTGGTGTTGACCGCAATATCCTGAAACAGGATGGAAACGCAAAAAAAATAAAAAAAAAAAAAATTATACAGATTGATATAATGATAGTTAGTCACTTGTTCCAACTTCCCGGCAAAGGGTCACCCTATTTGATATAATGAATGATACAGGATGTGAATAACAAAATAGCCTGTCAAACATGGGACCTAACATTTTCAAAGAGGAAAGAACAATGATGAAAGGTATGGATTCTCAGAGAAGAGGCAAAGATTGACCGGCATGAAGATGCACAAGGAAACTGCAGACACATGGGATATGAAGATGCACAAGGAAACTGCAGATGCCTGGGACATGAAGATGCACACAGGACACTGCAGACACCTGGGACATGAAGATGCACAAGGACACTGCAGACACCTGGGACATGAAGATGCACACAGGACACTGCAGACACCTGGGACATGAAGATGCACACAGGACACTGCAGACACCTGGGACATGAAGATGCACACAGGACACTGCAGACACCTGGGACATGAAGATGCACACAGGACACTGCAGACATAATGGACATGAGAGTGCATGAGGCAGGGGAACTTGTGGTGAATAAAGACTTCCATGAACCGTCATGACAGCGACGTTCTGCAAAAAACCTGCCACATGATGATAATACTGACTGGCACCTTGCAGTCTTGACAAACGATAGTTTGTAAAATGGAGTTATACATCTTCATAACACAAAGCCTGGGCTGAATTTAGAGACCATGTGTTGCCCATGCAGCATGATCCCTCTCTCAGCCTGCCTAGTTTACTCCAGTGGAGAGGTAACACCAATACATCTGGAACAAGGCAATATGCAGATGCGCCAGATCAGCAATGCTGTGCACTAATTGTCCACCTCTCGGAGCTTCCATCCTAGACCAGTTGCCGACTAATGCTTAGGGCCTGGTCTGCCCTGCCATGACCTGTCTTTAGATTGCATTTCCTCACACTAGGGTAAGGCTTGTATCTTCCCAATTGCTCACCTCTGCCCCAAGCTGCTGGCACAATGTGGGCTGTCAGGTTTGGTGAGCATTGCTCAACATTTGGTGCCAGCAGGAAGCAGGTAGTACCATCTACTGTTATACAGTTTAAACAGTTAGTTGCATATCCTTGACAAGATGCCGCAGTCAACCCCAGCACTTTTAGGCCGTTTGTAATTTCTCGGCAACATTACGCTCAGTAACTTCCCATTGCTTTCTGAACAACCGGCACTCATACCATTGTATGAAAACCAATACTAGGCAGTTGCTGCCAAATCAACTGCGGCTGTGTTTTGAACATAGCATGCAGGATTGCAAATTGCATCTGTAACCCCTTTGCCATGGAGCCGGCGGCTATACAGTAGATCAGTCATACAGACCTGACAGTTACGACTTGCTTAATAATAAATAAATAAACAAGTCCTGAAGCAGGAACCCACTATGAGTTTGTCATGTGATAAGGGTGTCACATTGTGTACGCCTGAATGCACGGAGGAGTAGAAGGCCAGTCTTTTCTTTTCATTAGGGGACAATTCAGACAGGACCATATGTTGATAAGTGTGGTTGTAAAATATAGCAGAAAAAAACTTTTTAGAATGGACAACGAGCAGTCCTTTCTTTAGCAAAAGACTGCAACTTCTGAGGTACTTGTAATTTATGTCCCAAAGTCAAGGACAATAAATTAACGTTATTCCAACTTTCCAGTGTCGGGGTTGAACCCCCACCTCAGAATCAGCTCACCAGATGTTTAAGAACACATTTTTATCCATTCGGTCATGCTGACCTCTAACCTTTCTAATTTCTTTGATTTGTTACACACACACACACACACATACATGCACGCGCACATCTACTATAGAATAGAGAGGTCAGAGTGGCCAAAAGGTTAAGGGCACTCTTAAACTTCCTATGCTGGTGGTGGGTTAGTGATTAGTGATTTTGTTTCACACACAGGTCAGATGGATTTTAATTTAATGGGAACTTCTCATTCAGAAGTCATCACTGCTTATCACTTGTTGGTGCTAACACCCGTTCGCTGTCAAGTGTACTGTCTTTTAGTGGTTTAAAATGTCTGTGAACATGAACATTTATTAACAAACGGGACTTACCACGTAATAATAAACATCATGTCTTTCAGTGCTCCATTTTTCTGCGGTATGGTCAAATCCACGATACAGTACCTCCCAACATCTGACGGCAACTCCTGCAAGAACTCATTAAACTCCTCTTCCTGAGACAAGCTAGTGTTCTTCTCTTTGGTATTCACGACTTTTATCAACCCATCTTTCTGATCAATTGCAAGCATTAAGTATCTGACGTTCAACTTTCGCAGCTTCATCGCTTTGTATGTTTCCACTGTATCATCGGAAACTTTCACTCCTGACGCCATTTTAATTTTATTCCTTCAACTGCGGTTACAACGTCTTCAAAACGAGGAAAAAGAATGTAACTTGTAGCTTTATTTATTGTGCGTTACTCGTAAAATAAATACAGATATAGTATTATTAAAATGGAAGTTTTTCCAAGCAAAGGGAATATCTAAAAAATGAAAAACAAGATCGTAAAACTCGGCGTCAACTCACAACCAGTTCTGCTAGCCACACACAGGGTGCAGACGATAGGTTTAGATGACGAGAGTGCGTTCCCTTGGTCCTGGGAGAGGACAAAGCCAGGACGACATCCAAATATGGGCATCTGGTTGTGTGAGTCACCTAGCTCGCTAACTAGGGCGGTTCTGGCTCTTTGTCGTTAACTGGGGGGACACGGACAGGGAAGTGAGTTCGCTTTGCGTTGGGAAAATCTACAGCCAAGGCGAATTCCAGAGTGGGAATGGCTTGGGCATGAAGTACTCATGTGCGGGGAAAATTGGGAAGAAATGGGTGTGTGCGTGTGCGTATGTGTGTGTGTATGGGGGGGGGGGGGTTATGGGGTGTCAGGCATTGGTAGTACCTTTGGTTAAGATGGCTGTCACTCCCTTTTCAAGGGACCATCCCCCACTGGTCCAAGCCTGACATCCAGCTCATGCCTGTGGCTCCTAGTAACTGTCAGCGTGCGACAGCGGCTACCCCCCCCCCCCCCCCCCCGGGCAACAGCTGTGACAGGCTGGATAAACCAGGCCGATTTGGTGTCAAACTGATCAGTGAATTAGAGTATGCCTACCCATCATGTGAAGACAGGATTCGTCAGACTGCGCGGAAGAAATCATTTCTGATTCAACGGGCAAGACGGCGTTTACCTGCAAAGCGTTGTGGTACGTAATGAGCACGGCAAGGCACCTAGAGCACCCTCTCATCCACTGCACCCTGTATTCTTCTCCAGTCGCCTTGACTTGTCTTGCCACTGGACTCAGATGGACTCAGGCGAGAGAGTGAGGTCGACGAATTGTGCAACACTTCCTCACTTTAATCCAATTCATCGCGTAAGTCATTCTTCATCCAACGTTATATATCACCTTCAAGCCCTGTGGCGATGGGCGAGCGGCGAAGCTGCAGGAGTGAGTACGCTGGTAGCCGTAGTCGCAGACTTGCGCACAGACGGCTCAGGCCATATGGTCGTCTTCTACTGACCGGAGCAGCAGTGGGATTCGGCAGCCACTTGAGCGACTGAGTAGCCCTCTATAGGAACACACTGCTCACCTTTATAGCATGAGGTAGCGGCTAGAAAAGGTACCCTAAACATTGTCTGCTCCATCATTACCTAACCAGCTAGCAGCGGTTGGTGGGTACCCTATACTGAGGTCGACATACAAACAAAGAAAAAACAGGTAAAGCTAAAAGAGCAAACCATATTCCCTTAATAATCGAAACGTTTAATGTACACACCCTACTTGATAGAGACGGCGCGTCGGGTCCAGGGAGACCAACAGCACTGATTGGGAGAGAGCTGGGCAGGTACAACATCGACATTGCAGCCTTGAGCGAGACACTACTTGCAGAAGAAGGCCAAATCTGTGAAGTAGGTGCCGGCTACACATTTTTCTGAAGTGGAAGGAAAAGCGAGGAAAGACGCCATTCCGGTGTGGGATTTTCCATTAAGTCGGCCGTGGTTGGCAAACTAGCTGGATTTCCAAAGGCTATAAACGACAGGCTTATGACCATTAAGTTGCCCCTACTGAATGGAAGGAAGCATGCAATCATTGTGAATAACTACGCACCAACTATGACCAATGAAGATGATGTCAAGAACAAGTTCTATGAGGACCTGCACAACGAATTAACATCTGTTCCCAATGGAGACAAACTTATACTCCTTGGGAATTTCAATGCCAGAGTAGGCACGGACACCACCTCTTGGAGTGGCATTATTGAAAAGCACGGAGTCGGAAATTGTAGCAGCAATGGACTCCTCCTCCTTCAGACATGTGCCGAACACGATTTCCTGATTACCAATACAATTTTCCGTCTTCCCATGAGAAATAGGGCATCGTTGATGCACCCTCACTCGATACACTGGCACCTAATTGACTATGTCATCGTCAGGAGGAGTGACAGACAAGACGTTCGGGTGACAAAATCCATGTGTGGTGCCGAATGTTGGACAGACCATAGTTTCATTATCTCAAAAATAAACATACACATCAAACCACCACGGCGTCCTCAAGGGGTAAAAATGCAACAACAACAAAAAAAAAAGTAAATGTCACCCGCCTAAACAGCAAGAAAATGCAGCTGTCATATGAAAATATGCTGGAAGACCGCCTCAAGCTCAATGTTGCAGCTAAACAGGGTGCAGAAACAGAGTGGAGAGCCCTAAAGGACATAATTTACAACACTACTATGGAAATCATGGGTCCATCCCCCCGAAAGCATAAAGAATGGTTTGACGAAAATTCCGCTGACATCAACCAATTGCTGGCCGAGAAACATTTTCTCCTCAAGGCACATTTGAATGACCCAAAGTCAACATAAAAAAAAGATGCCTTCAAGAGCATTCAGAGAATAGTGCAGCAGAAACTTCGGCACATGCGGGACTCCTGGCTGAGCAGCAAAGCTGATGAAATTCAGGGCTTTGCTGACAGACATGATATGAGAAACTTCTACGACTCACTGAAAGCGGTCTATGGTCCTTCATCACCAGGCATAGTTCCCCTCCTCAGTGCAGACGGGGGAACATTGGTCACCGATAAGAAAGAAATCCTTCAACGCTGGGCAGAGCATTTCAGCAACATCTTAAATGCAACTTCCGTCTTCGATGATGAAACTATCAACTGCCTTCCCCAAGTTCCCACTAATGATATACTTGATGACCTGCCAACCATAGTGGAAGTAAACAAAACCATCCAGCAACTCTCCAGCGCAAGGCACCTGGTCCTGACTTCATCCCAGCAGAGATATACAAGGCAGGTGGGCTGGTCCTAACAGAGCAGCTTCACCAAGTCTTTACAAACATATGGGTGAACGAGACCATGCCACAAGATTTCAAGGACTCGTCAATAGTCCACCTTTACAAACGTGAAGGAAACCGCCAATCCTGTTTCAACCACCGAGGCATCTACTTGCTTTCAATTGCAGGGAAGATACTCGCCAGAATTCTTCTCAATCGCCTCACGGCCCATCTCGATCAAGGTCTTCTTCCTGATAGTCAATGCGGCTTCAGAAAAGAACGAGGGACTGTTGACATGATTTTTGCTGCAAGGTAGCTGCAAGAGAAATGTCAGGAACAGAACTCCAAAATGTTCTCCTCTTTCATCGACCTTACCAAGGCTTTTGATACAGTCAGCAGAGAAGGACTGTGGAAGATTATGGCAAAATATGGCTTTCCACGAAAGTTTGTCCAAATAGTGCGGTTCTTTCATAATGATATGCAGGCAAAAGTAAAGGAAAATGGTGAACTGTCTGAGCCCTTTCCTGTCACCAATGGAGTGAAGCAAGGATGTGTCCTGGCACCAACACTGTTCAGCCTCATGTTTTCAGCCATGTTGACGAATGCCTTCGAGAACAACGACATTGGAATAGACATCAACTACCGCGTGGATGGAAAGCTATTCAATCTCAGAAGGATGAAAGCTAAAACAAAAATTAACAGCGACACCGTCAGAGAGCTCCTGTTTGCTGATGATGATTGTGCTCTGTATGCCAACTCAGAGGCAGACATGCAACACAATGTTTCATCTTTCTCACATGCCTGTGCCAACTTTGGGCTCAGTATCAACTTGGTGAAGACTGTAGTTATGTACCAACCAGCTCCAGGGAATAATCACACTGTGCCGAATATCAAAGTGAATGGTCATAGACTAAGTGTTGTGGACAAATTCACCTATCTTGGCAGCATTGTGTCACAAGCTGCCACAATTGATGGCGAAGTGAAAGCAAGAATCTCCAAGGCCAGCGCGGCCTTTGGCAGACTGTACAAGAATGTATGGGACAGAAACGGAATGCAAACAAAGCTAAAAGTCTACAAAGCAGTTGTATTTTCCACACTGCTATAAGCTGTGAAACCTAGACTGTTTATCAGCGACACGCTAGGAAATTAAACCACTTCCACACAGTCTACCTTAGGAAGTTACTGAAGATTAAATGGCAAGACAAGATCCCAGACGCTGAAGTCATAGAAAGAGCGTCAATGCCCAGTATCCACTCTATACTAATGAAGAATCAGATTGGCTGGGCTAGTCACTTAACTCGCATGCCAGATCACAGGCTCCCTAAACGAATTTTTTACGGTGAGTTGTGTTGTGGTAAATTCGTGGCGTGCATCATTACGACAGGGTGCAGTCACGTGTGAGGCAACCAGGACTACAAGAGCTGTGAAGAAAAGGCAGGACAGAAAAATCACTGCAGGAAATCCTCCTCCAGAAATGTCAAGCATTCTTTGTCCACATTGTCAAAGAACATTTCGAGCCAAAATAGGCCTTATCAGCCATCTTAGAACTCACAGCTCCATACTTTCAACCCCACTGGATGAAATGAATGGTCATCATCATTCTTGATGGACAAACAACAACAACAACAACCACAACCACAACCACACCCACAACCACACCCACATTTTTTCCCCGCGTTTCCATCCTGTTTCAGGATATTGCGGTCAACACCAGCATCTTTCAGCTGTATGTTGATTCCTAGGCTAGATTACGCTCAACAGCACGCCACGACTTTCTGGGCGACCGGCTCCATACTCTCTTAAATCACTGGTGTGACTCGAACCACTTCTAATTCTCGTCCGCTCACATTGACCACAAGAGTATTCGGGGTTAACGGAGAAAGCTGCTAACTCCTCGGCCAGGCAGCCGGCATATATATATATATATATATATATATATATATATATACAACCTGAAATAGGGGAAGAACAATGTGGGTTTGTAGAAGGAAAGGGTACAGTAAATGCTGTGTATATGCTGCGAACAGTTATTGAACGTGCTTTAGAAGTAAACAAGGATATACATCTTTGCTTTATTGACTACACAAAGGCTTTTGATAGAGTTAGACATGTCAACATTGTGGATATGCTTGCAGATCTACAAATTGATGGGAAAGACATTAGACTTATAAAAAACATATATTGGAAACAACAAGCTGCCATAAGGATTGATAATGAAGTAGGACAATATCAACCTATTAAGAGAGGTGTTAGGCAGGGATGTGTAATGTCTCCAGATCTTTTTTCCCTATACAGTGAAAACATTTTCAGAAATGTAGAAGACCTAAATGGAATCAGCATTGGAGGACAAAACATAAATAACATTAGATATGCAGATGATACAGTATTGATTGCAGACAATGCACAGGATCTGCAACAATTAGTAGACGCTGTTGTTGTACACAGTGAGCAGCTGGGGTTGGAATTAAATTGTAGGAAGACACAGGTTATGGTCGTCACTAGGAAGAACGAAGTACCACAATGTAATATACAAGTAAATGGGGATATTCTTCAACAAGTGAATCGGTTCAATTATCTCGAAACAGTCATAACATCTGATGGCAGATGCCTTGAAGAGATTAGAACAAGAATCGCCATTGCGAAAGTAGCCTTTAGCAAGATGAAAAACATTCTGACCAATAAAATGATGTCAATAGAAACGAGAAAAAGAGTGTTGAGGGGATACATAGAGCCTGTTCTTTTGTATGGATGTGAAACTTGGACAATGTGCAGTCAAGCTGAAAAACATCTGATGGCTGCAGAAATGTGGTTTCTGAGGAAAATGCAAAGAATACCATGGACAGATAGAAAAACCAATGACCAAGTACTACAAGAAACAAATGAAAATCGTAGATTGATTAGAGAAATTAGACGTAGACAGTCAAAATTCTTTGGACATGTTATGAGAAGAAATGGACTGGAGAACTTAGTGACAGCTGGCAAGATCGAAGGCAACAGACCAAGAGGAAGACCGAGAGGAAAATACCTGGATGGTTTGGCCACATGGCATGGACGAGACAGGAACACTGAGCTGATCCACGACTCTGGTGATCGAGTGAAATGGCGAATGGCGCTTTCCGGCATGGCACATGATTGATTGATATATAAAAAAGGATGTGTGTGTGTATGTCCTTTATGCGTTCGCGAACGGTCCATCCAATTGAGATGAAATTTTCTACACGTCTTCCTCTCATTCCCGCGCTGCCAACTGTCATATTTTTTTAGTGTAAAATCGGCTACTTACTTAATATTATTTAATTTTTCATTTTTCATTATAATTTCTATATAGCAAGGGGACTTAACTCTGTAAAAGTTATTTCAAGGGGCATAACTTTTAGTAACTTTTCTGTATACCTTATAGTCATATTGTTGCATCGTTTTCAAAGATTTATAAACTCTTTGTCTATAGTTATGTACAGGCATATGAGTTATAATAAATCATGATATAATCTTTAAGGCATTTTCAAAGTTTTCATAAAAATAATGCATAATGCATAACATTGTAACTCATCTTTTTATGCTTAAAGAAGTTATCTACAGTCATGTCGGTTATTAACAACATAATAAATAAATAATAGTTACCTTATCTCTATCAAGTTTGAAGATTTTATCTTTCTTTACACTGTCGCCAACTCTAAGAAGACATGGAACAACTTCAGCCATTATTAAATCTACAGGCATATGCGTTAGAATCCTCCTCCTCCTCCTCCTCTTCCCTCCTCCTACTACCCTCTTACTCTTCCCTTCCCCCTCCTCCCTCTCCATCCTCTTCCTCCTCCATCCTCCTCCTCCCTCTTCCTCCTCCTCCCTCTTCTTCCTCCTCCTCCTCCTTCCTCCTCCTAATCACTCCTCTTCCTTCCTCCTCCCTCCTCCTCCCTCCTTCTCCTCTCTCCTCTTCCCTCCTCCTCCCCCTCCCTCCTCCCCCTCATCTCTCCTCCTCCCTCCTCCTCCTTCTCCTCCCTCTTCATCCCTTCCCACCTCCTCCTCCCTCCCCCTCCCTCTCCTCCTCCCTCCTCCTCCTCCCTCCTCCTCCCTTCTCCTCCTCCTCCTCCCTCCTCCCTTTTCCTCCCTCCTCCTCCTCCCTCCTCCCCCCTCCTCCTCCTTCCTCCACATCCCTCCTCCTCCCTCTTCCTCCTCTTACCTCCTCATCATTCCTCCTCCTCCTCCCCCTCCTTCTCCTCCCTCCTCCTTCTACCTCTTCCTCCCTCATCCTTCTCCCTCCACCTCCTCCCTCCTCCTTCTCTCTCCTCCTCTTCCCTCCTCCTCCCTCCTCCTCCTCCCTCCTCCTCCCTCTCCCTCCTCCCCCTCCTCCTCTTGCGTTCTCCTCCTCCCTCCTCCTCCCTCTCCCTCCTCCCTCTTCCTCCTCCCTCCTCCTCCCTCTTCCTCCTCCTTCCTCCTCCTCCTCCTTCTCCCTCCTCCTCTCCTCCTCCTTCCTCCTCCTTCCTCCTCCCTCCTCCTACTTCTCCTCTTTCCTCCTAATCCCTCCTCCTCCCTCCTATTCCTTCCTACTCCTCCTCCTCCCTCCTCCTCTCTCCACCTATCTCTTCCTCCCTCTTCCTCCTCCTCCTCCCTACTCCTCCTCCCTCTTCCTCCCTCCTCCCCCTCCCTCCTCCTCCTCCCTTCTCCTCCATCTCCTCCCTTCTCCTCCCTCTCCTCCTCCCTCCTCCTCCTCCCTCATCCTCTCCTCCTCCCTCTTCCTCCTCCCTCTACCTCCTCCCTCCTCCTCCCTCCACCTCCCTCCTCCTCCCTCCAACTTCCTCCTCCTCCCTCCTCCTCCCCTCCTCCCTCCTCCTTTTCCCTCTTCCTCCTCCCTTCTCCTCCTCCCTCCTCCTCCCTCCTCCTCTCTCCACCTCTCTCTTCCTCCCTCTTCCTCCTCCTCCTCCCTACTCCTCCTCCCTCTTCCTCCCTCCTCCCCCTCCCTCCTCCTCCTCCCTTCTCCTCCATCTCCTCCCTTCTCCTCCCTCTCCTCCTCCTCCTCCCTCCTCCTCCCTCCTCCTCCCTCTTCCTCCTCCCTCTACCTCCTCCCTCCTCCTCCCTCCACCTCCCTCCTCCTCCCTCCAACTTCCTCCTCCTCCCTCCTCCTCCCCCTCCTCCCTCCTCTTTTTCCCTCTTCCTCCTCCCTTCTCCTCCTCCCTCCTCCTCCCTCCTCCTCCTCCCTCCTCCTTCTCCCTCCGCCTCATCGCTCCTCCTCCCTCCTCATCCTCTTTCCTCCTCCCTCTCCCTCCTCCCTCTCCCTCCTCCTCCTCCTCCTCCTCCTCTTCCTTCCTCCTCCTCCTCTTCCTCCTCTCTCATCCTCCTCCCTTCTCTTCCTCCCTCCTTCTCCCTCCTCCTCCCTCTTCCTCCTCCCTCTTCCTCCTCCCTCTTCCTCCTCCTCCTCCCTCATCCTCCTCCCCTCCCTCCTCCTCCTCTCTCCTCCTCCTCCACCCTCCTCCTCCCTCTTCCTCCTCCTCCCTCACCCTCCTCCCTCCCCCTCCTCCTAATCCCTCCTCCTCCCTCCTACTCCTCCCTCCTTCTCCTGTCTCCTCCTCCTCCCTCCTCCACCTCCCTCTTCCTTCTCCCTCCTCCCTCCTCCTTCTCGCTCCTCCTCCCTCCTCCTCCTCCCCTCCCTCCTCATTCTCCCTCCTCCTCCTCTCTCCTCCTCCTCCACCCACCTCCTCCCTCCTCCTCCCTCTTTCTCCTCCTCCCTCACCCTCCTACCTCCTCCTCCCTCCTCTCCTCCTAATCCCTCCTCCTCCCTCCTACTCCTCCCTCCTTCTCCTGTCTCCTCCTCCTCCCTCCTCCTCCTCCCTCCTCCACCTCCCTCTTCCTTCTCCCTCCTCCTACTCCTCCTTTTTCTTCTTCTGCTGCTGCTGCCGCCGCTCTATTTACCCAAGTTAATTGTTGGGGGAAGATGTAAAGATCTTTCAAGTGCTCTTTCTAATGCTTTTTGTAAGTTCACAGATAGACAGACAGACAGACAGACAGACAAACAGACAGACAGACAGACAGACAGACAGACAGACAGACACACAGTCGGGAACGGGAACGAGAACTTATATGACTACTTATATGAATTTAATGAGATGCTCCCCACCAGGGACTGGGCGAAGTCGGGCCGGGTCAGCTAGTATATAGGCCTATATATCATCTTCCATTTCTGCCGTCAAGCGGCGTGAGAAGAAATAATTTGCGCTCCAGCGCTCGATGGGCGGCACTGGATAGTGTCATTCGGTGTGATTGTACAATGTCTTTGATGTCGTCAATCCATTTTCTTCTTGGACGCCCTCTTGGTCTCGTCGCAGATGATCTTTGATGTAAGGCCAGTGATGGTAGTTGTTGGTTTTGCATTCTAACGACATGGCCAAACCACTTGATCTGTCTTTCAATAAATGTGGCACAAGGTGTTGATCCCACTGTCTGTCTGATAACAGCATTTATTACTCGGTCTCGGATTGTTAAGTTGGCAGCTCTCTTCAGGCATCTCATCTCGCAGGTGTTGATTTTGTGAAAGTGTGATTTGGATAACATGTGCATGTTTGGATGTTTCAGTAAGGGTGATAGTTGATATATAAGTGCACACAATTTGATCTACGGGCACTGAAGAGTGATGAGATAAAAGATAAATACAACGTAGAGGTAACGAACAGATTTGACGCCTTGTCCGATATGGAAATATTATTTCAAGATATCAGCGACCAATGGGAAATATTAAAGAAACCACTCAACCAAGTTGCAGAAACAACCAAAATAAAGATAATGGGACGACAGAAATGAATGTTGGAAGACATCTTAAAACTCGTGAAAATAAGAAGAAATAACAAAAATAACATGGAAAAATGTGAAACGATTTACATGAAAATTAGGAAGCTATGCAAAGAGGCAAAAGAAACATGGCTCGAGGAAAATTGCAAGGAAACTGAAAACCAACATAACACCTGGAATAGTAAATTAATGCACAAAAGAATTAAATGACATCAATAACAAAAGAACACTGTCATCGTCTTCCTCGTATCTAGGTAACTAAACTTGGGTTCATACAGGCAACAATAAATCTGTTCGCTATGAGATCGAATATTTATTGTATTTACATATACAGTATGCGTTGGCGCAGTGGGTAAACAGACCCGCGCTCTATTACATATCACAAATAGTGAACATCAAACACATAAGTATCATTCAACAGTCTAGCAAACTATCTAGCCTATGTCTATATATCTATGATATCTATAGAGTCCCTCAAAGGCAGGCCCTGTTGCCTCTCTCAAGTCCGTCTGTCCTCTGCCGGTCCACACGTGTCCCAATCCGACACGGGTGATAACTCTGTCCGAGTTCCTCGTGGACCCCGCAATAGGCGGGCCACATCAGTGTCCACGGAACCCTGGACTCAATGACCAGTCCTTCTAGAAGGCTCTAGATTACTCGGGCTCTGAGTGACTCTGTTCTATCCCTTGGGCTGGAGTTGTAGCCCTCTAAATAATGTCTCTAAAGGTGAGGCGGTGACAGGATTCCCCCTTCTCCCCTGATGACGTTTTGTTATAGGGTAATTAGATATGTTCTAATTCTGTCACCGAATCATATAAAGTTGGTGTTTGTAGTTTGGTGGACAGTAACCTGGTAACCTACATACTGGCACTAAAACTCATGTATTCTCCCATACACCACTTTTCTGATTTGGTAAAGAGATCACTCTGTCTCCTGTGTCCTTAATAATGCTTATCAGACCGAAGTTACGTGACGTTTCAGTAGTTGTATTTACAACCCGCCCTTCTCAATAGTACCCAACTGGTACCCAGACAATTAACCTCTGTATTAAAGAGAGTTAACAAGACCGAAGTCCTGGCTAATTAAGTACACCTTCAAATCTTGATTTGTGTGTGCATTTCAATACACTTTTACTCTCGTATGTTGTATAATGCTAAATATGTAGTTACCTTGTTATTTTATCCCCCTCAGACTACATGTGTTCCTGTTGGCTTGTTAGTGTGTTGACTACTAAGTTGCTGTTTCTAATAAAGTGAATGTAATTTAAATTGATAGTGTTGAGTTTTAAGTTTTGTGTAAAGTGTATGCTGAATGTGTGGCTTATGTCCAAGCGTCACGAGTTGGGATAACCTCAATCATGAAATACATGATCAGGCATTCCAAGTAGTGGTGCTTAGATGTATCCTAACTGCTAAACTAAGTATATTAATCTAACTACTATGCTAAGTATATTACACTAACTACTAAACATGTATTCACAATTTAGACAAGTCATGCAATTTTACATGAAAGACGCAGACAAATTAAAATAAATACGTTTTGCGTACAATTTGTCCGCCAAGTGTATCATTTTCTCATTTAATCCATTCACACAGTCATTCACTCACCTTTCATTCGAAATAGTATTTGGTTAAAATATATAATTAAAGTTGAGGTAAGTGTTATTGCCCTTAGAAAAAATGGGCTAGGCGATATTTGCCCTTTAAGAAAATACGTACTTCTTGTACGATGACTCAAAAATGGGTTATAATTTACACAGAGACAATTGTATAGGACGGTTCTTTAGCCTATGAATAGCACCGCCTGTAATATTAACTTAGAATATGTACAAATTACAGGTTAACACATTTTATATACATCATTAATGCAAATATAATACATATTTAGTAATTAACTAATCAAATAATTAAATCCAACGATGATGTGCGCGTTGTCCTCCTGTTGTTAGCGTGTTATGCCATGAATGTTAAAGTTAGTATGGCTGTCTCTTGAGTGTTGTAGTCGATGTCGTTCTGTTTCGGCTGTTTGTAAAGTTTCGTAGTAACAGCAAGTATGGAATGTTCTCAATGTCCCATATAACGTGTTCTTACAGAATTCGGAGTCAGTTCACTGGTTGATCTTATTGGTTGACGCACAGTTAACGTTTATTGCTGGAATCGGTCTAGAGCTTGGGCACTTGATAGTATAGCTCTTAAAGTATAGTTCTTAATGTATAGCTCTTCAAGTATCATGTTCGTGGGTGTCGTAATTAACTTAATCACTGAGAGTACTCTAGCAGGTGTAGAGTTACACTGTTATATGCAACCGACTAAAAGTATCACAGTTTATAGTATGGCTAATGGTCGATGTGATAAGAGTCATTCTACTGGCGCATTTATCTGCCGTGATAATAGGTCAGCCATAATGTTGTCGGTACCTTTAATATGGCGGATTTCGAAGTCGAAATCTTGCAGTAGAAGACACCATCTTTGTAGTCGATGGTTTTTAGGCGACCCATGGTTAAGGACCAATAATGGCGAACTGTCCGTGAGGACCACAAAGTGACTACCTAAGAGGAACTTAGATAATCTCAATATACAAAACAATAAGCTTAAAGCCTCCAATTCCACTGTGGCATAACGTGTCTCTGCCTTCTTTAGTTTGCGGCTCACGTAGAGAATCGGGTGTCTCACTCCATCCATTTCCTGCATTAAACATCCTCCTATTGCGATAGCGCTCGCATCTGTGGTCAAAATAAAGGGTAAATTTATGTTGGGTAATCGTAAGACTGGTGGATTAGAAAAAATATGTTTCAATCTACACATTGCATCATCTAAGCTGGTACTTTTACAAATTTTTGATGGATGATTTTTAGTTAACATATCAGAAAAGACTGAGGTGAGTTCTGCCCAATGTGGAATGAATTTAGAATAATAGTTAATAAGGCCAAGTAAACTTCTAATCTGTTTCTTGGTGGTAGGCACTTCTAGATTAAGAATCTTAGAAACAATTTTATCATCTGTCAACAATTTGCCTTCAGAAATTCTGTGACCAAGGAAGTCTATTTGTGTATAACCTATTTCAACCTTGGAAGGTTTGATAGTAAGTCCAAAAAGAGAGATTTGGTTGAAGACTTGTTTGAGGGTAAGTAGGTGAGAAGTCATATCAGAAGAATGGACGCATATATCATCAATATAGGCTACTACATCTTTAATTCCGTGTAATAACAATCTTGTTAGTCTCACAAATGTGGCCGGTGCGTTCTTGAGACCAAACGGAAGATATAGCCATTCGTACAAACCGAGAGGTGTTGCGAATGCTGTTATATGTCTACAAGAAGGGTGTAGTGGAACTTGCCAATATCCTTTCGCTAAATCGGTCTTGGAAAATAAGGATGATTGAGCCATATTTAAGATAAGATCTTCACAGCTGTTCATTGGCTCTGCATCCGTTGTTGTTCTTGTATTTAATACTCTATAGTCGATGCACAAGCGGATTGTCTGGTCCTTCTTTTTCACAAGAACAATCGGTGAAGAATATTGAGACATCGATTTTTGAATAATGCCATTCTTCTCTAAATCTAAAATTTCTTTATCTAAATTAGATCTGTAATGGAGAGGAATAGAATATGTTCTACATTTGACCGGTCTCAGATCTGTCAGCACAATTGAATGTGTTATTTTATCAGTGCGTCCAGGTTTGTTAGAAAAGATAGATTTATACCCGTCAAGGATCGTCAAAATGTTGTGTCGCTGTTGTTGTGTCAAAGTGTCAGAGATATGTATGTCATTTATACTTCCGTCGTCAGTCATGATTGGTACAGGGATTTCAGTGTTGTCCACGTCTGTCTGATTTATCACAGATGTTACTGTTTGTAAATTGTCTTCAATGTCATTGTCGTCGTCGTCGAGATCAATCGTTGTCAATATGTCGTCAAATGTGTCGTCGCTGTCTATATCACAGATTGTCGGTAATGTACATATGTCTTCGTCGTTTTCGTCGTCGTAAGAGTGTGTCGTTAACGATGCTTCGTTTGTCGAGGTGTCATTTCGTTGGGAAATTGTCGTTTCGTCTCCGTCACCAGTTCGTTGAGTCAGTTCATTTGTCTCATTGTCCTGTCTAACATAATATGGTTTCAACATATTTACATGGAATATTTTCAGCTTTCCATTTAATGAGATTTCGTAATCTACTTCTGAAATTCTTCTAATGATCTTAAAAGGTCCCTGCCAAGAGGTTGACAGTAAATCTCTTTTGTCAGGTAGGAGTAGTAAAATATCCTGACCTGGATTTAGCACAATTGTTTTTGCACCTCTGTTGGCGTACTGCCTGTATTTAAAACCTTTCTCCTGTAGTGATGTTCTGGCCAATATACAGGGACGTATGATTTTGTCTCTGGTATCAGTGACCAAATCATAGGTAGAAATGGGAAGTTGGATATCTACAGGTTGTGATATGATCTCTTTATAAATGGTGAGAGGTCCTCTTGGGTTCGCTCCATACATCAATTCGAAGGGAGAGAACCCTGTACTTGATTGTGGGACTTCTCTATATGCGAACAGCACCGTTGGGAGAAGTATGTCCCAGTCGGCTGGATTTTCAGCTGTCACTTTAGATAGCATATGTTTCAGGTCCCCATTTATTTTCTCGCAGATGCCATTTGCGGCCGGTCGATAGGGACTGGTGAAACATTGCTTGATGCCTAGTAACTTAGTTACTGATTGGGTGGCATTCGATATGAACTGGGTTCCTCTATCAGAAATTATTTTCTCAGGGAAGCCAAAACGGGAGAAAATATTTAATAATATGTCCGTCACATCCTTAGAGGAGATAGATCTTAATGGAAGCATTTCGGGCCATCTCGTACATACATCCACAAGAGTAAAAATATACCTATTCCCTTTATTTGAAATGTGATTCAACGGACCTACTAGGTCAACTGCCACGATTTGGAAAGGCCTCGAGGCAGTGGTCGTTGATTGGACTTCTGCTGTAGGGTTTTTTCCCTTTTTCACCAGTTTCTGACATATATCACACGATCTACAAAAGGTTTTTATATCTTGGCAAAACTTTGGCCAATAAAACTGGGTCAGGACCCTAGCCCTGGTCTTTTCATACCCCATATGACCTCCAAAAGGGGAGTCATGAGCTATTTTTAGAACTTTGTCTCGATGTGCTTGTGGTAACAGTACTTGCTGTATCGTGGTCTGCTTTGTTGTGTAAAATCTAGTTAAGATGTTGTTCTGTAGCCTAAATGTCCACGATGCGTTCTTTGTTAATTTTGGTTTAAGTCCTACTAACTTAAAGTATGGTGCAAGTGTAGGGTCATTTTTCTGTTCATTTCCAAAATTGATGTTAGTTGAGTTTGGCGCTATTATTTCTAATGATTCCTGTAGTTGGTCAGTGTTGGTTTTATGGGTTGTCTGTCGTGTTATTGCATTTGTGTGTTGTGTGTTTTGTTGCACATTTACAGGCTTGGTACTTGGTACATCAGTAGCATCCTCAATTCGAGGTTTTAATTTGGTCGTATCGCTGACAGATTCGACCGCCCCTGCATTGTACACCTCGGTGAATTCTTTCTGAATTACCTCAGTGGTTGTCTCCCTTGGTCTTTTGGCAGATTGAGACAAGCATGAATGGTGTTTCTCTATAGCATCGCTGTTTGTGGGGGGAATACCGTTTTTATGCTCCCACTCTCTGATTTCCTTCTCAGAGCATGCTCGTATGTTGGGCAAATTCCCAAGTATAATATCAGCGACTGGATTTTCAAGGATTGCGCACAATACTTGTCCTGATATGAACGGTGTTCGAATTTCGACCAGAGCAAGGGGGTATTTCTCTATAGTACCTGAGAATGTGCGACAAGTCACATGTTTGTCTGTGTAGTCTTTAGTGTCTATTAATGTTTTCTTTATCCCACAGAGCGTTGCGCCGGAATCACGAATTAATGTGCACTTTTTGTTGTTTACAAACCCTGTAGAAAAAACTAGCTTGCCTGTAGATGACAAAGAAGCGTTGGCTGTTTCATTTGAAATAGGGATAGTGTGGCCACATAGTAATGTTGTGTCAAGTTGGAACTTCGTACAGGTGTTACACTTACTGTCTGTAATGGTGTCAATAATTTGTACAGCATTTCCAAGCTCACTTACATTGTCGTTTTGATTATCACACTCATTCAGTGATTCAATCTCTTCGTCTGACGACGTTTCCACTAGTGCGGCATTGGCCTGTTTCAATAACTTTCGGCCATCACAAAAGCGACTATAGTGGCCAAAACTGCGGCAAAAAAAAAACATTTGACCGCTCTCTGGTAAGCATTGCGCTTAGTCTTCTGTTTCTCCACCATCATCTTGAGGTGGTGAGGGTAGTTCGGCGATTTGTCGCACATAGAGCAACTGTCGTGATTCAAACCGCAATACTGGCATTTAACAAGTTTACTGACATTGGAGCGAGGTTTGAATTTACTCTCTGTTTGTTTGGAGTATTTGGTGTTCACTACTGCAGCTGCTGTATCGTTGTGACTTATGTTCAGCTGAAAAATATCCCTATTTGCTGTGAAAAATGCATTCCCCTTTGCCTCTATTTCCTGAATACTTTTGCAATCCATTTGTTTTAAGAACTTGGCAAAAGGTGTGGGGATGGTGCTAACTATTTTGTCTATAATAATAAATTCTTTAAGTTTGTCATGGCTATTGTTGGTTTTAGCCGAGTTGATCCATTTTGTGCATACGTCTTGGACTGTACTGACATAATCTATAAAGGTTTGGTTTGGTTGTGGTGATAATTTGGCAAATTGTTGTTGGTAACCTGCAGTATCTAAAGAAAAATGTTGGAGAATGCGTTGTTTTAAGTAATCATAGTCTTTTCGCATTTCCTGTGGTACTGTCTCTATTAATTTTAGTGGTTCAAGAGCTAAGTTTCTCATTAGAATAAATGCCCAATCTGATTTAATGATCTTATGGTAGGCCATGAGACACTCAAAATTTTCTAAGTAGGCGCTGATGGAATCTCCTGAGCAGAACGCCTTCACGAGGCCTTTATACTTATTATATTTTTGTTCTTCCTCTTTGCTTCTTAGCTTATTTATCGATATTTCTGCGTTGGACTCAATTTCCATTTGTTTTAGTTTCACTTGTGTATCAGCATTCAATTGGGCTTGCTTGGCCGCCGCGTCGAGCTCCATTTGTAATTTCTTCTCTGCTGCCTGTATTTGTATTTTCTTTTCTTCGGCCTCCATTTGCAATTTCTTTTCTTCTGCTTGCATTCGCATTTTATTTTCTTCGGCCTCCATTTGCAATTTCTTTTCTTCTGCCTGCATTTGCATTTGCCTTTGTTTTTCCTCTCGTTCTATCGCTCTTTCTTCACGGGCAATGTTTTCTGCGTGCGTTTTCTGTGCCCATTCTGACAATTTCTCTTCTTTATAACCTAACTTTATTCCTTGCTCAATGCATTTATCTAAGGTAGACATTTTGTGTTTTACTTGTTTGTAATGTTTATAAAGTTAAATCCCTTAGAAAAAATGTTGTGTAGTCGAAAATTTGGTTAACTCCCTTAATTATTAATGTGTAAATCAAAATGCAAGGTTATGTTGGTGACAAGGTCATGAATATGCAACCAAATCAATATGAAACAACATAATACATTGATGAAAGATGAGAAGTACAGCTTAGAGTTACAATGGGTATGACATGAAACTTAGCTTTCAATCAGAGAACTCGCCGATGTTGTCCCAAAAAGCTTGTCTTGTAATTTCGCCACTGTTGGAAAGGTTACATAGGTTGCACGCGCCACTATTCGCGGAACAATCTGCTCGTAGAGTGAGAAAACATTAGTAACAGTCAAAAAATGTCACAGTCATGTCAAAAATAGTTTACAAATCACAATAATGAGATACACTGCTTAGGCACTGTTGAGACACTGCTGAGGGACTCAGATTAATTCTATTTTATTGCTAGATAGCTACTAATGTTTTAACTTGTAAAGTTAACCATTTATGGTAC
The DNA here is from genome assembly GCA_963921405.1 of Cepaea hortensis. NCBI lineage: Eukaryota > Metazoa > Mollusca > Gastropoda > Stylommatophora > Helicidae > Cepaea > Cepaea hortensis. Next base: position 425,501,901 of record OY992876.1, read on the forward strand.
ATAAATCAATTTAGTGATTTTACATGGCAATTAATAGTTATTTCACAATAGATTTTATGCCAAAACCGGAAAACTAGCCCCCAAAAAGCCTGTCATCGTCTTGCTCGTATCTAGGTAACTAAACTTGGGTTCATACAGGCAACAATAAATCTGTTCGCTATGAGATCGAATATTTATTGTATTTACATATACAGTATGCGTTGGCGCAGTGGGTAAACAGACCCGCGCTCTATTACATATCACAAATAGTGAACATCAAACACATAAGTATCATTCAACAGTCTAGCAAACTATCTAGCCTATGTCTATATATCTATGATATCTATAGAGTCCCTCAAAGGCAGGCCCTGTTGCCTCTCTCAAGTCCGTCTGTCCTCTGCCGGTCCACACGTGTCCCAATCCGACACGGGTGGTAACTCTGTCCGAGTTCCTCGTGGACCCCGCAATAGGCGGGCCACATCAGTGTCCACGGAACCCTGGACTCAATGACCAGTCCTTCTAGAAGGCTCTAGATTACTCGGGCTCTGAGTGACTCTGTTCTATCCCTTGGGCTGGAGTTGTAGCCCTCTAAATAATGTCTCTAAAGGTGAGGCGGTGACAAACACACACACACACATCAACGGGTTGCCTAAAAACCAAAGATGGTAAAATCATAATAGAAAAAAGATCATATTTTACATGCTTGGTCAGATTTTGTGAAAGATCTTCATGATGATACAAGAGAAGAACAGTATGATCATTGGAATAATAATGAAGGAAATATCAATTTTGAAGATGGAAGTTCAGAAGGCTCTTAACCATATGAAAACTGGCAAGACCCTGGCTACAGATAACATCACAATAGAAATGATCAATTAGTTAGTTAGTTAGTTAGTCGCAGTTCCAACTTCACAGCAACGGGTCGTCCCCATTATGCTCCGTTCCTGTGCCAGTGAATATCACACAAAACGCTCCCCACTGCCCAATGTGAAAAGTGGAAAAGACAGGAGTCTCGACAAACAACAGCCCGCACAGATACACTGTGCATAATGCCGCCACCAGAATGTCAACACAATAGTCCCCCACAAAACACCCAGATCATGTCTGATGGAATCGGCAGTCATTTTCCCATCTGGATGTTTCCTAGATGTTCACCCACACAGTCCACGAAATACAGTTCATAGTCGATGGCAGTGGCAGTCAACCAGAAGCCCAGCAGCCACGCATTTCTGCATAAGGCAAAGACCGGTCAACTCTGGGACATAGCCATCCGCCACCGCGCCGAACATGCAGTCATGTTCCAAAAAACCTCGGGCAGATTCAAAATCATTTCACACGAAACTCAACGCTCACAGTGTCGCGCCACGCACTCACTCAGTAGCAGGGCGACGGAACCATCAAGCCTCCTTAGTCGTCTCTTACGACATGAGTGGTAGGCTGCAGTGTTGCTATTCTTTGCTTCCCTTATGGGCCCCGGCAACACACGGGAGGAAGTGAGCAATGCCTTAGAAGAATATGGAATAGACCAAGTCACCAGACTGCTGAATGCAATATAATTATGTAATTCTATATTTATTGCAATCCCGAAGAAATCATGAGCCTTGGAATGTGATCAACATCGAACAATTAGTATAATGAGCCACATCGCGAAGATTTTGCTGAGAATGAGAACAAATCAGGAGACAATCATCTTCATCATCAAGTGCCCTGCCAGCTGGCGTAGGCGTTCATGGCTCTCCATATCCCGGTCTTTGGTGCTCTGGATCAACTCTGCTGATGATATTCCTCCATGTCACCGTCTCAAACCATCCAACATCATTTCTCTGGGTCTGCCTCTGCCTCTGCCTCTCTCCCCCTGGATCTTTCCGGTTGTCACGATGTTCTCCAATCCCTCTCTTCTCATCACATGACCGAAGAAAGATGTTTGTCTCTTTGTTATTGTTGTATAGAATGTTCTAGTTTCATTAGCCTGTTTCAAGCAATCAAGCCAGGCAATAAAGCGTGCAACACATTGTTTGTGGCGTCTGTGTTTAAAAACAAAACAAAAAAGTTACTCGAGGTCCTAGAGATGAAGTTTTACAGACGATTGTCGAAAAAAATTCATTGGACAGTTAAAATGAGTAATATACATGTTTGAAAGAGGTTAAGGCACAAAGCCGACTGACCACAAACATCAGAATGAGGGAATCGTCTTTTAGTTTAGCTACATTATGAGAAGACAAAAGCTGGAACATGTGACAACTGCAAAGAGTTGTGGAAAGAGAGCTAGAGAAGATTCTTGACATTCATTTGTAAAGGCAAGAAAAGGTGTCGAAACTGTCATTTACTGCCAATATAGTACCTTGCGGTGTATGGCAAAGGGGTCTTTGAGCCTGAGGAATTAAGGCCGCCTGGCTAGTGCAGTCGCCGCGAACTGTGCAGGTTAGGATTTTCTTTCCTAATCCCACACCTTACCGAGGATTCGAACCCGGGTCTCCCAAATGAGAGTCCGGCGTTCTAGCCACTCGGCCAGCCGCTCCTCATACCAGGTGTCGAAACATACATTAATAAATTCTATTGGAGATCGCAAGACACGCAGAGGCATCTTCGCCCACGACATCAGCAAGGCACTTGATGTTGAATGAACTATGAATGGACGGAAGGGAGGTTGATGTCGCGGAAGGATATTTCCCAACTATCATAGTCTTAGTTAGTCTTTCCTCTTGAGCCTAAGGCGGCGTATAGGGCAGAAGTCCTGACTCTCCATGCTTGGCGGTTCGCTGCTACCTGTTGTAGATCTTGGATATTTACTTGGCCATTGAATGAGCCTTCTCTGATGATGGTTCTACGCAGGGTCTCTCTTGGTCTTCCCCGTTTTCTTTTCCCTACCGGTGACCATATGAGGGCTTGGTAGGGGAGTCTTGTCTTGTCCATTCTGAGTACATGGCCGATGTAGTTCCAACGGCGTCTTCTTATGAAATTGGATACTGTATCTTGCTTAGTCTCTTGTCTTATTTGCGAATTGGTTCTGAAGTATGTCCAGTGGATGTTTAGAAGTCTTCTAAGACATTTGTTCTCAAAATTGTCTAATTTTTTATCTAAAGCTATCGTTGATTTCCAACTTTCACATCCATATTTTAACACTGGAATCACACAAGAGTTGAAGATTTTAAGTTTTGTGTGTTTGCTGAGTGTCTTTGACTTCCAGATGTTTGATAGTTTATTGAAGGCACTAGATGCCAGTGCGATTCTAGATGATATTTCTGGTGTTGAGTCCCCTGTAGATGTCATTTTGCTTCCTAGGTATGTGAAGCTGTTGACTTTTTCAAGAACGTAGCTGTTCAATTTGGTGTCATCTGAACTGTTGGTAAGATCAATAATCTTTGTTTTTGTGGTGTTAATTTGGAGACCAATTTGCCCTGAAACATTTTGGAGGTGGTTTATTTTCTCTTGGGCATCCGGGTGTGTTGAACTCAAAAGCAATATGTCGTCGGCAAAGTCCAGGTCTTCTAGAATTTTGTCAACCCAATGGATACCCATATTTGTGTTGTTTGTGCATTTGCGCATGACCCAATCGATAGCTATTCCAAATAGCATCGGTGATAAGACCCTGTTTCACTCCTGTTTCGACTGAGAACCAGTCAGAGTTGCCTGTTTCTGTTCTTACGCAGCAACGTGTCTCTTTGTATAAAGATTTTATGACGTTGGTATATTTGGTAGGAAAACCATAGATGTTAAGTAGATTCCAAAGTGAAGGACGGTGGATACTGTCGAAGGCTTTTTGAAAGTCGACAAAGTTGGTGATTAATTTCGACTGGAATTCTACGGGGTCTTCAATGATTATTCTGAGGGTGAAAATGTGGTCTATGCATGACCGTTTTGGTCTGAAGCCTGCTTGTTCTTCTCTGAGCCTTTCATCTATCGCCTTTTTCAATCTCTCAAGTAACATGCTACAAAAACGTTTTCCTGGTACTGATAATAGAGTGATACCACGCCAATTATTGCAATCAGACATATCGCCCTTTTTAGGCAGTTTGAAAATTACACCATCTTTCCACTGTTGTGGTGGGGATTCGCTTTGCCAGATTTCATTGATCAGCTGTAACAAACGTTGTAAGGTGTTCTCATCTGCTGCTTTGAGCATTTCTCCTGAGATTTCATCTTCACCAACAGCTTTGTTGTTCTTCAATTTTTTGATGGCTGCTTTAATCTCTTCCATGGTGAATGACTCGCAGGAGGCATCTAGTGGGGGCATAGTAATTTCTCCATCCAGGTTCGGAAAAGTGTCAGGCTGCGGTCTATTTAATATTTCTTTGAAATGTTCTGCCCATCGTTGCTTTTGACGGTCATCGGATAACAATTGATTGCCTTGTTTGTCTTTGATGGGTATATTTGGTGTAGGTGAGTGATTGCATAGTTGCTTCATGATACGGAATACGGCTCTGTTGTTTCTGACGTCTTGTACTGATGAACGGAATTTGGCATTAATGCAAAAATGGTCTATCTGATTTTTTGTGATGCTATCAGGCGAGTTCCACGTGACTTTGTGTATATCTTTGTGCGGAAATAAAGAGTTTGCTACTATCAGATTTGCTATTTCACAGAATTCTAGCAGTCTCTCTCCGTTTTGGTTCATATCCCCTAAGCCGTGAATTCCCATATATCTTTCAACACCCTTATTGTCAGACCCTATCTTGGCATTGAAATCACCCATTACAACAACAATGTCATGCTTGGGAGATGAGTTGATGGTACCAATTAGTTGTTCATAGAAATTATCTTTGTTGATGTCTGTATCGTCGTTGGTAGGTGCGTAGCATTGTATGATTGTTAGTTTGAAATATTTCGTTTAGTAACGCGCTGTTATGATTCTATCATTTACTGGTTCCCAGCTGATCAGTGATCTTTCTACATTTTTTGACATGATGATAGCGACTCCGTTCGAATGATGGTTGTCGGTTCTTCCTGAATAAATTATGTGTCTTTGTTCACAGTTGAGAAATGTCTTACCTGAGTCAGTCCATCTGCACTCGCTAATCCCAAGAATTTCTAGGTTGTATTCATTCATACCATTACACACCTGAGTCGTTTTCCCCGTCTGGTACATAGTTCTGACATTCCAATAACCAATCTTGAAAGTATCCTTGGAGTTTAACATATTTGAGCGACACATTATAACATTTACTGATCTTGAAGCACCTGAAAATGATTAGTCGGATCGTCAATAAACCGTCTTAAGCCAAGCTAGAAGGAAACACGTCGAGAATATCCCGGTCCGGTTGTAACCGTTCATACCACAACACACACACTTCACTACACACGTGGGTCTATAACTATCATAACTCAATTATAAATTGTTGGTGTGGGAAGGGGGGGGGGGGCACATTAAGGCTCTTCAGTATGCCCAGTTCTTAAACCTTTGAAAATAAAGTTTGTTCGTTCGTTCGTTCTTGAGTAGTTCGAGAAACACGTTCATACGTATTTATTGGCACTTATAGTGAGGGCAGGTAAGGACACAAGACACACATACATCGTGATTGTAACTGACTCAGAAAGCATGCTGAGTAGGGTGAGGACAGGCAAGCTTCGTGCAGAGTGGCTTGCTTCGCTTCGGAAGTCACGGGTGGCAAGCATCGTCTGGATATTTTCTCCGGGGCATGCTGGTGTGCTGGGGAATGAACAGGCAGACAGATTGGCTGGCTCTGCAAAACTTGGTGGAGTATTGATGCATGATAAGGCAGACGTGGTTGCGGCCTTGTGGAAGCACGTGTACACCTCGGAGGAACAAATGGATCACCATGGTCTGGCAAGAATGCGACAGCGTGGAGTGACGAAGGGACCTGGCCGATGCTTGACGCTTAGAGGAAAGGCGAGACGCACATATAATCAGATTGCTACTGGTACTATTGGGGTTGGAACTCTTCGCTGGCTTCTGAGGATGGGGACGGAGCGCTTATGGGAATGCCCCGAATGCTGTGATGTCGGTTCCTAAATCAATCAATCAATCAACAAGACACATTTCTTCTTAACAGTCCTTGGTGTGTGGCGTTGGTGATCATGTCTGTCTGCGGTCTACTGTCTCGCGCACTGCCAATCTTCTTATAGCTGTTTGCGGTATACTGTCTCGCATAATGCCAATCTTCTTATAGTCCATGCCGTGTGGCGTTGGTGATCATGTCTGTCTACAGCCTTCTGTCTCGTGTATGCCAATCTTCTTATAGTCCATACCGTGTGGCGTTGGTGATTATGTATTCTTCTTCTTCTTTCGTTCGCTTGAAATATGTCTATATCTGCAATGTCGTCTCTTGCATGAATTGAACTGTCTTTTTCAGTTCACACAGTGGTCCATAGAGTTTATCTTCCACTGTCGTCTCTCTAGGCCAGAAGGTTTGCCTAGATATGTTATATTTTGGGCAGTCTTGGAGTATGTGCTCTGCTGTCTGCGACGCCAATCCACATGTGCACATGGCTGTTTCACCAATCTTGAATTTTGTATACATGTGGTTGCGTAATCTATTGTGTCCTGTTCTGAGGCGCAGAATAATGACTTGTTCTGGTCTGTCCATAACGTGGTAGTCATCTTGAGCAGGTTTTGGTGGTTTTCTGACTGATTTGAGCATTCTTCTGTCTCGTGTACTGTCAATCTTCTTATAGTCCATGCCGTGTGGCGTTTGTGATCATGTCTGTCCACAGCCTTCAGTCTCGTGTACTGCCAATCTTCTTATTGTACATGCCGTGTGTCGTTGGTGATAGTATCTGTCCCCCCCCCCCCCCTCTGCTGTGTGTCCACCGTGACGAGGTAGAGGGGCTTGCGCGTCCCAATGACCCCAAGAGCTATGCCGACGGTAGCACAGCTACTGGTAGGGCCACCCATGTCGGACAGGTCAAGGGAGAGAGCCCAGACGAAGAGACACACAAACCTGCTGCCCTGTAGGTAGACTGGGGATAGTCAAAGGCTAGGGAAAGCACCCCGAATAAATGCTTGTCGAAATCGGATGTACTGAGCCACAGGCTTGACAAAGCAATGCAACGTAACTTAATTCATGATGTCACAAATCAAAATTAATCGTTATGGTGCTAATCCCGCGAAGTCCCATCAGGCGGCGATAGTGCCGGGCCCCCTGCCTCGAGGGGGTCCACCCATGGCTACTGGTGGTCACCTTCCCCTGTGCTGTGGAGTCAAGGCACAGAGGAGTAGGTTAAGAGCTATTGACCAAATACCCCGGACACTCATCATACTACAGTGGAATGCCGAAGGAGTTTACAAGAAGAAAGTCTCCCTAACACAGCGTCTTCATAAAGATAGAATAGATGTGGCATGCATTCAAGAGACACACCTCAACGCCAATCGCAAATTCTCAGTCAGAGGATATCAGGCCACACGTTTCGACCGCGAAGGACATAAAGGAGGAGTTCTAATACTTACACGAAATACAATACCTTGCAGCGAAGTATCTGTGATCTCTGACAACCAAACGGAAATTATAGGTGTTGATATAATGATAAAGGACGTGAAAATAAGAATCTACAATCTGTATAGCCCAGCAGATAAGGACCTTACACTCTCAAACATGAAAATAACTGACAGAAATTGCATTATTGTCGGAGACTTTAATAGCCGTTCAGAAAGATGGGGATACCCAGATACTGACAAAAGAGGAGATGAAGTGGAGGACTGGGTAATAGACTCAAATCTCCATCTACTCAACAAAGCGGATGACACACCGAGCTTCTACTCCAGAAGATGGATTACCACTTCTACTCCAGACTTAGCTTTCTGCACAGGAGACATCCTCCACAAAATCGATCGCCATGTGCTTGACCAATTAGCAGGTAGTGACCACAGACCAATCAAGCTTGTAATGAATATGGAGTATGTTCCACAGGAGCAAAAGCCTTTGCCCCGCTGGAATTACAAACGAGCAGATTGGGACAGATTTGCCATACTAACAGACAAATATTGTGAAAACATAAATACACGATATGGCAACATAAAGCAAATGGTGGAAAGTCTAAACAGAGCGATAATACAGGCAGCCACCGAGTCCATTCCAAGAGGAGCGAGGAAAAATTACAAACCATACTGGACTGAAGAACTACAAAGTTTGGAGGACAAAGTTGAAGATGCCAGGAAGACAGCAGAGAAAGAACAAACAATTGAAGCGAACATCTCTCTCAAAGCCATCTCAGCAAAATATTAAAAAAAAACAGTAAATCAAACAACAAGAGATTGTTGGAAGGAAAAAACAGAAAACCTGAACTTTGACAGGGATGGAAACAAACTATGGAAACTAGTGAAAGCCATGAACAATGAAGGACCTAGAAACAAACAAATAACAATTAAACAAGGAAATACCTTGCTTACTGGAAAAAAGGCTGCAAATGCACTAATGGAACACTATGCAAATGCAAACCACATTGATATTACAACCGAACAGAAGAAAGCAATCAAAGACAAACAGATACATCATAGAAATACAGAGACCGCAGCCGAATATATGATGGCAAATCTAACAATGGAAGAAATGGAACAGGCAATGAATACCCTAAAAAAGAAGAAATCACCAGGAAAGGATGGAATCACAAATGAAATGCTAATAGGACTAGGCACCAAGGCAAAGAAGAAACTACTAGCAGTCCTAAATAACAGCTGTAAGAGAGGAATAGTCCCACATGCATGGAAGGAAGCTATAATAATACCAGTCCCAAAGAAAGGAAAAGACCTGGGAGAATCAAATGGCTATCGACCTATCAGTCTACTTAGCTGTGTAGGAAAATTAATGGAACGCATTATCAATGGCAGGCTAACATGGCATCTGGAAGAAAACAAACTCTTAACACCACACCAAGCAGGATTCAGAAAGTACAGATCCACTGAAGATCAAATAACCTATATAGCTCAGGAAATAGAGGATGCCTTCCAAGAGAAAAAGCACACACTAGCAGTCTGGATAGATTTAGAAAAAGCATTTGATAAAGTATGAAAGGAAGGACTGAAAGTAAAACTGCAAAAAATGCATGTTTGTGGGAAAATGTATAAATGGATCAGCCACTACCTTGAGAACAGAACTGCCAGGACAAAAGTACAAGGACAAACAAGCAAAATGATGCTGTTGGAGCAAGGTGTCCCCCAAGGAGGAGTTCTTTCACCAACATTATTCCTAGCATATATAAATGACATCACGGAAAATTTTCCAGCCAGAGTACACACATCCTCATTTGCAGATGACCTAGCCATATGGACATCTGAAGAATATATTAGTACAGCTAACAGCAGAATACAGCAAGCCTTATTAGCACTAGAGGACTGGTCAAAATCATGGCTAGTGAAGATAAGTGAGGAGAAAACAACATGCACAGTGTTCTCCCTCTCAAATAAAACTCAGCAACCTAAGCTGGTATTGAATGGAAAAATATTGCGCCATGAAGAAAATCCAAACTATCTAGGAGTCACCTTTGATCGTCGCCTGAAATGGAAGGCACAGGTTGAGAAAAATCGAACAAGAGCAAGGCAGAGAATGGCAATCATGAAAAAGCTTGCTGGTACAACGTGGGGAGCAGATGAGAAAGTTCTCAAGAAGTTATATACTGGACGGGTGGAGCCAGTACTGGAATATGGCATTGCAGCTTGGGCAACAGCAGTTAAGTCAAACTTTAACAAAATAAGTAGAGTCCAAAACCAAGGAATGCGAATCAACGCCTATTAATGAACTAGAAAAGATCACTTGTTTACAACCAATGCAGGACAGAAGAGATAGCAGAGCCCAGCAACAAGCAGAAAAATTTAGAAGATTGACAGACCACCCTATGTATAACAGGTTTAATGGTTTTGGAAAAGGAAGACTGAAGCGTAGCAACTTTGTAGAAACTGCAAAACGAAAGATTACGGCAGATCCCATACTTAACATATCAACAGTCAAGCCCATTTACAATGCACACAACTTCCCAGCTTGGAGACAGCAGCAACTGCCTGAGATGATAGAAAACATTCCTGGTATTGAGAAAAAGAATACTCAGAATGAAACCGAAAGAAGAAAAATAACCCTCAACTACATAAAAGAACATTACCCAAGCAGCAATTGGACCCATGCATATACAGATGGATCAACCAAAGATTCACTTAAAAATGGAGGAGGGGGAATCCTCCTTAATTTAAAAAAATGGAGTGATAAAAACACAGTCAGTGGCAACTGGAAAATTTTCAAGTAACTTCAAAGCGGAGGTAGAGGCTTTGAAAACTGCAGCAGAAATGCTCTTGATGGAGGAAAATAAAGAGAAGCAAATAGCTATCTTCACAGAAGCAAAGTCAGCTGTCTCAATACTGAAGAGCAAAAACAGCACAGAACTAGCTGACCTAAGAGCAGCACTCCATGGTCTATGCCAGAAATCAAAAAAAGTTGTAATACAGTGGATCCCATCACATTGCAGTATACCTGGAAATGAAGAGGCTGACAGACTAGCAAAAGAGGGTGGACGATTACCACAGCCTGACATAGACATAACCTATAATGAGGCAAAAAGGTTTATAAAAAGCACTTATAGAACAAAATGGGAATCAGAGCATCCAGGCCACCAGAAGGATGATGCATATTACAAACTCGACCGAAGAGAACAAGTAGCAATCTTCAGACTCCGCACAGGACATAACAGGCTGAAACACCACTTGTTCAATAAACTAAAGATAGGAGATACCGATGAATGTAATTGTGGAACTGGTAAAATGACAGCTAAACATTTGCTGCAGGAGTGCCCAATATATGCAGAACAGAGAAAGATATTTTGGCCCACGCCTGCTTAATTTGAGGACAAGCTCTATGGAGATATCAACAAGCTCAAGTTGACTACAGCTTACTTTAACTACATTCAGGTTGACATCTAAAGGTGCATGAAGATGTATTTAGACTGCCACACTTCATACCACAGGTATGTCGGTTACAAAAACGTCCCAGAGGCATGAAATGGAATATTGCTTGGATAGCAAATCCATTACGTGGAAAGTCAGAATCATAAGCTCACTGTGTGGGCTTCGTAAAAGGTGGAAAAAGTGTCCTAGTGGCACGAAATGGAATATTGCTTGGATAGCAAATCCATTACGCGGAAAGTCCGAATCGAAAGCTCACTGTGTGGATGGCATCTGTAGATTGCATTTTTCTGGCTTCCAGAAGAACAGCCTATGGTGAACGGAAGGCCCAATATACGGAAGTGAGGCTAAGCAGCGATGTGCAGGACGTGACGATTCCTTGGGTGAGCCCAGTACCAGAGCGCTGTGTGATGGCTCTGCAAGTGTGGAAGCCTCCTTGAATGGCGGGGAATGCCCATGGTCTGCCCCTGCCTTCCCTTGAGGGTTGACCAGGATGTCTTTGGCTGTTCTATATGGGCCAGCTAGGATGGGGGATAACACAACAGTGAGATTCAAACGTCCTAAGAAACCCCTGGGAAGGTTAACCCGGTCAACAAATGCCAACAGAAGTCGGATGTGTCGGCCTAACGGCGCAAGAACGCAGCTCTGCTGTAAACAGGCACAACGCAGTCACATCCGAAAAAAAAAAATCCGGATGAACGCAGAAGAAGAAGAAGAAGAAGAAGAAGTATCTGTCCACAGCCTTCTGTCTGTAGTTCTGCCAATCTTCTTATTCTTGTGAAATACTTACAGATTAGCTTACAGCTAATTATGTCCACGTCATAACAGACAGAAACCCTACTATCCGTAGCGAATATTAAAGAGAAACTGCTTCGTTTGCTCGTGCGGACACGTGCAGTTTTCAAATTAAACAATGCTGCCAACTGAAAATCGAGAAAAGTTTGACCTAATTAAAAGTATCATTTGACTGGAAAGAAAACGTGTGAATTATTTCATTACGAAACGGGACAATACCGGAAAACCGACTTGTCTGACAAACCTAAATATCTCCCCCTCTCTTTTTCTTTTTTCTCTCTACCCCCCCCCCCCCTCTCTCTCTCTCTATCAGATACACACACGAGTTACGTGCTCTGAGGGTAAAGACAACACATCACATAGAGGGAGATAATTGAATAGTCTATGAAGAGAGTTAATTCCTATCGAACCAAAGAAATCGACAAGTGTTCTTTGTTTCTTCAGAAAAATCACATAACATTTCTTAAATGTTTTCAAAGACGACGGTTTCCGCTTTCTTCTGATCCTTCTCCTTCCTCTAACCAAAATAAACATCGTCTCAGCCTCCTCCTTATTCATTTTCTAAGGACAATTCCTACCAGATTAAATATACTAAAAAGTGGCTGTTTCGGGCACAGGATTATTAACCTGAGGCTCGGATTCGCACTAATTATAAATTCTCTTCTGAGCTTGAGCGGGGTTGGGAAATGGAAAAATGGAATGGAATCGTCTACTCCCCTCCCCATTGTTCTCCTCCAACCAACTTCTTCAGCTTCCTTTTTTGGCTGCACGAGAATGCCAGAGTAGTGCACAATGGATTAAGATCAAGTTTACCCAGATCATCATGATTGAGGTGGGTCCACTAAACTGATTTTTGAGTGTAGATTAGCTTTCCTTATTACCAGTGTCCCTCGCCATCATCCATCATGCGCCATGCCGGTAAGCGTGGGCGGTCATGTTCTGCCATCTCACTCGATCACCAGAGTCGTGGATCAGCTCCGTGTTTCTGTCTCGACCATGCCACAAGGCCAAGCCATCCAGGTACTTGCTTCTAGGTCTTCCCCTTGGTCTGTTCCCCTCGATCTTACCAGTTGTCACCAAGTTCTCCAATTCATTTCTTCTCATAACATGCCCAAAAAATTGTCATTGTCTACGCCTAATGTCTCTAATCAGTTTACGATCTTCATTTGTTTCATGAAGAACTTGTTCATTGGTCTTTCTGGCTGTCCATGGTATTCTTTGCATTTTCCTCAGAAACCACATTTCTACAGCCATCAGATGTTTTTTCAGCCTGACTGCTTATTGTCCAAGCTTCACATCCATATAAAAGTACAGGTTCTATGTAGCATCTCAACACTCTTTTTCTCGTTGCAATTGACATCTTTTTATTGGTCAGTATGTTTTTCATCTTGCTAAAACTAAAGGCTACTTTTGCCATGACGATTCTTGTTCTAATCTCTTCAAGGCATCTCCCATCAGATGTTATTGCTGTTCCGAGATAATTGTACCTATTCACTTGTTGAAGAATAACACCCATTACCGACTTCTGAGGTACTTGTAATTTACGTCCACACGTCAAGGACGAGAAGTCAACATTTTGGTCCAGCTGACCGGTATAGGTGTTAAACCCGTTACATCGGCATCAGTAAGACCGGATACTGTGACGAGCGTGAGAAACGGTCAAGATAGGTGCCATGATGCCAAGCCGTGATGATCTAACCGTTCTTCTGCACTATACATACGGTTCCAACGGGCCCCGATCGCGTCTGCCTTATCATGCACCAGTACCTCAAGTGGTACAGATCACTATGATATTATATTTCACTATGACCACCTATTACATTTCACTATGACCACTTTGACTTTGGGTGGGAGGAGGAGAAAGAATTCAACAGATGCTATTTTTGATTGTTGAATGGCAGCCTGTCACTCTGCTCGAAGCATGCTTGTCTTCACCTTTCTCATCATACTTTGTGAGTCCACTACAATCACGATATGTGCGTGCTGTTTGTCCTCCGTCAGTGGAAGCCGTCGTGACTGCCCGCGCCTCCGTTCTCAGACTAAATGTTTGTGGTATCATAAGTCAGGCTCTCCTGCACGAATCCCCGGGCACTTCAGTCACCTCTTAGCACAGAGCCATCCGTGTAGATGATTTTATCGCCTAGTCAGGAATTGTCGTGGATCCATTGTTTACATCCATTGAAGAAACACCTGTTGTAGGTCAAGTATGGCCAGTAACGTGGTGACATACAAAAGAACGCACACTAGAGAGAACAAGTGTAGCACGCGTGGGTTCTGGTGTACACATAGATTCTGGCTGGTGTTGCATAGCTTATGGACTGAGCTGACAGCATTCTAGTATGACCAGGAGAAGGAGAATGAAGAGCTTATTTATAGTTCCATGGTGCAATGGATAGGTTCTAGAATCCAATCCAACAATCAACAAGGCTGACAAAAGCCATGTCAGCTCATGTCAGGTTCTGGGCGTGCAGCATGCGTTGAGCAAAATTGCACGCATGGACTGAAAGGAAGAGTTGAAAATACTCGAAATCGGGACAGGAATAGCACGGTTCAAAATCAGAACTGGCGACGGCAAGTGATATTGCCGCCATGTGAATAAAGAGTGAGAGAGATATCATTTGAGAATATTAATTTGTGGAGCGTACACATTGCATGAGTGTTAATTGCATTTCTACTGACAATACATTTGTGAATTGCTTTCATGGCTCGATAAGATATAGGATGCGACACCTTTCGGTTTTATGTGCAGTACTTTCTTAATTCAGTGTGTTGTTAGTGGTTTCAGAATGATGAGGAAGAAGTCAAGGCCTGAATGGTATTTGGGGTAGTACTATAACTACCAAAACAAACATTAGCAAGAACCCCTGGATAACATTGAATGAATGATCTTGGAAAACTCCACGAAGGTCGGAGGATTGGATCTCCAGAAGTTAGATGGCAGATAAGCTAAGATATAGATATTAATTATTAAATATTATCCTCCCGACCTCTGACATAATCCAAAGAATCAATCAATCGATATTCTACCGACCCTTACCACGAAAGGACGCTCTACCGACCCCTTACAAAGTCAACCTATCAATCAACCCCACAGTCACTTAATCAGTTAAAATAACATCGATTATTTTCAAACCGCAATGAGTATATATTTAAACGTGAAATAAGCAATAGTCAGCTGCCTCCAACCAGCAGTCCAATGGAAGAATTAAGAGATAGTTAGTTAGTTAGTCGACAGATCATTCTCATTGCACATCGAACCATTCAGTCCATAAGTGCTCGGATCCCCTCCTCAGCAAATCCCGCAGCGTGTAGCGGCTAACGACACCAGTTCTGTGTTGGTTTATCAGTCTTTTTTGGCTTCCTGCGTAGTGTTCTTGTTTGGCTACCCCTCTTCTAATTTGCTGTTCTCGCTGTCTGGCCATGGTTGTAGATTCACAGTCATCACTTGGTTCTTGCAAAAGTCTTACTTCTCGTACAGCATTAAGAGACAATCTGGCAACCTGGAATCATTTGCGTTTAATTCTTAAGCTTGTAGAACAATATTAATTGTGGGTTCTGAAATTTGTAGAACAATATTAATTGTGTGGTATTTCTAAATTACAAAATAGAACATAACCATTCGAACACAATGGTCAATGCGGTAATTCTAAATTACAAACTAGATGGTACATATCTGCATTACAACATAACATACATAATGTGGCCGCCTAGAATAAATTCAGCATTTCTTAAAACAACCCAAATAACCAAATCCAAAATATAAAACTTCACGACGCAATGTTCACAGTGTGGTTGTACAAAATTACATATGTTTATACATACTAGAACCAAACTTTCCATATTTCAATTCTGTGGTATTAATACTAAATTACAAACACAAATAGAATCTTTAAGAACACAGCAATCTGTGTGGGAATTCTAAATCCCAGATGACGATTCATGCGCTCCAAATCAATTACCACAGTGTGGTGAAGGTAAAACAGTACACGAGAACAGAACGATGTTGGTTGAGTGGAGAAACACAATATTTACTAATGATTTCCCACACAATTGTGATATTAATGTGAGCATGGAAACCGATTGCCAGTGGCAGTCTACTGTGTTTCCCAACCTTTTATGTCTCACCATTCCGTTTTATAATAATCCAGTAACCTGCAACCCCCTTTTACAATTCAATATACAATCTCACAATACAATCTCTTATAGTAGTCCAGTAACCTGCAACCCCCTTTTACAATTCAATATACAATCTCTTATAGTAGTCCAGTAACCTGAAACTCCCTTTTGTAACAGTGCAACTCCCTTTCATAACAGTGCAATTCTCTTTTATAATAGCCCAGTAGCCTGATACCCCCTTTGAGAGTAGTGCAACCTCCTTTTATAAAAGCCAGTAACCGCCAAACCCTTTATAATAGTGCAATCTTTTTTGTTTATAATAGTCCAGTAACCTGAAAACTCTATTTACAATAGTACAACCCTCTTTTACAATAGCCCAGTAACATGAAATCCCCTTTTATAATAATCCAGTAACCTGCAACCCCCTTTGATAATAGTGCGATTCTCTTATACAATAATAACCCAGTAACCTTCAAACACCGGCTCCGTGGCGAAGAGGTTACGGACGCGATTCATAATCCTGCATACCCAGGTTCGAAACACAGCGGTGCTGGTTTTTTTCCAAAAAAGGTATAGGAGTCGACCGTTCAGAAAGCAATGGCAAACTACTGAACGTAAAACTTGCCCAGGAATCATGAACAGCCAAAATCCCGGGGTTGACTGCTACGTCATGTGAAGGACATGCAACTTAATTTTAATTTTAAATCTTATATTTCATTATGACCACACTCCTCCGAAGTCGGAGAGTGTCTGCCTGTACGGCGAGGAACCACCAGTCTGCACACAAATAAGCCAGACATGGGACAACGGATACTCACGTAAACCTCAGGTCCTGTATGACATCACACTGATGTTGGACAACAGGATGCCTTCATCCGACATACAGGACTTCCCGTTGGAGCTCAAGCCAACGAACACAAGCAAGCAAGCATTATGACCACTTATTATATTTCATTATGATCACTTATTATATTTCATTATGATCACCTATTATATTTTATTATGATCACTATTATATTTCATTATGACCACATATTATATTTCACTATTACCACATAGAATATACTAAGGCATTTGATAAAGTAAAATATGATGAACTGATTAAAATGTTGGAAGATATTAACATTGATGGGAAAGATCTCAGAATAATAAAAACTATTTACTAGAACCAAATAGCAGCAATTAAAATGGGAAATAAAGAAGGAAATTACGAAAGCATAACGTTGGGAGTAAGACAGGGATATGTTTAGTCACTGGATCTCTTCTCACCCTATAGCGAAGTAATAATGAGATTGATTGATTGATTGATTTAGGAATCAACATCACAGCCTTCGGGGCATTCCCATAAGCGCTCCGTCCCCATCCTCAGCAGCCAGCGAAGAGTTCCAACACCAATAGTACCAGTAGCAATCTGATTATATGTCTGTCTCGCCTTTCCACTGAGCGTTGAGCGTCGGCCAGATCCCCTCGTCACTCCTCGCTGTCTCATTCTTGCCAGACCATGGTAATCCATTTGCTCCTCCGAGGTGTACACGTGCTCCCACAAGGCCGCAACCACGTCTGCCTTATCATGTATCAATACTCCACCAAGTTCTGCAGAGCCAGCCAATCTGTCCGCCTGTTCATTTCCCAGCACACCGGCATGCCCCGGAGAAAAGATCCAGGTGATGCTTGTCACCCGTAACCTCCAAAGCGAAGCAAGCCACTCCGCACGAAGCCTGCCCGTCCTCACCCAATAATGAGAGAGATCAAAGAAAAGCCAGGAATAACATCCGGAGGTTATAATATAAATAATATACGCTATGCAGATGACACAGTATTGATAGCGAATAATGCAACAGATCTACAACAATTGTTGGACACTGTAGTAACAGAGAGTGCAAAGAAAGGACTCTCCTTGAATATCAAGAAAACAGAACAATGGTGATTTCAAAGAAACAGATGACACCCAAATGTGAAATAGAGATAGAAGGGAGAATTCTCCAACAAGTGGATAGTTTTAAATATTTAGGGACATTTATAACATCGGATGAAAAATGCACAATGCAGAATAGGGCAAGCAAAGGCTGCATTTCAGAAAATGAAGAATATCTTATGCAATAAGTCACTATCACTGAATGTAAGAAAGAGAGTGCTGAAGTGCTATATAGAACCTGTTTTGCTGTATGGCTGTGAATCTTGGAATATAAATGAACAAATTAGGAAGAGATTGGAAGCAACAGAGATGTGGTTCCTTAGACAAATGTTGCAAATTCCTTGGACTGCCAAAGTAACTAACAATGAATGCCTGAAAGAGGCTAATGAAACTATAACATTATATACAACAGTGAGAAAGAGACAAACACCTTTTTTTGGTCATGTGATGAGAAGAGAGGCGTTGGAGAACATCGCGACAACTGGAAAGATCGAGGGGAAGAGAGGCAGAGGCAGACCACGAGAAATGATGCTGGATGGATTGTGACGGTGGCATGGAGAACGGCAAAGTTGATCCAGAAAACCAAAGACCGAGATCTGTGAAGAGTCATGAACACCTACGCCAGTCAGCATGCACTTGATGATGATGATGACCACTTATTATATTTCATTACGACCACCTATTATATTTCATTATGACCAATCATTATATTTCATTATGATCACTTGTTATATTTCACTATGACCACTTGCTATAATTCATTATGATTACTTATTATATTTCATTATGACCACCTACTTACTGCATTTCATTACGACATCTTGTTATATTTCATTAAGACCATTTATTATATTTCACTATGACCACTTGTTACATTTCATTATGATCACTTATTATATTTCACTATGACCACTTATTTAATTTCATATGTTCCACCTATTATATTTCATTCAGACCACATATTATATTTCATTATGACCACTTATTATATTTTTTTAAAACATTTACCACACAAATTTTTCTGCTCAGTCACATTCACAACCGCAATGAGTTGTAGTTATTATGCTTTGTTTTTTTTGAAGCACAGTGTAACAAACTATCATCTGTCAAGACGGCCAGTTGCCTGTATGCCCAATTATTCTTAGGCATGGACTAAAATTACTGTTTGAATCGTGGAAATAAAATCTTGTACAGCACATATGATTTCATGTTTGATATTCACAATGAGAATTTTCTTTGACTAACTTTATCAGCCTCGTCGACTGTTTATATATATATATATACATATCTATTTATATATGTATATATATATATATTGCTATTATAAATATCTATAAATTTACATGGATACCTCACTCATGCTCTCTCTCGCACACATGTGTGCACATTGCATGCATGCATCTCTCTCTCTCGCGCGCGCGTGCATGCATGCATGTGTGTGTGTGTGTGTAGATGTGTGGGGGGTTTAAATGTAAAAAAATAATATAAACATCAAGGAAACAAAACAATTCCAGAAAGGGGAATACTCAATGCATATAGACACATATATAAATGCCAAAGGCATAGTGATACTGATATATGAAATTGTAGAGTGATAAATAGTTCACATGTTTAGTCATGGCTGCATGATATATGGTATATGGTGACCTCTTGCTTTCTCTCTTGTCCTTTGTTCCATTCAATTCACCTTTAAAGATGCTCCCAAAGAATTAACAATATGAAAACTGTATAGAAATTAGAAGTAGAGAATAACATTCATTAAATTTTTTAATGACTGTGCAGTTTTGTATTCACTCTCTGTAAAGTTCATGCAAAATATTAGGTAAATACAAACCTTGGACCGGCAATATATCACAAACAGTGCACAGTCATTAAAAATACACCCTGTATTTTAAGACAACAAAGAGGCTAGCAGGGCTGAATGGATAAGAGCCCTCTTTATAAAACATCCAGTGTACTGATGCCAAAGTAATGGGTTCAACCCCTACACTGGACAGTTGGACTAAAATGCTGACTTCTCGTCTTTGGTAAGGTAAATTACAAGTACCTCTGAAGTCTGAATCTGTTTGCCTGATGGCGAGGGACACTGGTAGTAGGGAAAGCTAATCCACACACAAAATTCAGTCTAGTGCTACTGGAAGTAGTATGTATGATCACGCTTGAGGAAATGAGCAGGCTGATAGGCTTGCAGGTAAGGTTACTGTGGAGGGCCGATGAGCCATAGACCAGGCTGATAGGCTTGCAGGTAAGGTTACTGTGGAGGGCCGATGAGCCATAGACCAGGCTGATAGGCTTGCAGGTAAGGTTACTGTGGAGGGCCGATGAGCCATAGACCAGGCTGATAGGCTTGCAGGTAAGGTTACTGTGGAGGGCCGATGAGCCATAGACCAGGCTGATATACTGAATGCTCTACGAGAAGTAAGACTTTTGTGAGAACCAAGTGATGACTGTGAATCTACAACCATGGTCAGACTGTAAGAACTGCAAGTTAAAAGAGGTGTGACCAAGCAAGAGCACCATGCAGGAAGCCAAAGAAGATTAATAAACCAACACAGAACTGATGTCATTAGCCGCTACAAGCTGTGGGATTTACTGAGGAGGGGATCTGAGCACTTATAGACTAAATATGGTTCGATGTGCAATGAGGATGTTCTGTTGGCTAACTAATTAACTTACTAACTAACTAACAGCAGAACTGTAATATTTGTGCCTTTTGGCCAACACATCTGATGTCGTCGGGCATTTGTTGACCGAGTTAGTCTTCCCAGGTAAGAAATATGTCACATCATTCGTAAGAAGAGAGAAAACAATGTGTTTTATTTTTTTCTAAAATAATCGCAGAAATAAAGTTTACAAAATTATTAAAAATAATAATTTAAAAAACAAAGACAGTTAAACGCCAAATTTCAAAGAATAAGAATCAAATATGGCACACATGTTCATGAGCAATGTCCTTGTCATGGCTAGTGAATACCTGGTTAGAAACAAGGTAGCAGCCACTCCAACAAAATATTGCAACTAAGGGTGGTTGATCCATGATTTTCAGTCAGGTTTACCATATTTTATTGGTCAAATTGTGATCTCCCCCCCCCCCCCCCTATTCCTTTCTAGTTTGTTTAGCATTTATCAACATCAGTATGTGTGGCACATGCATAAATAAATATCTTTGATATATCCACACACACACATGTATACACTCAAATCTATATCCACATGCTGCACATGTATATATCCATTGGATATCTGTGATATATTCCCCACCTCCCTCCTTATATACTCAAATCTATATCCACATGCTGCACATGTATACATCCATTGGATATCTGTGATATATTCCCCACCTCCCTACTTATATACTCAAAACTATATCCACATGCTGCACATGTATATATCCATATGGATATCTGTGATGTATTCTCCCCCCCCCCCCACCTCCTTCCTTATATACTCAAAACTATATCTACATGCTGCATATGTATATATCCATTGGCTATCTGTGATATATCTGCACAACCTGTATATACACAAAGCTGTATCAACATGGTGCATGTGTATATATCAACATGGTACCTGTGTATAAATCTATATGATACCTCTGTAAATATCCAGATATATCTATATGATACCTCTGTAAATATCCAGATATATCTATATGATACCTCTGTAAATATCCATATATAGCTGTATATGACATATCCACATGGTACCTGTGTATAAATCTATATGTGACATATCCACATGGTACCTGTGTATAAATCTATATGTGACATATCCACGTAGTACCTGTGTATAAATCTATATGTGACATATCCACATGGTACCTGTGTATAAATCTATATATGACATATCCACATGATACCTGTGTATAAATCTATATGTGACATATCCACATGGTACCTGTGTATAAATCTATATGTGACATATCCACATGATACCTGTGTATAAATCTATATGTGACATATCCACATGATACCTGTGTATAAATCTATATGTGACACATCCACATGGTACCTGTGTATAAATCTGCATGTGACATATCCACGTGGTACCTGTGTATAAATCTATATGTGACATATCCATGTGGTACTTGTGTATAAATCTATATGTGACATATCCACATGGTACCTGTGTATAAATCTATATGTGACGTATCCACATGGTACCTGTGTATAAATCTATATGTGATGTATCCACATGGTACCTGTGTATAAATTTATATGTGACATATCCACACAGTACCTGTGTATAAATCTATATGTGACATATCCACATGGTACCTGTGTATAAATCTATATGTGACGTATCCACATGGTACCTGTGTATAAATTTATATGTGACATATCCACGTGGTACCTGTGTATAAATCTATATGTGACACATCCACATGGTACCTGTGTATAAATCTATGTGTGACATATCCACACGATACCTGTGTATAAATTTATATGTGACATATCCACACGGTACCTGTGTATAAATCTATATGTGACACATCCACATGGTACCTGTGTATAAATCTATGTGTGACATATCCACATGATACCTGTGTATAAATCTATATGTGACATATCCACATGGTACCTGTGTATAAATCTATATGTGACATATCCACATGGTACCTGTGTATAAATCTATGTGTGACGTATCCACATGGTACCTGTGAATAAATTTATATGTGACACATCCATGTGGTACCTGTGTATAAATCTATATGTGACACATCCACATGGTACCTGTGTATAAATCTATGTGTGACATATCCACATGATACCTGTGTATAAATCTGCATGTGACATATCCACGTGGTACCTGTGTATAAATCTATATGTGACATATCCACATGGTACCTGTTTATAAATCTGCATGTGACATATCCACGTGGTACCTGTGTATAAATCTATATGTGACATATCCACGTGGTACTTGTGTAATCTATAAGTGACATATCCACATGGTACCTGTGTATAAATCTATATGTGACGTATCCACATGATACCTGTGTATAAATCTATATGTGACATATCCACATGATACCTGTGTATAAATCTATATGTGACATATCCACATGGTACCTGTGTATAAATCTATATGTGACGTATCCACGTGGTACCTGTGTATAAATCTATATGTGACATATCCACATGATACCTGTGTATAAATCTATATGTGACATATCCACACAGTACCTTTGTATAAATCTATGTGTGACATATCCACGTGGTACCTGTGTATATACACACACAGACAGGCAAGTGTCTAGCCACTAAGTTACAGCGGCTCCCAACGGACCCACATGGCGACTGTATATAAATCCAATATGGATACCTGTCATATGCCATACAGATACCTGTGATATCCCATACAGATACCTGTGATATAATCCACACTTCACCTGTGTATATATCCAGAGGGATACGTGACATAGATACACATACATGTCCATCTGGGCATAACCCTATACTCTAGGGTAGAAGAGGAAAGATCATGATAAAAAAGCCGGTTATAGTCAAAGCAAAACTGTTTACCAATAAAGCATTTCCAGTTATGCACACAATCAATGAATGATGCACACTACAAAAAATACCATATAAAACATGGTACAAACCGATATTTATAATAAAACATGTACTTGTGAAAGAATCTAGTGATTATGTGATACGACCGATTACATATCATAAACATGGTTACACAAAGCTTTGAAATAATACATGACACAACCAGTTGCATACAATAAAATGTGTTCCTAGGCACAGCTTTCAGCTAATATGTGACACAACCGGTTGCATACAACAAAATGTGTTCCTATACAAAGATTTTAGCTATGTGGTTAAACCGATTACATACAATAAAATGTGTTCTTCAAAGTGGTACAACCGGTTACATATAATCATGAAAACACAAACATGTTCTCCACACATAATTATTTCTCATAAATCTGTGGTAGAACCGGATTAAAAACAGATTTACCAATAGAAAACTTCAAATACACAATTCAAAAAGAAATTTTGTATTGCAGACAGCAATTCAGAATCAACTCACATACAAAATAACCCACCCACTGAGCAAGGAACTGTTGTTGATGTTGTCTCTGAGGTGAAACATTTAAATAAGGCAGCAATTGATGTTGACATGATACAACAAAGATATGACCATTCCAAAATAGTCTTCGTCAGAACAGCACCAATGAGCGCAAACATTCTTTAGACAAAACAAAAAATTACTATAAAATATACATGTTTCTAAAATGAAAGGGACCAAAAAAAAATATGACTTGTTCTTTACAAACTTCTGCCAACCAGGTCGGAATTAAAATTAATATACACGGTAAACTGTGAATACATCACTGCAGATAAGTGGTCATGAAGAGGTTTATATGCAAGTTAGTAAAGTAAGTAAAAGACTCTTTTACAGACCTTGCATTGGTTTTTATAAAATAGTACAAGTGCCTGTCATTGAGAAAGCAATGGCAAACTACTGAACATGAACTTGCCAAGAAATCACAAACAGCCAAAATTGCTGGGGTTGACTGCGATGTCCTGTAAAGGATATGCAACTAACTTGTATCCATTATAATCATGGAGCTTATAGTGCTAGACCCACATTTATATAGGCCAATCTGCACTCTGTGCGGGATACGGTCAGTATTACATTGGCCACTTTTACTTTCCCCAGACATTTCCTGGCAACCAGTTTAGACTGCGTCGACCTTGGAGTCCAGGTCATGTAAAAAAATTTTTTATCCACCAATGAGGATCCCACCAGGAGAGTGTATATGCCAGCTTGGTCTGTATTATTTACTGCACTGGGACAAACATGATAATTTTCACAATTTCAGGGAATTTTGTGGCCAATTTGTATTTAAAGATTAAAAGCTGGCAAGTTGCACTGACTTTCTTATAAATGCATTCCTTTATCTCCTGAACAGAAAATACTGTCGTCCGAAAACAAAGCTGAAGATGATGGTGTGAAGGTTAATACTCTGAATATGACTAAACACAACATGAACATATTTTAACAGTAAATGCACACAAATCTGGCAAAGTGTTCCAGTATGGCAAGGAAAGCTTGGTTTCTATTACCTGTAGACCAGTATAAGGGCAACAACAAATTAGTGGAGGAGTTTATGTAAACAATTAGGCAACAATGGAGAAAGTTTATACAAACATATTGCAAAGATATAGTTAAATGAGTGAGTCTCAGCGGCAAAATGGTTATGCTGCTTGCCTCACTCTCTGAAGACTGTGGGTTTGATTCCAGACAACGTCATCTGGTTCACGAGTGCAATTTTCTCAGAGACTTCAGGGGTCATCCCTCAAGTTACGGAGTTTGTGCTTTGTGCGGTGCTTTTATCAGGCTGGCCTGCAGAAAGAGACTGAGCCGCAATGGATAAAACCTGGCGCAATCAAGTTGATCATCTTGCCTTTTAAACCGTTTTTGTTAGTTAACATAACCAAACTGGCAACAGTGGAAAAGTTAACATAACCAAACTGGCAATAATGGAGAAGTTTACATAAACAAACTGGCAATAATGGAGAAGTTTGCATAAACAAACTGGCAATAATGGAGAAAAGTTCACATAAACAAACTGGCAATGAAGGAGGTGTTTACATAAACAAACTGGCAATGAAGGTGTTTACATGAACAAACTGGCAATGCAGGAGTTTACATAAACAAACTGTCAACAACAGAGGAGTTTACTGAAACAAGCCAGCAACAGCAGAGTTAAATTAGTGACATTTCTGATCAGAATGAAACTGTTCTTCTTTCGTCTTCTATCCTACAACCCTAACTATCAGGGTGCCACTGTTCATCACTCAATGTTCTTCTTTATACTCTTTCTTCAGCCACAGGTGTAGGCGACTTTGCAGCATAGGTCATTTGTGGCCTTCTACCCACTACCACTTCATTGTGGTTGTGCCCGTATCATACTGTTTAAGTTCCAGTGCCTTAAGATGGATTTCAATGCATGAAAAGCCGATGCCTTGTTGCCGTCTACCCACTACCACATCAGCCATGTTTTTTCAGGTCTGGCAAATCTGGAGGTGACCCACAGTTCATATTATTGTCTGACTAAGTAACACTTGCAGTGTTTCTTTTCTTTTTTTCCCCTTTGTCATAATCAAATTGCACTCATTAATGGAAAGATGTCAATTTGCTGCCTGATTGCCATTACATTATGCATATTTTATCATTAAGAGCTGTTTTGCCGTAGTATAATATTTTCTGAATTCATGTTTAGGGATCAAAATAAAAACATGACAAACTTCACAACCAAGCTTAATATCAAAACATGTTGAAGACCAAGGGCACAAAATGTGTTTTGCAATAATATGTTACATATAAGAAAACACATGGCACATTCAATTTCATATTTTGACAAAGACTTGACAGACTTTCCAATGTAGGTAGGTTACTTCCAGTTGAAAATGATGCATTTTTTAGTACTCACATACAATATGCATCCAAGGTTTAGCAAACAAAATGAGTAAACATGATCATACACAAGATGTTATGGTACCTATAAACATATAATGTGTTATTGGCTATTCTTCATGCATATCTACCGACATATAGTATGTGATTGGCTATTCTTCACGCGTACTTATCAACATGTCATATGTGATTGGCTATTCTTCACATGTACTTATCAACATGTCATATGTGATTGGCTATTCTTCACGTGTACTTATCAACATGTCATACGTGATTCGCTATTCTTCTCGCGTCCCTACCAATGTATCATGTGTGATTATATACTACTATGTTTAGTCAGAGAATTTAACAGATATCTGACAACCTATTCATTTGTTACAAGCTCTTGAAAAATACCACACTTATTATTACTATTATTTTATTTTTGCAATCAATCAATTTGAACTCGAGCAATAGTCCACATATGTGCTACCACAACTGATCCAAAGCAATGACCCAAAATCTGCTCACAATAAAGAGCTTGTAAAGAGGTGCTCTCTGAGCGTGTACAATAAGGGTTACACTAGCCTGGCAGCCTGGGGGTCCTGTGTTCAAATCCTGCCTAAGGGAGAGATTTAAAATAACCTTGACCTAGACTTCCAAGTTGACGCAGCCTCAAATTAGCACCAGGAAGTGTTCTGGCAAGTGAAGATGTCCGGCGGGGTACTGACGACAACACTCACCAAGTGCTGATCGGTCTTTACAAATATGGGATGAACACCATATACCCTACATGTCTCGAGGTATTAAGTGAGTACTGTACTTACTAGGGTTAAGCGTTGTATGATAGCTTATAATCACCTCAAGGTGATCAACAGCACACAACAATTTCTCTTGCCCTCGGTGAGACTAAAACTGTCTGCCAACATCCGTAGTGCTACATGTTTTGAACATAATCTGTTCCTTCACATCCGCTAAGCAATGCCAGCATCCTAGTGCTACCTGCCTTCATGCTTTGAACATAATCTGTTCTTTCACATCCGCCAAGCAATGTAGAGCTCTCTTTATGATACGATCATAGAATTATTCCAGATAACCATTAGCCAAACTGGCTCATAGAAATATTGAACAATATCTGGCCAGATGCAAGTATGCAACTCCAGATCAAATATAAACACGCTTTAATTAAAAACCATTGCTTCTTGTTCCTTTTTTTTTGTTCGCTTGAAATTTATTGTCTATTTCTGCAATGTTGTCTCTTGTACAGACTTCACTGTCTTTATTAGCTCATTCAATGGCCCACAGAGTTGATTGTAAAACAATTGCTACTGTGTTTCCCGAAAATAAGACTGGGTCTTATATTAATTTTAGCTTTAAAAAAAAACACTAGGGCTTATTTTTGGGGGATGTCTTTTTTTTCTCAGATACAAAAATCTACATTTATTCATGTACAAAATTCTATATTTATTCAAATACAGTCATGTCATCTTCTTCTAGAACATCGTCATAACTCTCCAAATCTCAAATTCCGGCCTGAATTTCTTGCCCATTGGTCCCAGTCTCTCATGTCCAGCAATAAAGCTTTCCTTAAATAAGCATTTCTTGTCCATGTAGCCTGCTCGTAGTGCATTGATAACTTTATTTCACACGAGTGATGTATTGAATTATGAACCACATCTTTTCATTATCAAGTGCGCACCAGTGGCGTCTGTACTCCGACTGGCCATTCAGCAACAAGTCTCTCATTCTAGCTGATGATCTTAACTAGGGCTTATTTTAGGGGTAGGTCTTATATTAAAAGCATCCTGAAAAATCATACTAGGGCTAATTATAGGGGTAGGTCTTATTATTGGGGAAACACAGCATTTTCAAGCCAGAGAATGCCAACCTGAAACAAACAAAATAAATGCAAATACCACAATATGTGTCCACTAAACAGGAACATCATAGCATACAATCACAAACAGGAATGTTGTAAATACTAGTTTAAAATGTTCTCATAAATAACTAAAAAATTTTCAACTGGCAAAAGGACCATAAAAGTGGGTCAGAAATAACATGTAAAATGCACGCAATATGTCAGAAATAAATGTCCCCATGTTATGTCATATGTTATATGGGGAGGAAAAATGGAGCAGTACTAAATGTCTAGAGCAGGGGTTGGCAACCTCTATGTAGCATTGTTATTAAGTAATTTTGGAAAGTCACTCCGCCTGGCCACCTATTTCCACAATGGTCTAATTCATATTTGTTTATCCAAATGTCTTGAGATGAGTGTGCCAAGTGTGTGCTGCTTCTTTATCATGTTAAAAGTGTTCTATGTGCCATGCTTGGTACGTATGCCATAAGGTTGCTGACATCTGGTCTAGAGTCACAGGGTTGCCGACAGGTCAAACTGTCCACCTGACACATCATGGGATGTTTGTTGGACCCTGAGTAAGGCTCGGGATCTTTAAAAAATGTCAGGCCTATACACCATGAAGAGACTCTCTGGGCAATCAGAGTTTATTTCTTGACCTGGGAGGAGGGGAGGGGGGAGGAGGAAGAGAGAACCCGCTCAGCACAGACCAGCAATCGTAAGGCTTACATCATGAAAACATACAAACAAGCCAATCACCTGGGAATCATTTGTATATGTATAAACACATATTGTATGTGAAGATTACTTGATACTCGCATACATTTTTGCGGTCCTTGGTGTTGTGGATCAATTCTACTGTAACAATTGTCTGTATGTGTGTTTTTTTCCATTTGTCGAACTCCTTAGTCATATTTGGTGATTTTAATTTTGACTCCTGATTCAAGAAGATTTCGAACTCAGGACTATCGGACCAGCAGGTGAATACACCAGACCACTACGCAACCACATCACCATATGCATCTAATGGCATATAGAATATGTGACAGTGCTATTGTGACCACTATCAATCAAATGAGTGACATACAGGATGTGGGGAATTTTGATGTGTGTGTTTATCACACAGTGACATGCTCAGTATGAGATAAACAGTTTCTGCATATCTATCTGACACATATTACGTACAGATGGTAACATAATGTATGCGAGTATCAGTTAGCAAAGACACAAACTTACTGCAAATCTATCACACACATTTAACATTTAAAATGAGCAAACTCACCCACAAAATAATGTTAGCATGTGTGATACTGGAGTAAGCACATCAGCATCCTCAATGGTGCGATGGAGTTTTTGCGCTGCAATAAATTTCCTCCTCATGTGATCTTCAGTAGGAGACTGGAGCATGTAAGGAGGTGTTTACTTGCAAGGAAAGTGAATGTTCATAAACCAAACGACCACAAATGCTTAAGTCAGTCACATTTCTTGTACAGGACATCACAATCAACCCCAGCATTTGTTGGCTGTTGGTGATTTCAAAGGCAGTGTTTAGTTCAGTAGTTTGCCATTGCTTTCTGAATGGCCAGCACCTCATACCATCAAAATCAACACACAGCAGTCTTATTTCCAAATCACTCGTGGCTGATTAAAAAAAAAAAATGTTGTTGCGCTTGCTTGCTTTAACTCAAGCATAGTCCATACATGCTACTCCCAGTAGAACTGGGCTGATTTTTGTGTGTGGATTAGCTTTCCCTATTACCAGTACCCCGCGCCTTCAGGCGAACCCACCCTGACTTCAGAGGTTCTTGTACTTTACGTGCCCAAGTCAAGGATGAGAAGTTAACATTTAGTCCAACTGTCCGATGTAGGGGTTGAACCCCTTACCCTGGCATCAGCACACCAGATGTTTAACAATGCACATTCAATCCATTTGGCCCTGCTGACCGCAGGCTGATTTCAAACCCTGTGCCCAGTACGTAGGGGAATTGTGAAACAGTCTCACTATCCCCAAAGCCACTGCCCCAGCTATGACATACGTAGGACAACATACTGCTGTATGTGTGCACTTATCTGATACTGATTTGGTTTGCAAAGGATGACTTTCACTGCACACAGATATCTCAGTCTGTGCTGCAGACTCCTCCCAGAGGTCACACAAGGAGAATCTCAGCTCACTGCACAAACCCCATAGAGAATAAAACAGTGGGTATAACAGAATCACACCTGCTATCACATTTTTTTGTGGGTAGCTGTTATAATTTTGAAATTGTGTCTTCATAGCAGTCTTTCATTTCTACTGCTGAAAATTTTTTAACTTGTGCAATAGGAAAATAGGCCCTCTCAGTTTTTTATCCTTGTCTGTGAAGGATAGACATCCAATACACTATCCCATGGTCAGGGGGATTATACAATTCTTTTTCTTGTTGTTGTAAAAATCCAAACAGTCAATGGTGTGACAAAAACCTGGCCTGCTTGAGCCAGAGGTGGACACCATAACCATGATCTAGTCCACCTCAATCTGATACTGACAGGTATAGAATACCTGTGTGGGCTGTTGGTTTGTCGAGACTCCCGTCTGTTCCACTTTTCACATGCGGCTGTGAGGAGCATTTTGTATGATATTTACTGGCATAGGAACGGAGCATAATGGGGTGAGCCTTTGCCGTGAATACGGAACCATGACTAATTAACTATCTGATACTGACATCAAGAGAGAGTCTCTGGATGGTGGTCCTTTGTTCTGGTGCACTTTCCACTCGACCACAGAGAGCCTTCATATCATCAGCCTTATTGTAATATTTCTTGCCGTTCAAAGGTGCCGCACCAGCCAGTCCATCAGCCTATTCATTTCCTCACACACTGGCCTGCCCTGGGCAGAAAATCCATATGCTCTCAACTTTCATCTTTTTGAGCGATGCAAGCCACTCCATGTCTATTACATATTTAGGACAACATATTGTAATATGTGTGTACTATATGCATTGACAGCCGGTCTCCCTGGTCTAGGGGTTACACAACTTTCTCCGTAACTCTCGTAATGTGACATGCGCGAGAATTGGTAGCGGTTCTCTCAGCGTCGGTAACTTATGGGGTATGTGAGCTGGCCGCTCAGAAAGCAATGGCAAACTACTGAGCATAATCTTGCCAAGAAATCAACAATCAGCTGAAAGATGCTGATGTTGACAGCGATGTCCTGTGAAGGATATGCTGGGGGGGGGGGGGGGGGGGAAATATATGCATTGACATCAAGTGAATGTATAAAGAATTGACATATATTCTTTGTATTTATCACATACAATGATGGCATAAAGTATGTAAGTATCATTTAGCATGGACATAAACAATTTGTGTATCTATTGTAAGTATAATTTAGCATGGATATAAACAATTTGTGTATCTTTTGTAAGTATCATTTAGCATAATATAAACAATTTGTGTATCTATTGTAAGTATTATTTAGCATGGATATAAACAATTTGTGTATCTATTGTAAGTATCATTTAGCATGGATATAATAAATTTGTGTATCTATTGTAAGTATCATTTAGCATGGATATAAACAATTTGTGTATCTATTGTAAGTATCATTTAGCATGGATATAAACAATTTGTGTATCTATTGTAAGTATCGTTTAGCATGGATATAAACGATTTGTGTATTTATTGTAAGTATCATTTAGCATGGATATAAACAATTTGTGTATCTATTGTAAGTATCGTTTAGCATGGATATAAACAATTTGTGTATCTATTGTAAGTATCGTTTAGCATGGATATAATAAATTTGTGTATCTATTGTAAGTATCATTTAGCATGGATATAAACAATTTGTGTATCTATTGTAAGTATCATTTAGCATGGATATAAACAATTTGGGTATCTATTGCTTACACAGAACATATTAAAGAACGTATCATTCAGTACAGACATACTTTTGTTTTTTTTCATTTGCTGGCTTTAAACTCAAGCATAGTCCACACATGTGATAGTACTCCTACTAGTAGGTGCTACTACAACTGAGGACACTGGACTGATTTTTGCATGAGAGTTAGCTTTCCCAATAACCAGTGTCTCCCGCCATCAGGCGAACCCTTTTATTGACGTCAGATTTACTTGTAATTGACGTCTCCAAGTTAAGGATGAGAAGTAAACATTTAAGTCCAACTGACCGGTGTGTGGAATGGACCCACAGCTCTGTGGCCACCAGAGAAAGTTTAAGCACGAGCACATCTCACCACCTGCCATGAGCAGACATACATTATTTGTGTATCTATCACATACTGACAGATGGTAACATACAGAATATGGGGCGCCATGTTCTGTGTATATCATACTGACAGATGGTGGTGTACAGGATATGGGGCGCCATGTTCTGTGTATATCATACTGACAGATGGTGACGTACAGGATATGGAGGTTATGTTCTGTGTATTATCTTTCACATAAACAGATAACAGTTATTTTGCATCTAGTCATTCGTTGTGAAATAAACCACCAAAAAATTAACCACGCAGCAGATTTAAATTTTCTGTGAATCTGTCAAATACGTATGGTTACATATGGAATGCAACAAATGAAATCATTAACATCAAGTGAACTAATTACACAACAGACATACACTTTTTGTGCATTTATCACACAATATAACATAACATATATGTCATTCTGATGTTGACAGCAACATCATAACATAACATATACATCATTCTGATGTTGACAGCAACATCATACATAACCTTATACATCATTCTGATGTTGACAGCAACATCATACATAACATATATGTCATTCTGATGTTGACAGCAACATTACAACATAACATATACGTCATTCTGATGTTGACAGCAACATTAAGAAAGAACAACTATGGATATAAACTGTCCTCAATTTTTCACAGCATCATGTGCCTTTTTGCAAAGTGATATAGATATTCATGTCTCTCCACAGATTTCAATCCTTGGTGTTCCACATCAATTCTATTGATGATAATCCATCACGTATACGAGGGAGCTTCAAATTAAAACCTTAAAAGTGTGATAGAAATTACAATAACTATGCCATTGTCTTGTAACCGGTCGATATTATTGTTAAGGATGTCAAGAGTGTAAAGCATGTGACATCACAGTGCAGACAAACACAGTGACGTCATAAGGACAGTTTAAAGATGGCCATCCCCATTTTTAGATGCACCAAAGAGGAGGAGAATTCAGTTATCCGTTGTTTGATCAGTGAAGGGATGAAACCTACAGAAATTCACCAGCAAATGAAGGTCCAGTATGGTGATGTATGCCTGTCAGTTCAGCAAGTGTATGAGTGGAGTAAGAAGCTTCAAAACTGCGTGACTTCTGTGACAGACTGTTCACGACCAGGTCAGGCACACTGGGTAGTCACCCAGAGTGGTTACACACGTGACCAAGAAAATATTTTTCCACAGGAATCTAAGCACTTTATCAGTGCTAGGAACTTGCATCTACTTACTGAGGCACTCAGGTGTGAAGGATAATGAGTGAGCCGATCAGCTGGAAAACATGGTGATGATCGAAGTGGGAACAGCAATGGATGGGTTAGACATCATCAGCGCTATAAGAGATGCTGGATGAACAGATGACTTTAATGAAACCTAGGAATCTGCTTCCTTGCCCAGAGTGAGGGGGTGGGAGTGATAAGTTCTCAGAGGATTTGCCAGACGGACACATAATCAGATTGCAGCTGGTACTAATCATTAGTACTGGGGTTCTTCACTGATTGTTGAAAATGAGAGCACATATGGCAATGTCCTGTGTGCCGTGATTTCGGTTCTTGATTTAACTCAAGAACATTGCAAACATTTTAGCAGAAGTCATCGGTTTAAAAAATAGGACTAAACCAGAATAAAATGACAACATAAATGAAACAAAACAATCCAATATCAATCATCCTTAAATGTTGGGATAATAATGTGAGTACAACTAATCTAATAAATACCAACCGTGTGTAACATTTCATAAATGCAACATCAAAGTTCACAACTCTCTCCACAACAATTCAATTTATGCAACACAAGTGTATAAGTGAATCTTTACATACCAAGTGTAGATGTGCTGAGAAGAAAACTATCCAAAAATGTTGCCAGGTAACAAAAGGTGAAGCCAATTATTTTTGTGAAACATGAAATAACAAACAAATTTAATTTTTTTATTTGTAGTCTACCACACGCCACTTGATGTAGCTTGTAATTTGAGCTGAAAAATACCAGCAGCTGTATGAAATGTTATAAAATATAACTAGAAATAACTATACACCTGGACACACTTTGTCAAAGCCCATCTGGCACAAATTGTAACGAATCCTAACTGAGAATACACATTTTGAAATCTTATTTTATTAAACTTAATTTTCAGACAATGTAACTTGATCTTGACGTCAAATCAGCATTCCCTTCCACGTGGAATGTAGGGCGACAACAGTTACCATATTTCAACTTACAGACATGACAATCCTACATTATTACACTGATTAATGTTCACTTCCTTACACAACTTATTCCCTTCAACATTATTACGCTGATTAATGTCCACTTCCTTAGCTTATTCCCTTCTACATTATTACACTTATTAATGTCCACTTCATTAACTTATTCCCTTCTACATTATTACACTGATTAATGTTCACTTTCTTATTCAACGTATTCCCTTCTACATTATTACACTGATTAATGTTCACTTCCTTATTCAACTTATTCCTTTCTACATTATTTCACTGATTAATGTCCACTTCGTTAACTTATTCCCTTCTACATTATTACACTGATTAATGTTCACCTACTTAACTTATTTCCTTCGCCATTATTACACTGATTAATGTTCACTTTCTTATTCAACCTTTTCTCTTAATCAACTTTTTCTCGTCTACATTATTACACTGATTAATGTTCACCTACTTAACTTATTCCCTTCTACCTTATTACACTGATTAATGTTTACTTTCTTATTCAACTTTTTCCCTTCGACATTAATACACTGATTGATATTAACATTTGGCAGCAGACTGCCTTGCATTAGTTTTTATCAATGGTATAAGTGCTGGCCATTCAGAAAGCAATGGCAAACTACTGAATGTAAACTTGCCAAGAGATCACAAACGGCCCAAAAATGCTGGGGTTGACTGCGACGTCCTGTAAAGGATATGCAACTAACTTTTTTTTTCTTCCTTATTTAACTTATTCCCATTTCTACTTCTTCCATCTCACAATGGATCTCCCAATGGACCCTCCAATGGATCCGATGGAGAGTAGTCCCTCAACCAACTCACACCCAGCCCTGCGTAGACTTGTTCATGATTGACTGGATTGTCCAGCTAAAGTTCTCTATGGATTGAGGCAGCCAGTCCCATTCCAACCCAGCTTAGTTGCTTCTTAGGACATGTATGGTGGGTTAGAGTTATTATTCTTCGCTTAATGTATGGGCCATCGTCTCATCTTGTTGCTCTTGTACCTTGTGGTGTCGAGGTGAGGCATAAACAGCGGCAGAGTGCCCGTCCATTGTCTCATCCTGTTCTTCTTGTACCTTGCAGTGTCGAGGTAAAGCATAAACAGTGGGAAAGTGAAGTGTATGGGCTTCATATATCGAGATTACCATGGACTCTTGTTACTCCCTGTGTCCATCGTTTACATGGTCGGCCACTTCTTCTGGTTCCATTTGGTGG
Organism: Cepaea hortensis; assembly: GCA_963921405.1. Classification (NCBI taxonomy): domain Eukaryota; kingdom Metazoa; phylum Mollusca; class Gastropoda; order Stylommatophora; family Helicidae; genus Cepaea; species Cepaea hortensis. The sequence goes on from OY992876.1 coordinate 425,537,499, forward strand.
GTAACACTTTAAAAAAAAATGTAACACAAAGAATATTCCTTTCTCTCTATGTCTCATTCCCAGATTTTGCTTTCTAGTTAAAATGTTGTAAAGCTTTATTATACCTTTTGGGCAGTTTAAAAAGTTAAAATTAGCTGCATGTCCTTTACAGGACATCACAATCAACCCCAGTAATGTTTGGCTGTTTGTGATTTACTGGGCAAGTTTACATTCAGTAGTTTGCCATCGCTTTCTGAACAACTGACGCTCATACCATTGTATGAAACTAGCTCAAGGCCGTCTGTTTCCAAATCATCTGCAGCTGTGTTCTGAACGCGGTATGCGGGATTGCAAATCACATTTGTAACCCCATTGCCTGAGCGATGGCTTAAAGCTTGAATATAGTTCTGGACAGTTTAAATGAGTTTTAAATATTCATATTGCACAACTTAAAGTTAAAGACTTGGTTACAAAAATATTTATGTAAAGTACGACGTTACTTCTGCAGTTACAATGAAACAAGTATAAATATTTCTAAAGCTGAATTAAATAAAAATAAAAGCAGTTGAAATCTACAAATCACCAATAAATACCTGGCCATTGGGGCTGCAGACGTGGGGGAAAGGGAGGGATTTTATTGCATACACCCCTTTCACCCAGGGTAAAAATGTTGTATTTCCTTTGTAGGGTGTTGCGTTCAACCCCAGGTTGATTTCCTAGGCAATTTTGCATTCAGTACTTTGCCACTGCTTTATGAATGAGAAATCAACATTTAAGTGCAACTTAATGTCGATGTAGGGGTTGAATGCCCCATATCCACATTAGCGCACTGGAAGTTTAAGAGCGAGCACGCTAATCCTTTAGGCTACATAGATATCCATTCTGTGTAAAGTAAGGTATTAAATTACCCCACAGCAGAATTTAACATCAAGAATTCTAACCCCCAGATGTTAGCATCAAAATGTTTTTATCCACAGAATTTTACATTAAAGCTTTTATGTCTAGAGCTGTACACTAAACATATTTATTGCACTGGAATTTTATGTGAAATTTGTATGCATAGATTAATCAACAAATGTTTACACTCAGAATGTACATCAAAGTGTTTGTATACTACAAATTGAACTGTACAACTTATGTTCAGAATTTTATGTATGGGAGAAAAAATTCACTTGAACATATGTATGTTTCCATATATGTATATATATTAAGAGTTCTCATAATAGACTATTTATAATTTCAAAGCAACAATTTTATCTCATCTTGTTCCTCACATACCTTGCGGTGTCGAGGTGAAGTGTAAACAGTGGGAGAGTGCCCACTTATGAGCTTCATGTATCAATATTCCCATGGCCTCTGCTATTCCCTGCGTCCATCATTTAAGTGGTCGGCCTCTTCCTCTGCTTCCATCTGGTCTGTACATCATTGCTTGTTGTGGTATACTGTTAGTTGGTAACCTACTTGCATGGCCAAAGCATTTGACTTGCTGCCTTCTAATAAAATCTAGTGCAGCTATAACCCCCACTTTAGTCCTGATCTCTTCTTGATACATTGGATACTCTTCTCAGGAATCTCATTTCTGTTGTTGTGATTTTTCTTTTCTCTTTTTTCTGTCACTATCCAGGTTTGGCATTGGTAACATAGAGTTGGTAAAAAGATTGTGCTGTAAAGTGCTTTCTTAGTGACAACTGCTACATGTTTGTTCTTTAGTACTGGTGTCATTTATTCAATGAGTTGGTTTGCCTTATTGCAACTATTTTCAATCTCATCTTCTGATTCGCCATTTAATGATATTATACTTCCTAGGTACTTGAAGCTCTTTACTTGTTTCAGGGGGTGTTCATTTAGGTGAAACGTTGTTGTTTTTCCTTCTTTAATTAAAGTCATTACCTCTGTTTTACTTGTGCTATTTTCATGTTATGTTCCCTATACATTTCATTTTGGCTATTAATGTGGTCTTGTATTTTAGCTTCTGATTTTCCTATTAGTGCTTGATCATCTGCAAGTAGGAGTTCTTTAATGGTGTAATTTGCCGACTTTTCTTCTTCTATGTTTTATTCCACTAAATTTTACACCAAAATATCTTTATATCATCCTCATCATCATATGCCCTGAATTAGCACAGGCACCTCCAACAATCTCGGGCCTTGGTGTTCTGTTGATGGCATTCCTCCACGCCACCATCTCCGTCTACCCAGTATTGTCTGTCTGCCTGCCTTTGTCGCTTCTACCACTTATTCTTGCCTCTTCTATGACTGATCCTTGCCTCTTCTATGACTGATCCTTCCCTCTTCTATGTCTGATCCTTGCCTCTTCTATATCCGATCCTTGTCTCTTTCTACGACAGATCCTTGCCTCTTCTATATCCGATCCTTGTCTCTTTCTACGACAGATCCTTGCCTCTTCTACGACTGATCGTTGCTATGACTGATCCTTGCCTCTTCTATGACTGATCGTTGCTATGACTGATCCTTGTCTCTTCTATGACTGATCCTTGCCTCTTCTATGATTGATCCTTGCTATGACTGATCATTGCCTCTTCTATGACTGATCCTTGCTATGACTGATCATTGCCTCTTCTACGACTGATCCTTGCTATGACTGATCCTTGCCTCCTCTATGATTGATCCTTGCCTCTTCTATATCTGATCCTTGCTTCTTCTATGACTGATCGTAGCTATGACTGATCCTTGTCTCTTCTATGACTGATCCTTGCCTCTTCTATGATTGATCCTTGCTATGACTGATCATTGCCTCTTCTATGACTGATCATTGCCTCTTCTACAACTGACCCTTGCTATGACTGATCCTTGCCTCTTCTACAACTGATCCTGGCCTCTTCTACAACTGATCCTGGCCTCTTCTACAACTGAACCTTACCTCTTCTACAACTGAACCTTACCTCTTCTACAACTGATCCTGGCCTCTTCTACAACTGATCCTGGCCTCTTCTACAACTGATCCTGGCCTCTTCTACAACTGATCCTGACCTCTTCTACAACTGATCCTGGCCTCTTCTACAACTGATCCTGGCCTCTTCTACAACTGATCCTGGCCTCTTCTACAACTGATCCTGGCCTCTTCTACAACTGATCCTGGCCTCTTCTACAACTGATTCTGGCCTCTTCTACAACTGATCCTGGCCTCTTCTACAGCTGATCCTGGCCTCTTCTACAACTGATCCTGGCCTCTTCTACAACTGAACCTTGCCTCTTCTACAACTGATCCTGGCCTCTTCTACAACTGAACCTTGCCTCTTCTACAACTGATCCTGGCCTCTTCTACAACTGATCCTGGCCTCTTCTATGACTGATCCTTGCCTCTTCTACAACTGATCCTGGCCTCTTCTGCAACTGATCCTGGCCTCTTCTACAACTGATCCTGGCCTCTTCTACAACTGATCCTGGCCTCTTCTACAACTGATCCTGGCCTCTTCTACAACTGAACCTTACCTCTTCTACAACTGATCCTGGCCTCTTCTACAACTGATCCTGGTCTCTTCTACAACTGATCCTGGCCTCTTCTACAACTGATCCTGGCCTCTTCTACAACTGATCCTGGCCTCTTCTACAACTGATCCTGGCCTCTTCTACAACTGATCCTGCCCTCTTCTACAACTGATCCTGGCCTTTTCTACAACTGATCCTGGTCTCTTCTACAACTGATCCTGGCCTCTTCTACAACTGATCCTGGCCTCTTCTACAACTGATCCTGGCCTCTTCTATGACTGATCCTTGCCTCTTCTACAACTGATCCTGGCCTCTTCTACAACTGAACCTTACCTCTTCTATGACTGATCCTGGCCTCTTCTATAACTGAACCTTACCTCTTCTATGACTGATCCTTGCCTCTTCTACGACTGATCTTCTCAGTAGACACACTGTTTCCCAGCATCTCTTTGATCATCACATGACCAAAGAATGCTGTTTGTCTTATTTCTTATATAATGTTCTACTTTCTTTAGCCTCCTCCAGGCAATCATTGTTAGTTACTCTGGCAGTCTAAGATATCCTCAACATTGCTTTCAGGAACCAAATCCATGTTGCCAACAATCTCTTCCTAATTTGTTCAATCATACTCCATTATTCACTTCTATAAAGCAAAACAGGTTGTATATAACATTTCTGTACTCTGCCAACAATCTCTTCCTAATTTGTTCAATCATACTCCATTATTCACTTCTATAAAGCAAAACAGGTTGTATATAACATTTCTGTACTCTGCCAACAATCTCTTCCTAATTTGTTCAATCATATTCCATTATTCACTTCTATAAAGCAAAACAGGTTGTATATAACATTTCTGTACTCTCTTGCTGACATTCAATGACAGCAACTTATTGCATAAAATACTATTCATTTCCCAAAGTGCAGTTTTGCTTGACCTATTCTGCACTTAACTTTTGTCACGCATCTTCCACCTGATGCCCCTTACGATTGCCCCTTTGTGACCATTTTTAGAACAAATTAAAATCAAACCTTGTTTAAATATTGAAATCTGACATCAACATGCCTTTACATAAATATATAATGATTTGCACAGCATACAAAGTTCGTGCTCTGTGCTTAATTTCCTGCAGGCTGTTCAGTGGATAAGACTGAGCTATACGGGGCAAAACATGGTGCAATGAAGTCAGTTGTCCTACCTTTAAACCCTTTACACAATGTTTTAATCCACATTCATATAAACACTGCAATTTACATGAATAATTATTTGCCTCTTTTATCTCTTGCCGGTAAACAAACCCCTATACCCTGCATTTACATTATTATATTTTAGCTTTCTTTATATATAAATGCAACTTTAATAAACTATATCCCAATTATATTTTAGCTCTCTACTTTAGACATATAAATGCTACTTTAATCAACTGTATCCCAATTATATTTTAGCTCTCTACATTCAGTAGAGATTTGTTCGCAGCAGACGAGCAAATCTCCGGCGGGCCTATTCTCGCTGGTCGCGAGATCCGCACAGTGGAAGTATGGGAGATTTGCTTGCAAATAGACAGGCTATATCTCCTGCGGTAGCTATGGCGGACCTACTCCCGCTGGTCGCGGGGACCGCTATAAGTCAGGTGGGGAGTCTGACGATAGTGCACGCTTAACACAGGTCCGGACACTTGTGATTGACAGATGTGCGCGCCCTCATGGTCCGGGCTCGTACAAGGCCCTCACCTGTGGGACATGGCTGAACGTCTCTAAGCCGGGTCCCTTGGGTGTCAGGGTCTGGCCATAACTCGCCACCGGCTCGTGGTGGTGAGGTCTCGGTGGATTGACGCTGAGCCGCCAGCGTCTGCAGCCTACCTTGTGCCAGACGTATTGGTTACCCATTCCTCTGGAATACACAAGACTAGGCCGAGGGAGGGGTCATGTCGTTTGGGCATCACATGATCTCTGAAGCTCTGCCCAGACATTGTGATGGAATATTGGCCACATTCCACTCACATACTTTAGTCTGTCAAGACTGCAAGGTGTCTACTTACTCTAGACATATAAATTCTACTTTAATAAACTATATCTCAGATATATTTTAGCTCCCTACTATAGCCATATAAATTCTATTTTAATAAACTATATCACAATTATATTTTGGCTCTCACTCTAGACATATAAATGCTACTTTAATCAACTATATCCCAATTATATTTCAGCTCTCTAGACATATAAATGCTATTTTAATAAACTGTATTCAAATTATATTTCAGCTCTATAGGTATATGAATGCAACTTTAACAAACTATATCCCAATTATATTTTAGCTCTCTATCCTAGACAAATAAATGCTACTTTAATAAACTATATCTCCATTATATTTCAACTCTCTTCTCTAGACATATAAATTTTATTGTAATAAACTATATCCCAGTTATATTTGAGCTCTCTAGACATATAAATGCAACTTTAATTACCTATGTCCTGTATAAATACTACTTTAACTCGTCTGTCCTGTATAAATACTACTTTAACTCTTCTGTCCTGTATAAATACTACTTTAACTATTCTGTCCTGTATAAATACTACTTTAACTCTTCTGTCCTGTATAAATACTACTTTAACCTACTCTTATATCTCAAGAATAATTTCACTCTCTGATCTAGACAGCTATTAAAAAGTTAGTTGCACACCCTTTACAAGATGTTTGCAGTCCTTTACAGGACATTTACAATCTACCCCACCATTTATTGATTGTTTGTTATTTACTAGGTAAATTTATTTTGCCATTGCTTTCTTCACGGACGACACCTCATACAACCAAAATCAACACAAAGAGGTCAGCTTCCAAAATGCCCACAGCTCATTTCAAACTCTCAACTTGGTATATCGGGGAATTGCAGAGCTGTGCTTTACTATTCCCCTAAGCCACAAACAGACAACTAGTACTTAAGACTAACTTTAAGTAGGGGGGCTGCGTGGTCTCGAGGTATGGTGTCCGCCTCGGGTGCTTGAGGTCCCGGGTTCAAGTCCCGGTGATGACCGGGAATTTTTCTCGTGGACTTCTAGTAATAAAATGTCCCCTGGTCTCTGGGTAGTGAGATCTGACGCCCTTGTGTATTGTTGCGCACGAAAAAATCCCTTGGCAGTTGGAAATCGAAAGAGTAGCCTAACGGCACTGCCCGGGCAAAATTTCGAGTTAAAAATCTACCCAAAGTATTTCAGGATCCTCGCCGGTGCTACGGAGTTCGTGCACTGAGCTGAGTTTCTCCAAACTCAGGTTTGAGTTAGGAGGAGAACGGAGCACTTATGGGTTGCACCCGTGTGCCGTGATGTTGATCCATCGACTAAACTAAACTAAACTAACTTTAAGTAGCAACTGTATAGGTTAAAAAAGAGTCAATACCAGTCTCCATTTCCATGTCCTTCTCCAATGTTGGAAAATATTAATTCTGTGAATTATACTAAACAAATTATTTTGTTTTAAAATGTCAACAGAAGATTAACAAAGTATGGCGCCAAGTTGTGTGTCTTCTGATATTACACAGTAACAAAGTTTAACTGTCAAACAATGCATGGATTTGTGTATTTTCTGTCCTCACACAGAAATAAGATTTTGCCAAACGGTGCATTGAATTTGCTATCATCTGAATTCACACAGAAATCCTGTCTTGCCAAATGGTGCAATGACTCTGCCATCATCTGATTTCACACACAAATGAGTCTTGCCAGACAATGAGCTGGTTTTTTTAAGTTATCTGACTTCCACAGAAATAGGTGTTGCCAAACAATCCATCGTGTATAGTGGTTAACTTCATAAAGAATGAAAACCATGTGAAAAATAACAACCTGTTGAAGTTTGTGATTTTCACTTCACACAGAAATAAAGTCAAGCCAAACAATTGGTTAAAACTTGTGATTTACTAACTTCACTCAGAGAAAGTCTTGTCAAACAATCACATTCTGTGTTTTGCTCACTTCACACAAAACAAACTTGTGCCAAATTCTATGTTTTGCTGACATCACACAAAACAAACTTGTGCCAAATTCTATGTTTTGCTGACTTCCCACAATACAAAGTTTTGCCAAATTCTATGTTTTGCTGACTTCCCACAAAACAAAGTCTTGCCAAACAATCGGTTACATTCTGTGCTTTGTTGACATCACACAAAACAAAGTCTTGCTAAACAATCGGTTAAATTCTGTGTTTTGCAGACTTCCCATGGAAACAAGGCCTGGCCAAACACTCTGACCTTGTTTTGTCAGAGCTACAACTGCCACTAACAGCCAGTCAACTAAATACCATGGCAACAATGGCTGGTCCCCAAGCTATGCCCATGGGGTGTCTCTATCGTAGCACTGGCAGGTTCTCAAACTCATATCCTGGCCTCCCCAAAGCTGCACAGTAAATATACACAAAGTGGTAACCTGTAAGAATAAAAGAGATCAACATGTTGATGGTAAAGTGTGTAATATTGTTGGTAAGGTGTGTAATGTTGTATGTAATGTGTGCAATATTGATGGTGAAATGTGTAATATTGAATGTAATGTGTGCAATAATGTTGGTAAGGTGTATAATGTTGTATGTAATGTGTGCAATATTGATAGTGAAATGTGTAATATTGTATGTAATGTGTGCAATATTGATGGGAAAGTGTGTAATGTTGTATTACTGATGGTAAAGTGTGTAATACTGATGGTAAAGTGTGTAATATTGTATGTAATGCGTGCAATATTGATGGTAAACTGTGTACCATTGTGTGTAATGTGTGCAATTTAAAAAAAAAAGTTAGATGCTTATCCTTTACAGGACGTTACAGTCAACACCAGCATTTTTTGCTGTTGTGATCTCTTGGCAAGTTTACATTCAGTAGTTTGCCATCACTTTCTGAATGACCGGCACCCTACCATTTTGTAAAAAAAAAAAAAACAACGCAACGCGGTCTGCTGCCAAATTGTACACAACTGTGTTTCGAATGTGGGTATGCAGGATCATGAACTGTGTCCTTAACCCTATCGCCATGGAGCCAGCAATGTGTACAATACTGCTGGTAAAGTGTGTAATATTGTATGTATTGTGTACACTACTCATAGTAAAGTGTGCAATATTGATGGTAAAGTGTGTAATATTGTATGTATTGTGTGAAATATTGATGTTAAAGTGTTTAATATTGATGGCAAGGTGTGTAATATTGTATGTATTGTGTGAAATATTGATGTTACAGTGTGTAATATTGATGGTAAGGTGTGTAATATTGTATGTAATGTGTGAAATATTGATGTTACAGTGTGTAATATTGATGGTATGGTGTGTAATATTGTATGTAATGTGTGAAATATTGATGGTAAAGTGTGTAATATTGATGGTATGGTGTGTAATATTGTATGTAATGTGTGAAATATTGATGGTAAAGTGTGTAATATTGATGGTATGGTGTGTAATATTGTATGTAATGTGTGAAATATTGATGGTAAAGTGTATAATGCTGATGGTAAGGTGTGTAATCTTGTATGTAATGTATATAATATTGATGGTAAAGTGTGTGCGTTTTTTGTGTGTGTATTCGTTCACTTTGCCATCAAGCGGAGCCCATCTATGTGCTACTACCTCTAGCAATTGCCACGACAGGGGAGTGCACTGGACTGATTTTTGCGTGTGGATTAGCATTCCTTGTTACCAGTGTCCCTTGCCATCAGGCGAATCAACTCTGACTTCTGAGGCATTTGTAATTTACGTTTCCGAAGTCAAGGACGAGAAGTCAACCTTTTAGTCCAACTGACCAGTAAGGCAAAGTGTGTAATTTTTATGTTAATGTGTGCAATATTGTTTTGATGGTTTAATGTTATGTTCACAGCCATGAGCGATTTGGCTGCAGGCCGTTTTACGTTGGTTTTTTATGAAATGGTATGGGTACCAGTCGTTCAGAAAGCAATGATGGCAAACTACTGAATGTAAACTTGCCAAGAAATCACGAACCAAAAAATGCTGGGGTTGAGTGCTACGCTACGTTCTGTAAAGGATACGCAACTAACTTTTTAAGTGTTATGTTAATGGTAAGTCAGTTGCATATTCTTTAAGGGACGTCGTAGTCAACCCTAGCATTTTTTGGCTGATTGTGATTTCTTGGCAAGTGTACATTTAGTAGTTTGCCATTGCTTTCTAAATGACCGGCTCCCATACCATTTTATAAAAAAACCAACGCAAGATGGCCTGCTGCCGAATCACCCGCAGCTGTGTTTCTAATGCAGTATGCGGGATTACAAACTGCGTCCGCAACCCCTTTGCCATGAAGCCGGCTATATAAATAACGGCAGCTACAATTGATTGCCGAGGCCCCTGAGAAAATACATTGCGATCTCCTCGGGAGGTCATGCCCCACAAGTTGAGAACCGCTGTTCTATTGACTATACACTGCACTCCCATACATGCTCCGTCCCCTCGTTCAACAGCCAGCAAAGAGTCACACTACTAATCGTCCCCACCGCTATCTGATTGAAAGTTCTCCTGGTCTTAACTCTCAGTTTTGAGATTCCACCAGAACCCCTGCCAATCTCCCGCAATCTCATCCTTTCCACATACATGTTCTCAATCTGTTCCCCTACCTTCTCAACCTGGTCCCACAGGCGCATAACCACCTCCCCCTTGTCCATAAGTAATCTACCACCCAGAAGTGCATTCCCTGCTAGCCTATCAGCCGATTCATTCCCCCATACTCCTGCATGGCAAGGCACAAAAATCCATACAATTCTCACAATCTGTGACCTCTAAAGTGAGGTAAGCCAGTCCACATGAAACATTTCTGTCTCCACCTTACTAAACATACTCTGTGAGTCCGTGATGAAGACAATGTATTACTTACCCCCAGGTATGATACATAGTAGACCAAGGATTCCAAAGATCAGACAATGGTACCCTGTAACGCAAGAATTAAACACTTATCAGACCAGTGCATGATAACAGCTTTTGTCATATCCCATCATCATCATCAACCAATGCCTTGCCGGCTGGCGCTGGCGATCATGCCTCTCCACAAATTATGATCCCTGATGTCATGGATCAATTCGTGTGTTGACTCCCTTCCGTGCCATGACACAAGGCTGTCAAGAATTTTCTCCCGTTGTCTTCCCTGATCTCTGTTTCCGCAAATCTTTCCAGTTGTTATATCCCATAATCATGGTTAAAACTGGTATTTTCCAGTCCACAGAAAGTAAACAGTTGAGCAACTGTTAAATAAATAAATAAATAAATATATATATATACACACAGTGGAGTCTGGATAAGTAGAAGTCACAAGGGCCGAAGGAATTTGTTCTACTTATCAGAAATTCTACTTATCCAGACTGCACACATATTTACACTAATTTACATTAATACCATGCATTAGCATTGAGTAAAATGATTGTACCACTTAGGAAACACAGTTAGTGAACAAATAAATAGCAATACAAAATCAGAAATGTTGAAATGTTTAATTTTGAAAATTTCCAAATTAATTAAAGAAAAAGTCTGTAATTTTGCTTTGCTTCTCGACTTGTGAAAAATGTCTTCCCATGGCCTGTTTAAAGGCACAAAATGGTGAGACTGTGAGACTGCATCATCTGAACATCCAGTCTGCATCATGTAAATCCATGCCAAAATATATGACTGTGATACAGGTTGTGCTTGCAGCCCAGTCATCCTCATCCGCAGAATTATATTTAGCTAAAGCAAGTCTGAGCACGTCTTCTATCCATGAGTGAGTCGTTGCTTCGTCGACTGTTTCTCTCCACACACATTCTTGATACAGGTTGTGCTTGCAGCCCACAGTCATCCTCATCGGCAGAATTATATTTAGCTAAAGCAGGTCTGAGCACGTCTTCTATCCACGAGTCGTTGCTTCGTCGACTGACTGTTTCTCTCCACACACATTCTTGTACGTGATGCAATGTCGTTTTTTGAAATGATCCAACCAGCCAGCACTACAATTCCAGTCTGTCTGACCTCCAAGACATGCAAATTCTTCTGCTTTCGCAATAAGTAAAGGCCTATTTACTGGTACATTTGCCGATCTGATCACAGTGAACCATTTTAAAAAGGCAGCATCAACAAAATCATACGCGGCAGTTCTAGCTCGCTGTCTGTCACCATCGATTTGACATTCGAAAAACAATTTTCTGTAGCAGTCTTTAAGCTTTAAAATGCCGAAAAGTGTCGATGTTTTAATACCAAATTCTCTAGCTATATTCACTTTCTTCTTCCCACTATGTTCAACCTGTTCCAACAGCCCAATCTTTCTTTTTAAAGTTAAAGTAGCAAGCTTTCGTCCACTAGCCGTCATTGTTGACATGTAGCGAGATATCGTATGTAAACAGTTCGACTTAAACATGAACACTTATATAGTTGGTATTCATTTTTATGTTCAACTAATCTGAAAATTCGAGTTAACCGAATTCGACTTATCAGGACTTTTTATACGATGATAAAGGAGGATAATGGCCGGGACTAAGCCAGTAACGTCGACTTAAGCGAAATTATACTTATCCGAGCTCAACTTAAGTGGACTCGACTGTATATTTATTCTTTCATGTAGAGTTTTTTTTTTCATGTGTTTGTATCATTGTATGTATGTTGGCTGTGTGCTGACGAAGCCTTTGGCCCCCCACCATCCATTTCGTTACATGTGATTATGTTCTGGCAAAGCTTACCAATTCTACTTCTCGTTTCTTGGTGCATCACAAAGCAGTCAAAGAGATTCTGTAGTCAAATTGATTGGACTATAGGACTGCACCATGGAGCAATTAAAGTCAAGTTGACTGGACTGCAGATGATGTGCTGGTGTACAGACAGGGCAGAGACAGGGCCAGTTTGGCTGAAGACTTACAAGTGGCAGTGGTGCAGGGACACTGGGGCCATTATAAACCTAGACAAGGAATCAGTTGTGTGGTACTCCCTGGATAACCGGATCGTCAAGGCAGATGTCCCAGGTATTATATTGAATGGATGTCCTCTAAGTAGAGAGAGTAAATTGAAGTACTTTTGACAGGTGTTTATCTTTTAAGGATCACGTGGAGGCTTTGGTGGTGAAGGCCGGTAGGGGACTTAATGCACTGAGGGCAACCGGGGTAGAGCAAAGGAAGCTTTAAAGGTTCTTTCAGCAGTTAATTTCTGTCACTGAGTATAGTTTGGGGCTGCTGACAGTATAAATAAGCCAGCTTGAAAGGTTGGAGCATATACAGAATGCTGCCATGCGGGTACTCCTGGGGTGCACAAAGGACACACCAATTATATGCATGAGGCATATCCTGGTGCTAACAACAATGGTGGATAGGCATAGGGTCCTTTAGGCCAAATGGTACCTAAGAACTGCTGCAGATAGAGATCATTCCCTGCATGAAGCCATGGATATGGTCAAGTTTCATAGACCAGGGGTGGGCAAACTACGGCCCGCGGGCCGCATGCGGCCCGCCAAGTGATTTTATGCGGCCCGCGAGGGCATTTAGAAATACAAATTTTAAATTCATTTTTAAGTTATTTTGTTGAATTTTACAGAATTTCATGTACCGTTATGATGAGTGTCAATAACAAACGTAAGATTGAAGATGAATGCCGTGTTTTTATTGATGAATGGACAACTAAGTACTGTTTTATAAAAGTTGGTAGCAAATCAGTTTGCTTGTTGTGTCGTGAGTCAGTGGCTGTCTTCAAGGAGTACAATTTAAAAAGACATTATCAAACAAAACATTCCAATTTCGGATACAATATAACGACCGAAGCGAAGGAAAGGAAATGCCTTGAGTTGGTGAAAAATTTGGAGAAACAGCAAACTGTTTCCACTAAACAGTCTTCAATTCAAGATGCTGCAACTGAAGCAAGTCTTGTACTGTCACACAGAATTGTATAACAGAATAAGCCATTTTCTGATGGCGAGTTCATCAAGGAATGTTTGCTAGATGCAGCAAACATGTGTCCAAAACAAACAAAAAACAAACAAAAAACAAAAACACAGATTTGACAACATTACTTTATCAAGGAGAACTGTGGTCAGACGTGTTGACAAGAACAGTGACAATTTGATGCATAATCTTCAAGATGTATGTAAACAATTTTTGTGGTACTCTCTTGCATTGGATGAGAGTACCGATGTACATGATACTGCCCAATTATTGATATATATACATGGAATAAACACTTCTTTCAAACTCACTGAAGAGCTACTGAGTGTTGAGTCACTCAAAGACACAACCACAGGCCATGATATATTCAATGCTGTTACTAACTGTATTGAAAGAACTGGGTTGGTTTGTAACAAGATGGCAAGTGTTACAACTGACGGAGCTCGTGCTTTGACTGGAAAAAGTGTAGGTCTGGTAAAGTTGATAAGTGATAAGATTAAAGCAGAATATCCAGACCACACATTATTACCATTTCACAGTGTGATTCATCAAGAAAATCTGTGTAAAACTGTTTTGAATATCAAGCATGTTATTGACACAGTTGTCAGTGTCATCAACCTGATCAGATCAAGAGGACTTAATCACAGACAGTTCAAGTCTTTACTTGACGATTTGGAAATTGAACATTTCGATGTCCTGAACCACACCAGTGTTCGATGGCTGAGTCTCGGCAAGGTGTTGAGGCGAGTGTGGGAACTCAGAGAAGAAATAGTGATGTTCCTAGAGATGAAGGGCATTGCATGTGACTTTAATACTAATATTGTCAATAAAGAGTGGCAGTTAGATTTTATGTTTGCCATTTAAATTATGGAAAAGTTAAAGGAACTGAATGTCAAACGTCAGGGCAATGGTGTGTTTGCACATGAACTGTATGTATATGTAAAATGATTTCAGGCAAAACTCTCACTGTTCTCCTGATAAGCAAGTGAAAAATGATTGTCACTTCCCTTTGCTGAAACAAGAAACCATTTCTGGTGAAATGACTGAAAAATACAAAGCCCAATTAGATGCATTGACTGAAAAATTTGGACGGAGATTCCAAGATTTCAAGAAATTAGAGCCATAGTTCAATATTCTCAGTTCACCTTTTAGTGCAGAATCTGATACAGCCACAGAGGACATACAGTTGGAGCTGCTTGACTTACAAGCAGTTCATGACCTGAAGGAGAAATTCAAGACAGATGGTTTGCTGGATTTCTATGGATCTTTATCACAAGAATCATTTCCCAACTTGAAAAACTTTGCAGCTAAACTTTTATCATTATTTGGATAATATACATTTGCGAACAAGCATTCTCTTGCTTGAAGATCATTTCATTGGCACCTTGCCGTCTTGACAGACGATAGTTTGTGCTATAAAAAGGCATAAAACTTTTACCTATGGAGATAGCGAATGTGACTGTTAAGGCCAATTCGCGCTGTAAATGTTCGTTCACAGTGGGTGCATGTGAACACGTGGTCATTTCCACCATCATGCACCATCTTACGTCTCACACGCTCGGTGTGTGACTTATCCTGCAATAATTTTCTCCTTTGTCTTTATTCCATTTCTTATGTTTGCCCTCCATGCAACACGTTCAGCGGCGACTTGCTCCCAATGTGCATTATCAATGCCTGTATCAATCATGTCCTGTTTACACACATCTTTGTATCGTAGTAGAGGCCGACCCTGAGATCTCTTAACCATCTGTAATTCACCAAAAAAGATGTCCTTTGGTATTCTACCATCATCCATCCTCCTAAGATGTCCTATCCATCTAAGTCTACGAAAACTGATCATGGAATAAACCGTCACACAACCTGATCTTTCCAATACTTCAGTATTTGTGATTTCGTCTTGCCACTTAATACCAAGAATTCTTCACAGACACCGCATATGAAAGCTGTTTAAACGTTTCTCTTGGTGTGAGTAAGTTGTCCAGGTTTCACTGCCAAAAATAAGAGTACTAAGGACACAGGCTTGATAGACAAGGACTTTTGAGTATGAGGACTTTTGAGCTTGAAGATCAACAAATCTAAGAATAGGTCTTTATTGTCGGACTGCAACTTCCATGCTGTCATGCGAATTTCAATAAGTAAACTTGCTCCAGATTTCAAGAATATTGTCAAAAATTGCAAGCGGTTACATACATCTCATTACAAATCAACAACTGTAGTGACAATGTAGTCGTTGTGTGTCTAAATTAAAGCCATTGATAGATAATACAGAATATTTGTTATAATAACAAGTTGTAAAATCGTGTAAACAAATTAGTAAAATTTTTTGCCCATATTGTCAAACACAATGTATAAGTGTATAAGTAAAATAAAATTGCAATAATTAGTTATTTATACTGCTTAATAACCTATAAATAATTAATAATTACTTATTGTGATAGGTTGCTGTAAACAAAATGGATATATATATATATATATATATATATATATATATATATATATATATATATATATGCGGCCCGCCAATAGCTTTACATTTGTCAATGCGGCCCTCCGCACGAAAAGTTTGCCCACCCCTGTCATAGACTAAGACGAGGCAGGTCCTGGATGGCACAGGCAGAAATATCTATACATCAGGTATGTAATCTAGAGGCCATCAATCGTGAAAACAAGTGGGTTGAAATACCAGTAGACATGACGGACTGGCACAATGTAATAGTAACACTGGATCGTGAGTGCAGAGAATGGGCAGCGGGCCGCACTGAGTTTGAAGTGTAACAACTGATCCAAAGTAACACACATCAAGGTGACATGGTCATCTACACAGATGGGTCAGAGGTGAGAAAAAGACGTAGAGGTTGGAGTTTTATTGCAAAGGCTGATAGACGAGTCTTGAAAAAGAAGAGTCTGGCATAAGAGACTACGACCTCCAGCATGAGAATGGAGGTGGAAGCAGTAACAGCAGCACCCTGTTGGTTAGAGGAGACTACTGCAACACACGTTGTATTCACTACGGATTCAAAGAGTATGCTAAGTAAGGTGGAGAAAAGAATGTTTCGTGTGGAATGGCTATCCTTGCTTCAGAGGTCACAGATTGTGAGAATTGTATGGATATTTTGCCCTGGCCATGCAGGGGAATTAACAGGCTGATAGGCTGACAGGGAATACATCTCTTGGTGGTAGATTGCCTATGGACAAGGGGGAGGTGGTCATGCACTTGTGGGACTAGTGAAGAAGGCGGGGGAACAGATTGAGAACCCATATGTAGAAAGAATGTGATTGCTGGGGATGGGCAGGGGTTCTGGAAGAATCTCAAAACTGAGAGGGAAGACCAGAACTTTAATTCAGATAGCGGTGGGAACGATTAGTAGTATGACTCGTCACTGGTTGTTGAACGAGGGGACGGAGCACATATGGGAATGTCCTAAGTGCAGTGATGTCTGTTCTTATCTCAGCTGACTGGACTATAAGCCTGCCTTATGAAGCAAACAAAGAGATGTGTAGTCAAGCTGACTGGACTATAAGCCTGCCTTATGAAGCAAACAAAGAGATGTGTAGTCAAGCTGACTGGACTATAAGCCTGCCTTATTGCTACTATATGCCTGATGAAGCAATCAAACAGATTATGAAGTCAAGATGAGAACACTTACCTCTGGATGGTGTCGCTGCCACGCCTATCCCTGTAAGGATCAAGGCTGAGAACAAACAAGAGGTAAATAAATGAAAATTCATACAGGAGTTATCAACTTCAGTGTACAAAAACAATTCAAGAAACACGATTTAAAAATAAATCATGTTGACACATATTTATAATTTGGTGATATACATTCACAATTTGGTAACACACATTCACAATGTGGTAACACACATTCACAATCTGGTGACACACATTCACAATCTGGTGACACACATTCACAATCTGGTGACACTCATTCACAATCTGGTGAAGCACATTCACAATCTAGTTACAACAATCATAATCTAATTACGCACATTCACAATCTGCTTACACACATTCGCAAACTACTTATACAATTTCACAATCTACATAAACAAACTGCAATCTCCGACGGCAAGGATTGATTCGTGTTTTGACTCCCTTCTGTGCTATTTTACAAGACTGTCAAGAATTTTCTCACGCTGTCTTCCTCTTTCTCTCTGTCCACAAATCCAGTTCCAGTTTTTTGTCTTCTCGTAATGTGGCCAAAAACTGATGACTGCTTCTTTCCGATGTTTGTGGTAAGCTGTCTGTGCAACTTAGCTTTCCTTGAAATATCAAGATTGCTCATTTAGACTGCCCAATTAACCAATATGATACTATTCAAACAAACTTTACTCATGTGAATTCTTCTTCTTCTTCTTCTTTCGTTCGCCTGAAACATGTCTACAACTGCAATGTCGTCTCTTGTATGAATCTAACAGTCTTTTTTAGTTCATTCAGCGGTCCATAGTTTATCTTCCACTGTTGTCTCTCTAGGCCAGAAGGTTCGCCTGGATATGTTGTAGTTTGGGCAATCCTGGAGTATGTGCTCTGCTGTCTGCGACGCCAAACCACATGTGCACATGGCTGAGTCACCAATCTTGAATTTTGAATACAAGTGGTTGCGTAATCTATTGTGTCCTGTTCTGAGGCGCAGAAGAATGACCTGTTCTGGTCTGTCCATAACGTGGTAGTCGTCTTGAGTAAGGTTTGGTGGCTTTCTGATTGATTTGATCATTCTTTTCTTTTGGTGGTATGTAATAGGCACATCAGGTTGTTCTTCTGTTGCTGCTTCCTTAGCCAATCGATCAGCTCTGTCGTTTCCGGGGACTCCACAGTGGGATGGTATCCACTGTATGGTGATCTTACGCTGACTGCTAAGTTCAGAAAGTAGTGTCATCAGAACTGGCAATTTCCCAGACAGGAGCGCCTCTATTACGGATTTTGCATCTGTCAATATCACCACAGGTTGTGTACCATGGCTGGTATTTTGTAATTTTTCTGTGGCTATCTTGATTGCCTCAATTTCAGCATCATAGTTATGGCAGTACTTTCCTGTTGGAATTCTGGCCGTGTCTCTAGTATTATTTGGGTATTCTATGTACACTCCCGCTCCTCCATTTCGAACAGCATTTTGTGCTGACCCATCTGTGTAGACTCGGATCCAGAGGTCCTGTGGGTATTCGTCATCAAGGAAGCTGAGAGTGGCTGTTCTGCGCTGTACACTGTTCTGTTCTTCCTTGTCCAATATTCCTCTAACTTTTGACTGGATTTGTAGCGATATTCTATGTTCATCTTTCCACGGGGTTTGTTCTGGAATAGTTGTCAGGGGGATACCAACTGTGGGAAGATCGATGGATTCTCTGCAGAGTTGTTTTGCCTGGTGGATGAAACTACTTCTTTTCAACCGCCCCATAGCTAAGTTTTCAAATCGGTTCTTCATAGGGTGGCCTGGCAAGCTGAGAAACTTTTCTGCGTATTAATGTTTTTGTATCTCTGCGTTCTCTTAAAGCTTGTGTCCTCCCCATTTTCTCCATTGCTACTATAGGGGTTGATCTCATCCCTCCTGTGATGACTCTAAGAGCTTGATTCTGCACCTTGTCCAGCTCCTGCAATGTAGTTTTTGATGCTGAACACCACGCAGTTGACCCGTATTCCAAGTGTGGTCGTATGCTCTGTTGATAAACTTTGCCAAGTATTTTCCCACTGGCTCCCCACGTGGTTCCAGTTAGCTTTCTCAGGATGGCAATTTTCCTTCTGGACTTTGCTACTGCTTTTTTTATGTGTTTTCTCCATGTCAGCCTGTCGTCGAATGTTACACCAAGGTATGTTGGTTCCTTATCTTCTCTTAGGGGTGTTCCATTTATCTGAATGCTCCCTGCCTTTTGTTTCGGAGAAAGGGTAAATAGAGTGGTGCTGCACTTGTCAGTGTTTATGCTGATACACCATCTATCCGCCCATGCAACAAATGTATCTACAGCTCTCTGTAGCAATATGGTGGCCACTGATGCATGTTTATTTGCGCTCCACAAAACCAGGTCATCAGCGTACATTGCCGCTTTAATTCCATCGGGTAGATTAGCAACAAGATCATTGATGAAGATTAGAAAAAGTGTTGGGGACAGGACTCCGCCCTGGGGAACACCGTGACGCAATAGAACTTTCTTGCTCTTGAGACCGTCTATCTGTACTCGGGCTCTTCTGTTGTGCAAGTATGCTTTTACCCATTTGTACATTCTTCCATTGACTTTACAGTTTCTCAGTTTCTTCATCAGACCCTCTTTCCAGACTTTGTCAAAGGCTTTCTTCAGATCTATCCAAGCCGCAAGTACCAGCTTCTTCTCTTGGAATGCATCCTCAACTTCTTGAGAGAGGTAGGTTGTCTGATCTTCCGTAGAGTAGCACTGCCTAAAGGCAGCCTGTTGTGGCACAAGGATGTTTTCACTTTCAATGTACCATTGTAGTCTGTGATTGATGACGCGTTCCATTGTTTTGCAGAGACAACTGGTGAGGCTAATGGGTCTGTAGCTGGAGGCAATGGAACTGTCTTTCCCAGATTTTAGGAGGGGTATCATGATTGCTTCTCTCCAGACCTGTGGAACACTGCCTAAGGTCCATGTATTATTAAAGATCTGTAGCAACTTTGCTTTGGCCTCTGTTCCTAGGTTCCTGATCATTTCATTGGAGATACCATCAGCTCCTGGTGATTTTCTCATTTTCAGTTTTGATATGGCTAGCTCCAGTTCACTGAATGTGATAGGTGTCTCCATAACCTCATGTACAATTTCCTTCTGTCCTGTATTTTGCCATTTCTCTCGAATCTCCTGTTGTTTCTCTGGACTAATTTCAATATTGTTATCTTGTGCGAATGAGTCCGCAAAATGGTCAGCTGCTTGCTTTCCTATTAAAATGTTTCCGTCGTTATGTAGCGCAATTTTTGAGTTTCTCCCTGTGCCCTCATCGTTAAGCTGTTTTATTAGCCTCCATAACTTCCTTGTGTCTCTTTCAAAGTTCAGTGACTCTGTTTTCTCCTGCCAGCTTTTCCGTCTAGCCTGCAGTTGGGCCCTTTGAAATTTGGCTTTTGCGTGCTGATATTTATTGTGGTGCTCTTGGCTGGGATTGGCCTCTGCTTGTTTTCTACATACTTCCACATCATTATGCAACTGTTCCAGTTCACTATTCCAGTAGGGTTTATAATGTTTACGGGCTCCTCTTGGTATTGTTTCTCGTGCTGCCTGTAGTATGCATTTCCCAAACTCTTCAACTACTTTATTTATGTCCTTCTCAGTGTTCAGGTATTTAACCAGTATGCTGGTGCGATGCTTGTACATTGCCCAGTCTGCTTTCTTGTAGTTCCACCTCGAGAGGGTGCTGCTTTCACTTACAAACTCATTTTCTACAGTTAGAAAGACTGGCCGATGGTCACTGCCACCAAGTTGTTTCCCAACAATTCGTGTAATGTTCCACTCCAGGTCTGGTGAATAAAACGCCAGGTCAGGTGTAGTTGTAGAGTGCCATGATCTGGAGTAGAAGGTATGTGGGTCAGACGGCTTGTTAATCAGGATGAATCTATTCTCATCCTGCCAATCTTCCAATCTCTCTCCTCTCTGGTCCATGTGATCATAGCCCCAGCTCTGCGAATGGCTGTTGAAGTCGCCACACACAATCATTTTTCTTTTTAATGGTAGTGTGTCCAGTGCCTGTGGGCGGTCATTTGGACAGTAGTAATTGATCAGGTGAAAGTCCGTATTGTCTGTTTTAAGTTTAAGTGCCTGATACTCAGCCCCTTCCATGTGAACTTCAATTTGGGAAGCAGGAATGTTGTTTTTGACGAGAGTCAGTATCCCACCCTTTCGCCTGTCCTTTCGGTCAGATCGGTAACACTGATAGCCTCTGATTTTGAAAGCTATATTTTCGTTCAGGTGAGTTTCTTGCAAGCAACATACACTTACATTTTCATTGGCCAAGATGTTTTCTAGTTCTATTCGTTTTTTGGTGATACCCTCTGCATTCCAGTGCATTATTTTAAGTCTTTGTTTGGTACGGCCAGACGGTCTATTGTCAGGCCCTCTGGCTCCGCTGGACATCTGAGATGGACCTCCATTATTTGTAGTTAGACCCTTACGAGGCATAAGGCCCGGCACTGCACCTGTCTGTGGGACCAGAGCAGGGCGAGCACCATAACATGTAGCAGTTGTCGACATAATTCACGGCGTTATTGCGTGGCAGCCTGATTTCTGTGGTGCGCCTCCTGGCTGGCTGCCTCCGTCTTCAGCACCTATCTTTTGCAAGATTAGACTATGGTCTTACTCGACACACGAACACATAATCTTCCTTTTACTAGAATTTCAAAACTATAAACTTTACTTGGAAATTGATGGGCGCCACCATTAGTAACAAAGACGTAAACAGGCTTCCCCGATGGCAACGCAATATCGATACATACATCTGATCAAGAGAATAGGCCAGTAAAGCCGATTATACACATTCCAGATCCCAAACGGAAACACCCACATATTGATGTATCAGAAATGGAAAACTTGAACGTTAGCAAATCATCTCTTCATCACGAAAACTGTATCAATGTTACTTGAAAAATATGCAATTCATGGGTGCCGCCATTTGCACCGTGACGTCTATGTGAATTCTAAATATTATATATACATATACCAGGTGTTGTAAAGTCTCACTCTACTTTGTATGTAGAACACATTTGAAAAATGAAGTACGTGATGTCATTAAAAAATGTGCTCCACAGTCCATCGTGAAGCAATATGCAGCGAATGCCTTTTTTTTCAAATTTGTTCTACGTACAAAGTGTATTGAGACTTTACAAACACCCTATATATAATCATGTGCTTTGCTGATAAGCATTAACAATCTAGGTTCTGCCATCTCACAATATCACCAGCCTTGGATCAGGTTTGTCTTCTTGTCCTGAATATACTATGTGACCAAACCATCCAGATATTTATTTTGTGGCCTTCCCCTGGCTCTTTTCCCATAAATGTTGCCAGCTGTCACCAAGTTTTCAAGTTTATTTATTCTCATAACGTGCATAAAAAAATCTACACTGTCTACTTCTAATTCCTCTAATCAATTTATGGTTGAAATACATATAAGACCCACCTATTCCAAGCAGGAAGAGGAAAGCCGAGGCCAGAACTATCCTCCAGTGTTCCCTCACTTTAGGGTGTCGGAACCAGCTGAAAGGGAAAACCGTTACATCTCGTATAAACACAGAAGCAATCAACAATACATTCTACGACCCCTTGCCTGGCATATTTCTTCAGATAACCTCTTGAGAAGACTATTTATTTAAAAGAATATGTAATCTTCAGATAACCTCTCGAGAAGACTATTTAATTAAAAGAATATGTAATCTTCAGATAACCTCTCGAGAAGACTATTTAATTAAAAGAATATGTAATCTTCAGATAACCTCTCGAGAAGACTATTTAATTAAAAGAATATGTAATCTTCAGATAACCTCTCGAGAAGACTATTTAATTAAAAGAATATGTAATCTTCAGATAACCTCTCGAGAAGACTATTTAATTAAAAGAATATGTAATCTTCAGATAACCTCTCGAGAAGACTATTTAATTAAAAGAATATGTAATCTTCAGATATCCTCTCGAGAAGACTATTTAAATAAAAGAATATGTAATCTTCAGATAACCTCTCGAGAAGACTATTTAATTAAAAGAATATGAAATCTTCAGATAACCTCTCGAGAAGACTATTTAATTAAAAGAATATGTAATCTTCAGATAACCTCTCGAGAAGACTATTTAATTAAAAGAATATGTAATCTTCAGATAACCTCTCGAGAAGACTATTTAATTAAAAGAATATGTAATCTTCAGATAACCTCTCGAGAAGACTATTTAATTAAAAGAATATGTAATCTTCAGATAACCTCTCGAGAAGACTATTTAATTAAAAGAATATGCAATCGCAAATATTTTGTTGTTCTTTTTGCGCTCGCTCGTTCTGAACTCAAGCGTAGTCCATACACACTACTTCCAATAGTGCTGGACTGAATTTTGCGTGTGGATTAGCTTTCCCTATTAACTGTGCCCCTCATCATCAGGCAAACCCACTCTGACTTCAGATGTACTTGTAATTTACGCCCCCAAGTCAAGGATGATAAGTCAACATTTTAACCCACCTGTCTGGTGTAGGCACTGAACCCCTTACCTCAGCATCAGCACACCGAATGCTTCAGAACACACGCTCTTATCCATACAGCCATGCTGACCTACGCAATTGCAAATGTATCAAGGCATTATCAATTCAGCGGTTCCAGCTGATTCCCTGGTTTTTGTGCAGCCTGGACAAATTCTTCATCACCGAAAATAACTTTTATTGTTTGCAATTAGGTTAGGTCTATATAATAAGTCACTGCATTACAATTTTCATTATAGGACAATGAATGCACTCAGTACTTCTCATCATCATCATCATCATCTTCCACTTTTGCCGTCAAACGTCATGGGAAGGAATAATTGATCTTCCAGTGTCTGATGGGTGGTATTGGATAGTGTCATTCCGTGTGATTGTACAATATCTATGATGTCAACAATCCATTTTCTTCTTGAGCGCCCTCTTGCTCTTCTCGCAGATGATCTTTGATGTAGAGCCAGTGATGGTAGTTGACAGTGTTGCATTCTAACGAGATGGCCAAACCACTAGATCTTGTCTTTCAATAAATGTGGCACAAAGTGTTGATTATTTCACACATGGCTGAAAATATCAGGCCAGGACACACAGAATTCCGCACGCTTCTCTGCCATTCCAGTGGTCACCTGTCTGAATTTGCATTAAGGTGGATTTGAAAAGTAACCTAGGCTCCCAGATAGCCTCAGCCCCAAATGGATACCAAGATTTGTCCTGGGAAGTAAAGGGAGACAAACTGATATTGACATCACTTCCTGTGTGTCGATTTTAGTTAGTTGCATTTCCTTTACAGAAAGTCGCACTCAACCCCAACAATTTTGGACTGTTTGTGATTTCTTGGCAAGTTTACGTTCTGTAGTTTGCCATTGCTGGTCTCCCTGGTCAAGGGGTTAGCAGCTTTCTCTGTAACCCCGAATACTCTCGTGGTTGACGTGAGCGCACGAGAATTGGAAGCGGTTCAAGTCGCGCCAGTGACTTATGAGAATATGGAGCCGGTCGCTCAGAAAGCAATGGCAAACTACTGAGCGTAATCTTGCCAAGAAATCAACAATCAGCTGAAAGACGCTGATGTTGACAGCGATGTCCTGTAAAGGATATGCAAAACAAACAAACAAGTTTGCCATTGCTTTCTGAATGGTCGACACATATGCCACTATATAAAAACCAGCGTAAGTTGTTGACACCTGTATAGAGTTTGCCCTAAAATGGAACAACTGTTGGCCAAAATAATTTTCTAGTAGAATTGTATTGGTTCTATTTTCTATTTAAAAACACATTTTTAAATATCAATTTTTATAAATAATTTCAATAAATAGAAACTGATATTAAACAAATGATATTTAACAAAAACACCTTCTTTTTTTTTCTTCTTTCGTTCGCTTGAAATATGTCTATATCTGCAATGTCGTCTCTTGCATGAATTGAACTGTTTTTTTTCAGTTCACACAGTGGTCCATAGAGTTTATCTTCCACTGTCGTCTCTCTAGGCCAGAAGGTTTGCCTAGATATGTTATATTTTGGGCAGTCTTGGAGTATGTGCTCTGCTGTCTGTGACGCCAATCCACATGTGCACATGGCTGTTTCACCAATCTTGAATTTTGTATACATGTGGTTGCGTAATCTATTGTGTCCTGTTCTGAGGCGCAGAATAGTGACTTGTTCTGGTCTGTCCATAATGTGGTAGTCATCTTGAGCAGGTTTTGGTGGCTTTCTGACTGATTTGATCATTCTTTTCTTTTGGTGGTATGTAACGGGCACATCAGGCTGTTCCTCTTTGGCTCCTTCCTTAGCCAATTGATAAGCTCTGTCGTTTCCGGGTACTCCACAGTGGGATGGTATCCACTGTATGGTGACTTTATGCTGACTGCTAAGTTCAGAAAGTAGTGTCCTTAGTACTGGCAATTTCCCAGAGAGGAGCGCCTCGAATACTGATTTTGCATCTGTTAGTAGCACCACAGGTTGTGTACCATTGCTGTTATTTAGTAATTTCTCTGTTGCTATCTTGATTGCCTCAATTTCGGCATCATAGTTATGGCAGTACTTTCCTGTCGGTACTCTGGCTGTGTCCCTAGTATTATTTGGGTATTCTATGTACACTCCCGCTCCTCCATTTCGAACAGCATTTTGTGCTGACCCATCTGTGTAGACTTGGATCCAGAGGTCCTGTGGGTATTCTTCATCAAGGAAGCTGAGAGTGGCTGTTCTGCGCTGCACACTGTTCTGTTCTTCCTTGTCAAATATTCCTCTCACTTTTGTCTGGATTTGTAACGATAGTCTATGCTCATCTTTCCATGGAGTTCGCTCTGGAATAGTTGTTAGGGGGATACCAACTGTGGGCAGATCAGTGGTTTCTCTGCAGAGTCGTTTGGCCTGGTGGATAAAACTACTTCTTTTCAACCGCCCCATAGCTAGGTTTTCAAATCTGTTCTTCATAGGGTGGCCTGGCAAGCTGAGGAACTTTTCTGCTTGTATTAGCGTTTTCGTATCTCTGCGCTCACTCAGTGCCTGTGTCCTCCCCATCTTCTCCATTTCCACTATAGGGGTTGATCTCATCCCTCCTGTGGTGACTCTAAGTGCTTGATTTTGCACCTAGTCCAGCTCTTGTAGTGTGGTATTTGATGCTGAACACCACGCAGTTGACCCATATTCCAGGTGTGGTCGTATGCTCTGTTGGTAAACTTTGCTAAGTATTTTCGTACTGGCTCCCCATGTGGTTCCACTTAGCTTTCTCAGGATGGCTATTTTCCTTCTGACTTTTGCTACTGCTTTGTTGATGTGCTTTCTCCATGTCAGCTTGCCATCAAATGTTACTCCAAGGTATGTTGGTTCTTTATCTTCTCTTAGGGGTGTTCCATTTATCTGGATGATCCCTGCCTTTTGTTTTGGAGAGAGGGTAAATAGGGTGGTGCTGCACTTGTCAGTGTTTATGCTGACACACCATCTATTTGCCCATGCAGCAAATGTATCTACAGCTCTTTGTAGCAATCTGGTGGCCACTGATGCATATTCATTTGTGCTCCATAGAACCAGGTCATCGGCGTACATTGCTGCTTTAATTCCATGCGGTAGGTGAGCAACAAGATCATTG
Organism: Cepaea hortensis; assembly: GCA_963921405.1. Classification (NCBI taxonomy): domain Eukaryota; kingdom Metazoa; phylum Mollusca; class Gastropoda; order Stylommatophora; family Helicidae; genus Cepaea; species Cepaea hortensis. Next base: position 425,564,032 of record OY992876.1, read on the forward strand.
ATGAAGATTAGAAAAAGTGTGGGGGACAAGACTCCGCCCTGGGGGACACCGTGACGCAGTAGTACTTTCTTGCTCTTGAGTCCGTCTATCTGTACTCGGGCTCTTCTGTTGTGCAAGTATGCTTTCACCCATTTGTACATTCTTCCATTGACTTTGCAGTTTCTCAGTTTCTTCATCAGACCTTCTTTCCAGACTTTGTCAAAGGCTTTCTTCAGATCTATCCATGCCGCAAGCACCAGCTTCTTCTCTTGGAATGCATCCTCAATTTCTTGAGAGAGGTAGGTTGTCTGATCTTCCGTAGAGTAGCACTGCCTAAAGCCAGCCTGCTGTGGCACAAGGATGTTTTTACTTTCAATGTACCACTGCAGTCTGTGATTGATGATGCGCTCCAGTGTTTTGCAGAGACAGCTGGTGAGGCTAATTGGTCTGTAGCTAGAGGTAATGGAACCATCTTTCCCTGATTTTAGGAGGGGTATCATGATTGCTTCTCTCCAGGCTTGTGGAACACTGCCTAAGGTCCAGCTGTTATTGAAGATCTGCAACAGCTTTGTTTTGGCCTCTGTTCCTAGGTTCCTGATCATTTCATTGGAGATACCATCAGCTCCTGGTGACTTTCTCATTTTCAGTTTTGATATGGCTAGCTCCAGTTCGCTGATTGTGATGGGTGCCTCCAGAACCTCATGTACTATTTCCTTCTGTCCTGTATGTTGTCGCTTCTCTCGAATCTCTTGTTGTTTCTCTGGACTAATTTTGATATTGCTATCTTGTGCGAACGAGTCCGCAAAATGGTCAGCTGCTTGCTTTCTTGTTAAGATTTTTCCATCTTTATGTAGTGCAATTTTTGAGTTTCTCCCTGTGCCCTCGTCATTAAGCTGTTTTATTAGCTTCCACAATTTCCTTGTGTCTCTTTCAAAGTTCAGAGACTCCGTTTTCTCCTGCCAGCTTTTCCGTCTAGCCTGCAGCTTGGCCCTTTGAAATTTGGCTTTTGCATGCTGGAATTTATTGTGGTGCTCTTGGCTGGGTGTGGCCTCTGCTTGCTTTCTACACACTTCAACATCATTATGCAACTGTTCCAGTTCACTACTCCAGTAGGGTTTATATTGTTTACGGGCTCCTCTTGGTACTGTTTCTCGCGCTGCCTGTAGTATGCATTTCCCAAACTCTTCAACTGCTTTATTTATGTCTTTCTCAGTGTTCAGGTTTCTAACCAGTATGCTGGTGCGATGCTTGTACATTGCCCAGTCTGCTTTCTTGTAGTTCCACCTCGAGAGGGTGCTGCTTTCACTTACAAGCTCATTTTCTACGGTTAGAAAGACTGGCCGATGGTCACTGCCACCAAGTTGTTTCCCAACAGTTCGTGTAATGTTCCACTCCAGGTCTGGTGAATGAAAAGCCAGGTCAGGTGTAGTTGAAGAGTGCCATGATCTCGAGTAGAAAGTATGTGGGTCGGACGGCTTGTTAATCAACATGAATCTATTCTCATCTTGCCAGTCTTCCAGTCTCTCTCCTCTCTGGTCCATGTGATCATAGCCCCAGCTCTGCGAGTGGCTGTTGAAATCGCCACACACAATCATTTTTTCTTTTAGTGGTAGAGTGTCCAGTGCCTGTGGGCGGTCACTTGGACAGTAGTAATTGATCAGATGTAGATCTGTATTACCTGTCTTAAGTTTAAGTGTCTGATACTCAGCCCCTTCCATGTAGACTTTGATTTGGGAAGCCATGATGTTATTTCTTACAAGGGTCAGTATCCCACCTTTTCGCCTGTTCTTTCGGTCAGATCGGTAACACTGGTAGCCTCTGATTTTGAAGGCTATATTTTCATTGAGGTGAGTTTCTTGCAAGCAACATATGCTTACTTTCTCTTTGTCCAGGATGTTTTCTAATTCAACTTTTTTGTTGCTGACTCCCTCCGCATTCCAGTGCATTATTTTAAGTCTTAGTTTAGTATGGCCAGTCGTCCTATTCTCATGTCCCCTGGCTCCACAGGACATCTGAGAAGGACCTCCAGTAGTTGGGGTTGGACCCTTTCGAGACATAGGGCCCGGCACTGCACCTGCCTGGGGGTCCAAAGCAGGGCGAGCACCATAACGATTAGCAGTAGTCGACATATTCCATTTTGCGTGATTGCGTGGCATCCTGATTTCTGTGGTGCGCCTCTTGGCTGGTTGCCTCCGTCTTCAGCACCTTTCTTTGCTAGAGCAGACTGTGGTCTCACTCGAGTGTAGATGTGTACGCGCGCACACACCTGTCTGCGCATGCATGTACGTGCATACACATCTAGAGCATACTGGTTATTTTCCGGCGCCAGAGACTCGCCGTCGCCCCTTCTCCTGTTAGTTTAAACAGGTCCGCCATGTGAAGGCCAGGAGTTGGACTTTTGCTGCATAGGTTATGTATTCACGAGCCATTGAGGTATTTGAGCAATGTTGGGCGCTCACCCCAACACCGCGCCTCGGCTACATACAGCAACATTTGGAACCCACAAAAACACCTTAAAAACATTGTGTAAATGTCTAACATTTACACAATACTTTACAAAGTCAGGTCAAATGTTACATGCTGGCAGGTATGTTAAAGATAAAAACACTGTACCTCTCATGCTGTATGACCGATGTTTCTAAGAAAGCTTTATGTTGATCACTCGAGGGACTACTAATTAAAGAATGTAGTGATGTTGGTCGTACTGCACTTTTTCTGTCACTGCAAGATAAATAAAATGGAGTTCAAAGGCCAGTGGATCATCTTCATAGCATCAGGTTTGACCCCATATAGCCTGGTCTCTCTTTCCAGAGCAGCCAACGCCGGTCAAAAGTGTCCAACAGAACATGAGCTCTGTAGCTCCGGCGACGAGCTCCAGGAGTCTGAAAAAAAAACTAACCCCAGGAGTCTCCAAAAAAACTAACCCCAGGAGTCTCCCAAAACACTAACCCTAGGAGTGTCCAAACATACTAACCCCAGGAGTCTCCAAAAACACTAACTACAGAAGTCTTCAAAAAAACTAACCCCAGTAGTCTCAGAAATAAACTAACCCTGGGAGTCTCCAAAAACACTAGCCCCAGGAGTCTCCAACACTAGCCCCAGGAGTCTCCAAAAAATACTAACCCCAGGAGTCTCCCAAAAAAATAACCCCAGCAGTCTCCAAAAAAAAAAAAAAAACTAATATCAGGAGTCTCCAAAAAACTAACCCTGGGAGTCTAAAAAAAATATAACCTGAAACCTGAATGGTGGAGTCTGAAAACAAACCCACAACATTCTGAGCATGAAGAAGTTGGCTTAACCACTCAGCCACGGAGACTCCTATGAGATAAATTCAATTTAATATACACACATGATGGTGTTAATGCTCATAATTCAAAATGGGCACAGACATAAAACAAATAATCACAAATTGTGATAAAGAAACTTGACAAACAAAAGACATAGGATGTTAAATATTTTGACCACATCTTTTTCAACAAACAAAACAGGAATGAAAAATACTTCACTGACAACCAAAGTATTACATTTCAAACACTAATTTAAATGTGACGATGAAGTGAAACCAAAAACAGGACGTACAGGACAGGAAAAGTACACACTGGCAAGTTTGTTGTACTGTTAAGTGAGTCACTTACCTGGCTACATGACCACTGTCCTGGTTAATCAAAGGCTCCTCAAAATTGACGCCCTAAGAAAGAGGAAAGGTAAATATAATACCATAACAGATGCAGCTACCATCTTTCTGCTCCACTGATATGAGAGAGAGAGAGAGAGAGAGAGAGAGAGAGAGAGAGAGAGAGAGAGAGAGAGAGAGAGAGAGAGAGAGAGAGAGAGAGAGAGAGAGAGAGAGAGAGAGAGAGAGAATGTATGTATAAATAAACTTTTGTTAGTGAGTTTGTGATTGTGAGTTAGTATATGTGTATGTGAGGGAGTATGTATTTGTGTGTTATTGAGTGGATGCATAACTGTGGGAGTTTGTGTCCAGTCAAGATGGCGGCGGGTGGTTGTGTAATGTTGAAACCGCTCCATTTTTCACGTTGGAGGTGGATAATTTCATCTTGTGTGTGTAATTTCTGCGCTAGGATGTAAACCAGAAGTTTCTTCTAAAGATTTTCGCCGGTGTTGCGGAGTTCGTGCATCTGAGCGAATCAATCCTTGAGTGTTTTCAGTAGCATGTTGGGTTACTGTGTTGTTTTCTGGTTTCTTCAAAATGGCAGACGGGCATGTGTGCCCCGTATGTGCATTATTAATGCCTGTATCAATCATGTCCCACTTACACACATCTTTGTATCGTAGTACAGGCCGACCCCGAGATCTCTTGCCCATCTGTAATTCACCAACAAAGATGTCATTTGGTATTCTACCATCATCCATCCTCCAAACGTGTCCTATCCATCTAAGTCTACGAAGACTGAGCATGGAACAAACCGTCACACAACCTGATCTTTCCAATACTTCAGTATTTGTGATTTTGTCTTGCCACTTAATACTAAGTATTCTTCGAAGACACCTCATATGAAAGCTGTTTAAATGTTTCTCTTGGTGTGAGTAAGTTGACCAGGCTTCACTGCCATAAAAGAAAAGTACTAAGGGCACAGGCTTGATAGACAAGGCGTTTTGTTTTGGCAGTAAATTCCTGTTCTCCCAGACTCTTTTTGTTAACCTGTTCATTGTTGTTGCTGCCTTACCAATCCTGATGTTGATTTCCTGATCTAGGGATAATTTGCTCTGATCCGAAATATGTAAAATGGTCTACTATATAGATAGTAGGGCTAAGAAAACAGCTGAAAATTCAGGTGCCATGGTAAAAAGGATTTTTTTATACCTGTCCTAGACCCATACTTTTATAGCCCAATCAGCACTGAATGAGGGTGGGGTGTGTGTGTGTGTGTGCGCGCATGTATGCGTGCGTGTGTGCGCGCGCATGCATGCGTGAGCTTGCATGCATGCATGCATGCGTGCGTGTGTGGGTGTGTTTGGGAGAGGGTCATATCACATCGCCGTTTTCCTTCCCAAAGCAAATTGTTAGGTTGGGTCGACCTGGGCGCCCAAATCAATTTGTTTAACATCCACCTGACGTGGGTTCAAACACCTGACAGAACATCTAGTCTGTGAAAGGAAGTGGAGGCCATGACAACAGCATCCAGCTGGCTGAAGGACAAACAGCACACACATGTTGTTATAGAAATGGACTCACATGGTATGATAAGAAAGGTGAAGACAGGCATGCCTAGGGCAGAGTGGCAGGCTTCCATTCAATAATCAAAAATAGCATCCGTTGGATTTTTCCCCCATCCATCCATCATGTGCCATGCCGATAAGCTTCGGCAGTCTTGATTTGCTATTTCACTCGATCACCAGAGTCATGGATCAGCTCAGTGTTCTTGTTTCGACCATGCTAGGTGGCCAAGCCATCCAAGTATTTACTTCTTTGTCTTCCCCTTGTTCCCTTCCCTCAATCTTGCCAGTTGTCACCAAGTTCTCCAATTTATTTCTTCTCATAACATGCCCAAAAAATGTTGACTGTTTATGTCTAATTTCTCTAATTAGTTTACGATTTTCATTTGTTTCTTGTTGGTTTTTTCCCCAGGATATGCTAATGGACGATTCTTGAAAAATGAGAGTCTGGCATATGAGCTACGACCTCCAGCATGAGAATGGATGTGGAAGCAGTAAAAGTGGCATTCTGTTGATTAGAGGAGACCTCTGCAACACACAATGTATTCCTTACAGACTCAAGGAGTATGCTTAGTAAGGTGGAGAAAAGAATGCTTCATGTCGAATAGCTATCCTCGCTTCAGAGGTCTCAGATTGTGAGAATTGTATGGATTTTTTGCCCTGGCCATGCGGGAGAATGAGCAGGCTGATAGACTGGCAGGGAATGCATCTCTTAGTGGTAGATTACCTATGGACAAGGGAGAGATGATCGTGCACCTGTGGGACCAGGTGGAGAAGGCAGGGAAACAGATTGAGAACCCGTGTGTGGAAAGAATGACACTGCAGGATCGGCAGGGGTTCTGGAAGAATCTCAAAACTGAGAAGGAAGACCAGAAGAACTTTCAATCAGATAGCAGTGGAAACGATTAGTAGTAGGACTCTTCACTGGCTGTTGAACGAGGGGCAGAACGCATATTAGCATGTCCTAAAAGCATTGATGTCGGTTCTTAGCTGAACTCAACTCATCTAGGTTGCATTTCCTCGCACTAGGATAAGGCTTGTACTCTCCCCCTCCTGAAGCTGTTGGCACAATGTGGAGTGTTTGAGCACAACATTTGGCACAAACAGAAAGCAGGCAGTATTGTCAACTGTTATATGGTAGCTCAGTCATATCTGGCAAGTCTTTATATTGAATTACAAACGACATAATTTTATTGTATTAGTTATGGAAAGCAAAGACCAGTAAGATACATAAACAAACTTTTGAGCATGTGTACTGTAGTGTGTAAATATGAGAATGAGAATTGAGTATGGAGTCGTGTCAGTGCGCCGGAGATGTGATGTGGATTCTTAAATTCAGTATTCAGAACAACTGTACAGTGCTTGAGTTGATTGAAGCCCTTTCCTTCATTGGGAAATGGACGGCAGAAGTAGAAGAATTACAAATATTAAATAATGAGAATTAATTAACAATATTATTAATTTTTAATTGCCTTTTCTGATTCCCTCATCGGAAATCACCGTGCAACGATTCACCTACTTTGAAATCATGAAGTTGAATATTTACATCATCATGATTACGTATTTTTGTTGCTGGAATATTCTTATTGGTACTTGTGGAACCATAAGGATGGATATGGTCCTCTTCGTGGGCGTTTGAATCATAATGAAGCCAGTCGTCCGTAGCCATTCTAAACAATCAGATCCAGAAAGGCGGAAGACATTTTTTTTCTTGACTACCACCAAACGATCGACGCTTACGAACTTCACAAACATCAACTTAGCATTTTTAATATTTCTAGTATCTTACATTACAAATTTTTGCATAATGTTAATACTAGCTTTAAATTTTGAGCATACATTGTGAGTTTTATTGTAAAAGGTGAAAATATTAACGCTTCTTTTTATTGTATACGCTGTAGGTAGACTGTTCTGTAAATTAACTCTTCAAACTGATCAATTTTAGAACTTTCTGGACTAAAGTATTATTGATTTCTCTTCCTTGATTTAGGGACGTAAATTACAAGTACCCCAGAAGTCGAAGTGGGTTCGCCTGATGGTGATGGACGCTAGTAATATGGAAAGCTAATCAACATGTAAAAATCAGTCCAGTGCACTTGAAATAGCAGCACTTGTAATGAATTACGCTAGAGTTCAAAGCGAACAAACGCAAGAACAAACCAAAAAAAAAAAAAAAACACCATTCGCCCAATTCTTACACCTTTGAAGTGGTGAGAGTTTTAAATGCCAGAACCATAGTTGCCATTCTAGATATTTTATATCCAGATCTAGAGGTTTTTGCCTGTGTCTGGATACCATTTTCTGACGTTTGGATGCTGGATGCAATTCTAGATACTTTCCATTTGGAGTCGGATATTTTGAATACTTTCTAGATTTTACTTTTCTTTCGGTGTCATTTACCCATTTTATGTTTGGTCTGGACGCGCGTAAAGTATGGTAACTGCCATTATTTAAACTTTGAACTGACTTGGGTCAACTTGGCAACCCCCCCCCCCCCCCCTCGGTAATGAGTAAAAGGGCGCATAAGGGCACTGAAGAAACTTTTGGTCAGTAAACATTTAAACTTAAAGAATTTGGCTGCAATTGGAACCGATAATGCATCGGTAATGGTCGGTATCAACCATGGCGTGTATGCAAAATTGAAGGAAGATATCCCATCTTTAATCCTCATAAAATGTGCGTGTCATTCCTTGCAGCTAGCATTATCACATGCCTCATCAGTCAGAATGTTTACCAAGGAATTTGGAATTCATTATTGCTGAAACACATAACTGGTTCTCCAAATCATCTGTCAGACAACAGCAATATAATAATTTATATAAAGCATTAATTGATAGTTCCTCACCACTGAAAATGCTGTCATATTGCAAAACTAGATGGTTATCAATTCAACCAGCTGTTGAGGTAATTGTGAACCGATGGTTGGAGTTGAAGACACACTTCGAAATAACATGACAAAATGAAAAGTGCTACACAGCTGAAATACTATATGGAATGTACAGTGATGAAAAAAAAATTTGGCATTCCTTCTCTTTTCACAACCCATTTTAAGTGAAGTGCTAAAAGTTAATAAACTATTTTAATCTCAAAATGTTGATAAAGTTAAATTACTTGATGACCTCATTTTGCTATTTCACTCAATTGGTAAAAGACTTATATTGCCAACTTGTAAAGCTGACTTGTTCATTTGCACTATAGAGAGCTATTTGGCTCCCAAGCCATACCTGGGATACCAAATCGAATAAAACATTGATGGTTTAAAAACAAAAGGACTGTTAACAGAAAATGAAGAGAACAACTTAAGAAAGCGCTGTCAAGATTTTCTTGTCTCATTATTCGATCAACTGAAGCAGAGACTTCCTGAAAATTTAGATGTATTGAAAAATATTTCACTCATTTCTATTAACAACATATCTCAGCCAGTAAAGGACATACCTAAATATTGTCAAGTTATTAAATTTTTAGGGGCTACTGATAATAGTGTGGCGGAAGCAGAATATTAGTTAACAAAAATAAATTTGGTTGACTGGACAAACAAAACAGAAACTGAAGCTTTTTGGAGTGAAGTAAGACAATTTAAAGATGTCTCAGGTAACAGTCCATTCTGTGAGCTCTTTGAATGTGCGATGTCTGCCATGATACTACCCCATTCAAATGCTGATGCGGAAAGAGTTTTCAGTACTGTGAATTATACAAAATGTAAACTAAGAAACAGGATGAAACTTGATCTCTTAAATGCTATATTGACAATAAGATTTGGCCTGATGAGAGCAGGAAAATGCTGTTCAACTTATCAGCTCCCTGATCGTGTAATAAAAGAAATTGGAACAGCTAAAGCATACCAGAGTCATTTTGAATCTGAAGCTTCAACTTCATCATCCAAGCTAAGTGCATCTTGTGAGACAGGCATCAGTGAAGATGAGGACATGATTCTATAGGTAAGTCACATCAATTTTCTTTTTAATGTTGCATATCCCTTACATGATGGTGCAGTCAACATCAGAATTTTTAGAGGAACAAGAGATCACATATTCAACATGCGTTTAATAATAGAGAAGTGCAGAGAATTTAATGTAAACCTATTCTCATGTTTTGTGGATTATTCAAAGGCATTTGACTGTGTACAGCATCAGAAACTTTGGGAAATCATGAGGAATATGGGCTTTCCTTCACATGTAGTACATCTCATAAAAATGCTATATCTAGACCAACAAGCAGCAGTTAGAATAGATGGCGAGACATCAGATTGGTTTGACATCAAGCAAGAAGTCCGTCAGGGCTGCGTGCTGTCACCCTATTTGTTTAACTTGTATGCCGAAAATATAATGAGAAATGTAAGAGATGATATAAACAGGGAGCCATATGATGCCCTAAATATCGGCGGTCATGACATACCAGAGATTCGATATGCTGATGATACAGTATTACTATCCACAACACAGAATGGCATAGAAAACCTAATAGCCTCAACACAATTGAATAGTGAAAATCACAACTTATATCTTAACATAGCAAAAACTAAGATAATGCATACAGATAAAACTACTATGGAGAAAGAAATATACATTAATGGGAGAAAATTGGAGGTGGTGGAAAATTTTGAATATCTTGGGTCATTGATTACGAAAAGAAGTGCACCATTGAAAACCTTGACTGGAGAAGTCATCACTGATAAGAAACAGCAGATGGACAGATGGGTAGAGCACTATTTGGAGCTTTACTCAAGTGAGACCAAACTAGCGGATAATGCCCTCAACGCCATAGAGGCTCTACCAACTCTTGACCACCTGGACACACTTCCCACCATAACAGAAGTTAAGTGTGCTATAAATGAACTTGCATCTGGCAAGGCTCCAGGTAAGGATGGGATTCCAATAGAGGTTATCAGGAGTGGGCAAGACACACTCACTATACAGATCCACCAGCTAATAGAGCTATGCTGGCGTGAAGGACAAGTCCCACAGGATTTCAAAGATTCAAGCATCATAACACTGTACAAGAACAAGGGTGATCGGAGCGACTGCAACAACTATAGGGGTATCTCACTTCTGTGTATTGTTGGAAAAGTATTTGCCAGAATTGTTCTGCGCAGACTTCAAGTCCTAGGAGATCAAGTCTACCCCGAATCACAGTGTGGCTTTCGACAGAACCGGTCTACCACTGATATGATATTCTCATTGCGACAAATGCAAGAAAAATGCCGTGAACAGAATCAACCACTGTTTATTGCCTTCATCGACCTCACAAAGGCATTTGATTTGGTCAGTCGTGAGGGTCTGTTCAAGGCACTAAAGAAGATTGGCTGCCCACCAACTCTTCTGTCCATTGTGGAATCGTTCCACACAGGCATGAAGGGTATAATCAAGTTTGATGGTGCAACTTCTGAAGAATTTGAAATCAAGAGTGGAGTTAAGCAAGGTTGTGTACTAGCTCCCACCCTCTTTGGAATATACTTTTCACTTCTACTGAAATATGCATTTCGTGATCAGGATGGTGGTATATACATTCACTCACGCTCAGATGGCGGCCTCTACAATGCTCAGAGATTGAAGGCTAAGACCAAAATTAGGAGGGTACTGATCAGAGAGTTGCTTTTTGCAGATGATGCTGCAGTTACGACCCACTCTGAGGAAGAATTGCAATGTCTACTATCTGCATTCTCCAATGCTTGTTCTGAATTTGGTTTAACAATTAGCAAAAAAAAAGACACAGATTATGTCACAAGGTGCACATGGGGTACCATCAATCTTTATTGACGACGCCGAACTAGAGATAGTAGACCATTTTACATATCTGGGATCGGTGGTAAATAGCAAATTATCCCTAGATCAGGAAATCAACATCCGGATTGGAAAGGCAGCAACAACAATGAACAGGTTAAGAAAAAGAGTCTGGGAGAATAGGAAGCTTACTGCCAAAACAAAAGTCCTTGTCTATCAAGCCTGTGTCCTTAGTACTCTTCTCTATGGCAGTGAAACCTGGACAACTTACTCACACCAAGAGAACAATTTAAACAGCTTTCATATGCGGTGTCTGCGAAGAATTCTTGGTATTAAGTGGCAAGACAAAATCACAAATACTGAAGTATTGGAAAGATCAGGTTGTGTGACAGTTTATTCCATGCTCAGTCTTCGTAGACTTAGATGGATAGGACATCTTAGGCGGATGGATGATGGTAGAATACCAAAGGATATCTTTTTTGGTGAATTACAGATGGGTAAGAGATCTCAGGGTCGGCCTCTACTACGATACAAAGATGTGTGTAAGCGGGACATGATTGATACAGGCATTGATAATGCACATTGGGAGCAAGTCGCCGCTGAACGTGTTGCATGGAGGGCAAATATCAGAAATGGAATAAAGTCAAAGGAGAAAATTATTGCAGAAAAGTCACACACCAAGCGTTTGAGACGTAAGATGGTGCATGCTGGTGGAAATGACCACGTGTTCACATGCACCCACTGTGAACGGACATTTACAGCGCAAATTGGCCTTATCAGTCACACTCGCTACCGCCATAGTTAAAAGTTATTATGCCTTTTTAAAGCACAAACTATCGTCTGTCAAGACGGCAAGGTGCCAATGTATGTGTGTGATTACGAATAATGGTGACACAATGAAAAAAATTAAACGTCGACTATCCATTGCTCTTCAAAGACTAAAACAGATGAATAAATTATGGTGTGGGACAGACAGAACTACCAAAATTAGATTTTTAAGAGCATGCATCTTTCCCATTGCAACATACGCCTGTGAGACATGGACACTTACTAAACAAGCTGAACAGCGCATACATGCCTTTGAATATAAATGTTATAGACGAGTTCTAAGAATATCTTGGGTAAAGAAAAGAACAAATACATCCATACTTCAAGAGTTGAATATTGAGGAGGGATGGCTATTAAAGACGATAAAACAAAGAAAATTGAAGTATTTTGGTCACTTGAAACGTCACGACAGTTTGGAGAGAACAATAATGGAAGGGTATATGCCTGGGAAGAGAGGAAGAGGAAGACCAAAGAGAAGATGGGTGCAGGATGTGGCGGATGATCTCCAGATGGGTGTATCAGACGCGGGACATCTTGCTTGTGATCGAGAAGTTTTCCGGAAAGTTGTTATGGGAGCGAGGTTCTGCAAAGGACATGCTACTGAATGAATGAATGTTGATGTACAAGGCAAGATTACGCTCAGTAGTTTGCCATTGCTTTCTTAGCGACCGGCTCACATACCCCTGTAAGTTACCAGCGCGGCTCGAACCGCTGTTACTCACGAGAATATACGGGATTACGGCGATAGCCGTAAACTTTTCGCCAGGGAGAGCGGCAGTCACATCAATACATATGTAATTTCTTACTTTCTCAATCTGGATAATTTTCCTAGATACTTTCCAACGAAATCTAGATATTTATGGATGTTGTTTGGGCCATTTCTAGATACTTTTGGTCCAAAAAAAAGTGGCAACCCTGGCCAGAACTCTTAGCGAGGTGTGGCAACGGCAGACTATAACTATAAACATGGCGGGGTGTAGACTTTAGAACCATGGCGGGGTGTAGACTTTAGAACCTAGAACCATAGCGGGGGGGGGGGGGGGGGGTGAGTGGTCTCGAGATATAGTGTCCGCCTCTAGTGCTGAAGGTCCTGGATTCAAGGCCCGGTGAAGGCCGGATTTTTTCACCTGGACTTCTAGTAACAAAATTTTCCCTGGTCTCTGGGTAGTGAGATCGGACGCCCGTGTGAATTGTTGCGCACGTAAAACATCCATTGGCAGCTGGAAATCGGGGGGAAAAAAAGAGTAGCCAGATAGCGCTGCCCGGGCAAAATTTCGAATTAAAAATCTACCCAAAGTATTTCAGGGTCCTCGCCGGTGCTACGGAGCTCGTGCACTGAGCTGAGACTCAGGCTTGAGTTAGAAGTAGAACGGAGCACTTATGGGTTACACCCGTGTGTCGTGGTGTTGACCCGTCGATTAAACTAAACTAAAACCATAGCGAGCAACTAACTAACTAACATGGCGAGCAAATTTTCACAATTTGCTCGCCATGTTAGTTAGTTAGTTAGTCGACAGATAATCCTCATTGCACAACGAACTATTCAGTCCATAAGTGCTGAGGAGGGGATCAGAGCACTTATGGACTGACTGGTTCGATGTGCAATGAGGATGATCTGTCGACTAACTAACTAACTACCATGGCGAGCAAATTGTGAACATCCCCCCCCCCCCCCCACACACACAAGTGAGCCTCTGAGGCAAAAGAAGTTTCCCGGGGTTTATAGCGGAGGTTCAGTGAAGGTGCTGGCATATGATACGACATCTAATCTGAGAATGCATTCATTGAAAAAAAAATCAAAGAAAGGGAGCACCTGTTGGTTATTTTCCACATTCTTCTTCTTTCGTTCGCCTGAAATATGTTAATAACTGCAATGTTGTCTCTTGTATGAATCTAACAGTCTTTTTTAGTTCATTCAGCGGTCCATAGAGTTTATCTTCCACTGTTGTCTCTCTAGGCCAGAAGGTTCGCCTGGATATGTTGTAGTTTGGGCAATCCTGGAGTATGTGCTCTGCTGTCTGCGACGCCAAACCACATGTGCACATGGCTGAGTCACCAATCTTGATTGACTACGAGATATGCCGACACTCAGTACTCCTACGAAATACCAGATACATAATCAGACTGCAACTGATACCATTACTCTTGGAATTCTACGTTGTCTCTTGAAGATGAGGACGGAGCACTTATGGGAATGTCCCAAGTGCAGTGCTGTGATGTTGGTTCTGGACTCAATTCAAGGTAAAAGTAAAATGAGGGGGAAACGAAGATAAACATTTGATATGCTGAAGTGAAATTAGGGCAGAACTTTGACGTGGCGATGTGAAGACAAAATCCGAACTGATGTAAGCAACATAATTTTTACAAGGTGCAGTGGTAACGTTAGGGCGACAACGTGAATTAGGTGAAACGGGGATAAAACCATGACAATAAATAACAAACATGGACAAGGTGAGGACAGAACTAAACGCGAAGATTTAAATTGATGACATAACTTTGACGTGTTAATTTAAAATTAAGACAGGTCCTTAACTTTGTTTAAAATTTGGTTTTCACATGTAAATAGTCGATGTTTAACTTTATATAAAGTACTGTATTGCATCTATGTTTTCAATTATAGTCTCGGCTTCATATCTTGCCAGTTTGAAATAACCAATTTTCTATTCATTTTATTTTTTTAAATCATATTTATATTTATTACATTAATGAACAATTTATTAAGCTTAGATATAATTACTTACTACTCAGTTTATTTAAAAATAATAATGAAAATAAATGTATATATATATAAATTATGAATATTTCAACTTTTTATGAAACGAGTAAAGTACGTTTGAAAACGTGAAAAAATCCTGTCACAATCAAGGATGTTTACATGGCGGATACTGTACTAGGATGCCAATGTTTTACCCTCGCGTTTTGAGAAAACGCTGGGTTTTGGCAGTTATTTTTATTTGTTCGCTTGTGTATTTCTTGTCTGCAACATTGTCAAAGGTTAGTGGCATTTCATAGGTAATTTGTTTCGGCCGCGCTCAACTGTATACTGTTATTATCATTAAACCACATTGAGTTCTGTCGGTAGCAGAAGAAAATCAATAACTAAACCAAACTGAATTGCACTTTCATTTGGCATTTAATATTGAACCTTGTGCATAGTTTTACTACGATATATTTATTTCGATCATTGGGTTAGAATATGTTTGCACTGACAATTGTAAAATCGTTGGAGAAAACATTACCAACCTACCCCCTAACCCCAGCTATTCCTTCCTTATGACTATGTGCTGACCTGAATTACCTGGTTTTTAAAGTTAGTTGCATATCCTTTACAGGACATAGCAGTCAACTCCAGCATTTTTTGTCTGTTTGTGATTCCTGGACAAGTTTACGTTCAGTAGTCTGCCGTTGCTTTCTGAACTTCTGGCACTCATACCTTTGTATTGAAAACGGCGCAAAGCGGTCTGGTCTGCTTTCAAATTACAATATGATTGAATATGAAATGGAAACAAATAGTCAAATAGGTATATTAAACTCCTGCGAGAAAACGTACTAAACATCAACAACGTTGCACATACCTTACAAGGAGATCCACGTATCGCGAAATACAGGTAAATCAGAAGCACTCAATAAATTTAAATATTGAGCACAACCCACTACTGGCAACGCCGATCGCATTCTGATATGATGAACCTAAGGCCTATCCACGTCAATATGGAAGCACTAAGCACTTAGTGCTTCCATATTGACGTGGATAGGCCTTAGGTTCATCATATCAGAATGCGATCGGCGTTGCCAGTAGTGGGTTGTGCTCAATATTTAAATTTCAAATCCCGAAACACCCACATAATCACTCAATAAATATAAAAAATGAATAATAAAATAAGATAAAATACACACGAACGCGTACAATACGACACACAGACGTTTTGATTCTTAGAATCTTTGTCAATGACAACACAGATAGCTAACAACGAGGTACAGTAAACGACGACAAAACACAAACACACGACCTATCACTTAGCCATGTGAGGCAGGAAAGGTGGCTTGGCCAGCTGCGAAGGCGCTTGTGGCTGCAGAATTAAAAATGGGTTGCCAAAAAGGATTTGAGTAGCCAAAAATATGTGAACAGTCTGCTATGAATATATCGGAATGTGGGGACAATTAAGTCTAGATATGGGGGGGGGGGGAAACAGCATAGTAATAGATAGTGTAAACAATTAGGGAAGATGCCACAGTTATACCGTAGCGTCCACAACAGTATTAATACCTACTGGGTGGGTGCATCCCAGATTATTGATTAGCTGGCATTCAATTTTAAGTCTGACGTAGCTATTGGAGAAGCAGGGTTTTAATGAGGTGACACATGCATCATCGGCTCCATTATGGTTGGAGGAATTGAAATGGTTGGGGACAGGTTTGTCAGCGCCCTGATTGATGTCTCTGAGGTGTTCTCTAAAACGATCAGCAAGACGTCTGCTCGTTTGGCCAATGTATTTCATGTCACATGCGTAGCTGGGTCCCATTTTAGTGCCCATGGCGACACCGCTGATTTGTTCAAAGTAGTGGCCATTGAACTCAAAGGAATTATTGGTGAGGACCAATTCAGCGAGTCTCACAAGTGTGCGTGTAGGGATGGCTTGATCTGTGCGTTGATCCCATATTCCCAGCTACTCCGCCGTAACCAGAGCCTCAGAGACCACCTTGTGCATAGTCGCCTCCCCACGGTTACTTCATCCGTGGGCACATTCGAATGCCATCGTAGGAACTGTCTGACTTAAATGTTGTTAATATGGTAGCAGACATGTTGTATTATATCTCAAATTAAAGGGGGTTGCATAGGGAAAACTAGCGTATATAATCCCATGGCAGATATGGGACATCATTATGACAAATAATCATCCCATGGCACTTAATAATCAGTTACCAGAAACAAGTCCTGAAGCAGTTTCCTGCTATGAGTCTGTGGTGTGCTGGGACCTTCACCTTTTGTAGGTCAGACAGTAGTTGGTGTCTCTGGAGTGGTCTCGGCTGGCAAAGATTAGTTTCATTTTCGTGCCAGGGCATGCGGATGTACAAGGAAATGAGCAGGCTGACAGGCTTGCAGGTAAGGCTACTGTGGAAGGCGGATGAGCTATGGACCAGGCAGACACTCTGAAAGCTCTATGAGAAGTAAGTCGTTTACGAGAACCAAGTGATGACTGTGAATCTACAACCATGGTCAGGCTGCGAGAAAAGCAAGTTACAAGATGTGTAGCCAAACAAGAACACTATGCAGGAAGCCAAAGAAGATTAATAAACCAACTCAGAATGGTGCTGTGAGCTGCTACACACTGGGATTTGCTGAGGAGGGGTTTCCGAGCACTTATGGACTGAATGGTTCAATGTGCAATGAGGATGATCTGTCAACTAACTAACTGACTAGGTCAGAGTGCACGGAGGAATAGGTGGCCCGTCTGTCCCTCTCGTAGTGGACATTGAATACAGGAGTTGAACCTTCACCTGACAGTGTTCATGACATCAGTATAGCCTGCAAGCAGTTACACTAATGCACCTACACAGCTAATGGTTGTTTGATACCCAAAAGTATATGATGGTGATGAGAGATGCATTTGTTTGTTGTTGCTTGAAAGTGTCATATTAAAAAGTGAACATTAATTTCAAAAAAAGAACCTGTTAGTGACTTTTGATGTGGTAACAGGACTCTATGCTCTGCTCTCTCTCTCTCTCTCTCTCTCTCTCTCTCTCTCTCTCTCTCTCTCTCTCTCTCTCTCTCTCTCTCTCTCTCTCTCTCCAAACAAATGCATCTATCATCACCATCATATACTTTTGGGTGTTCGTGGGTGGGGAGATGTGTATAGGTGGGGGATGTGTAGTTGAGAGGTGGTGGATATTGGGTGGGTGAGTGGGTGTAGGTTGACTGATGTGTGTGTGGGTGGGTGGAGAAAATTGTGATGGTGCGGGATGTATGTGTGGATAGGTGCGGGATGTGTGGGTTGACGGGGGTATGTGTGTGTGGTTTTGTGATGTGTGTTTTGCTGGGTGGGTGGTGGAGAATATGTGGGTGGGTGTGTGCGTGTCGGTTATGGGATGGGTGGGGGATGTATGTGTGGGTGGGGATCAGTGGGTGGGTGGCGGCATGTATGTTTGCCTGAGTCTGTGTGAGTGCGTGGAGGTATGTGTGGGTGGGTGGGGGATGTGTGGGTGGCTGAGGGGTGTGTGGGTGGCTGCAGGGTGTGAGGGTGGATGGGGGATGTGTCTCACAACATTGCAATATGCACTGTTTATGTTTGCAACTTTTGTTTGACAATGTTTGTTTTTCCCCCATGTGAATGTACCATGCGTAATTTGCATTGTTTATGCTTACAAAATCCATTTGACAATGTTTCTTTTTTTCCCTATTAAAAAAAAATTAACATGCACATTTGATGAATGAAAGATGAGTCATCGAAAGGGCCGAATGTAAGACAGGCCTGCAAGGCCCAATTTGCTACCATTTTAAAATAAAGTTTGTTTGTTCGTTCTCTCTCTCTCTCTCTCTCTCTCTCTCTCTCTCTCTCTCTCTCTCTCTCTCTCTCTCTGTCACTCACCCTCTCTCTGTCACTCTCTCTCTCTCTCTCTCTCTCTCTGTCACTCACCCTCTCTCTGTCACTCTCTCTCTCACTTTCTCTCTCTGTCTCTCTCACTCTCTCTCACGCTCTCTCTTTCTCTCACACGCTTTCTCTCTCTCTCTTACATACACACCAGAGGAGGGAAGAATTAGAGAGAAAACAGAAATAATAGTGAGGAGGGAAAACTATCCCTCCATCATTTTCTGGATTAGGAATTACTGAGAGAGAAAGGGGGAGAGAGGGGGGGGGGGGGGGAGAGAGAGAGAGAGAACAAACTGTATTTTCACATTTTAAAAATTGTGCATGCAGTCCCATCTCACATTCAAGAGAGAGAGAGAGAGAGGGGGGAAACAATGGTGAGGAGAAAAGTTAACTTTTCCAAACCCTGCATGAGTATCTGAATGAGGAATTACTGTGTCGTGTTACTTACTTGTGTTCACATGTGACCGGTTCTGTGGCAAAGGGGTTACGAATGCAATTGGTAATCTCACATACTGTGTTTTAAACACAGCTGCGGACAGTTTGGTAGCAGAGGCCTTACGCTAGATCCCATAGAAAGGTATGAGTGCCAGATGTTCAGAAATAATGGCAAACTACTGAATGTAAACTTGCCAAGAAATCACAAACAGCCGAAAAATTCTGGGGTTGACTGCCACGTCCCATAAAGGATATGCAACTAACTTGACTCGTATGTGATCTTCAGTCATCAGACTATATCTTGACGGAATACGAATCCAAGCGGACCCTGCGGCAACCATTCCAGTGGCAGCCATCAGAAGAATCAAATGACACAGAGGCAGTGAAGTGCAGGAACTCTCGGCAAGGGCGCTGGTTGATTGTTGATCAGAGAGGTTTGTGGCCTGTTAGAGACACACTATATTCACTCTCTGTGTATGGCCAATTAGAGATGCATTATATCCTTCCTTTCTTTCATCCACCTACCCCTTCCTTCCTTCCTTCCTTCCTTCCTTCCTTCCTTCCTTCCTTCCTCCCCCTCCCTCTCTCCTTTCTCACCCCCCTCCCTCCCTTTCCATGCATCTATCACTTTCTTTCTTTCTTTCTTTCTTGCTTTCTTTCTTTCTTTCTTTCTTTTCTTTCTTTCTCTCTTCATTATACATTTGGCTTACTTACATTGTATATATATCAGGCTGCCTATTTACCATTTTTGAAATATTTTACTGTTCAGTGTATTTTTCTTTTCACCAGGTGTGCATTTACTGCTGAAAGATGCATGATTTACACTTCTCAAAGTATTATATGTGTTAGTGTTCACATTTCGAATTTTACTATTTACAGAGTATGTCAGTTTACTGCTATAGGCCCTGTGTTTTATTCTATATGGACTGTTTATTGTTTACAGTTCAGAGTTTCACTATTTACAGAGTATGTGGTTTAATGTTCACAGTTCAGAGTTTCACCATTTACAGAGAATGTGGTTTACTGTTTACAGTAAAAAGTATGTGTGACAGACCTGTATACATTTCATTGGGTACATGGTGCTGGTGCTGGCCCCATGTTTGTATTGACCAGTGGGCACTCGGCGGGTGATGGGGTCAGTATCATGCTGGCCGTCATGATTTCCCCACACATTTTCTGGTACCCGTTCATGCTGGGTTGACCTGGAAGCCTGGGTAAGTTTTATAAATCTGCCCCGAAGTGGGTTCGAACCCTTCAGGCTGGCAGGCAAGTGTCAGGCCACTGCGTACTGTGGCTCCCTTACTGTTCACAGGGTTTGGGTTTACAGTTCTCAGAAAATATCTTTTACTCTTTATTGGGTCTGTGTTGTGTTGTTAACGGGATATGCGTTTTACTGTTCATAAGGTTTGTGTTTTACTGTTTACGTGGTTTGTATTTTTCTGTTTAAATAGTATGCGTTTTACTGTTTATAGAGTATGTGTTAAATAGTTTATAGGGTATGTGATAAATAGTTTATAGGGTATGTGTTTTACTGTTCACGAAGTGTGTGTTTTACTGTTCACAAAGTGTGTGTTTTACTGTTCACAAAGTGTACATTTTACTGTTCACAAAGTGTGGGTTTTACTGTTCACAAAGTGTGGGTTTTACTGTTCACAAAGTGTGGGTTTTACTATTCACAGGTTATGTGTGCCGGAGGGAGCACATCAGCAGCAACAACTGTTGCAACCCGAAGCATCCACTGACCAAACATCAGACATGTGACACCTGTCTGTCTAACGGTTGCTGCAGTGTTTACGAGCATTGTGTCTCCTGTTGCCTCCAGCCCAAAAATGTAAGACTCACGGTTATGTGAATGTTGTGCCTCTTGTCTCCAACCCAAAATTGTAAGACCAAAGATTATGTGAATATTGTGTCTCCTGTTACCTCCAACCCATAAATATACAGGTCAAGATTATGTGAATACAAATACCATGTACCTTGTTTGTAATCTGGTATCTACACATATTGAGTATCTTGTCAAGACCCGAAACATTTGCTTAAAGAATGTCAGCATCTGATGGTCAGAAGCCTTTCTGTTGTTGCATGTTATTGCTAGTTTAAGTAAGAAATGAAACAGCTAACATCAGTATCACATTTATTGCTCTTTTCAGGTAACGATTCTATGATCTGGGTTGAGCCCAGAGGTAGACGAGGGAGAATCCAGCAAATAGTGGGGATGGAACTCTAGAAAATTGTATTGTTTAATCTGTGCACTAACAACTATGCCAACAGTATATTTGAAGTGGTGAAATTATGGGAAACCTTTAACACTGTCATTCCCAAGAGGTTCTCTTCTCCCAACCATCACATCACACGTAATCATACCTTTTATGATTTTTTTTTGGGTGCATATCCCTTACAGAATGTTGCAGTCAACATCAGAAGTTTTCAGCTGCTGTTGATATACTAGGCAAGATTATGCTCAGTAGTTTGCCATTGCTTTCTGAGCGACCGGCTCACATACCCCGTAAGTTACCATCGTGGCAAGAACTGCTACCGATTCTCGTGCAGGTTACATTACTCACGAGAATATATGGGATTACGGAGAAAGACGTTGATCCCTAGGCCAGGGCAGCATATATTTAGTCTCTTTGAAAGTTATGCACTCCCTCCCTGCATCTGCTGTGAAATCTTCTGGGTCTGAGAGAGTTAACATTGGTTGACTACCAGCAAGAGGTGGAATGGTCTAAATAAGATTGTACCTGAGGTAACGGTAAAATAGCCTAAATAGGACTGAACTTCATGTAGAGGTGGAACAGTCTAAACAAAATTATACCTCAATGGAATCGTTTTAACAAGACTACATCAGGTAGAGGTGGAAAGGCCAAAACAAGATTACATTACATTACACCTGTACCCAGGGTAGAAGTGGAAAGACTAAACAAGACAACAGTAGCTCTATACCCCAGGGTAGAAGTGGAAATACTAAACAAGACTACAATAGCTCTATACTCCAGGGTAGAAGTGGAAAGACTAAACAAGACTACAATAGCTCTATACTCCAGGGTAGAAGTGGAAAGACTAAACAAGACTACAATAGCTCTATACTCAGGGTAGCAGCTCTTTACCCCTGGGTAGAGTGGAAAGACTAAACAATACTACAGTAGCTCTATACCCCAGGGTAGAAGTGGAAAGACTAAACAAGACAACAGTAGCTCTATATTCCAGGGTAGAAGTGGAAAGACTAAACAAGACAACAGTAGCTCTATACTTCAGGGTATAAGTGGAAAGACTAAACAAGACAATAGTAGCTCTATACTCCAGGGTAGAAGTGGAAAGACTAAACAAGACAACAGTAGCTCTATACTCCAGGGTAGAAGTGGAAAGACTAAACAAGACAACAGTATCTCTATACTTCAGGGTAGAAGTGGAAAGACTAAACAAGACAACAGTAGCTCTATACTTCAGGGTAGAAGTGGAAAGACTAAACAAGACAACAGTAGCTCTATACTCCAGGGTAGAAGTGGAAAGACTAAACAAGACAACAGTAGCTCTATACTTCAGGGTAGAAGTGGAAAGACTAAACAAGACAACAGTAGCTCTATACTCCAGGGTAGAAGTGGAAAGACTAAACAAGACAACAGTATCTCTATACTTCAGGGTAGAAGTGGAAAGACTAAGCAAGACAACAGTAGCTCTATACTCCAGGGTAGAAGTGGAAAGACTAAACAAGACAACAGTATCTCTATACTTCAGGGTAGAAGTGGAAAGACTAAACAAGACAACAGTAGCTCTATACTTCAGGGTAGAAGTGGAAAGACTAAACAAGACAACAGTAGCTCTATACTCCAGGGTAGAAGTGGAAAGACTAAACAAGACAACAGTATCTCTATACTTCAGGGTAGAAGTGGAAAAACTAAACAAGACAACAGTAGCTCTATACTTCAGGGTAGAAGTGGAAAGACTAAACAAGACTACAATAGCTCTATACTCCAGGGTAGCAGCTCTTTACCTCACGGTAGAAGTAGAAAGACTAAACCATGAAGTCACCACACACACTCTGTGGTAATAGAGGAAGAAGTCTGTCTGAGTAAATGAATATGTGATATGTGAGAATGACTGTTGGTGCCAGATTTGTGTTGATGATTGAAATCTGCCATTATGACTCCCACAGCAACATTTACTGAGGAAGATTCTAGAGAAAAACGTAGAAGCTCCATACAACCTGTTTCTGGGTGAAGTGGAGAACATCTTTGATCTATGCCTGGCCAAGTGTAGAACATCCTCCTTGGTAACTATTGTTGATCTTGTTTGTGTTGTTAATTGTGCTGTCTGGTTTGTGTTGATTGTGCTGTCTGGTTTGTGTTGTTGATTGTGCTGTCTGGTTTGTGTTGTTGATTGTGCTGTCTGGTTTGTGTTGTTGATTGTGCTGTCTGGTTTGTGTTATTGATGGTGCTATCTCGTTTGTGTTGTTGATGGTGCTGTCTGGTTTGTGTTGTTGATTGTGCTGTCTGGTTTGTGTTGTTGATTGTGCTGCCTGGTTTGTGCTGTTGACGGTGCTGTCTGGTTTGTGTTGTTGATTGTGCTGTCTGGTTTGTGTTGTTGACGGTGCTGTCTGGTTTGTGTTGTTGATTGTGCTGTCTGGTTTGTGTTGTTGATTGTGCTGTCTGGTTTGTGTTGTTGATGGTGCTGTCTGGTTTGTGTTGTTGATGGTGCCGTCTGGTTTGTGTTGTTGATGTGTCTGGTTGTGTTGTTGATTGTTGTCTGATTTTACATTGTTGATTGTTCTGCCTGGTTTGTATTGTTGATTATTGTGTGTGATTTGTATTGTTGATTATTGTGTGTGATTTGTATTGTTGATTATTGTGTGTGATTTGTATTGTTGATTATTGTGTGTGATTTGTATTGTTTAATATTGTGTGTGATATGTATTGTTGATTATTGTGTGTGATTTGTATTGTTGATTATTGTGTGTGATATGTATTGTTGATTATTGTGTGTGATTTGTATTGTTGATTATTGTGTGTGATATGTATTGTTGATTATTGTGTGTGATATTTATTGTTGATTATTGTGTGTGATATGTATTGTTGATTATTGTGTGTGATTTGTATTGTTGATTATTACGTCTGTTTTGTGTTATTAATTATTATCTTATTTGTATAGTAGATTATTACGTCTATTTTGTGTTATCTTATTTGTATTGTTGCTCCAGGTTGGTTTCATTGATTGCTTTATGTTTATCATTGTGTTAATTCTTCTGGCTATCCTCATTAAACATGCTGCGTGTAATTTCAGAGTGTACAACATGAGAACTCGTACCGCGACTCAAACGTCAAATATTGTTACGGGGACAAGCCACCAGATTTACAAGTGATTACAAGCTAGCTACCTGGTATATACAGACTCCCTCAATCCAGATTTGACTTTTTTAAGGAGGTGTACAATTCTTCTTGAAAGACACCCACCGAATGGTTAACTCCTGCACTATCCCAGGTGCTGACAATGTATGGGGATTTCAGAAATTCGGATAAGAAATCTGTCCTGTGGGGATTGAATGAAATCTGAACATTTAACTTAATATGCATTTCTGTGATATTCATATACTTCATCGTTGTAAATAGAAGACATACATGTATGTAGGAAGCCATCAATGTATGCCTGTGTTGCGTGTTACTTTCTTTTTTCTTCTTCTTACTTATTTGTCCAGAAAATTACATTGGTTCTGTTGTGCATGTTTGTAAAGTGATATTTGTGCGTTAGTTTCATCTTCTTTTTACATATTTGTCCAGAGAAGGACATGGGTTTTCTTGTGTTGGTTTGTGAGTGATATTTGTGTGTTACTTTCATCTTCTGACTTATTTGTCCAGAAAAGGACATTGTTTCTGTTGTGCATGTTTGCAGCTAGGCAGTGATATTAATGCCTCCCAGAAGAAACATCCAGCTTAAGCACCCACCATTCTTTTTGCCTTCCCTCAACCTCACACATACTGTATAAATTGTGCCATGGCGGTGATCATTTCTAGCCTACCGTTTAAGATTTTCAGCTGTGTGTGTATGTGTGCGTGTGGTGGTGGTGTGAGAGGGGGGGGGGTGGGGTGGGATCTTGAACTATTTCTACCCTAAGTAAACCACCGTCTTGGATAGGCTGGGTGTTACGCGGGATAGGCTGAATGCCATGTGCACAAATCAACATGTCATGTAAGATATGTTGGATGTAATGTTCACTAATTAACATGTCATGTCGTATGGGCTAGATGTCATTTGCACAACTCCTCATGTCATGTCAGATAGGCTGGATTCCATGTCAGATAGAATGGATGTCATATGCACTAATAAAAATGCCATGTGCCAGATAGGCTCGATGTCATGTGTATTCATCAACATAATATAAGATATGCCAGATGTCATGTGCATTCATCAACATAATATAAGATATGCCAGATGTCATGTGCACTCATTAACACGTCATGTCTGCCAAGTAGCAGGTGCAACCACTTGGCAATGTCCGATAGACTAGATGTCATGTGCACTAATTAACATGACATATTGGATAGCCTGGATGTCATGTGTACAAATCATGCCATGTCCGATAGGCTGGATGTCTTATGCACTAATCAAAATGCCATATCAGATAGGCTGAATGTCATGTGTATTCATTAACATGTCATGTAAGCTAAGCCAAATATCATGTGCACATGTCATCTCAGATTGGTCGAATGTCATATGCACTAATGAGCATGTCATGTAAGAAATGCCAGTTACCACATGCACTAATTAACATTGTGTCATATAGGTTGAGTGTTGTATGTACCAACTAACATGTTGTGTTAGTCGTATGTACTAATCAACATACCATGTTGAATATACTGGATGTCATGTGTACCAACCATCGTTCCATGTGTACTACCTATATTTTGTCGTAGCTTGCTAAAGAAATCTGGCCATGTATTGGTTTTGTTTTTACAAGATGTGTGTGTGTATATTTGGCCCCTGTGAAAATAATACACTTGTGATTTTGATGTTATCATTATTTCTTCCGTTGGACAGCGGCTGTGCGTTTCTGGGACTAAAAGAGTTTGTATGTGAAATGTGCACACAGGACTCCTTTTTTGTGGTCCTTGTCTGAGGAGGCTTGGCACTGGATTCACTACCAAGGCATCAGGGTGTGGGGAGAGAGGGGTCAGTGTGACATCAGTGTGTATGAAAATGTGTCCTTCGCCTGAATGTGAACTTGACACTTCTGAGTTGGAGAACAGATATGAAACCTGGAAACCACTCCCACCACCACTCCCACCTCGTTTTACCTTTGAATGTTCTCATGACGGTTTAATAAAGTTAGTCTCGTGTCCTTTACAGGACATCACACCCATTCCCTGGCATTTATTGACTGTTTGTTATTTGCTAGGCAGTTTTGCGTCCCGCAGCTTGCTATTGCTTTCTGAACAGTCGATGATCATACTGTCAAAATCAGCTCAAAGCTTTTGCTTCCAAATCGCCTGCAGTTAAGAAAACCAGTATTCAGGTACAGCAAGAGACCAGTTGACAAAGTTTGGTGATTACCCCTGTTAGGTCTGTTTGTTGGGCATGTTATAAGAAAAGAGGGTCAGGTGAAGGTTGTGACAACCAGGAATTTCAAGAATGTTAGAGATGGAGGCAGAAATGCTGGAAGGTTGACCAAGTGGTATGTTTTGATTGATTGATCTTTATTTTAGAAGGGTTACACATCTTACATTCAGCCCTTAAAAATGGAAAATGACCAGTGGTCAAACTTAACAATGACACAGTGGACAGGTTTTGTGGAGAAACATCATCTCCTGCACCTCTGTGCATGGCACATAGTGATGTTTAGTGTTAATTTGGCTGGACACAGACCAGATCTATGACTGGTAACTGTGTGAGATTTGAACCATGACTGCCCACACTTTCAGTGTAACAACTGATGATGATGATGATTTCACCTTCATCTCCATTCCGGGACATGCAGGAGTTGAGGGAAATGAACGAGCTGATAAACTTGCTGGCTCTGCTTCCCCTACAGATGGCCAGTCTATGGATTGTGCTGATGTTATTAACACCCTCTGAGACATGTCAAGATCGGGGGGACTTTAACACAAATTAATCCACATTGTTGTACAGGATGAGAGACTTGGGAGTAAGAATTGGCACGGCCAGACATGAGAGACAAATTGGGAGAATGAGGGGCCTCATCAACCAACACAGAACTGGCACTATTAGACGCCGGACACTGGTGCATGTGTTGGGGGCAGGATCTGAGCACCTCTGGACATGTCCGAAGTGCACGGATGATACCAGAACAAATAACTAACTAATGAACATGGTGATAAAATACTAACAGTCAAGATATGTTTGGTAATGGTCGTTCATAAGAAAGATCACAGATGGCTGAGATAATGAATAAATAGAGATGATGCAAGATTGGAAGCTTTCGACATCACTTCAGATAAAGGCATTCTGAAGGTCAAGGTAAGCAGGGGTTTAAGGGTGAATGCTGCTACCATTGTGGCTGTGTAAATGTTTATCATTATTTTATAACTGGGTGAAACTCATAGGGCATTTTCCTTTTCATTGTGTGAATACGTGTGAATTTTCTTTGTGTTTTTGGTTGAGTATTCTGCGTGAATATGAAGACTTGTTGGGACACTAGAGTGTGAGCAGTGTAAAAACATGAAGTCTAGAGCAGCTTTCGAAATACAGTTATGGGAAAAAGGATGTTGGGGTGACAAGCCTTCATCAGCAAACAAACACAACATATGATAACATGGACATGACACTACAGTGACTGCATAAAGGCATAATGAGCAGAATAACCAAAAATGGGTGCTACTTATTTCTGAGTCCCAGAGTACGAAATATTGAATGATGACAGGGACAGCTGATATTGCCAGCAGTGCTGTTGTGATAGGGGGAGAGGATGATAACTTTGCCATGAACACTCCAGGTGAATACATAGAGGGAAAGAGGGAGCGGTAGTGCATGAAGATGGGGAGGAAGGCAGAAAAGGGCGGAAAAAGTGGAGAAAGTAAAGATTTGAATTGTGTAACCCAGTTCATTCGTATTGTAGTCCTTGACTTTGTGTTTTTATAGTGTTAACATTTCTGCAGCTTTACCACGGTTAAACCCATTTCATTCATGTTACACCAGATTGTGACTGTTCATTGAGTTTAACATCACTTTGTTCAGACTATGCTGATAAAACCATGAGCACAGTCGGACAAGGATATGATACCTGAACTCACCATCCGCTAAAAGAGGGAAAGATGTATGAAAGCAGAGAGATAAGAATGGCGTGCCCAATTCTTAACCCTTTAAAAATAGTTTGTTCATTCCTCTGTGCATTCAAGCTTACAAAATGTGGTGGTGCTAACTTCACAGGAGTCTGAATAGAAACACAAAATATGACTGAATTTTTTTTTTCCATACCCCTTACAAGACATTGCAGTCAACATCTGCATTTTTCAGCTGCTGTTGATGTACTAGGCAAGATTACGCTCAGTAGTTTGCCACTGCTTTCTGAGCGACCGGCTCACATACCCCGTAAGTTATCAACGCGGCGAGAGCCGCTACCAATTCTCGCACAGGTTACATTACTCATGAGAATATACAGAATTACAGAAAAAGACATTAACCCCTAGGCCAGCGACTGTGAATAGAAACACAAAATATGACTGAAGCTCATCCCATCTTGTACCTTGTGGTGTCGAGGTGAATCATAAACAGCGGGAGAGTGCCCGTTTACTGGCTTCATGTATCCAGCCAGCGGATATGTCTAGACTTGAGTCAGTGAGATGTTTAAATGTCTAGACTGAGACAGTGAGATGAGATGTTTAGACTGAGATATGAGGAGAGAGTTTAGACAGTGAGCTGAGATGTCTAAACTGATACAAGAGGAGAGAGTTTAGACAGTGAGCTGAGATGTCTAAACTGATACAAGAGGAGAGAGTTTAGACAGTGAGCTGAGATGTCTAAACTGATACAAGAGGAGAGAGTGTAGACAGTGAGCTGAGATGTCTAAACTGATACAAGAGTAGAGAGTTTAGACAGTGAGCTGAGATTTCTAGACTGAGACATGAGGAGAGAGTTTAATCAGTGAGCAGAGATCTCTAGACTGAGACAGTGAACAGAGATGTCTAGGCTGAGACAGTCAGAAAAGATGTTTAGACAATGTGGAGAGATGTCTAAATTGAGACAATGAGAAGAGATGTCTGAGCTTAGAAAACTGAAAGAAACTGGAAAGAAAAAAGGATCTACAATATATGACAGAGAACTGACTTGTTTAACACTGTTTACGCAAAAGAAATAAATTCTGTTTACACAATAGACAGAAATTGATCATGTGGGAAATTGCATTTGTTTGTGAGAGAAAGTGATATGTGAAGTTATATTATTCATGATAATTGTTTCATATTTTACTTATTTGTCTAATGTAATGATATACACACTTGTTTTATCAAGTATACTCCTTTTTCTGGACTCATGTTTATATTGTTCATAATATTCGTTTCTTTAAAAAAATTAATAATGGCAATTTTAAGAAAAGTAGTACAAATACATGTTTGATACATAATCTGTTTTACTTTGTGTGAACTGTCTTTGTGCTGTGGTAGCTGGTTAGCAGTGTCTGTCAGAGAGATCTGGTGAATTGTTAAAACTGTCCCTCACTGTCTCACTGCTATGATGTGACAGTCTAATAAAAACTTCCTCTTGCTGTCATGTGACAGTCTTATAAAAACTGTCCTTTGTGCTGTCATGTGACAGTCTTATAAAAACTCCCCACACTGTCATGTTAGTATATATTCAACTGTGTTGATTCCTACGACAATATTTCCTGAATCCTTCACCAAATCACCTACTGCAATAACCCGATTACTTTATGACAGAAATATTTGTGTAACTGGCACAGGAACATCTGATAAGAGCTACAGGTGATTATTCCTTTTTCATACAAATACGAGTTGACAGTCAGAAAGTAATGCGTCATAATAATTATTTTTGGAAACTGTTTGTTTCAAATGAAATTTACAAATGGTTTACATTAACATTTTTTCTTAACATACTATTTTTATGCATAATCCCCATCAACTTACTTGGCCTTACAAAAATGCAAAACAAGTGAATGCATGCCTTGACTGTACCAGGGTTTGTCCTGCTCATTTAGCCATTTATTCAGTGCATGAATCACATACTCATCATCATGCAGGTCTGTCTCTTCACTTTCTGCAGCTTTAACACTCTGCTTCTCTCAACTGCACAACTTGCATACACAGCACTCAAACGTTTGTGAATGTTCACCACTGTTTCTTTTTCCACAGCCAGAAAGTCTAGTACAGTTCGCTGATTGTAACACAAGTTGTTCACAGTCGCCATTTTAACAGATTACTGTTGCTGTTATAATTGTCCAAATGTGAAGGAATTTCATACAAGTAATAGATATATTGCAAATTTGAGGTGTGCAAAATTTCATGTTTCTATCTTTATTATTGCTGAGAAGATCCGACAGGCGAAGCATTGCTTTGCTAATCCTGCAGCTTCTGCTTCTGCAACTTGTCTTGTTCCAGATATATTGGTGCTCCCTTTCCTCTGGAGTAAACTAGGCAAGGCAGAGAGAGGGATCATGCTGTATGGGCAGCACATGGTCTCTAAACTCAGCCCAGGCTTTGTGTTATGAGAGGTATAATTCCATTTTACAAACTATCGTCTGTCAAGACGGTAAGGTGCCAGTGAATTCACTGAGAATAAACATTTGGTGCATTACTTTCTGACCGACCCTCGTACATATTTTTACACTTTATGAGTTGTATGGTAACATTTAATTTATGATGTTCATTTATTTCCTGAGCACAATCAGTTATGCCAGGTTAAAGACAAGTATGAAATGTTTTCTTGTTATTTTTCAATTAGTCCCGAACACTGAATGTCAGACAGAGAGAATTGAAATGTTATTTAGAACCTGTTTTGCTGTATGGCAGTGAATCATGGAATGAGAATGAACAAATTAGGAAGAGATTGGAAGCAACGGAGATGTGGTTCCTCATTTAAAAATAATGAATACCTTGGACTGCCAGAGTAACTAATGATTGCCTTGAAGAGGATCATGAAACTAGAACATTATATGCGACTATAAGAAAGAGACAAACAGCAGAGAAGTGATGCAGCATGGACTGATATGGTGGTGATGAGGAATATCATCAGCAGAGTTGATCCAGAACACCAAGAACGAGATCTGTGGGGAGACATGAGTGCCCATGGCAGTTGACAGTGCACATGTTTGCCTCTAGCTGGAAATGTGCAAAATCCACATTCTGTGAATGGTTTCTACAAAATCATAATTCTGTCTGGGGATGCTATTCTTCCTCCTAATTTCTGGGTAGGGAATTAGACACCTAGCCTTTGCAGATAGGGACAGACAAATAGGAGGTCATATGCTGCATGTGTTGAAGATTTCTCAGCAGCTGCAAATTGCAAAGGAGAGGCTGGTTGTTGGCCAGTGCCCAGACAAAGATTACAAAACTAGAAAACCTGCTTACACTAGAATATATCACCCAAATCTGTTAATTTGATATTGAAGTTGAGGGGAAACCACCACACTACTCTCCCTCAATGATGTAGTGACATGTTAAAAACAAGCCAAACCAGTCCTGGGACTAAGTCGTTCCTGTCAGCAGGACACCAGCGTACACTGCTTGGATGTTTAATCATCATCAAGTATCTTGCTGACTGGCATGGGCGATCATGCTTCTCCACACCTACAACAACATGTGTCAGCTCAAGCACTGACACCCTCCGTGCTATGACACAAGACGTAAGTCTTATTTCGCTGTCTTCCTCAATCTCTCTTTCCACAAATCTTTGCAATTGTCACAATGTCTTAGTATTTTTTAGTCCCTTGCGTACTTCTTTTAGTTTACAGTCATCTACCTACTTCTTCCTGCCGATTTTAATTTCTAGTATTCCTTGTCTACGTCTTTTCTTGTCTATACTTCTTGTTTTGCTTATGTATTTTCTTGTCTGATTATTCCTTGTCTACTTGTTTTCTTGGCTGCTCTATGCATGTTAATCATTGCGAGTTTGATTTGTTCTTTGATCATTTATTACCTTCACTGTATAATATAATCACTTATTGTATTACTACTGTTTTGTTAATGAGAAATATATTTCAGCTGTACTTGTTGAAGCGTTTGGAAAAAAATGTCAATTATTTGTTTTGTAACTAATGATATCAGATAGACAGTGGGATCAACACTTTGTGCCACATATAATGAATGATGATGAGGATGATGATGATAAACTAATGAATAGATAATGGGGGTTATGGTAGTGTAGTGGCTAGACACTCGCCTGTTGGCCTTGTGTTCAACAGCTCCATCGCCATCCGGGTGGATTTCATTTCTAGAAATGGACTGGGACTGTCAGGTCGACCAGGCCAGAAATGGGTACCAGGCTGAGTCTGGGGAAGAAGGGCAGCCGGCAGGATACTGACCACACCACCCAGCGAGGGCCGATTATAACTGTTAGAATCATATTTCTGACAGGGATGTATGAGTGACTTGTCCACACCTGGCAAGCTGACTGTTGATAAACATGGCTCTAGATCTTTGTCTGTGGTTATTTTCTCTCACACATGGTTCTTGTAGACATTTATATGTGGTTATTTTCTCTCTCACATATGATTCTTGTAGGCATTTATATGTGGTTATTTTCTCTCATTTATGGTTCTTGTAGACCTTTATATGTGGTTGTTTTTCTTTCTGACATATGGTTTTTGTAGGCATGTGTATGTAATTGTCTCCCTAACATAACCATTGGTTTAGTTATTTCATTATATGTTCGTATCATTTTCCTTGTGCTGTAAAGGTCATTGAGGCTTCCATTTGACGCTGCTACTTCTGCCTCTCCTGCTAGGCCATCTAAATATTGTTGCTCATTTACCCGTGTCTGCTTTCTAACTTCTTTTCAATCAATCAGGTGCCGTCTCCACAATGAAGGTTGGCTGCAATGGATCTTCAACACTGCCTCTCACCTTGACTGCACATTGTCAGATTGATGTTTGTCCATCTCTTATTTTTCCTCTTGTATCGTTGTCTACCTATTGCCTTCAACCTTACCCTCCAGTGTAGTTTTTATAAGAATGTTATTTGTCTCTTAAAGTGGCTGAAATATTTAACATTCATTCCCAGTTTTTTTCTAGAACCTCTGTATTTGATTGTTTCCATTTCCATGAAATATGACACATTCTTCTGTATATCTACATCTCCAGGGCTTCTATTCCACTTTCTAATTGATTGTTCATTGATTGATTAACATCAGTAGTTAGAATGCAAGTTTGGATTGTGGTCACAACAGAACAAAACGCCAACTGGATGAGTAGAAATGTCAATCATTGAATGTGCACAGGCAATCACTGTCTCACAGACAATTACTGTCTCACAGACGTCATTGTCTCACAGATAATCACTGTATCACAGACAATCACTGTCTCACAGACAGTCAATGCCTCACAGACAATCACTGTCTCACAGACAGTCAATGCCTCACAGACAATCAATGCCTCACAGACAATCACTGTCTCACAGACAATCAGTCTCACAGATGGTCACTGTCTCACAGACAATCAGTCTTACAGACAGTCAATGTCTCATAGACAATCAGTCTCATAGATGGTCACTGTCTCACAGACAATCAGTCTTACAGACGGTCACTGTCTCACAGACAATCACTGTATCGCAGACGGTCACTATCTCACAGACAGTCTTACAGACGGTCACTGTCTCACAACAATCAGTCTCACAGACAATCAGTCTTACAGACGGTCACTGTCTCACAGACAATCAGTCTTACAGACGGTCACTGTCTCACAGACAATCAGTCTCACAGACGGTCACTGTCTCACAGACAATCAATCTTACAGATGGTGTCACTGTCTCACAGACAATCAGTGTCTTACTGATGGTCACTGTCTCACAGACAATCAGTGTCTCATAGACAGTCACTGTCTCACAGACGGTCACTGTCTCACAGACTATCACTCTCTTTACAGACAGTAACTGTCTCATAGACAATCAGTCTCAAAGACAATCACTGTCTGCTAGAGGATGTGTCACACATGTGATTGGAACATGTATCAATAATAGTCATCATAATAAGTGCCTGGCCAAATGGCATGGGTGATCATGCTTCTCCACATCCTGTGATCTCCAATGACATGCATCAGTTCATGTGCTGACAATTTCATGCCATGACACAAGACTGCCAAGATGCCATGACACAAGACTGTCAAGAATTTTCTCTGGATGTCCTCCCCTATTTCTCCTTCCACGCATCTTTCTAGCTGTCAGATATTCAAGTTTTGTTTTGAGCGTGGTGAGACGTAAGATGGTGCATGATGGTGGAAATGACCACGTTTACATGCACCCACTGTGAACGGACATTTACAGCGCAAATTGGCCTTATCAGTCACATTCGCTCCTGCCATAGGTAAAAGTTATTATGCCTTTTTAAAGCACAAACTATCATCTGTCAAGACGGCAAGGTGCCAATGAATGAGTTCCCGTCATTAAGAAAGCTATGGCATACTTTTTTTTTTAAAGTTGCAGACCCCTTACATGGCATGGCAAACTACTGAACGTAAACTTGCTAAGAAATCACAAACTGCCCAAACATGCTGGTGTTGACTGGAAAGTCCTATAAAGGATATGCAAATAACTAACCTCTTTCTGATGTTTGTGACAAGTTCCTCAGCCTCTGTCAGAACATTTGTATTCTCATTTTGGCTGTCCAAGGAATGTTCAGCATTCTTCTGTACAACCACTTGTCTGATGCTTCTAGGGATTTCTTGCTTGTTTACTCATTGTACATAAAATAGCAACGATAATAATTGAGACTAACATAAAAGAACTGAATACACAGCAGATTACAAAACACCATTTAATGTATTCATTATGACTTGATGAGCTAGAATTCTCCAGAAACATTCAGAAGAAGAATCAAAAACTTGCCTCTCTACAGCAAGCCCCAATATCGTACGGTTACAATAAGTTATCTCAGTTGTTAAAGGACGGAACACCAGTATGGGGGGCCGATATTTCCAAGTGTTCATGGCTGACGGCCAGTATTTTTGGCTGCTAATTGTTTACTAAACTTGTTTACCCACAGCTTGGGAGCTACCGAGGGATAGTGATTAGATGCTTGCCTGCAGTCATGTGTTCAAATCCACACCAGGGTGGTGGATTTTAAAACTGATATGGACTCTCAGGGAGACCCATCCTAAAAATGGGCTGGAGACCCATCCTAAAAATTGGTTGCAGGAATTGTCTTGGGAAGTCAAGGCGGAGGCTGTGAGACTGACCACATCACTCACCGAGAGCAGTCCAGCATGGACAAATGAATGAGAGCACTCGCACTAACTTCTGGTATACTGA
Source organism: Cepaea hortensis (assembly GCA_963921405.1). Classification (NCBI taxonomy): domain Eukaryota; kingdom Metazoa; phylum Mollusca; class Gastropoda; order Stylommatophora; family Helicidae; genus Cepaea; species Cepaea hortensis. The sequence goes on from OY992876.1 coordinate 425,599,180, forward strand.
TGCCAGGTACAGGCTGTATTTTTAATGACTATGCAATGTTTGAAAATATTACCGGTCCAAGATTTGTATTTACCTATTATGTTGCATGAACTTTACAGAGGATGAATACAAAACTTGGACTGGCAATATTTTCAAACACCGCAGAGTCATTAAAAATACACCTTATAGCAGGTTCAACCCCTACGCTGGTAAGTTGGACTTAAAATGTTGACTTCTCATCCTTGACTTGAGGACATAAATTACAAGTACCTGAGAAGTCGGTGTAGGTTCGCCTGATGACGAGGGACACTAGTAATAGGGAAAGCTGATCCACACGCAAAAACAAGTCCAGTGCACTAGAAGTAGTAGCACATGTATGGACTATGCTTGAGTTCAAAGTGACCGGACACCTAATGCATGTAAAAGGGTCCTTTACTGACTAACCAGCCACCGACGGGGCTCCCGGCTAGCGCTCCGCGGGCCACCATGCCTCCAGAGATGTCAAGCCCAAGTTCTGCTTTCTAGTATTGGAGAGGGGAAGGTGACCTCTGCACGACAGTCCCTATAAAGATGGTGGCAGGTCTAGAGGTAGGTCTCAACAACAGCCCCATCCCATTAGGTGCAAGCCCTTTCAGGGATCAGATGACTTGACCACCAACACATCAGACTCACGGAGTTGCAACTCAATCTTCTAGATAACAACCACACTTTGTTTTGTTTTACCAGGGTTATACTTTTTTGAAAATTTCCATGACAGACATGTCTAGCAGCAATATATCAAGGAGTTACTACTCAATTTTCTCTCTTAAGAGGTCTTCCAATAAACCACTGTTTGGTTTGTATTTCCCTGATCATAGTTTTTTAATATTCCCATGACAATCATGTCTAGCAGCAATTTAGTTCCAAAACAAACTTGGAAATATATGACCCTTCAACTTTTACAGATTATGAACATCCAAAGAATGAGAACAATCCAGCGCTACACATGGCCAAACTCTCATGTCCTTAAACTCATTATGCAGCAAACAACTCACCACACATTTATTTACGGCTCTATACTTGATATGTTTTGTTTAACTCTGTGTCCCTGCGGATCATTACATGAATATAATCTATCCAAATTGCTATTAAAACGTCTTTTGTTATTCATCGTCGTCATCACATAGTAAGTTCTTTGCAGAACATTGTCCCAGTTACAGCCTGCTGAGAGTGATTCTAGATCCTTCAACAGTTCCTCTGCCTGGTGTGTTTTCATGCCTAAGGCCTCTCCACTGTGTCGTGTCAGTTAGCCTCAGCTTCTTCCTCCTGGAACTATGCCTTTCATTTATTTTCCAAATATATATTTTTGTTAAAAATTAGTTGCATGTCCTTGTCAGGACACTGCATCAACCCCATCATTTAATGCCTGCTTGTGATTTACTTGGCAAGTTTACGTTCAGTACTTTGCCACTGCATTCTGAATGGCCGACTCTATCATCAAAATCAAAACTCATACCATCAAAAATCAAAACTCTCATATCATCAAAAATCAACTCTCATACCATCAAAAATCAAAACTCTCATATCAAAATCAAAGCTCTACCATCAAAATCAAAACTCTCATACCATCAAAAATCAAAACTCTATAATCAAAATCACAACTCTCATATCAACAATCAAAACTCTCTCATACCATCAAAATCAAAGCCATCTATCCTACAAATGCCTGCGACTGACTTCATACCCTCACCTCAGTTTTTCAGGTGGTATTGTCAAACAGCGTTCACTAACAAACCCCCCCATGCCACACACCCAGAGCTTTGGTTATACACTCACGTCCCATGTCCATTGCATGACATCGCAACCAACCCCACACCCCAGGTTGATTTTCCAGGCAACTTTACGTGCAGTAGCTTGCCACTGCTTTCTGAACAAGAAATCCACGCTGTCGTCGAACTGTGTGGGGTGAAACCACTGCACCATCATTTGTGAACCAACAGTTTACGAGTGAAAGCTCTGATCCTTTCAACACGCAGACCTCTGCTTTTGTTATATAATTTATCATTTTACTGCTACTGACACCTGGCTGTCTTGACAGACGATTGTTACAACGTGCTTCAAAAAAGGCATAGTAACTACCACCCATGGTGTTAGCGAACGTGACTGATCAGACCAATCAGCGCTCTGTAAATGTTCGTCCACAATGGATGCATGTGAACATGGTCATTTCCACCATCACACACCATCTGATGTCTCACACGATCAGTGTTTTACCTATCTGTAATCTTCTCTTCCTTTGTCTTTATTTCATTTCTGATCTTTGCCCTCCATGCAACAAGCTCATTTTAGCTCTATATTTAAATATGTATTATTTTATGTTGCAACCACTTCAGAGAGTTAATGTAACTACCGCCAGGGACAGCAAGAGTTCATGGGTTAACATAAGGTGATCTTAGCATAAGCAAATACAACTAAATAAAATCCAACCAGAAAAACAATAACATAATGCTCAAACATAACCAACCAGGCAATTTCAATGACTGTTATAAATAAAAAAACAATCAACAAGCTAGAAAAATAACTGAATGTTGACTAATAATAACAATTGTAAGCATATGAAAGTTGTGCCTGCTGCATTGATTCAGCTCACTGTTCAGTAACAGAAGGCGACCATAAAATCTCTGCGGATTTTAGCTGGAATCAAATGACATATCAAACAATCACTAATAAACTACAAGCATTCATTAATTGGTGCCGGTACAAAATAGGACTACAATAGGGGTGACAGAATCACAAACATGAAGCTCGTGGAGAGAAGTAAATAAATACAAGTGAATCAGCAGGTGAAGAAAAGATGCTGGCTGGATAGGACACACACTGAGAATAGTATAGAGTCTTTGTAAACTCTCACTGTGTATATAGAACAAATTTGAAAAAATTCTTCCGTTGATAACACCAATCTGTTTGGAGTGCAAAGAATTACTCCAGCAGACAACAGCCATTTGCTGCATATTGTTTCACGATGTACTGTGGAGCACATATTTTGATGAGGGGATAGCTAAGGGTAGGAGGGCTTGGAGTGAGTTGGTTGAGGACCTGTCCCCCAGAGGAGGATCAAGAGAAAAGAAGAAAATGACATTTATAAATGATACATGTTAATAATAAGTAGAGTTGAGGTAACAACTGACATACTGCACTCAGGATATTCCCATATGTGCTCCGTCCCCTCGTTCAACAGCCAGCGAAGAGTCATACTACTAATTGTTCCCATCGCTATCTGATTTAAAGTTCTCCTGGTCTTCTCTCTCAGTTTTGAGATTCTTCCAGAATCCCTGCAATCTCATTCTTTCCACATATGGGTTCTCAATCTGTTCCCCCGCCTTCTCCACCTAGTCCCACAGGCGCACGACCACCTTATCCATAGGCAATCGACCTCCAAGAGGTGCATCCCCTGCCAGCCTATCAGCCTGTTCTTTCCCTATAATAAACAACACAAGAAAGCTGAATTGTTTGCCCAAGTGGCGAATAAATCGCGAAAAGAGAAGAAGTAAATGACATTTATAAATGATACACGTTGAAAAATAAACATCACTTGAAAGCTGAATTGTAGAGTTCCCTAAAAGACTCAAGCAATTTGTACGAATTCAGCAAACAGACCTACTTTCCGACTGTCTGACATAAATGACCAACTGACAAAACTCGGACAGACACGAACAAGTCACAGTATTTCAACAGAGCATTAGTTTAGTTTGTAAAGGATCGTTTTCATTGCACACAGATATCCGCTTAAGTACCTCAGTCGCCCCCTATAGGTTCACACAAGGAGGTTCCCAGCACAGGACACAAACTCCCCTACCACCAGCCAGGATTCGCATGTGTATACGGCAGAATCCTATATGCTAAAACAGCTTGTGGGTTAAAGTTTGCTGCAAGTCCTGCACAGGACCCCCCAGCATTTATTGCTTGTTTATGATTTACTAGGTTCTACAGGTTCTAAGAATATCTTGGATAAAGAAAAGAACAAATGCATCCATACGACAAGAACTGAATATTGAAGAGGGTTGGCTATTAAAGACGATAAAACAAAGAAAATTTAAATATTTTGGTCACTTGAAATGTCATGCAAGTTTGGAAAGAACAATCACTTAGGTGGTATATGCCCGGGAAGACAGGAAGAGGAAGGCCAAAGAGAAGGTGGGTGCAGGATGTGGCAGATGATCTCCAGATGGGTGTATCAGATGTGGGACATCTTGCTTATGACAGAGTTTTCTGGAAGGTTGTTACGGGAGTGAGGTTCTGCAAAGGACATGCTACTGAATGAATGAATGAATGAGGTACTGTTAGTTCAGTAGTTTGCCATTGCTTTCTGGATGGCCGACACCTCTTACCATCAAAGTCAACGCCAAGCTGCCTGCTTCCAAATCACCCACAGCTGATTTCAAACCCTGTACTGGGTACAGCGGGGAATGATCAAGCTGCGTGTCTCACTATCCCCCAAACCACAGCGCCACTGGATTTGTGGGTAGCTACTAAAATTTGTGTTGACTGAGAGCATCATATTATAGTAGATTTACTTGTCATGTGGTTCACAGATTATATACCGAGGTTACCGTGGCGATCACATGTTCCAGGTTTGAACAACACCAGTGACTATGTGTTTTAACTGATAAAGTGGTGCCATGGGATGTTTAACCATCTTAAATGACATTTCCGTATCTGCCATGGGCTTATATACAGCATTTTCCTTTATGCAACCCCCTCTAATTTGATATATAATACAAAATGTCTGCTACCATATTAACAACTTTTAAGCCATAACTGTGACACTTCCCATTTTCCATCATCCAGTTTTGTTTGGTCAAAGCTTACTTTTTGTTTGGCACTGAATCAGTTAAGTATTTCACCCAATAAATAAATATATATATATATATATCCATGTGGGAAAGTTAAACACACACAGACATATGTCCATGTGGAAAGGAATGCAAATTGAGGAGCAAGTCATCTAAGACTATATGCCCCATAAGACAGGGAAAGCAGCAAGATGGCAGAATTCAATCTCAAACTATAGATAAACTGTATGGTGTTGAGAGCAGATGTATGGTGTTGAGAGTAGATGTGTGATATTGAGAGCAGCTGTATGGTGTTGAGAGTAGATGTGTGATATTGAGAGCAGCTGTATGATATTGAGAGTAGATGTGTGATATTGAGAGTAGATGTATGATGTTGAGAGTAGATGTGTGATATTGAGAGTAGATGTATGATGTTGAGAGTAGATGTGTGATATTGAGAGTAGATGTATGGTGTTGAGAGTAGATGTGTGATATTGAGAGTAGATTTATGATGTTGAGAGTCAATCAATCAATCATGTGCCATGCCGGAAAGCGTGGGCGGTCATGATTCGCCATTTCACTCGATCACCAGAGTCGAGAGTAGATGTGTGATATTGAGAGCAGCTGTATGGTGTTGAGAGTAGATGTGTGATATTGAGAGGAGATGTGTGATATTGAGAGTAGATGTGTGATATTGAGAGTAGATGTATGGTGTTGAGAGTAGATGTGTGGTGTTGAGAGTAGATGTATGGTGTTGAGAGTAGATGTGTGATATTGAGAGCAGCTGTATGATGTTGAGAGTAGATGTGTGATATTGAGAGTAGATGTATGATGTTGAGAGTAGATGTGTGATATTGAGAGTAGATGTATGGTGTTGAGAGTAGATGTGTGATATTGAGAGCAGCTGTATGGTGTTGAGAGTAGATGTGTGATATTGAGAGCAGCTGTATGATGTTGAGAGTAGATACTGAGAGCAGCTGTATGGTGTTAAGAGTAGATGTGTGGTGTTGAGAGTAGATGTGTGATATTGAGAGCAGCTGTATGGTGTTGGCAGTAGATGTGTGATATTGAATAGCTTATGGTATTAACAGTATTAACAGGCACTTATCTGCTCTGTTTTGAGAGTAGATGTGTGATATTGAGAGTAGCTGTACGGTATTAACAGGCCTTATCTGCTCTGGGGAGAGAGATTGAGCCATATGAGGTAGAACCTGGAGCAATGAAACCAATCATTTTGCTGTAACTTCTTTTTTTTTTCTCTGACAGTTTAAAAATGCTCAGACTTTATTGTTGCCTTGTGTATGTGTGGGACGGACATGTAAACCTCTGACCAATGTTCCCAACCAAGCGTACACATTTTTAGCCTCCAGGACACACAGTTTTTGCTCAGCGCACAAGCAGATGATATGATGAAGACGTTTACATGATTGTCAAATGTAGGCTCATCCACAAACTTAAATGTTAGTAACTCACAAATGAGAATGCTTGCCGACAACAGTCCATCACCTACAGGAAACACTGCCCCGGATGTATTCCCATATAAACAGTGACAAGAAGAAACAGCGTCCCACGACAAGCTAGAATATTTACAGTTCACAAAGCACGATAAAGTCAAGCAAAATATTGCACAACCAATTTTGCCCTGATTAAAGAATGTGTCATATAAGATCAACTTGTCTATTTTACTAGGTTTTTTTGTGACCTTCAGGTATATATGTTAAGTACGTAAAGGTCTCTTTGATATAACCAAAGGTGTATCAAGCATATATTGCTAGAATCCTATTATTATAGACCAATCGGCAATCGTCACTAACATGGTCAGTATCGTGCTGGCTGCCCTGACTTCTCAAGACAGTTCCTGGACAGCAACCATTTTAGGTTGGGTCGACCTGGGGGGGGGGGGGGGGGGGGGAGAAGATAAGATACAATTAAAAAATTTTAATCCGCCCTACCCGGACAACTTAGACGGCAGACAAGTGCCTAGCCACTACAATACCCGGACAACTGGGACGGCAGACGAGTGCCTAGCCACTACAATACCCGGACAACTGGGATGGCAGATGAGTGCCTAGCCACTACAGTTCACAAAGATACACAAAGAAGATAAGATACAATTAAAAAATTTTAATCCGCCCTACCCGGACAACTTAGACGGCAGACAAGTGCCTAGCCACTACAATACCCGGACAACTGGGACGGCAGACGAGTGCCTAGCCACTACAATACCCGGACAACTGGGATGGCAGATGAGTGCCTAGCCACTACAATACTCGGGCAACTGGGACGGCAGACTAGTGCCTAGTCACTACAATACCCGGACAAATAGGACGGCAGACTAGTGCCTAGTCACTACAATACCCGGACAACTGGCACGGCAGATGAGTGTCTAGCCACTACAATACCCGGACAAATGGGACAGCAGACGAGTGTCTAGCCACTACAATACCCGGACAACTGGGATGGCAGAGTGTCTAGCCACTACAATACCCGGACAACTGGGATGGCAGAATGTCTAGCCACTACAATACCCGGACAAATAGGACGGCAGACTAGTGCCTAGTCACTACAATACCCGGACAACTGGCACGGCAGATGAGTGTCTAGCCACTACAATACCCGGACAAATGGGACAGCAGACGAGTGTCTAGCCACTACAATACCCGGACAACTGGGATGGCAGAGTGTCTAGCCACTACAATACCCGGACAACTGGGATGGCAGAATGTCTAGCCACTACAATACCCGGACAACTGGGATGGCAGAGTGTCTAGCCACTACAATACCCCGACAACTGGGACGGCAGACGAGTGTCTAGCCACTACAATACCCGGACAACTGGGATGGCAGAGTGTCTAGCCACTACAATACCCGGACAACTGGGATGGCAGAGTGTCTAGCCACTACAATACCCCGACAACTGGGACGGCAGACGAGTGTCTAGCCACTACAATACCCGGACAACTGGGACAGCAGACGAGTGTCTAGCCACTACAATACCCAGACAAATGGGATGGCAGACGAGTGCCTAGCCACTACTCTACCTCGACAACTGGGACGGCAGACGAGTGTCTAGCCATTACAATACCCCGACAACTGGGATGGCAGACGAGTGCCTGGCCACTACTCTACCTCGACAACTGGGACGGCAGACTAGTGTAGCCACAACACCACCCCGACAACTGGGACGGCAGACGAGTGTCTAGCCACTACAATACCCCGACAACTGGGACGGCAGACGAGTGTCTAGCCACTACAATACCCCGACAACTGGGATGGCAGACGAGTGCCTGGCCACTACTCTACCTCGACAACTGGGACGGCAGACTAGTGTAGCCACAACACCACCCCGACAACTGGGACAGCAGACGAGTGCCTGGCCACTACTCTACCTCGACAACTGGGACGGCAGACGAGTGTCTAGCCACTACAATACCCAGACAAATGGGATGGCAGACGAGTGCCTGGCCACTACTCTACCTCGACAACTGGGACGGCAGACTAGTGTAGCCACAACACCACCCCGACAACTGAGATGGCAGACGAGTGTCTAGCCACTACAATACCGCAGCTTCCCTGCATGTAAACGGGAACTGAAAATCTCACAAAGCAAAAGCAAACTGTCCCCATTTCACTTGAATGGAGGAGTATGTAGTACACAAACTGATTCAGGTGAATCCTGACAAATGTTGTCTGGCAAGTTATTCACACAAGAGATGAGATTAATCCTGACAACTGTCGACAGTTGTTCATACAAGAGTGAATAGTTGAATCCTGACATCAATTGTCATCTGCAGGTTGTTCACACAAGAGTGAATAGTTGAAACCTGACATCGCGTGTCATCTGGCAAGTTGTTCACACAAGAGTGAATAGTTGAATATGCTAGTTCTAACAACTACTACAACAACACATAACCATTTCATATTTCCATTTAGTTTTTTTTTTTTTTAAGAACACCTTTTCATGCCTTGAAGGGTATATTATAGGTAAAGGACACTTTTTCATGCCTCAAGGGGTATATCATAGGTAAAGAACACTTCTTCGTGCCTTGGGAGGCATATCATAGGTAAATGACACTTTCTCATGGGGGGGGGGGGAATGGTGCCAGACCCACAAGTGTGCAGACTAACCATGGCCCAGTGGGCATATGGTACCAGACCCACATGTGTACAGACTAACCATGGCCCAGTGGGCATATGGTACCAGACCCATATGTATACAGACTAACCATATCACCCCGGCCACCTCTACTGTGGTCAGTACCACCCCGGCCGCCTCTAGTGTGGTCAGTACCACCCTGTCGCCTCTACTGTGGTCAGTACCACCCTGTCGCCTCTACTGTGGTCAGTACCACCCTGTCGCCTCTACTGTGGTCAGTACCACCCCGGCCGCCTCTACTGTGGTCAGTACCACCCTGTCGCCTCTAGTGTGGTCAGTACCACCCTGTCGCCTCTAGTGTGGTCAGTACCACCCTGTCGCCTCTACTGTGGTCAGTACCACCCCGGCCGCCTCTACTGTTTTCAGTACCACCCCGGCCGCCTCTACTGTGGTCAGTACCACCCTGTCGCCTCTACTATGGTATCACCTCGGCCGCCTCTACTGTGGTCAGTACCACCCCCGCCGCCTCTACTGTGGTCAGTACCACCCCGGCCGCCTCTACTGTGGTCAGTACCACCCTGTCGCCTCTACTATGGTATCACCTCGGCCGCCTCTACTGTGGTCAGTACCACCCCGACCGCCTCTAGTGTGGTCAGTTATCTCTCCGGCCGCCTCTATTTCCCAGAACAAGGATTCCAGGTAACCTCGTCAGGCTGAGTGGACCAGGGAGCCCAGGTCCATTTTTTAAAAACCTGTCCAGATGTGGATTCAAACCCCATGACCACCAGGCTGGTCAGCCAGTGTTTAGTCACTATGGCCCCATATGGTCCCAGGCGAATATTTCAAGACTCACCAGCTACCCATGGGGGGTGTGCTCAATATCAGGCAGGCCACTTTAACTGTCCTGAACATTTCCTGGTACCCAGGCCAGGTTGGGTTGAACTGACAGCACAGGTCAATTTGTAAAAGTCTGGTCTCGGTAGGGAATCAAACACACGACATCTGGGCTGGCAGGCAAGCAAGCAAGCCACTGTTGTGGCTAGACACTACTGGCTCATTATTTCTGTAGCTAATGTTATAGATTTTCATTAACCACATATCTATAGCTAATGTCATACATTGTCATAAACATATCATGTCTCTGTAGCTAAAGTCATACATTGTCGTAACCATATCATATCTGTATAGCTAAAGTCATACATTGTCGTAACCACATCATATCTGTATAGCTAGAGTCATACATTGTCGTAACCATAACATATCTGTGTAGCTAAAGTCATACATTGTCATAAACATATCATGTCTCTGTAGCTAAAGTCATAAATTGTCGTAACCATATCATATCTGTGTAGCTAAAGTCATACATTGTCGTAACCATATCATATCTGTATAGCTAAAGTCATACATTGTCGTAACCATAACAAGTTTCTACAGCTAATGTTATACTTTGACATAACCATATGATATCTCCCTAGCTAATGTTATTATTTGTCACAACCACCACATACCTTTGTGTCTAATGTTACACGTGGTCATAACTATTTCATATCTATGTAGTTAATGTTATACTTTGTCACAACCACATCACGCCTCTGTATCTAATGTTATACATTATCATAACCAGTTCATATCAATGTAGCTAATTAGCTAATGTTATCAACTTTAGCTAATGTTATAAAATGTCACAAAATTTCTTTCCAAAGACAGCTAAAAAACAGAACTGTAATCAACTTGCGGAATGTCAACATATGCATAAATTGCACACAACAATAAATGACATGGCAAAAATGTAATGTACAAAAAAATACAAAAACTAAGGAAACAAAAAAGAATAAAACGAGTAACTGAGACACAAAATATTGTAACCTTATAAATATGGCAAGGTCATAAATTTAATACATCATGTATAAAAAAAATTACAATTTATTATAATTCATTCGGAATATAAAACAGTAGTCTCTGAAATGCAAAACAAAGATGGGAAACACACGCAAATCTCATACTAAATGATTAATCTCGCAATGCAAATACAGAAACGATGTTAGTGTTTCCAACGGGAATACTTCAAAATACAGGATATCAAACAAGAGAATGAATTTCCTCGTCCGAGAAAGATACAAAAGTCTTGTAAATCACGCAAAGTAGACAACAATATAGTATCACTGATGTATATAAGACACACCCTGATCTAATAAAAACAATCTTTCCTTACGGCAAACATGTGAATTACAATTCTTTACTTTTGCTGACCTGAGAGTATTTCTTGTCCATTTTTTGAAGTCTCGCTGCCAAAAAAAGGCTAAGAGCCCTTGTTCTTAAACTTCTGGTGCACTGATGGTAATGAAAGGGTTGGGGGGGGGGGGGGGGGAGGTGTTCTCTGCCTATACCGGTCAGTGGGACTTCTGACTTCCCGTCCTTGACTTGGAAGCGTAACTTACAAGTGCCCCAGAAGACGGAGTGGGTTTGCCTATTGGCAAGGAATAATGGTAATAGGGAAAGCTAGCTCACACCCAAAAATCAGTTCAGTGTGGATTATACTCTAATTTAAAGTGAGTCAACAAGACAACAAGAAAAAACATGTAGAGATCTTGATATGACTTCTTCAAGTACATGGCCGACTGGTATGGGTGATCATGTTTCACATCAACCCTCACTTCCTATTTCTATGAATAAATCCACACATGAACATGTCCATGAAGCTGACCCTCCTCTTCTCACCTTCTATCTCCCATTGGAGCACAGCGACTCAACCAACTCACCCCAAACCCTCCTCCCATGCAGCTCCGTCCATGTTCCCCTATATTTATTTATTTACATCTCTACTTTTTTTCCACAATGGAAAATTATCTCAAACGACAACTAGCTAATAAACATTTCCATACGTATTACCATACATATGGGAATGTTTTATAATGGCCATGTTAAAAATTGCTTTATTGAGTCGTGTATTATTGATTATTTTCCATGCGTTTTAATGCATATTGTTCTTTTGTTGTCTAAGATTAGCTTCAGAAGTGATGTTGAATGAAATAGTGTATAAGAGGAAAGAGAGAAGAGCAGATTGCGTGCCCAATTCTTAACCTTCTGAAAATAAAGTTAGTTTGTTCGTTCGTTCCATGTGTTCTTAGGTCTTTCTCTATTTCTTTTGTCTTAAGGATTCCAGACAAAGGCCTTCCTCCTATTCTCAGGTTCTCTCAATGTATGTCATATCCAGAACCTTTTCATCACCTCTTGGTTCACTGGTAATGCAGGACTGCCTAGTGTAACTGTCCTCTGTCACCCTCTACTTCATTGTACATTCACCCTGCCAGTTGCTACAATACATTACAATGTTTCTTTGTTGAGGCCAAACAGTTATCTTCCATATGTTGAAAACTCCATGGACAGCCAAACTGAGTAATCTACACGTTTTGAAAGAGGCTAAGACAACAAATCACAAACATCAAAAAGAGGCAGTCATATTCTACTAATGAAAAATCAGATTCGCTGGGCTGGTCACTTAACTCATATGCCAGATCACAGGCTCCCTAAACAAATTTGTTTACGACGAGCTGAGTTGTGGTAAATGCTCCCAAGGCGGCTAGAGGAAACGCTTTAAAGACACTCTGAAAGTCTCACTGAAAGCTTTTGGAATTCATCCTGACACCTGGAAGACTGCTGCTAAAGATTGTAATTCATGGCGTACATCATTACATAAGGGTGCAGTAACTTGTGAAGCAACCAGAACTGCAAGAGCTGTGAAGAAAAGGCTGGACAGAAAAACCACTGCAGGAAATCCTCCTCCTGGAACATCAAGCATTCTTTGCCCGCATTGTCAAAGAACATTTCAAGCCAAAATAGGTCTTACCAGCCATCTTAGAACTCACGGCTCCATACTTTCAACCCCACTGGATGAAATGAATGGTCATCATCATTCTTGATGGACAAACAACATCTTCCATATGGTGTACATCATCATGAATTGCCCTGATGACTGGCGTGGGCTATCATGCCTCTTCATATCTCGAGACCTTCAGCAAATGTATCAGTTTGTAAGTTGATACCTTTCCATGCCATGACACAAGGCTGTGAACATTTGTCTCTCCCAGTCTTCTTCTATTTCTCTTTCCATAAATCTTTCCCGTTGTCACAATATATTCTAGTTTTTGGCTTCTCATGTGTGGCACACATAAAAAAATTATGACTGCCTCTTTTTGATGTTTGTGATTTGTTGTCTTAGCCTCTTTCAAAACGTGTAGATTACCCAGTTTGGCTTCCAAGGAGTTTTAACATTCTTCTTTAAAACCACATTTTGGATAAACAATTAATCTGTATGGCAATGAAGCCAAACCTGAGGTTATATATGCTACAGATGGTAATTATCATCATCATATCTTTATATACCCTGTAAAGAATAAGGCTGTCAGTTTATCTCAATCTTCTACTTTGTATCCTCTATTGTGATCTTTCTTGACTGTCTAACTAATGGCATTTATTCTAACATACTCACAGCTTTTTCTTTTTTAATTCACTTGAAATTGATTGTCTATAACTGCAATGTTTTCTCTTGTATAAACTTCACTCGTTTTTTTTTTTAGTTCACTCAGTGGTCCAAAGAGTTTATTTTCCACCGTTGTTTCTCTAAGCCAGAAGGTTTGCCTAGATATGTGTTGTATTTTGGGCAGTCCTGTAGTATGTGATCTGATGTCTGCGTTGCCAATCCACATGTGCACAGGGTTAATTTCCCAATCTTACATTTTGTACAGATTGTTGTGTAATTAAATTATCTTGATCTGAAGCACAGGATAATTATTTGTTTTGGTCTGTCAATAAAATAGTAATTGCTGGTGCTGGTGGCTTTCTGATTGATTTGATGATTCTTTTCTTTTGGTGATGTGTATTCACAGCTTTGTTTCCCGATGTCTTGCAGTGTGTGTCCTACTCATCCCTCACTGTCTTATCATTACTTCCACCGTACTGATTGTCCATTGGTCTAGTCCATTATTTACATATGACCCACTGACAGAGAGTCGATACCTTTTTTACGGTGTGTAGATTCAACAGGGACACTACACACATTCTAATCCCCACATTCTAATCTACATACATGATCACAAGATACAATTACAACACCTCTATAAATGTTTCTTAAAGTCTACTAAAAAAACAGAGAGGACTTTTTTTTTAGCATAGTACAAATACTTCACCTTTTTGTAATCAATAAAGAAAATGTAGGCTTCTGAACTTAATTGTTAAGGAACAATTCATAGAACAGATACAACTGCAACAGCTCTATAAATGTTTCCTACAGTCTGCCCAAAAAACAAAACACCCAACAAATAAATAAGAGAGGACATTGTTTTAGTACAGTACAAATATTTCACCTTTCTGTAATAAATGAAGAAAACTGAGGCTTTGTAACTCAAATGTTAAGAAAAAATTCAGGAAACAAAAATGTTTTCTATGGTCTGCCCAATAAAACAAAAATAATGCAGAGAGGACATGTTATTTTAGTATGGTACCAATACTTCACCTTTTTGTAATCGAAGAAGAAGAAAAGTGGGGCATTTGAACTTATATGTTATGGAAGAAATCAATACAATATCATGAACCTAGAAGAAGGAAAGTGGGGCGTTTGAACTTAAATGTTATGGAAAAATCAATACAAAATGGTGGATCTAGAAGAAGGTAAATATTGACATTCTAGCAGATGTGAACACTGAAGAAATCATGATAAACAGTATCATATCTCGCAAACTGAAATATTTTGGCCATGTCAAACGTTACAGTGATTTGGAACATGATCGAGAATAGATGCAACCAGGCAAATCAACTCACTGGACAAATAGCACCAATACTAAAGAACAAATGTATCAGTAGATACTAAAATAGCACTCTACAACACAATCTTTCTATTAACTCTATGCTACCAATGCCAAACCTGGACAATGACAGAAAAAGAGAAAACAAAAATTACAACAGAAAAGAAATTTCTGAGAAAATTACTCAATGTATCAAGAAGAGAGAAAATCAGAAATGATGAAATCAGGACCAAATTAGGGGTAATAGCAGCGCTAGATTTAATTAGAAAACGCCAAGTGAAATAGTTTGGCCAAATAACTAGGCTACCAACTGACAGTATACCACAACAAGCAATGATGTCAAAAAAACTCACTTCCTAAAAATAATTATGGTGTTTCAAGTAAAGATACAAGGCTATCAGATAAATAACTATAACAAATTATCAATAAGAACTTACTTTGCTTTTTACAGGATATTTCTATTGTCCGGGCAAAATTTTGAGTTAAAAATCTACCCAAAGTATTTCAGAATCCTCGCCAGTACTCAGGCTTGAGTTAGGAGTAGAATGGAGCACTTATGAATTACACCCATGTGCCGTAATGTTGATCCGTCGACTAAACTAAACTTACAGGATATTTCTGTGCAAACACTCCTTCGACACAAGGTCAGCATGAACAACTGGATAAGCACACTCGCTCTTAAATAAAAAAACTTACGATGTGCTGCTGGCGAGGCAGCAGGTTCAACCCCTACAACGGTCAGTTGGACTAAAATGCTGACTTCTCGTCCTTGACTTAGGGATGTAAATGTCAAGCACCTTAGAAGTCAGAGCGAGTTTGCCTGATGGAGAGGGACTCTGGTAATAGGTAAAGTTCACTGACATGCAAAAATCACTTCAGCCCCCCCCCCCCCCCCCCCCCCCCCCCCCCCCAGTGACAAATGCTGGATTAGTAGCACATGTATAGACTACACTTCAGTTCAAAGACAGCGACCATAAACATAAAAAACTCCTACGGGAGATTCTATCTTCATTCGTTCTTAACTGTTCCACTTGTGCATTAAGGCAGAGCCTGTCTTTAAAAAATATCCTATGCTCCATATGGAGATGAAAAACAGGGCAGGGTATGCTCACAATCACACACACTCACTTTACAGATTTTCCTAACCAAAGTTAGTGACACAGCTTGTGTCAGAATAATAACTTGGTTGTTCATAGTAACAGGTAGTCTGCTGCCACTTTACCAGGGAGGTTTACAGAAGCTGCTAATATCCTATGCTGCATGGGAGACAAAAGGCAGAGGAAGGATATAATCCCAATCAAACACACTTGACTGATTTTCCATACCAGTTAGTGACATACTCTTGTGAGAATCATATCCAGGATGTTCATAGTAACTAACAGGTGGTCTGCTGCATTCCAGCACAGTGCCCTTCCTTACAGAAGCTGCTCAATGGAAGAAATGTGCTTGTGAAAGCAAACCAACTGAATCAACTGAAACTAGAGTAAAATAGCAGTACTGATTCTCAAAACACACATCACAAGTCGCCTAAAGATGGGAAACTAGCCAGCAAAACACTGAACTCAATTCTGGTGAAGGACAGAATGAAGTCCCCCACGTGATGATGATGATGATAAGGAAACAAATAAATAAACACTAAAGAAGTGAATTAACAAACAGATCAAGGTCAGGGCCACTACTGCTCGTGATATGAACCCAAACATGGAGGATTGTGGGAGCCGATTCTGGCCAGCGTTGAGCAGGTGAAGGACGGTGCTGGTCCACTAGGACGGGGAGATTCCTCCGTTGTAGGCGTAGTCGGCCTTATTGTGCATGATGAGCCGGTCCTCCACAAAATAAAAACTGTCAGAGCGGGTCTCATATGGGTGCTGCACCATCTCTTCAACTGAAAATATGAAACAGTGTGCACACTCACATACAACATATGCTTGAGAAGATATGTGGAGATAAAAGGACATTCTAGAGAGGATACATGGAAAAATAAGGACATACCTAGAGAAGATACACATAGATATAAGAACACGTCTAGAGAGAATAGATGGAGATAAAAGGACACGACTAGAGAAGATATAAGAACATGACAAGAGAAGACATGAGGACATGACTAGAGATGACATGAGGATAAGACTAGAGAATATATAAGGACAGACTAGAGAAGATAAAAGGGCATGACTAGAGAAGATATGAGGACATGTCTTCATTAATTCAGTAGTATGTCCTTTGCAGAACCTCGTTCCCATAATAACCTTACGGAAAACCTCTCGATCATAAACAAGATATCCTGTGTCTGATACACCCATCTGGAGATCACCCACCACATCCTGCACCCATCTTCTCTTTGGTCTTCCTCTTTCTCTCTTCCCAGGCATATACCCCTCCATTTTTGTTCTTTCCAAACTTTTGTGACATTTCAAGTGACCAAAATATTTCAATTTTCTTTGTTTTATCGTCTTTAATAGCCAACCTTCTTCAATATTCAGCTCTTGATGTAAAGGACATTACTAGAGAAGATATAAGGATATGACTAGAGAAGATATGAGGATATGTCTAGAGAAGATATAAGGACATGTCTAGAGAAGATATAAGGACATGTCTAGAGAAGATATAAGGACATGTCCAGAGAAGATATAAGGACATGTCTACAGAAAATATAAGGACATGTTTAGAGAAGATATAAGGACATGACCAGAAAAGATATATGGACATGTCTAGAGAAGATATAAGACCATGTTTATGTTTAGAGAAAATATGAGGATATGTCTAGAGAATATATATGGACATGTCTAGAGAAGATATAAGGAAATGACTAGAGAAGATATGAGGATATGACTAGAGAAGATATGAGGACATGTCTAGAGAAGGTATAAGGACATTTCTAGAGAAGATATAAGGACATGTCTAGAGAATATACACATTGATTCAAGGACATGTCTAGAGAAGATACATGACGATGTAAAGAAATGTTTAAAGATTATATTTGAACATACAAGAACATAAGTAGAGCTTGCACTCAGAAACACTGGGTCTAATCATGCACAAGGCATATGCCCCTTTTGATGCTAAACACAAGCAGTGGCAAGATATGAACAAAATGATCAAGGAAACTTACTGGTATCCTCGTTGAGTTTAGGAAACTCGTATATATGTTCCACCGTGTTACGGCTGTGAGGGATACAGAAGCCAAACTCAAAGTCAAAACATTTGAGTATACGGTCACGGAAATAGTGTTTCTCAATCATTCGGAACTTGTTCACAGGCTTGCCTCCAACCACAAACTCCACACTGTAACATATAACAGTCAGTAATAGCGTGACACATACAAGTGATGAACAACATATAACATAACATGAACAATAGCATGACATATACAAGTAATCTGACTGGTACCTTGTCGTCTTGACAGATGATAGTTTGTAAAATGAAGTTATACCTCTCCATAACACAAAGCCTGGGCTGAATTTAGAGACCATGTGTTTCCCATGCAACATGATCCCTCTCTCAGCCTGTCTAGCTCACTCCAGAGAAAAGGTAACACCAATACATATGGAACAAGACAAGCCGCAGAAGCTCCCAGATCAGCAAAGCAATGCTTTGTCTGCCTGTCAGAGCTTTGAACCAAGACTAGTTGATGACCAAGGCTTAGGACCTGGTCTGCCCTGCCATGACATTTAGTCTTCAGGCTGCATTTCCTTGCACTAAGATAATGCTAGTACCCTCCCAATTGCACTCCTCTGCCTAAAGCTTGGTGAACGCTGCATCACATTCTGCGCTAACAGAAAGCAGGTATATGAACTCCTTCATTTATTCAGCAGCACGTCCTTTGCAGAACCTCGCTCCCGTAACAGCCTTCATGAAAACTTCTCAGTTATATGCAAGATGTTCCACGTTTGATACACCTATCTGGAGATCATCTGCCACATCCTGCACCCACCTTCTCTTTGGTCTTCCTCTTCCTCGCTTCTTAGGCATATACCCCTCCATTGTTGTTCTCTCCAAACTTTCATGACGTTTCAAGTGACTAAATTATTTCTAATTTCTTTGTTTGATTGTCCTTAGTAGCCAACCTTCATCAATATTCAAATCTTGTCGTATGGATGCATTTGTTCTTTTCTGTATCCAATATTCTTAGAACCCATCTATAACATTTATATTCAAAGGCATTTATGCGCTGTTCAGCTTGTTTAGTAAGTGTCCAGGTCTCACAGGCAAATGTTGCAATGGGGAAAATGCATGCTCTTAAAAATCAAATTTTTATAGGTTTACATTAAATTCTCTACACTTCTCTATTATAGGTATATGAACATACAATAAATTTAGGATACTCACGTAGCCCCAACTGTCTTCAATCGTAAAAACTGTGGGGTAAACTGGTAGCGGACAAATCTGCCAGAGTTCGGATCTTCTTCCGGTTCAATTAAATCTTGGTCTTCTTCTTCTAGATTACAGATAAATATCATGATGAAATATAACTTTTAGAAATAACTCTGCATGGAATGTTATACAAATAAATTGGGGTAAATTGGTAAAGCTGTGAAAATACAATGAATACAAGGAAAAACAAGTAGAGAATCAGATTTTAAAAAAACAAAACAATAACTTTATACAAATAAAGTGGAGTAGACTGGTAAAGCTGTGAAAATGCAACGAATACATAGAAAACAAGGAGTCATATTGATCAAAATTCCACAAGTTTACGCAAATAAAATGGAGTCACTTGTGAAAATATACTGAATACGAGGAAAAACAAGTTGAGAATCAGATTTACAACAACAGAAAAACAAACAATAACTTTATACAAATAAAGTGAGGTAAGCTGTGGTAAAGTATGAAAATCAATGAATACAAGGAAACAAAA
The DNA here is from genome assembly GCA_963921405.1 of Cepaea hortensis. Classification (NCBI taxonomy): domain Eukaryota; kingdom Metazoa; phylum Mollusca; class Gastropoda; order Stylommatophora; family Helicidae; genus Cepaea; species Cepaea hortensis. Next base: position 425,618,722 of record OY992876.1, read on the forward strand.
GAAGTATAGAGTCAGATTTACAACAACATAACTTTACACAAATAAAGTTGCTTAATTTGTGGTAAAGCTGTGAAAATTAAATGGATAAATGAACAAAAGAAGAAAGGGCTAGCTTTACTGTCTGTCTACATGAGCATCAGGCTGTGCTAGTGTGTTTACAAATCCTGCACACATACCAGTCCCCTTTTATGGCCTGCTTAGGAGGTTTACAATTTTACTATTCTTTATTATCCTCTTGAGGCCTCGATAACAAGAGAGAAAGAGAGTGTGGGTGTGTGTGTGGGAAGTGTGTGTGAGTGAGACAAAGAGAGAGAGAATGTGTGGCGGGAGGGGTGAGAGTTGTGAGGGATGGGGGGGAGGGGGGAAGAGAATGTGTGTGTGGGAGGGGGAGAGGAGTATGAGAGAGTGTGTGTGTTGGGGTAAGGGTGTGAGTGTTTGGAGTGAGTGTGTAAGTGTTGGGGGAGGGGTGTGAGAGTGTTTAGGGTGTGTGAGTTTGTGGGGGTGGTGGGAGAGAGTGTGTGTGTGTTGAGAGGGTGTTAGTGTGGGGGATGTGTGAGTGTGTGGAAGGGGTGTGTGTGTGTGGGGTTTGTGTGAGTGTGTGTGTGTGGGATGAGTGTGTGTTAAGAGGGTGTGAGAGTGTGGGGGTATGTGAGAGTTTGTGTGTGGGTCTATGAGTGTGTAGGTGGGTGTGTGAGAGAGTGTATGTGTGGGGGTGTGTGTGGTGTGCGAGTGTGTGTTTGCATGTGTGGGGGTGTGTGAGTGTGTGTGTGGTATGTGTGAGTGAGGTGTGAGTGTGTGAGGTGCGTGGGAGTGTGTATGTATGTGGGTGGAGTGTGTGTGAGTGTATGCTGTGTGTGAGAGTGTGTGAATGTGTGTGGAGAGGGGGAGGTGTGTGAGAGTGTGTGTGTGTGGGGTGTGTATGAGATAATGTGTGCAAGATGAGAGTGTGTGTTGAGAGAGTGAGAATGTGAGGGTGTGTGTGAGTGTGTGGGGTGTGTCAGAGTGTGTGTGGGGGTGGTGACAGAGACAGTGTGTGGGGTGAGAGAGAGAAAGAGAGAGAGACTTAAGTTAGTTGCATATCCTTTACAGGACATAGCAGTCAACTCCAGCATTTTTTGGCTATTTGTGATTCCTGGACAAGTTAACATTTAGTAGTTTGCCATCACTTTCTGGACGACTGGCACTAATACCATTGTATGGAAATCAATGCAAGCCTGTCTGCTCCCAAATCGCCCACTGTTGTGTTTCGAATGTGGGATGCGGATTTACGAATATCATTAGTAACCCACAGAGCCACGTTATGAGGTAGCAAGTCTCAAATCTTTAGTCACCTTTTACGACCTGCACACATGGTTTAGTCTTACTACTCTTTAATATCCTCTTGGGACCTCAATAACAAGAGAGAGAGAGTGTGTGTGTGAGACAGAGATTGTGTGTGTGTGTGGGGGTGTGAGACAGTGTGTTATGGAGGGGTGTGAGAGAGAATGAGGGGGGGGGGGCTTGAGAAAGTTATGGGGGGTGTGTGAGAGAATGTGGGGGGGGGGGGGTGTGAAAGAGAGAGTATGTGTGTGAGTGGGTGGTGTCAGAGTGTGTGTTGGGGTGAGAGTGCAGTGTGAGAGGGTATGCTTGTGTGGGGTGTATGCGAGAGTGTGTGTGTGTTAGGAGAGTGTGACTGTGTGGAGTGTATGTGAGAGAGTGTGTGTGGGGGTGGTGAGAGAGTGTGTGTGGGGGTGGTGAGAGTGTTGTGTGTGTAGAGTGTGAGAGTGTGTGTGTGTAGGGAGGGGAGTGAGAGAGAAAGAAAGAGGGAGAGAGAGAGAGAGAGAGAGAGACAGAGAGAGAGAGAGAGAGAGAGAGAACAACAACACTACAATTACCAGCATCATAGGATGGGGGAGGTTTGGCAACCTCAAACAAGACCTGGTTGGAGTCGACATCTCGCAGCTTGAATCTTGTGAAGTCAATGCCGTAAATGTTGGCTTCTGGAGGACACAGATATTCTGGAAATAAACAAACATTCTCCATGTTAAACACTGAATCTGCTACAGCCAGAGTTGAGTTGAGCCAAGAACCAACAAAACAGTACTCGGGACATTCCCATATGTGCTCCATCATCTGCAGCAGTCAGCGAAGAGTCCCAATAATAATGATACCAGTAGCAGTCTGATTATGTTTCCATCTCACCTTTCATCGGAGTCCTGATTGTTAGCCAGATCCTCTGGTCACTCCCCGCTGCTCCGTTCTCTATAGCTAGTTAGTTAGTCCCGGTTCCAACTTCACGGCAAAGGGTCACCTCCATAATGCTCCGTTCCTGTGCCAGTGAATATTACTCAAAATGCTCCTCACTGTCCTATGTGAAAAGTGGAACAAACAGCAGTACCAACAAACCAACAGCACACACAGGCAAGTACATGCTTAATGCCACTTCCAGAATACCAACATAACAGTCAGACATAAAAATTACAGTTCATCATCTATGGAAATGGCAGTCACTAGAAAAGCAGCAGCTTCACACACATTACTGAACAATGCAAAACTAGCTAGTTGAATAAGCAGCCGCTGCCATTTTCTGAACATGCAGTTCACAATATACAACCGCGGACAGATGTAAAAGCACTCCATGTTAAATCCACAGCTCACAGTGTCGCTCCAAGAACTCAACTCAGTAGCTAGGTGAGGAAATCATGTACTACCAGTCCAACATGAGGGAAATGCATAAGCAAGCTGCTGCCAGAAGCAAAAACACTCCGGAGGCCTTAACAGCTCAACCGCCTATCCGCCATATGATTTATCTATTCATCCGCGCCTTACGCATGATCCTAAAGAGCTCTGACCACATCTGCCCTATGATGCACCAATACCACCCAACGGTACAGACCCAGCCAATCTGTCCTCCTGCTCATTTCCCATCACACCAGCATGTCCTGGGGAAAAGATCCAACAGATGATCCCTATCTTTGATTTTAAATTGAAGCATGTCACTGGGCACGAATTATGCCTGTCTTCAACCTTCTCAGCTTGCTCTGTGAGTGTTAAAATCACAACATGCGTGTGCTGTTTATCATCCTGCCAGCAGAACGCCACTCAATACTCTCAAAAGTGAACAAAACACACGGCGGCAGCTCAGCACAGTTTTATTTCATGGCGCACACCATTCCAGATTTCATTAGCCAGCCAAGCAGTTCATACACTTTGTGTGCTGATTCTCATACACTGTCACATTCACGACTGTCAGCTCAGGGGTTATCTGCCTCCTGGGTTTACACTGGTGCTGGTATGATAGTCACTGCTCATCGCAAATCAATGCTACTGGTGGATTATTATTGTCCTTAAACTGTCTAGGAAAAGACTTAGTGTTACGCTGACTGTTAGGATCTTGATATGGTAAATGATTCAGTAATTGTGTAGATGTCTTATATGGAAATATCACTGAAGTCTCTTTATGTCTGTTCCTTAAGCTGTCTGTGTCCCGAGTGACAAGCCTCGCTAGCTCTTTTGCTCAGGTCGCTACCTCTGACCCCATACATGACCCAAGAACCAATGAGCTCCTTGAGTGTTACTAACTCTGTTTTTGTTCTGTTGTTAGCTCTTACTGTTCCTGTTGTGTGGGTTGTAGTGAGTGACCATCACTCTACTGTTCCACCACCCTATGTCTGTCTTAACTCATTTCTATCCATGACATTAGTTGTTGTAAGTTATTCCAACTTCCTTTGCCATTCTTCTTCTTCTGTTGCTCTCTATCCCCCCACTGGGGCATAGGCTGTCAACCAACTCAGTCCAAGACCTCCCATCGTTAGCTATCCCATGCAGCTCCATCCATGTTCCCCCATGTTATTCATTTCTACTTCTCTTCTCTTCAAGTGTTTTTCAGTCTCATGCTATTTCACATACAAATGCTGGACAATTAGAAAACAGGCGAAAAAATCCCTGGAAGCCTTGGAGATGTAGTTTTATAGAAGAATGCTGAAAATTAATTGGACAGCCAAAATGAGCAATCAGAAAATTTTAAGAGAACTGAGGCACAAAGACAACTTATCACAAACAACAGAAAGAGACAGTCATCATTTTTGGCCACATTATAGAGACGAAAAAAACTGGAACATGTAACAACTGGAAAGATTTGCGGAAAGAAAAATAGAGGAAGACAACGTGGGAAGATTCTTGACAGTCTTGTGTCATGACACGGAAGGGTGCCAACACACAAATTGATCAATAACATCGGAGATGGTAATTTGTGGAGAGGATTGATCCTCCACGCCACCCGGCAAGGCATTGGATGATGATAATGTATGTATGTGTTTATGCACATGCGTGTGTATGTGTGTCTGGCTACCTGTCTGTCTCATAGAGTGGTAATCTGCATTATTTATGTTCACAACTTTAATTTGACAATGTTTTCTTTCTTAGTGGATGTAAGGGTACAATAGATAATTTATGTACGAAAGATGAGTGATTAGAAGGGCCAATGGTCAGCCAAGCCTGCGTGTCCAATTTGTGACTCTTTGAAAATAAAGTTTGTTCATTCGTTCTTTTGCCCTGTGGGTTATTGGCATTCTGCTACTCTTGTAGAATGTAATGAACAAATGACAGATTTGATCATAGACCTGCTGAAGCTAACCTTTAGAGATCCACACAACCTCTATTGTGTCCCCACCTTGATGTGCTAGAGGGGTTTGCTTATTCCAATGACCCCAAGAATTATGTCGATGGAAGCTTAGTGACTGGTAGTGTTCCACATCAGGCAGATCGAGGGATAGTGTTGAGATGTGTCAAGAGCTGACATCACAGCACTTGGGACATTCCCATACATGCTCCATCCTCATCTGCAACAGCCAGTGAAGAGTCCCAATACTAACAGTGCCAGTAGCAGATTATGTGTCTGTCTGGCCTTTCCTTGGAGTTTTGACTGTTGGCCAAATCCTATGGTCACTCCCCGCAGCATCACTCTCCAGGTGATGATGATCTATCTGTTCTTCCATATATGTTCTAGTTCATAAAGGTCCCCATTATCTATCTGTTCTTCCACATATGTTCTAGTTCATAAAGGTCCCAATGCAGATTTGAACCCATGATCCCCTGGTTCGGTAGTGAGTGTCTGGCCACTATGTTACCATGGTTACCACTTATGCCATAGGTGACCACTTTGAATATTTCAAAACCTGGAATGAGTGTTAAAGACGACTATTGTTTTGTAACTGAAGTATCAGCAAGTCATTCTAGCATCTGTGGCTGCCTCTATCTCCATTCTTGTATCCATCATCCCCTCTGCTGTGTGTCCACCGTGACGAGGTAGAGGGGCTTGTGCGTCCCAATGACCCCAAGAGCTATGCCGACGGTAGCACAGCTACTGGTAGGGCCACCCATGTCGGACAGGTCAAGGGAGAGGGACCAGACGAAGAGACACACAAACCTGCTGCCTTGTAGGTAGACTGGGGACAGTCAAAGGCTAGGGAAAGCACCCCGAATACATGCTTGTCGAAATTGGATGTACTGAGCCACAGGCTTGACAAAGCAGTGCAATGTAAAACCTGCTGCCTTGTAGGTAGACTGGGGACAGTCAAAGGCTAGGGAAAGCATCCCGAATAAATGCTTGTCGAAATCGGATGTACTGAGCCACAGGCTTGACAAAGCAGTGCAACGTAACTTAATTCATGATGTCACAAATCAAAATTAATCGTTATGGTGCTAATCCCGTGAAGTCCCATCAGGCGGCGATAGTGCCGGGCCCCCTGCCTCGAGGGGGTCCACCCATGACTACTGGTGGTCACCTTCCCCTGTGCTGTGGAGTCAAGGCACAGAGGAGTAGGTTAAGAGCTATTGACCAAATATCCCGGACACTCAACATACTACAGTGGAATGCCGAAGGAGTTTACAAGAAGAAAGAGTCCCTAACACAGCGTCTTCATAAAGATAAAATAGATGTGGCATGCATTCAAGAGACACACCTCAACGCCAATCGCAAATTCTCAGTCAGAGGATATCAGGCCACACGTTTCGACCGCGAAGGACACAAAGGAGGAGTTCTAATACTTACACGAAATACAATACCTTGCAGCGAAGTATCTGTGATCTCTGACAACCAAACGGAAATTATAGGTGTTGATATAATGATAAAGGACGTGAAAATAAGAATCTACAATCTGTATAGCCCAGCAGATAAGGACCTTACACTCTCAAACATGAAAATAACTGACACAAACTGCATTATTGTCAGAGACTTTAATAGCCGTTCAGAAAGATGGGGATACCCAGATACTGACAAAAGAGGAGATGAATTGGAGGACTGGGAAATAGACTCGAATCTCCATCTACTCAACAAAGCGGATGACACACCGAGCTTCTACTCCAGAAGATGGCTTACCACTTCTACTCCAGACTTAGCTTTCTGCACAGGAGATATCCTCCACAAAATCGATCGCCATGTGCTGGACCAATTAGCAGGTAGTGACCACAGACCAATCAAGCTTGTAATGAATATGGAGTATGTTCCACAGGAGCAAAAGCCCTTGCCCCGCTGGAATTACAAACGAGCAGATTGGGACAGATTTGCCATACTAACAGACAAATATTGTGAAAACATAAATACACGATATGGCAACATAAAGCAAATGGTGGAAAGTCTAAACAGAGCGATAATACAGGCAGCCACTGAGTCCATTCCTAGAGGAGCGAGGAAAAATTACAAACCATACTGGACTGAAGAACTACAAAGTTTGGAGGACAAAGTTGAAGATGCCAGGAAGACAGCAGAGAGAGAACAAACAATTGAAGCGAATATCTCTCTCAAAGCCATCTCAGCAAAATATAAAAGAACAGTAAATCAAACAACAAGAGATTGTTGGAGGGAAAAAACAGAAAACCTGAATTTTGACAGGGATGGAAACAAACTATGGAAACTAGTGAAAGCCATGAACAATGAAGGACCTAGAAACAAACAAATAACAATTAAACAAGGAAATGCCTTGCTTACAGGAAAAAAGGCTGCAAATGCACTAATGGAACACTATGCAAATGCAAACCACATTGATATTACAACCGAACAGAAGAAAGCAATCAAAGACAAACAGATACATCATAGAAATACAGAGACAGCAGCAGAATATATGATGGCAAATCTAACAATGGAAGAAATGGAACAGGCAATGAATACCCTAAAAAAGAAGAAATCACCAGGAAAGGATGGAATCACAAATGAAATGCTAATAGGACTAGGCACCAAGGCAAAGAAGAAACTACTAGCAGTCCTAAATAACAGCTGGAAGAGAGGAATAGTCCCACAGGCATGGAAAGAAGCTATACTAATACCAGTCCCAAAGAAAGGAAAAGACCTGGAAGAACCAAATGGCTATCGACCTATCAGTCTACTTAGCTGTGTAGGAAAATTAATGGAACGCATTATCAATGGCAGGCTAACATGGCATCTGGAAGAAAACAAACTCTCACCACACCAAGCAAGATTCAGAAAGTACAGATCCACTGAAGATCAAATAACCTATATAGCTCAGGAAATAGAGGATGCCTTCCAAGAGAAAAAGCACACACTAGCAGTCTGGATAGATTTAGAAAAAGCATTTGATAAAGTATGGAAGGAAGGACTGAAAGTAAAACTGCAAAACATGCATGTTTGTGGAAAAATGTATAAATGGATCAGCCACTACCTTGAGAACAGAACTGCCAGGACAAAAGTACAAGGACAAACAAGCAAAATGATGCTGCTGGAGCAAGGTGTCCCCCAAGAAGGAGTTCTTTCACCAACATTATTCCTAGCATATATAAATGACATCACAGAAAATTTTCCAGCCAGAGTACACACATCCTCCTTTGCAGATGACCTAGCCATATGGACATCTGAAGAATATATTAGTACAGCTAACAGCAGAATACAGCAAGCCTTATTAGCGCTAGAGGACTGGTCAAAATCATGGCTAGTGAAGATAAGTGAGGAGAAAACAACATGCACAGTGTTCTCCCTCTCAAATAAAACTCAGCAACCTAAGCTGGTATTGAATGGAAAAATATTGCGCCATGAAGAAAATCCAAACTATCTAGGAGTCACCTTTGATCGTCGCCTGACATGGAAGACACAGGTTGAGAAAAATCGAACAAGAGCAAGGCAGAGAATGGCAATCATGAAAAAGCTTGCTGGTACAACGTGGGGAGCAGATGAGAAAGTTCTCAAGAAGTTATATACTGGACGGGTGAGGCCAGTACTGGAATATGGCATTGCAGCTTGGGCAACAGCAGCTAAGTCAAACTTTAACAAAATAAGTAGAGTCCAAAACCAAGGAATGTGAATCATAACTGGAAGCCTGAAGACAACGCCTATTAATGAACTCGAAAAGATCACTTGTTTACAACCAATGCAGGATAGAAGAGATAGCAGAGCCCAGCAACAAGCAGAAAAATTTAGAAGATTGACAGACCACCCTATGTACAACAGATTTAATGGTTTTGGAAAGGGAAGACTGAAGCGTAGCAACTTTGTAGAAACTGCAAAACGAAGGATTAGGGCAGATCCTATACTTAACATATCAACAGTCAAGCCCATATACAATGCACACAAGTTCCCAGCTTGGAGACAGCAGCAACTGCCTGAGATGATAGAAAACATTCCTGGTATTGAGAAAAAGAACACTCAGCATGAAACCGAAAGAAGAGAAATAACCCTAAACTACATAAAAGAACATTACCCAAGCAGGAATTGGACCCATGCATATACAGATGGATCAGCCAAAAATTCAGTAGAGAATGGAGGAGGAGGAATTCTCCTAAATTTAAAAAATGGAGCGAAAAAAACACATTCAATGGCAACTGGAAAATTTTCAAGTAACTTCAAAGCAGAGGTAGAGGCTCTGAAAACTGCAGCAGAAATGCTCCTGATGGAGGAAAATAAAGAGAAGCAAATAGCTATCTTCACAGATGCAAAGTCAGCTGTCTCAATACTGAAGAGCAATAGCAGCACAGAACTAACTGACCTAAGAGCAGCACTCCATGGTCTATGCCAGAAATCCAAAAAAGTTGTAATACAGTGGATCCCATCACATTGCAGTATACCTGGAAACGAAGAGGCTGACAGACTGGCAAAAGAGGGCGGACGACTACCACAGCCTGACATAGACATAACCTATAATGAGGCAAAGAGGTTTATAAAAAGCACTTATAGAACCAAATGGGAATCAGAGCATCCAGGCCATCAGAAGGATGATGCATATTACAAACTCGACCGAAGAGAACAAGTAGCAATCTTCAGACTCCGCACAGGACATAATAGGCTGAAATACCACTTGTTCAATAAACTAAAGATAGGAGATACCGATGAATGTAATTGTAGAACTGGAAAAATGACAGCAAAACATTTGCTGCAGGATTGCCCAACGTATGCAGAACAGAGAAAGATATGTTGGCCCACACCTGCTGCATTTGAGGACAAGCTCTATGGAGATATCAACAAGCTAAAGTTGACCGCAGCTTACTTTAACTACATACAGGTTGACATTTAAAGGTGCATGAAGACCCAGAGGCATGAAATGGAATATTGCTTGGATAGCAAATCCATTATGTGGAAAGTCCAAATCAAAAGCTCGCTGTGTGGGCTTCATAAAAGGTGGAAAAGTGTCCTAGTGGCACGAAATGGAATATTGCTTGGATAGCAAATCCATTACGTGGAAAGTCCGAATCAAAAGCCCATTGTGTGGGCTTCATAAAAGGTGGAAAAGTGTCCTAGTGGCATGAAATGGAATATTGCTTGGATAGCAAATCCATTACGTGGAAAGTCCGAATCAAAAGCCCACTGTGTGGGCTTCATAAAAGGTGGAAAAGTGTCCTAGTGGCACGAAATGGAATATTGCTTGGATAGCAAATCCATTACATGGAAAGTCCGAATCGAAAGCTCACTGTGTGGATGTCATCTGCAGACTGCATACTTCTGGTTTCCGGAAGAACAGCCTATGGTGAACGGAAGGCCCAATATACGGAAGTGAGGCTAAGCAGCCATGTGCAGGACGTGACGATTCCTTGGGTGAGCCCAGTACCAGAGCGCTATGTATCGGCTCTGCAAGTATGGAAGCCTCCTTGGATGGCGGGGAATGCCCATGGTCTGCCCCTGCCTTCCCTTGAGGGCTGACCAGGATCTTTGGCTGTTCTATATGGACCAGCTGGGATGGGGGATAACACCACAACAGTGAGAGTCAAACGTCCTAAGAAACCCCCGGGAAGGTTAACCCGGTCAACAAATGCCCGCAGAAGTCGGATGTGTCGGCCTAATGGCGCAAGAACGCAGCTCTGCTGTAAACAGGCACAACACATTCACATCCAGAAAAAAAAACTACGGATGAACGAAGAAGAAGAAGAAGAAGTATCCAGCATGAGAATGGAACTGGAAGCAGTCACAACGGCATTCCGTTGGTTAGAGGATACCACTGCAACACACATTGCATTCATTACGGACTCAAGAAGTAAGGTGGAGAAAGGTATGATTCATGTGGAATGGCTATCCTCACTTCAGAGGTCACATATTGTGAGAACTGTATGGATTTTTCGCCTGGCCATGTGGGAGTGCCAGGGAATGAACAGGCTGATAGGCTGGATGGGAATGCACCTCTTGATGGTAAATTACATATGGACAAGGGAGAGGTGGTTGTCAGCCTGTGGGACCAGGTGGAAAATGTGGGGGAACGGACTGAGAACCAATAAGCGGAAAGAATGATGTTGCAGGGGTTCTGGAAGAATCTCAAAACTGAGAAGGAAGACCAGGAGAACTTTCAATAAGATAGTGGTTTGAATGATTTGTAGTATGACTCTTTGCTGGCTGTTGAACGATGGAACGGAGCACATATGGGAATGTCCTGAGTGCAGTGATGTTGGTTCTTAGCTCAACTCAACTCTTGCATCCACTTTGAACATTTCAAAACATGGAATAAGTGTTAGATACAACTAATGTTTTGTAATTGAAGTATTGGCAAGTCATTCTAGCATCTGTGGCTGCTTCTATCTCCATTCTTATACTAGAGGTTGGCATTTAATATGCTTCATTCTGATTGTCACAATGTGATAAAACAGTGAAGATAAAATGCTTAACCAAGCTAATATATTGAAATACCTCGGGGAAATAACATCAGATGGAAGATGTGTGACAGAGATTAAGGGTAGATTAGGCCAAACAAAAGTTGCATGTTAGAAGATGAAAAATATCTTATGCAGTAAGTGACTATCAGTGAGTGTCAGAAAGAGAGTGCTGAAATGTTATACATAACCTGTTCTGCTGTACGGCATTGGATCAGGAAGAAACAAATTAGGAAGAACCTGTAGGAAATGGAGATGCAGTTTCTAAGATGTTGCAAATATCCTGAATTGCCTGAGTAACTAACAGCAACTATCTGGGAAAAGATAATGAAATTAGAACATTATATACAATTACAAGAAGGCAACAAACAGCTTTCTTTGGTCATGTAATAACAAGAAAGGCACTGGGAAACATCATGGTGAATGGACAGATCAGTGGTAGAAGAGGTAGGCACAGACTGAGAGAGATCATGCGATGGGGGAATAAAACGAGTGGAATTGATCCAAAACACAAGGGACTGAGAAATGTAAAGATGCATGAACACCTATGTTAGTTGGCAGGGAATGATGATGTTGATCTGCTTAGTAATGACTTACTAGATGAGAAACCACATCCTGACTTTCAGCTATGCAGCAGAGATCCATCAGTGTACAATACAGATACAGCATCAACAGCTCCAGCTTCAATGTCTATTGTATGTAAATGTTTAATGTCCAGTTGGCCCTCTCATTGCGCACTCAATACATTTGTTATAATATAAGTGTCAGAATGGTGAAAAACTATGTTGAGTGAATTATTTGTTCACAATATGTACTGACTATGTATGCAGTTTTCCCAGCACTAGTACTTCATAGGTTCTCTTCTCCTGTCTCCTTTCTGAAGTGAACTGAGGTCGTGATTAATTATCATTATTGGCATTATTATGAACTTTACTTTAGCAAATAATGAAAAAAGACAGATTCAAAACAATGGTCAGGAGAGGAAAACAAAAAACTCACTCTCAGTGCATTTAGGAAGTCTAAGTACATCATCAGGTGTCACGGTTTCCTTTTTCAGTAACTCCTCCTCTGTCACAAAGTCTGTCTTCGATTTGGCTTGTTTTCGCAAAAATCCTTCCTTCTTCTTTGAGGAGGGTTGCTTGGCTTCAGAGCTCATTATTACTTTATTTTATCTAATTATTCTCGTCGCTGACTTGATGTATCAACAAATCAATAGCCAGCACAAGAAATAACGTCATAAACAGAGCCGGCTGGGCGATAAGGCGAGGTTATTGGAACGAGGAGCGAGTGTCTCGTCGGCAGGAGAAAGCCGTCTTTGTTTACAGCAAAAACACCTTTGCACCTGTCCAAGCGTCGATGATGGCGACGTTGACGATAGGAATCTTGGGACATCCAGGGGACACCACTCTCCGCTGGCCTTTCACTTCTGCTCGAAGGAGATTTGTTGTTTCTGTTGCTAGGAACCTGACGTCATTGCGCTTGGTGTTAACGAGGAAGTGCTCAGTCTCCTGTCATGTTAAAAAATCTTTTTTTTTTCGTTCGTTTGTTTTGAATTCTACTGTAGTCCATACACGCACTACTACTAGTAATTGAACGGCAAGGATTTTTTTTTCTTTCGCTTGCTAGCTTTGAAATCAGTCCAAGCTAGACTGATTTTTGCGTGTGGATTAGCTATCCTTAATACCGGTGTTCCTTGCCATCAAGCAAACCGGCACTCTTCCGACAGACGGGTCTAAATAGTTCCGCAGTGAATAATTTTATATAACTAACACTAACCCTAAACCCTAACTTATTCACTGCAGAACTATTTAGACCCGTCTGTCGGAAGAGTGCCAGCAAACCCACTCCAACTACTGATGTGCTTGTAATTTACATCCTCAAGTCAAGGACGAGAAGTCAACATTTAAATCCTTGTGACAGGCGTGGAGAACGACGCACTACCGAGGTCACCAGAGAAAGCTTAAACGCTAGTTAGTCGACAGATCATCCTCATTGCACATCGAACCATTACATTGGCACCTTGCCGTCTTGACAGACGATAGTTTGTGCTTTAAAAAGGCATAATAACTTTTAACTATGGCGGTAGCGAGTGTGACTGATAAGGCCAATTTGCGCTGTAAATGTCCGTTCACAGTGGGTGCATGTGAACACGTGGTCATTTCCACCATCATGCACCATCTTACGTCTCAAACGCTTGGTGTGTGACTTTTCTGCAATAATTTTCTCCTTTGACTTTATTCCATTTCTGATATTTGCCCTCCATGCAACACGTTCAGCGGCGACTTGCTCCCAATGTGCATTATCAATGCCTGTATCAATCATGTCCCGCTTACACACATCTTTGTATCGTAGTAGAGGCCGACCCTGAGATCTCTTACCCATCTGTAATTCACCAAAAAAGATATCCTTTGGTATTCTACCATCATCCATCCGCTTAAGATGTCCTATCCATCTAAGTCTACGAAGACTGAGCATGGAATAAACTGTCACACAACCTGATCTTTCCAATACTTCAGTATTTGTGATTTTCGAACCATTCAGACCATAAATGCTCGGATCCCCTCCTCAGCAAATCCCGCAGCGTATAGCGGCTAACGACACCATTTCTGTGTTGGTTTATCAATCTTCTTTGGCTTCCTCGGTAGTGTTCTTGTTTGCCCACACCTCTTTTTATTTGCTGTTCTCGCAGTCTGACCATGGTTGTAGATGCGCAGTCATCACTTGGTTCTCGCACAAGTTTTACTTCTCGTAGAGCATTCAGAATGTCAGCCTGGTCCATGGCGCGTCCGCTCTCCACTTTAGCCTTACCTGCGAGCTTGTCAGCCCGCTCATTTCCTTGTACTCCTGCATGCCCTGGCACGAAGAAAAACTAATCTTTGTCAGCCGAGACCGCTCCAGAGACAGCAACCATTCTCTTCGGATCCACCCCTCCTCTATCCTCTTAAGCTTGCTCATTGAGTCGCTAAGAAAACATGCCCTATTGAATATCTGTGTCTCGAACCATGTTGTTGCTTTACTTACTGCCATGACTTCCATAGTCAGGCTACTTGTGGTCTCACCAAAAGCACCAGAGTCCTCCTTCACAATTCTCCCTCTGGTCCGCGCCATGAAGGCCCATGAGCTTCTCACATGTCGGACGACCGACCCATCTGTGTAGATGACAGCATCACCGTCTAACGAATTCTCGAAAATCAACGCTTGTACTTCCGCCTCCACAGCAGCCGGATTTTCTTGTCTACATTTTCTGTCTAGTTGGATGCAAACTGTCGTCGTCGAAATCTGTTGGCACTTGTACCCACTCCTCGCCAGGTTCTAAGTCCTCCAGTGAACACACCTGTTGAAGAAAGTCTTCGGCTTGACCCATCCACGACCTTCCTCTTTTTAACCGGCTGCCCTTCACTTTCCTAATGTCACTATGCAGTGGTTGTATGTTTGCGTTAATTCTGAGGTAGGCAGGTGCTCTGCAAATTTGTAGTCTGTCTTCAATGGTTGGAAAATCAAGAAGGTAGCGCATCGCCCTGCATGCTGTATATCTTGTACATCCAAGAATAATGCGCATAGCTTCGTTTTGTATCCTTTCCATCCTTTCTATCTGCTTACGGCTGAGAGTCAGGATCGCCATCGCATACTCAAAAACAGACATGGCCAGACCCTCAACTAGGAGGCATAGATGGTGCTGCTCACAGTTTGCTGCCGCCATCATCCGCATCGCAGCCAAACCACGCTTGGCCTTTGTTATCACCTGGTCTATGTGCTCATTATAAGCAAGGCTTCGATCAAAACGCATCCCGAGGTAATTCATTGCCTGCATTCTTTCCACAGTTTCTGAACACAGATTAACAGTTGGTGTTGGAGCGGCTGGCCGAGAGGCTAGAACGCCGGACTCTCATTCGGGAGGCCCGGGTTCGATCCCTCGGTAAGGTGTCGGATTTTTTTTTATGTCGGGGGCAAAAAGAAAATCCTAACCTGCACAGTTCGCGGCGACTGCACTAGCCAGGCGGCCTTTATTCCTCAGGCTCAAAGACCCCTCTGCCATACACCGCAAGGTACTATATTGGCAGTAAATGACAGTTTTTTTTTAATGACAGTTGGAGTGTTGACAATATGATTATTCAAACAGAACCATGTCACTGTTGCCTTTGTTGGGTTGACCATTGCCCCAGCTTCATCACACCAAGTACTTATGCGATTGAGTTCGGTTTGCAGTTCCACAGCAACCTGATCTCTATCCTTACCCTGACGATACACTAAAACATCGTCGGCATATGACAATGTCCTCCCCGGTCCAGTGATCTGCTCGCTGGTGATTCTCACTGTATAGGCGTTGAACAGCACCGGAGATAATGGTGATCCCTGTGGTAGGCCAGGGATATATTGTTGTTGGTTCCGAAGTCCAAGTGCCACATCTAAAAATTACTTTCCGTTGGAAGAGGGCGGCAGCCATCCAACTAAGGAGGAACGGACTTATCTAGAGTTCAAGAAGCTAAAGCATTAGAAAATCTAATGGTACTCTGTTGTACGCATCCTCATGATCAATCGCTGCAGCAAAGGTTTCAATGCCTGGGTGGAAACCTTCATAAACATCATGGGCAAAAACTGCTGCATTGGTCAGGGTTTCTCTTTTGGGACGGTACCCTCCCAGGGTAGGTGGGAAAACACCTTGTTTCTCTAGTTGGCTTGATATTTTTCTGGCAATTAACTTCTCCAGCAGCTTGCCTATTGTATTCTGCATGGTGATTACTCGATATCCCTGAATTTTTGTGTGGTCTTTGCCAGGCTTCGGCAAGGGAATCAGATAGCTGTGTAACCACTCCTCCTTGATGCTAGCACTCCCTATACTGTTGTTGTACATGTCTGCTAGTTTCTCTAGCTCTAGCTAGATATCACCTTTTGATATCGTCATGTCTTATGCCATCTGGCCCTGGAGCGCTGTTTTTTTTTAATCGTCGAAGCACAGCCTTGATCTCTTTCACTGTCACTGTGTCTTCATCCGAAATGTTCTGGGCCTTGCACCTGTCTAAGGTGACCTCCTTGGCAAGATTTCGTCCTCTCGTGTCTGTCTGGTTGCTCTTCTCTAGATAGCTGTCGTCCCTGGGGGGAAGTGGAATCAACAAGCACACCTTTTTAATTCCCTATCAACAGTTTGT